>JAZKJV010005501.1:0-647494 GCA_037367405.1 Ottelia alismoides
TCGGTGGGACCGACTACTCTAGGGATGAAAGAAAAACACAATGAACTCAGAGTCACAATCAAGACACAAGGCAAACCCCCAATTCACCTACTCAACATAGTGAAGACCATCAGGTGACGGTCATTTATCTTTTCGATTTTAGAGTTAGGTGAGAACCACAAAAATTGTACAATCACAGGAGGCTTGATAGGATTTGGGCTCTACTCCTTAGTGTGTACGTGAGCACTTTAAAACGCATCCAATGAGGGGGTTGCTCTCCCCAAGTCAAGGAATCCATTACGTTTTATTTTTAAGTCCAATAGAGTTAGCAGTCCCGATTTTATTTAAGTTGTCACTTTTTTGGGTATTTTCAATGCACGTGCCTATCGAGGTTCCAATTTCCATTAAGCATCCTAGGTTGGCAAAAACAGAGGGAGAAGATCGGAAAAGCCATGCAAGTCGGAAAACGATGATGCATGCCAAGTAAGAAGACTTACAGTGCCTCCCAGCTCTCTCCGTGCGGGATGCATAACAGAATTTTAAACCTATGCTATATGCAAAATGCAAACCGAAGAAATCGCCCTAGTTTCAGAAATTGCTATTATCGTGAAGCACCACAAGTCGCTCATTAATCTTTAGCCTCAAAAAGTCCGGTCTTGGCTCACCCCTCCTCTGTGCTCAACACACTTGAGCTTAGGAGAAAGCGCTTTGCGAGGCTCGCTGTGGCACAAAGGCTAAGAGATAAATGAGCGGCTGTTTAGAGTTTGATCTAGGTCCAAAGCGAACTATAGGTACATGCAAATATTAGGGTGTTTGGACCTAACTCTACGAGCAAGCAACTCCTAAGATAAGGCTCATTCACAGAAAATAATGAAAATAAAATAAAGAAAAGAAAAAGAGTCAAAATCATCGAGGCCCCCAAGGGAACAATCCCTCGGGCACTGGACCTCAGGAGTCTTCGTGCACCAGTGAGAGTCCTGTATTATTACATGTTTCTAAGCGCCACTCTTCTCTCACATGAATATACATAATAAAATGAAATAAAATAAAATGCCTAAAAATAGTGACTGTCTTAAAAAAATCTCCTTCTTCTGTCATGGATGCTCTCTCCTGTTGGCTGGCATAGAAGAGCCAACTCCACCTCGCTTGGGTGCTTAGGTCCTCCTAGGAGGTCCTCCTTCGCTCGGCGGTCCCTCGCATCACAGACAAAGAAAGGAGATGGTCAGAACAATCAATCAAATAGTGTTAAATAAGAATAAAAAGCACACAAATAAATAAATGAAGGACATGAGCAAACAATTGAATAAATAGACAAATAAGCTCACAAAAATCATACAAAATCCATTGCCTCCCCGGCAACGGCGCCATTTGATGACAGGGGAAAATCAAGGGTCTAGATATCTCACAAGGCGAGACATCCAGTCGCTGAATCGACCACTGAAAGATCCCCAAATCGATCAACAGTTAACCCACAATAAATATATGCAATGAATATCCAAAAATGTGGAGTTAAAATTTATTATAACTCTACATGCAAATGTGTATAGGTGTAAGTACAGGTAGAGGTCGAACACTGGGAGGCGAAGGGAATGTATGTGATGTATCATTTATTCAATCCATTGTCATGTCCTTTTATTGTTTTAGTGGGTTTTGGCTTTTGTAATTTTTTATATTTTGCTTTTATAATTTTTATTTTGTTTTTATATTTTATATACTTTTTTATTTTCTTTTTTTTATATTATTAGTTATATAAATATAGATATATATATAATATATATGTAAAGAGATATATATATAAGAAGAGAGAGAGAGAGGAGTAATATAGTATATAGATATATATAGATATAAATGTTTAAAATATATATAGATATAATTTTTTTGGCTTTTTAATAATTTTCTAATTTTTTTGTTATTTTTTCTGAAATATTTCTAATTTTTATGTATTTTTAAATTCAAAAATGTCCACAATATAGGACTAAGTAATTGGCCGAATGTAATTTGGGTTTTAAAAATATAAAATAAACTCCAAAAATTCCCAAATTAATTTTAATATATTAATAATAATATATAGATAACTATAAAAGAGAAAAACATATTTTGGGATTTTTAAGGATTTTTCTATTTTTTTGTTGGATTTTGGGGCTTTCTGATTTTTTTAATTTTCTTTTTCATATTTTTAGGGTTTTGCAATTTCTGGACTCAATATATATATAATTATACCATATATAATTTTTTTTGGAATTTTTCAAAATATTTTCTAATTTTTTTTGTATTTTTCTAATTTAGACAGTGCAAAAATGGCTTCTATTTCATTTTTAATAATTAGGAAAAATACAAAAAATGCGAAATAAAATATAGCGTAAACCAGCATGGCATGGAGCATCTAACCTAATTTTTGTGAATTTTTAGAAGCCACCTGGGTATTTATAATAAATACATAAAGATACAAAAATAAAACAGCCTGGCAGGGGTATTTTTGCAAATAAAATAATTTCCAGGGGTGTCAGTGCAAAAATACAAGAGAAATAAACATTTATTTTAATTTTGCGAACTATTTTACAATATACAAAAACCGCCAGGGGTTACATGCAATTTTTCACGCGCCTCACGTGGGACTGCACGTGAGGCGTGGAAGGACCTAAACGCAATTTCAGGAAAACACAGGGGTCCTACTGCAAAATTTACAATTATTTTAAACGTGCAAATTTATTTACAACATTAACTATTAAATACAAAAAAGGCGGGGGCTGGATATGCAAATTACCCCCAATAGGCACTGAATCGAACGGCTGGTCTTCATCACTAATCCACATGGCGCATCCACGTGCACCGATGACGGTTCGCTGCTGGATGGCTGAGATTAGATCAGCCAAGCTGATCTGACGGTCGATGCAGAGCTCCGTCCAACGGTGCTGATCTCATCTGGGGCCTTCGTCTTCATCCAACGACAGAGAGCACATGTGCAAGAACAGGGAAGAACACCCGTCGGGGCAAGCTTCTTCCGACCCGATCTTGCTCTCCCGCCGATCATCGCTGCTCCTGAAGGTCCCAATCGCTTCCTGGAAGGTGGCTTGATCTGCTGGAGGTGTTGGATCGACCGGAGGCACCCTGGAGCGCCGCCACGAGCTCGAAGAAGGATAGCGGCTCCAGGTACCTCTGCCGGCTTGTAACTCGACTCCTGGTGCGCTTTGGGGCACCTAACCTGCACAGAAAGATAGAGGGGCTCGAGGGCGTCTCCCTCGACCCGGGGTTTGAAGCTGGAAGCACAGGGGTGATGATGGGCGAGGAAGCTCCGACGAAGGGTGGTGGAGGAGCTTCGTTTCACGGAGCCAGGAAGGTTCCGGTTGATAGGAGGTGACTGGAAGGTGGAGACGGTGAAGAGGAACGAAATGAGGGCGAAATGGTGGTCGGAAAACAGTCGAGGAACAGTGGAGAAGTCGCCGGAGCGAAGCTCCGGCGAACTTCGAATCGCCTAAATTAAGCTAATCTATGAACCTAAATACGAAATAAACTGCGGAAATGAAACGCTGGAATCGAAATCTACCTAGAAATATAAAAAGCGCAGCTCTTATACCTGGGGCCGCCAGGGAGCCGGGTGGCCGCCGGAGCGCCACCGCGACAAAACTTCCTCCATCTCCGGCCGAATCGAGGTGCTGGGAAGTGGAGAACACGGAGAGGAACGAAATGGAGGTGGAAGGTGGTCGGACACAGTCGGAAACATGGTGAAAAGCTCGCCGGAGCGGAGCTCCGGCGAACTACGAAATAACTAAACTACGCTAAAATACTGATCTAAATGCAAAATAAATGACAGGAATAAAATGCAGGAACGAAAAACTATCTAAGAAACGTAAAGGTGCAGCTCTTATACCTGGGGGCCGCCAGGGAGCAGGGTGGCCGCCAGAGCGCCACCGCGACAAAACTTCCTCCATCTCCGGCCGAATCGAGGTGCTGGGAAGCGCCTCCTGTCACGAGGGATTCGCCAGGAGCTCTCTCAAGCACAAAGAAGGGGGTGAAATTGGCCAAATTCGGCTGAGGAGGAGGAAGACTTCATTTATAAACATTCCAAGGGACCCCCAGTAACCGGCGATTATTAAAGAATCGGTGGTATGTACAAGGGATCCAATAGGACGGCGAGAATCTTGGATGATCAGAAAACAAAATCCGTGAAGGATTCGAGGGCGGTGGATGAAAGGGACACCTAGGAAAAAGGCATGAAAATAGGGGAAAAGACAGTTCACGTCAGGTCAGACGCCTGGGGCGCAGTTGACCGAGCGGTCAACAAACGCCAGGACCTGATTGGTCCACGTCAACCAGAAATTGACTGATTTATTTAGCGTATTAAATGATTTAATTAGGTTTTATTTATACAATAAAAAATGTTTATAATTTAATATAGTATTTATTTATGATTTTTATTTATTTTTTTGAAGTATTTTATTACGGTTTTATTAAAATAATGTATTTATAAGTATATTCATATATATTTATTTTGTTTATTTTTATTTTATTATTTTATTTTCTTATTTTATAATTTATAACTTATTTTTGTATGCATAAATATAAATTTTATTTAATTTTTATGAGTTTATTTACATTTTTTAAATAAATATGTATATGTATATGTTAATATACTTATAGGTATCTTACCTATATATTATATACATTTTATTGATTTAATGGATTTTATGTGTTTTTATTATGGATTTGTATTTTTAATAAGATATATATAATATATACATTATTACAAAAATATAAAAGAATTGAATAATTAAAGAATGTTTTCCTCTTTTATTTATGTACATACCCCACATGGGTATTTTGCCTATATATATATATTACATAGACTTATTTTATTTTACAAATTATTTTGGGTTTTAGTTTAATGCTAATATGTACATGAATTATATACATTATCTACAAAATTCTAAAAAAAATATAAATTTATAAAAATAATGATTATTGAATAAAATGAATATTTTAATCAGGTATTATGTACAAGAAGGGCCAAAAACCTAACTTCCACAGATGGACTCCAAAAATTATGAAACCAATTTTATAAAATAGTTTATGAAATGCTATGTACAATTAAAGGTGAGTTTAGGTGATTTGGAGTTTTTATTTGCAAGATATGGGTTTGTGAAGTTGAGATTTTGGCTTTTTATTCTGTGTCCAAAATGTACACTGAGTATTATTTTTACACAAACTCAATTTTGTAATTTTATTTATATTATTATCTACAACTTTTATGAACAAAGTTTCTTTATTGATGAATAAATAATTATGTACAAAATAGGTGTCAAAAATGCATAAATAAGTGAATAAATAAATGAGGTATTTATTGTATAATTGGCCCTTATCTCCCCCTACTTTATTCCTTATCGACCAATTCCATGCTGGCCTTGGTCTCGGGGTTAGGTCATAAAATATTTGCAATATTTTATTCATTTTTCTTTTCTTCTCTTTATTCTATAATTTTGGCATTAAAAACCTTATTTTATGTATCATTAATACAATAAATAATGAATGCTATTATATACAAATTAATGCTATTTACATGCATATGCTGGGGTTTTTAAGGCCAAAATCAAAGAATAAAGGTGATGAAATGGAGATTCATCAGTGATCGCTCTCGGGTTATTCATTCTTCGCTTCCTCTCCTGTCTACTCATCTCTGGATAATCTGTCTATATTTAGAGATATTTTAGACTAAGAATAGGGGGAGATAGATGAACCGATGATTCATTTATTCATTCCCACCCTTGACCTCCCTGCATGTAGAATATAGTCTACTTTACTTAGGATTAATTGATCCTAAATATAGAGGGGGCGGTCTCCTTCTTATTATTTTTTGAGTCGTTGTAGTATAGACTTTTCTATACTCAGTATGAGTTATATTTCCTTTTCTCTTCGATCTATGAGGACATAGCTCAAGCTAAGTATGGGTGGTCAATATATACTATATATATTTTAGACAGAACTCGTACTTTTGTATTTTCAATAAGTATAACTAAAATTCAATTAATTAATTTATAAAGAACATAATTGTATAAAATTATTTTAAATTCTCTTTATATACCGATTAATAAATCGGGAAATTTTTTTGTGAAATGTTTGAAAAATGGTTGTAAAATATTTTTGAAAAATCTTTTGAAAATTATAAAACATTTTCAACCATTCTAAATATGTTTTGTTTATGAAAATCTATCTTATTTGTAAAATAAAATGTTTTGAAAATCTATTCGTAATGGTTTTGAAATTGGTTGCAAAAATAGTGTGAAAAATCTATATATATTGTTTGAAAAAACTTTGCAAAATTATTTTCAAATTTCGTAAAATGTTTGTAAAAATTATTTGCCAAATTAGTTTGCAAAATAAAGTTTTCAAAATATTTGCAAAAATTAATTTCAAATTATTTTGAGAACTATTGTTGAGTTGACGTTTGTGAGGGTCTAAAATAATAACCTCATGGAAGGCAAAGATAAAATATCATTGGGGCGACCGCTCACAAATGTCAAATCGAACAACAATTAACCCACGCAATGTATAGATCAAACAAAGCAAGCAAATGTGAATCAAAATTTATTATACCCTGCAAATAGATGTATAGTCGACAAGTATAGTAGGGGTCGAACACAGGAAACAATGGAGGCAGACAATCAAAAATTGGAAAAGAAAGATAATAAATGATTAGGCTTTTTTTAGGATTTTTGAATTTTTTGTGGGTTTTTAATTTTATATTTTTTTATGGATTTATGTATATATTTTTAATTATTTTGATTTTATATTTTTTGTTTTCTATTTATATTTTATGAATTTTAATTTCCTTTTCTTTCCATAAAAGCTAATATAAAGATATCGATATAATATAAACTATAGGCTATTATAAAGATAAATATAGATATAAATACTAAAAAATACTCAAATAAAATATTTTTATTTTATATATTTTCTACTATTTTTGTGATTCTAAGTTGCTAATTGTTTATATTTTTAATTGAATAAATAAGCAATAAATTTTTTTATATTTTTAATTGAATAAATAAGCAAAATAGTAAACAATGTAAATGTGCCTAATTATTTTGGAAGTTAAAAATATCAAAAAGACTTAAATTTTCCAAAACTATTTTTAATTATTAATAAATATAGTAACAAAAAATTACAAAAAAATAGTATAATTTTTTAATTTTTGTAGGATTTTTATAATTTTTAAATGTATTTTGGAGATTTTTAATTTTTGATCCTTTTCTTTTTCTATTTTTAGTGATTTTTTGTTTGTAGGCTCAAAATATGCTGATAAATAAAATCTATTTTTTGTAATTTTTCAAAGAGTTTTATAATATTTACGGGTTTTTTACTATAAACGAGGAATAATATATCAGTTTTTGAATTTTTATAAATAAAAAATATACTTAAAATACCTAACCAAAAATATATGTGGCAAAGATATCTATCAGGTATTTTTAGGAATTTTCTACAAAATTTTAAAGGTTGAGAGCTATTTTTCCAAAAAACTACAAAAAGAAAATACATTCTAGCAAGGGCATTTATGCAAATATTTAAACTTTATGGACCAAATCCAAATGCCTCAACATGCAAATTTCCAAAAATATTCAATAATATATATATCTGGAAGGTATTTTCCCATTTAATACAAATACGGGGTTCCAGATGCAAAATATCCCAAAAATGCTACACTAATTTGCAAACTTAATGGACTTAAATGAAATACAACTTTTGAGGGTCTCTATGCAAAATACCCTCACCCCTCACACGTACATGTACATGGGTGATGCGGAATGGACCTAACAGTAATTATGAAAATAACAGGGTGTTGGTTGCAAATATTACAAAAACTTTTACACTACAAATGAAAGATTCAATATTGAAAATAAAAGGTAAAAGGCATAAGGTTTTTGGTACAAAATACCCCCCAATCGTGCAGAGATGGAAGCCTCTAGTGCGTACACTTGACTACGTGGCATGAATTCAACAGCCAATACCAGTTCGTTGATGCTCAGCTGAGATTAGACCTCAACTAGAGATCAGACGGCTGGGGTTCCATTCCTCGGATGGCACCTGCTGCTCCTGGTGATCGGACTCAATCGAACAATGGAGGCACATAGTGGAAGAACTCCTGAAGAACACAACCCAGGAAAACTTTGAAGGGGTCTCGTGGACATCTCCAGCCACCAGATGCACTACTGAGGGATTCTATATGCTCCTGGGAAGGTTCTGCAATGGCTGAGGGCTTCAAAATGGCTCGATGGCTTCCGACATAAGTCCAACGAGGCTCAAGCACTAGATATGGTTGAACTGCCTCGAACACCCCTGCAAAGATGTCCTTTCTCTTTGTTTTCTGTAGGAGTTTGTTAGCAAAAAAAGCCGAAGCTCTAGGAATCTTTAGGTTGCAGAGGTGAGGCGTAAGGGGCTCAAGCGATGGTCTCTAGTGAAGAGCGGAGATGGGAGACCAGATATCTAGATCCGTGCACGATCCAGTTGAGTGAAGGTGCGTTGGATGATCAGTAGGTAGCGAGGAAGAAGGTAGAGGTGATATGCAAGGCAGAGGGTGACTGATGTGGAAGGGGTACGGTGGCGGAGTAGAAGCTCCAACGAGATGGAATATTTTTTGATTTTATGAAATAATAAAAAAAATCGACTATAGTAAAATTTAACCCACACTACTACTAGTCTAAGGAACGTAAAGAGAAAAGAAAATCAGGAGCTCACTGAGTCAGGATCACCGGAAGTGAAGCTTCAGGCGGAGACGGTGGAGGAGCAGGACCAGCCTCAATTCAACACCAGATTGGACCCCTGAAAGGCTGAATCGCTTCCTACTATCACCCGGAATGAGGCTCAAAGCTTAGATCTAGGGTTTATCAACAAAATGGGGATCAGAGATTCAAGGGAGCTCGGAGGAGATACTATATACCAGTCCACTTCATCGGGCAATGGTGCTAAGTCACCCAAAAAGACAAAACTGATTCAAAATTCGAAAATAATTCAAAATAAAATATTAAATGATTTTATTAATTTCAGGTTAAAACATAAAAGATGTTTATTTCTTTATGTAGTATTTTTAATATAATTTTTATTTATTTTTAAAAGTTTATTTATTACAAGTTACTTTTTGAGGGTTTTTATATGTATATTTACCTATGTTTTGTATATTTTATTTTTATTTTATATTTTGATTTACTGTTTTATTTTCTTAAATTTATATAATTATAACTTATTTTTTACACATAAATATATTTTTGTTATATTTTTCTGATGTCATATAATCACGAGATTGAGAATGCTGATGGGAGTTGCAGCGAACGTTGACTTTCTTACAGATCAAAATGACATATTATATTTGTAGCTCGAATGGCATTGCGTGACTTCTTTCTATCTTCCCCATTTCTTGATAAATAAAATCAGAGATTTGCAAAAGTTGCTTGAAAACCCTAGAAGACGACGAATCCATCTTCAGATCTCCCTCCAACGGTCATTACATTTAAATAAATATGTATACTTATTATATAGGTATAAGTATTGTATATTCATCTATTTATTTTATGTACTATTTTATTTTATTATTTTCTTGATGGCTTTATTCTATTCTAAATATGTACATATACTGTAAATAATATTTACAAAATTATAAAAATATAAAATTATAAAGATTATAAAGAATAAATAAAATGAATATTTTATTCTGGTAAACTATACAATAGATGCGCAAAACCTAAATTAAATCCAAATTAAATGAAACTACCTTCATTAAATAGATTATTAAAGGTTATATACAATTGAAGGTGATTTTGATGCATTTTGAGTTCATATGGAGAAGATATGGGTATAGAGATTTTGAGCTTTGGATTTTTATTTAGAGTATAAAAAGTACGGTGTAATTTTTTTGTGTGAAATCAATTTTGTATTTTTATTTGTATTTTTATCTACAATTTTCATGTACAAAGTTTCTTTATTTGAGGTATAATAATAAAGAATAAAATGATTCCCCAAAATACAATATTGGAGCATAAAAATTAGGGTTTTTAGTGTATACTTGACAGTTATGTCCCCTACTTTATTCCTTGTCGACCTAGTCATCAAGATGCCTAGGACTCGTTTAGGGTCATAAAATACATTTGGTATATTATGTATTTTTCTTTTCTTATCTTTATTCTTTTATTTAAGCTTTAAACAATGTATTTTATATAGTATATATACAATAAATATATAATGTTAATTTATGCAAAATAATGATATTTACATGCATTTAATAAGGATTTAATGTCCAGAATGAAAGAATAAAGGTAATGAAATAGAGATTCATCAACTATGTGCATAATTCAAATAAATAAAGATTCTTTACAAACCTTGTATATAAAACATGTAAATTCCTCAAACCCAATTCTTGTAAATAATAAGATGCACTCCCGTGTAAATAGATGCACATCATTATTTGACAAATCTTTTTGATTTTTGAAAAAATCTCTAAAATTTTGCAAAATTAAAAATCCCAAAAACATTTGCACAATCTTTTTCAAAATTGCATAAAAATTTGGAAAACTTTTCAAAAATACATAAAAAGTTTAAAATTAGAAAATGACCTCATAAAAATCTGTTCTTGCATTATATATATCAATTGTATTTTTTTGGAATAACATAGACAACTGAACATGTCCAAATAAAGTTTGAAGATTGGAGCTTGGAATAGACCTTAATACACTTAATTTCAGAGGAACCCAATGAGGACTGGAATTGGAGAGACTTCAGGTTGCCTTGACTTAATTCTTTAGGTTCCATAAGACCACATTCATGAGCCAATTCAATATGCCTAAATAGAACCCTTCATATCATCTGTAAGACTCCTGAGACAGTACTTGGATGGAAACCTCACACCTAGCACTTATCTCAACTTAGATGGACTGTTGAAAATCTTGGAGTCTAAGTCCCGACAATGCAAGGCTTCTTCGTCAAGGGTGGCTTAGGAACCATTCTTGGGGATTGCCGACACTGGTACTCTAACCCACTTCTTTTCGTAACAATGATATCTAAAGATTGGAAATGGATTGAGACAACGCTTCAAATGAGGAATGGTCTACCGGCGCAACTTTTTCTAAGACCCAAAAAAATGGGTGGAACAAAAGATGCTATATCCACGGGGGCACAAGCAAAAGTGCAGAAGTTGTACAAAGCTAAAGAAAATATACAAAGAAGTCTAAAACAAAAAATTCCACAGAAATATAAGCTTCAGAAAAAGCATGTTTCTTGGTGAAGAATCGGTTACACCGACCGACTTCACAAGGGAATGAAGACTATAGTAGTCCAATCCCATTTCTTTTCCCATTCTTCTAACTTCTTCCCCATTCGGTTGTAAAGACCGGGAGCACCTGACCATAGAAGGGAATATATGTCTCCACGAGGATGAGTTACCACAAGAGCAGACACCTTGATAGTTCAATCACTACAAGAAAATGCAGTTTTTGCAACTAAGGGCTTGCGACCACACTCAGTGGGTATGTAGTCGCATGCTGTACTGCAACTATTTTGTGACTACTCGGCCGCCACATCGTAGTCCTTAAATTTTGCGACGAATTTGTGACCGAAATGTGGTCGCAATGTAGTGGGAAAATTTGGGAAACTTTACGCGGGGCCCCGCCATTCTAAACCCTAACTTTTCGTTTATCCCTCCCAAACCCCTCCCACCTCCCGCTCTCAACCCCATCGTGGCTCGTCCCATCTCCATCACCTTGTCGTCGCTGCCCCCTCTCCACCATCTCCTCCTCCCAGCCACCGTCGGCCTCCCCATCTGCATCACCTCCTCGCCGCCGCCCCGTCTACACCACCTCCTCCCTCCCAGCCACCGCCGGCTCCTCCGCATCTCCATAACCGCCTCGCCGTCGCCATCTCCACCACCTCCTCCTTCACAACCACCACCGCCTCCTCCTTGTCTCCACTACCTCCTCACAACTGCCTCCTCCCCGTCTCCACTACCTCCTCACCGCTGCCTCCTCTCCACCACCTCCTCCTTCCCAGCCACCATCGGCCTCCTCCCCATCTCCACCACCTCCTCACCGTCCCACCACCAACCACCGCCCCCTCTCCACCACCTCCTCCTTCACAGCCACCGCCGTCCTCCGCCTTATCTACCCACGTCGCCAGCCCTCCCACCACCAACCCACACGGTTCCGCTAACACTACCCCCACCGGCGCCCTCACGCCACCACCGCAGCCTCAGTCACTGCAGCGGTTGCCGTCAAGCGAGCCTTCACCGTGCTTATCTGTCGCCGCCCCTCCTGTACCCTCCTTCATCTTCAACCTTTCGATGTATTTCAGTATAATGTGTTCTTTACATTTCAAGTTCCAATCTCTATTCAACAAGCCAACTTTTCATTTGATATGAAATACTTGCATCTTTGTTGAAGCTACAGAGTTTTTTCTTTTAGGAGAACAATATATCTACTCTGATTAAATCATTACAAAAAGTTCCTAGCAAACATATTTTAGGTCGCAAAGATAGTTAAATTATATGATATCATGAAGGCCAAAATTCTTTAGTCCAAGTTGTCTAGTAGTAGTTCCCCAATACTTATAACCCAACTACAAGATGTGGGATTAAGATTCGGGTGCTACAATCTCCCCGAATCAATAGAATTCAGACAAATGGGAAATTAATTGGTCGATTTGAAAAACTCCTTACACATGAGTCCAAATAGCAACGACATGAATGATAAACTCCTTATACAAGTTTATCTGAAAAAATATGCTGGAAGAAATGATGTTCTAACAAGGGAATGAGGTTTTCGAGGTTTATTGCTTCGCAATGTTTAAAAATATCATGTTCTCTCTCCTTTATGGTTAACCTACTGAATGATTACAAGGATAACTATCCTTCACGATACAAAAGTGATCTTAAATGAGTAGGAACCACAGTCCACCGCCCACACTTTTTGACCTGCCCCCAACAAGATGCATGAGCCTACCACTGCCATCAATTCTTCTGCCTCCCTAAACCCCCCTCTCCTAATCCTACGAATGTTTCACCTCACGTAATATCGGAGCGAGGAGGAGATGTTTTACCTTTTTTTCTACTTTTTTATTTGCAGGAACTAAGTAATAATCAGAATCTAAAGTCGGGAGTGCACACCAGTAGCCTCTTGGAATAATAAAAATGCTAACATATCTTCGCCCCCAGATAACCCACTTTAGATCTTCACTTGAAACACGTTTATATAAAATCCTTCATCATTCTTAACCTGATCCGTAAAAACAAAAGATGTGCTTCTCATCCAATCCTCACAAGGAACATATTTAGTAAACTCATTTTAATGATCTGACGATTGATTTTATTGAAAGATCGAGGTTTAAATCCCATAAAACCTATTTAATTATTGAATTTTAGTGTCTATGTGGTCCCCAAATTCACCACCAAGGATAGTCTTGTCCCTACACGAAAATGGTAAACACTGAAAACCCATCTTATGGTATAGTAATAGAAGCAGTTGCTCTCACTCCGAAGACTAAAGTTCAACCCAGGCTAATCAAAGGGAGATGAGATGCTACTGTCGACTAGTTGCTATAAGCTCGGCTGCGAAGCAGAGGAGGGAAGTGGTCAGTGCTCATAGCATCCTCAGACTTTAAGAAAACAACATGAAACCCAGGTTGAACGCCATCGAAGTTGCATGTAAAGGTCCTACGACCGCGTAGAGTTTCCCTGACGACGGAGAGGCAGGGGAAACTCTTCCGGAACGAGAATATACTCTGAAAGAAGACACACATTCTATTGTATGTGGATCCTAGCAAATGTGTACATAGTCCACAGAGACTCCCATCATAACACTTTGGTTGTGGTATGATGTAGCACCTCACTAGTTATACTAGGAATAATGGTAGATCAGATCCATGATGGTACAAAGGAATTTTTGCATTTTTAAAATAAGTACATGTCTTTCTTCTCCTTGAGTTTGTATGTTGGTGAATGGAGATATGTATGTTGGTGTTGCTTTTTTTTTCATTAGACGATAAGTTTTCATCATATCAAACTATGTGTCTAAATAACTATTATGATCTCATTGTAGGTAGAGCAATGAGTTCGACAAGGGATTGGATGTATAACCGCGTAGCGAATGGCTCCATTTGCATGCCATTTTTAATTGGTGTAGAAGACTTTCTCAATTTCGCTTATGCCCAAGGAGACAGAATAGTTGACTTAGATGGAAAGATTATATGCCCGTGTATGAAATGTGGATTGATGAAGAAACAATTTAGAGACATTGTGGCAGAACACTTGTGCAAGAATGGTTTTGTCAATGATTACAACTGTTGGTATGCTCATGGAGAGGTCCGAGCAACTTACCGGGAGAGGACTCAGATGTCGGACAATCCTTTTGTTGAGATGGTTATGGATGCAGCAGGTCCAGACTTTAACCCTTCTTCAGAGGGTTGTGATGATGAATTCAATGGATAATCCAAAGATTTTATTGAATTGTTACAAAAGGCTGAGGAGGGACTATGGCCTGGTTGTAAATCATTCTCTCCTTTCTGCTGTTACCGAGTTGCTGACAATTAAAGCTGAGTATAATATGACTGATGCTAGTTTCAATGCCATGGTTAAGATTATAAAGAGAATGCTTCCGGAAGATAATGTCCTACCAGGTACCTATTATAAAATTAAAACCATGATGAGTACACTTGGCTTATCAGAAAAGTTAATTGATGCATACCCCAACCATCATATCATCTATTATGGAGAAAATTTATCAAATGAGACTAAATGTCCAAAATGTGGTTTGTCCACTGATGGATTTAATCCACATGGTCGAGGGAAAGATTACTCGTGTTGGCCAGTTATCATCACTCTGTACAACTTACCACCATGGTTGTGCAACAAGAAGCAATATATGTTTCTATCTTTACTTGTGCCTGGTCCAAGCCATCCTGGAAAATATTTGGATGTTTATCTCAGACCATTAGTTGACGAACTCAAGGAACTATGGGAGAAAGGACAGGAGACATATGACACTATTACCCGATGAACAAGAGAGAATTGTGAATGGTGTCTACGTAAGTACTATTTTGAAGGAAACATTTCATTCTTTAATTTTAAAATTGATTAGTAGTAACCAAAATTTTAATTGTAGAATTTGTTTTCTTTACCCTCGGGCCACACAAAAGAAATGTATCAGTAAGCTCTAGTGAAATTAGCAACAGATCGTGTCAAAGACAATGTTTACAGGGCAAGAAAGCTGCAATTAAAAAGATTGATGATGTGGAAGATTGGGAGAGGGCAAAAGCATGCGGTCCATCATGGTGCACTCCAGAAAGGTGGAGACGTTATTGCGATCTCTTTACTCAAGAGACTTTTCAAAAACGGTCTGAAGCAGGGAAGACAAATAGGGAGAAACAGTCAATCAGATCCATTGGTGGATCAAAAAGTTTTGGTACTCTGAGGATTGAAATGGTATGTATAAGTTTTTATACTTTTTTAAGTTTCAACTTTTACCGGTGATTAACATATGGACAATAATAGACTGTTGCTGACAATCGCCCCCCATCATTGGAAAAATGGTGGACTGCTACACATACAAGTGGGGGTGATTGGTCTACACCTGAGGCGAAGGCGGTGATGGTATGCATACTACTACTTCTTTAAAAGTATAGTTGTTTGATATATAACTTAAAGAATTCTCTTGTAGGATCGTTATAAGGAGTTGTATGCAGAAAGGGTCGGTGTCCCAGAATCTGAAGGGGGGGTGGACTTTGTTGCCAGCTTATGGCAAGAAGTCCTTAAAGACGTGAAGTGGGACCTAATAGAAGGCAGACTTTGGGTGGTTTGCCACCCAAGTTCTCATCATCTTCTGAGTCTACTGAAGCATCCACTTATTTGGGGAAGACCTCAACGTATAACACTCCAACATCACAGTCAGGGGTATCTGAGGATGAGTTTAGACAACTATCACAAGCTGTGAATTCACTGGTATCCACAGTTGGTACCATGTCATCTAGATTGCAAAATTTATCTTCTGGAATGGTCTCTTTGAAGGAGGACGTAAATTATTTAAGGTATGTCCTATAGTCTAATTTATGTTTTAGTACATACATTGATTCATCTTTCTAAATATTTTTGCAATGAATGAATTAGTTTTCTTCTTATAACTAATAGGACTACAATTTCAAAAGTTCACGGGGTAGAGGATGAGAACGAAGAGGAGGATGGAGAGGAGGATCCAGACGAGGACAAAGACGAAGACGATGCTAGCACATATAGAGTCTCGCTTCACAAGGGGGTTGTAATCACGGAACCTACAGAAAGTAGAAAAGTGCCACAAAAAAAGACAAGGACAAGAAGAACAAGGGAAAGGAAAAGGCAAAGGCAAAGGCAAAGGCAAAGGAAGGTGTTTTTTCGAAATGAAGGAAAAGAAAGTTTTTATGACAGAATGTTGTAATGTTAAGAACTTTAGTGTTAAAATGTAAGTCATGAACTTGTAATTTTTATGCACTTGAACTTGTAGTTTTATACTTGCTGAACTTGTAGCTTTAGATTGTCAGGGCACCATCAGGGCACTACTTTACCACCTCATATGTGGTCGCAAAAACTGCATTTTCTTGTAGTGAATGGTTTTGTCTGGGGGAGAGCTAAACAATTTCACACACATGGTTCTATCACTTCAAGGTAGCAAGAGTATGCGACTAAGAGGATGGTTCTAACCTGGGTGTGAATTGGACTGGATGGTAGGAGTACAGAACCTAAGGGATATTGTGTCACACTTCCTGACCTCCATGTGGTTCCGAACACACCAATAATCCAAAGGCCCTCTCCGAGCTCCAAACTTTGATTTTATTCAAACAAGTTTAAATTCGACAATTATTCCAAGTTATTTCTTTTTCTTTTCTTTATTTTCTTTTCTGCACTTATAGGCATAAGCGTTTGTTAGGGACTAGCAAAGACAAGTATAGGGGGTGATGAATCTCCATTTCATTACCTTGATTCTTTCATTTTGGACTTTAAACACTAGCTAAATGCATGTATATATCATTAATTTGTCAAAATAAACACTCGGTAATTTGTACAAAATACTGTATAAAACACTATACATTTATTGTATTTATTGTCAAAATAAAAGAATAAAGAAAAAAAGAAAAAAGAGTGAAGTGTCAAAGACACTAAGTGACCTTACCCCTGAGACTCAATCATCATGATCACTTAGACAACAAGGAATAAAATAGGGGGAGATAGGGTGACCAATTGTACAGATTACACATTTTAGAAACCCTAAAAATACATGTCAATAATTACCTTTTGCGACCAATTTTATTCTCTGTCATCTACACATCAAATCAATAAACTTTGTACATAAGAGTTGTAGATAAAAGTACGTAGAAAAATGCAAAATTTATTTCAATTAAAAATAATATACAACGTACGTTTTATACTCGGAATAAAAATCCAAAATTCAAACTTCCCAGACTTGTATCTCCTCCATATGAATTCAAAAAGCATAAATTACCTTCAATTGTATATAACTTTTTATTAGATATTTAATGAATGTGGTTTCATTCAATTTGGAGTTAAGATGAAAAAGTTAGGTTTTGAACTCCTGTTGTATAATATACATGAATAAAATATTCATTTTATTTATTATTTATATTATAATTATTTTATATTTCTATAATTGTATAAACATTATTTATGGTGTATGTACATATTTAGAATAAAATAAAACCATAAACATATAAAAAATACGTAGATGAGTAGATGAATATACTATACTTATACCTTTGTGATTAATACCCCTATTTATATAAGTATACATATTATGTCAGAAAAACATAATAAAATATATTTTATACATTTAAATAAGTTATAAATATATAAATTGTATATATAAAATAATAAAATTTAAAATACAAAATAAAAATAAAATAGTCCAAACATAAGTCAATATGCATATACTTATACTTGTAAATAATTACTATTAATAAATCACCTCATAAAAATAAATAAAAATTGTAATTAAATTCTACAGAAAATTAGAAAGACTTTTTATTGCATAGTCTAAACAAATTGATTCATTTTTTTATTTTTTTTCATTTTCCAAGGTATTTTTACCTTGGAATTTCCTGGTTGGTTCACGTGGACCAACCCGAAGGCTTCGTTCGTTGACTGTGGGTCAACTGTCTTCCCTAGGCTCTGATCTGTGTTAGAAACTCACAGGACTCCCATCTTCACCAATTTCCTACTCAACCTCCACGCTCATCCTCTCCTCGAGCTCACTACTCCTGAAGACCCCTCACCTTCATCCTTCTCGCTGACCCAATTCTTTTCACCGGCCCCCATCTGATTCCATGCAATCGCCACTCGAAAATGACCAAAAATTCGCCTATAAATAAAGTCCCTCTTCGCCATTTTTGAGTTTGATCCCATTGACGTTGCTCTTAACCCCTCTCAACAGCCACTAAAACCTCCAGCTGGAGATAGCTGCCGAAGGGCAATGTTTGGCAGCGAGGAGGAATCTCGTCGGAGAATATCCAAGCACCTCCGATCACCACCGTTGAGGTTCAGCCACCTAAACCCCTAGCACATTTGAGGCCCGTTTTCTCCCCATCCTTAGGTATTTAGCTTAGATTTCATTTCAAATTGTTAATTTTTGATTTAGTTAAGCATTTGGCCTTAATTTGCAAAACCCCCCCAAATCTTTGGAGCTCGAGATCCAAGGGAAATCATTGCTATCTAACCTGTAATTGAGCCAACTTCCGACCCATCTTGGTCCCCTCCCATTTCTACCAACGCCCCACATGTCACCTCGATTCCAGCACAGAATTGGGTTATCACAACTCCATCCTCCATCCTCGCAGGAGATTCACCATTCCATTCATCCATGAAGACCCCAATTTCTTTTTTGGACCGATACCTTTCATCTCGAGCTGCTAACTGTTTTGTGCAGGAGAGGAGTCTATACGGGCCACCTCGAAACACATTGAAGATTTGAAGCAGCTCCAGGTCGCTTGGAACCAAAGAGAACCCAGGTCTCGATCGAGGAGACCTGGACACCGTATGAAGGCCCCTGCATATGCAAAGGTGGACCATCAACCTTCCCCACTCGTCAGCGAGGAGAACGGAGCTCGGAGTCTCCTAGATTTGTCGATCAAAGCGAGGCCACCCAACTGTTCTTAGGTGTTCTTCATGAATACCCAGTTGCTGTTGGATCAAGAACAAGGGCCCTGGTCTAATCCTGGCCCTTGATTCTAATCGAAATGCTGCACAACCTAGGTCTCACGATCAGCCACGTGGCAGCACAAGGAAGTGTGATCTAAGCACTGAAGGGCTAAATATCAAAGAACTCCTCTACCTTTTGTAATTTCTAGAAAATCCTATATATACTGTGTGCAATTTAAAAAAGAAGTGGATAATTTGCACGCATGCCCTTGAAGTTTTTAAATATTACAAAAAGAAATGATAAAACATTCAAAAGCTTCAGAATCCTATAAAAATATAAAAAATCCTCAAAAACACCAAAAATATTTATTTCTGCTCTGTATTTTTAGACTTATTTAGTATTTTTTAAACTCAAAACAATTCGACCTATTTAAAAGGTCCCTGATTTTGTATAGTTTGGACTTTAAAAAACCTAGAAATTAGCAAAAATATTTAAAAAATCACAAAAATAGTAGAAAAAATAAAAGGATATTTTATTTCACAATTTTGACTATTTTACCTATATTTATAATTATCTTACCTTATAGTGTATTATATATCTATATATAGTTATACATAAGTTATAATGTTAATCATTAATAAAAATGATTTATAATTATTTTAAAATAAAAAATTTATACAATTGAAAATTAAAAAATATATTATAATTATAATTATAATTATATTAAAAATCCACAAAAACCTAAGTAAATAGTATGCATACACATATACATCTATACCTATTTTATTTATTTATTTATTAATAAATACATGTGCAACATGTGTGTTCCTTGAGTTCGACCCCTACCTGCTTGTCCATTATACACTTGTTTGTAGGGTGTACTAAATTTTGATTCACATATGCTTATTCATTGCTTGATAATTATTGTGTAGGTTGATTGTTGTCTTAATCTCTTTGGCTTCTTGGGATGTCATTGCAACAAATCAATGGTCCTGCATTGTGTGGTCCCTAAGACAATACTTAGGGTTTCTGGGTGGTTAAACATACCTATTTTATTTTCTTATTTTTATGCCTAAAATAATAAAAATCTTCTATATGAATATTGCACGTAAAAATAGAAAGAAATATAAAATATTTATTTCATTCAAAAATAAATACACAATGCACCTAGGACATAAGGGATAAAAAGCCACAAAGAAAACTGTACATACATGTATCTTCTCCATTCAAACTCAAAATTCACCAAACTGAAAAACTTTATAGGCATGTATCTTCTACATACATAATAAAAATTCACCAAACTCACCTTCATTGTTTTAAAATTAAGATATTTATATAATGAAGTCGGTTTCATTCAATTTGGAATTAAGATGCAAAAGTTGGCTTTTGAGCCCTCATTGTGCAATATACTTGTATACAATATTCAACATATTTATTCTTTTTATTTTCACTTTCCTATATTTTTATATATTTGTAAATATTATTCTAAATATATGTACAAAAAGAATAAAACCACTAAAAATTTATAAAAAATAAATAAAGCTATTTAATATATTGGTAAGATATACCTATAATATACCTACATAATATAGATACTTAATTATTTAAGAACATAAGTAAACTCAAAAAATACATTAAAAATTTATTTATTTATTTATTTATTTAAAGAACTAATAAATATATAAAATATGTAAATAATAGAATAAAATAAAAATAAAAATAAAAAAATAAATACATGTATATATACCTATGTATATACATGCAATTATTAACATATAATAAATTAACTTGTAAAAATAAAAAAATTGGAATAAAATACTACATAAATTTACAAATGTTTTTTATGTTTTAACTAAAATTAAATAAATCATTTACTATTTAAAATCATTTATTAACGGATCTAATTAATGAAATTCCCTGGTTTCACGTGGACCAACTAGAGTGTCCCGTGCATTGACCCCCCCGGTCAATGCACGGTCCTTGCATCCCACCTTGTCAGAATCTGGAGACCTTCTAACTTTGCTATTTTTCACTCCATCTCCACACCTCTATATCCCTCAAACTGACCACCATTCTGCATTTTCCACGATCATCTCCCACACCATACACCTAGAGTCCAGCAACCATTGCCCTTCCTCCCGCCATCTACTTCTCCCTTTTGCCTTCCTCACACGTATAAAATAAGACCTCCAACCTCCTTTCTCTTTTTTTATCCTTCTTTCTTGGTCGTAATCCAAAAAGGAGCCTCGATTGAGCCCTTGGGACAGCAGGCGCCTCTCCCCTTCCTTCACGGTGTGGATAAAGTTGAGGTTGAAGAGATCCAAGCTCTGCTAGCGATCCTACAGTGAGGTTCATCTATTCCAGGTACAAATCCCTGTCAAGCTGCTAGGTAGCTTTATTTGGTACATTTTTTTCTGTTAGATTAGAAGTAGCTTTATTTAGTTAATTAGTCCTTATTTAGCTTAATTTTAAATTCAAAATCACTAGAGCACTATGCTCCAGCCCCAAATTTGTCGTTATCATCCAATGTTTCAACACCCATTTGCCCCCATTCCCGTCCTCAATTCATTCTCCATCATTCCCCCTTGATTTCCCCTTGATCTTGCACATATCGAGTAGGACCGGAGCTTCCTCCTCCACCTTCATCGGAGATCCTTCATTCCACTGCTCCCTTGAATCTACAACTTCATTAGAGGGTGGAGAATAAACCCCATGTCGTCATCAACCTTTTTGTGCAGGTTACTGTGGATAGCATCACTAGGATCACGATCCCAAAGCTCTAAATAGAGCTTCAGGTGGCCCAGATCTCCAGTGTGTTTTGAATTGACATGTAGGTGCGTATGTACACCGAGAAGCTCAGGAGCCTCTCAGTGCGAAAGAGGAGGCTAGACGGAGGATATCATCAAGATTGAAGCTCGCTGGAGCTTTGTTCTTGAGGTGTTCTTCGTGAACCCTTGAGGACCGATAGATCAAGCACTCGACCCATATCTAATCTGGATCGTTGAACTCAAAAGCGAAGCGATGTGTCCAAGAGCTAACGATCGCACCACTTGGAAGTACCTTCACCCTCCAATCATGTAGTAAAAGGCTAAATTACTTAGTCACCCTTGCACCTTTTTGTATTTATCAAAAGGTCCTGTAAATATTAAATAAATATACGATTTTGTATGAAAATTATAAGTGAATCCCTGAGTTTATTTATATTGTACTTAAGTCTAGTGCCATCTTACCTCACGCGACAACCCACATGAGGATGGCAAATTGCAACGAGCCTCGTCAAATTTGCGTATTTATTTTTAATCCTTTAAAATTGTAATATAGCGCTCAAACTTTGGGTATTTTGCATGCAAGTCCCCAAACTTAATTTTTATTGTAAATATACCTCACTAGTATTGTATTTATTTTGTTATGTTTATTTTATTTAAAATAACTCGTTTGCTTATAAAATCATGGTAAAATTATAGTGAATGCTTCAAATCATTCTTGTTCATGATGCATTTTTATTTTAGCATTTTCAGGATTTTTTCTAATTATTAAAAATCATTTATGAGCTATTTATTCTCGGTTTAGCTATAAAAATAAAAAATTTTAAAAACACTTTAAAAAATTCAAAATTATATATTACTATATAATATAACTCCAAACTAAAAATTACAAAAAATATAAAAAGAAAACCTTAAAAATTAAAGGACCCTCGTAACCCTATAAAAATTAGCAAAAATTCTGAAAAAATAAAAAACAATTTCTTATTGTATATTTTTATTTATATTATATAGTATAAAATAAAAATAATTTTTGGAATTTTTGAGATATTTATCTATTTTAAAAACCTGAAACAATCTAGCTTTTTATTTATTCCCTTTTTTGGTATTTTTAATCAATTAAAAATACCTAAAAATTAGCAATATTTACAAGAAAATTTAAAAAAATAGAGAAAAATCATACAAAACAAAAAACATTTTATTTTGTATTTTTGAATATATATAGCTATATTTAGAAATATAGAACCCTATATAGTATATATTTACTTATATTACTTATATATAGTTATTATTATTATCTTAAATATATCTAAAAACCCTTAAAAATTAAAAGGATTGTACTTATTCATATTATCTGAATTATATATAATTTTTCTTTTTTTTATATATCACATATAATATTTATAGTATACATATTATTGTATATGCACACACATTTTAATTATTTCTTTAAAAATGAAAAGAAATTAAAAATAAAAAGAAAATAAAAATTATAGAATATAAAAATATAAAAAATATAAAATTTTAAAAAATCATTAAAATTAAATATAATAAAAAATACAAAAATTGATAAAAAGCACAAAAACACATTATTTATTTTTCATTAATTGACAATAATTAATTATCCCCGTAGCTCTCAGTGGTTCAACCCATGCACTTGCTTGCGATAAACATTTATTTGCAGGGTATAATAAATTTCATCCTGCACAATTTTTTATTGATTTATAGTAGATTATGAGTTGATTGTTGATTCAGTTGGTTGTTGAGATCCGAGAGTCGAGAAAGTTATCGATACAACGATTATCGGATTCGACTTGTCGGACACCGCAGGCCCTCGTAGACCGAACGCTAGAATCCTCGCGGACCTCCTAACTATCACATGCCCACCAATACAGGAGTAATCCACTTAGCTCTCTTTCCCTCCCCGTGATAAGGGGATGGTGAATCGAATAGGGAAGATGGGGGAATGGCTCCGATGAGACCCATGGTCTCTTGACCATGTCACATCCCTCGCTCGAGGTCGTTTGAGATTCTTGGTTGTATGACCAGGTCAAGCGATGATGGAGCTCCGCCCAAGCTGCCTACTTCTACCGCGATGTTCTCCAACTCCGGGTAAGTTGCTTTTTATTACTCTCTATTTGTTTTCTCCTATTTAATTAGGCACATACTTCCACCTTCTACCCCAATTGAATGGATCTTAACATTCACAAGACATCCCCGATCCACGCGTTGGCCTCTGATAACCTCTCCGCTCTATCCGACCCTCAGGCCACTCCGACTCCTTTCCTCTGCCAATACGATGGAGGAACCCATTGGGCATCCACCCTCTCTACTTACCATGCCTTCATCCCACTCAGATCATACATGTAACTGCTTCACACGCTTTGGTTATGCTTCCACTACTGTTTTGCTTATCGTTCCCTTCATTAGTCGGAGCTTTGGATGAGTCACCATTCTAGAGCCTATGCTCCAATGAGGGAGATCCGTTTCTTTACTCAGAGCACCTCCTTCAGTTCCAAATGACTCCATGATCTTCCCCAGTGGTCAAGGGTGGTTGCGAGACCTTCATATCTCTCGGAGTGCAACGGAGGAGCCCTAGATACCTCTCCGGAGCATAGCCATGACGACCCTGCAATGTTGGAGGAGGGATCGAGTGAAGCTATAGGCACCATCTAACCATGATGATCGGGCGACTCAGATGCATCCCAAGCTATAGTTGCAGAACTAACATGCTTGGAGGAACCAAGCCTCGTCCGAAGCCACTCAAGCCGCCCATGTGTCCTGAGCCACCTACCCTAGTCTACACCGCACAACGAGCCTCGATGTGTATGCCTCGCACGTGAGGGGGCTGGGAATTTGAAGCCGAAGCCCCCGTAATTCTTTAAATCGCAGACAGGTCCTAGGCATATGTGCCTCATGTGGCGCGCTTGGGTATTTGTGAAGGGGCCCTGTCAGTTGAATATTGCAAAATGGTCCCCGCATTCTTGGTAAATTACAAGGAAGGCCAATCGATTTTCAAAATTTCAAAAATGCCCCTTTGAGGCTTGTTTGCAAAGTTTTGTATATATTATTGCATGTTTTTCTTACTTTTGTGACCCTAGACTAATATTCTTATATCTTGAGCATTCGAACTCTTTTTTTGATGATTTAAATTTCATTTAGATTCATGTTTTATTATATATCTAATGGCATAATTAATTTCTTGATTTGACACTTAGAATAGAGCATTTTAATTGAATTATTATGTCACATTACTTGCTTATTTAAATATCATTAATTGAATTGGAGCTATGTTGATGCATCAAATGTTCATGAAATAATTCACTTATGTCTTTCTCAATTAATTGATAACTTTTGGGGTATATATATGCATCTTAACTTGTTTTCATTGCATCACATTGTGTAGCATTCTGTTATCTAATTTAACTTGCATAATGAAATCAAAATGCATTTTGTTCATGTCATATATGACATCATATTGTTTATGCATTGCTGACCTAGATTGAATTATTGATCACTTAACTTAGGTATTAATCTCTGATTGACCATTGAGATCGTTCGTATCTTTGAGATCAACCCTGGACTTCCCAGGTTTAAAATATTTAATTAAGATCGAGCCCTTCCTCGTGGAGATATATATAAGGCTCGATTTATGATGTAATAAGTATTTGACCATGCTACAACTCAACCATATTAATGTAGATGAATATACGGTCATCAATAGAGGGATAAAATATCAATAATAAGTAGTTGAATCTAGGATTCAGCAACCCTTCAAATCCACCCTTGGCCCAACCACTCACACCTATCCACCACCACCTCCGATTGAGCCTAGCACCCTTAGAAGGGTATGGAGAGATCCTTAAGCACGTCATGGAAGCATGAGGATCGCATCGTATGCAATCGGGAGCGACTAGTCGCACTATTTGCTCGATGTAGTGAAATTTAAAAAAATTAATGTGATGAAACCACATGATCCAAGAACATTTCTCGGATCATTTCACCTAAACCACAAATAGGTATTAAGGTTACCTATTGAAGCGTGGTTGCAATTGAGTCTCTAAACCAAGAGATCTCCTGTCTCAAGTCCGATCCAATGGAGGAGACGGTTGCGAGCGCATTGATGATACGCATACTCCTCGCAATCCATGTTGTTGATCCAAGCGACGAATCTCCTGATCTCGTTACACGAGATCCGACATCTTCTTCATGAGCGAGGTACACCAAACGAGACGGAGATCCACAAGCAAATACTCTGGCAGCAAAACAACGATGTTGCGCCGATGGCGACTCTCTCAAGGGCTCCATGGTGGACAACAACAATGAGAGAGAGGGAGAGAGTCTTGGCGTGTAGAGAGAGAGGGAGAGAGAGCATTACTTGATTTTGTAATCAAGTAACTCAAAGAGCAAGAGGTGCCTCTTCTTATATAGGGCTTTGTGATCCATGGATCTCAATCCATGGCAACACAAAATCAACGGTTGAGATTGATTTCTGTTTCTTTCAACGGCCATGATGTTGTTGTAAAAAACACAACAACAATTGATTTAAGTTAAATTAATTTATATTGACAAATCAATATAATTATATTCAATTTAAATCATTTCACTGGTCTTGGAGATAATGAGAAGATTTAACACATTCCCTAAAGAAAAGGGGATGGCTACCCTTTTGAGATTTATTGGGGCTATCTCCTCATAATCTCGTGAGATCTCATTATCTCATGAGATCTCATGATATCTTCAAGATTTATAACAATATTTATTGTAAATAATTTCATTAAAATAATGGATAATTATCTTGTGAATATTGCAATCATGCCACTGGAAAAATGTGAATCACATTCACATCCCAAAACAAAATGTAAATATATTTTCAATTAATTATCCAATGTGAATCCATTTCACATCAATAATTAATTAACAAATATAAATCACAATATGCTCTCTCTAATATATTATAAATCACATTTATAATATAGCTAATTAATATGGATAGTATTATCCACATTATTCAAATCCATGATAATTAAATCACATTTAATCATCTTGGATCTCAGTTCTCTTATGCCCAAATGATATGAATCACATTCACATTATTCACATCTTTGATAATTAAATCACATTTAGTTATCTCAAATAAGTCTTGTTATAATATGAATCAAATTTATATTATTCATGATAATCAAATCGCATTCAATTATCCATTTTCTCAATGCTCGGATACATATATCAACAATGAAATTATCCATGAACTCTTTCAAGTATAATGCACTTTCTCCATGGATACTTGGAGATAAGCACGGGGTGATTGTATTGTTCCACATATAGTGACTTGGATATTGAGATCAAATCTCAAATCCAGATCTTGCGGACCTCCCATAGATGCCTGATTAAATCAAGACCGTAAATCTAATCTTCTCATTACATCTGAATCGCATTCAGATCAATGTCCATCGGTTGGACTAAGATCAGGTTACTTCTCTATGAGAGGAGTCACTAAAATCCATACATGTTTCATAACTCTCTCGGAATGGAAGCGTCATGGTTATACAAACGTTTATGATCACATCACCCTCAGGCATTCCTAATACATGTACATCTTGCGTACTGAAAGATCCAGAATAAATCCGAAGTTTAAGATCTCTTTTAGATTGTCTCCTTCATGATTATATCATTAAGGTTCTCATTCAATCATTGCGAGTCGGTATCGATCATATGATTTCCAAAAGCATATATCATACCTAGGTGTTGATCATATACTTTCTAAAAGCATATATCAAACCTTACAAATTCAGTCAAGCTTCCAAAGCAAGACGACCACACGTGGAATTTGATTCTTCCCAATATCTCATGAGTGAGCTCATGTCTTCCGATTCAGCAATGAACTTGTATTATCCCTTTGAGAGATTGTATTACACATATGCCCTTGCATGCACACCAGTGTGATGGTGTATAGACCTTAGTTAGGTCATCAACCTATTGGTCTGCCAAATGTACATACTCAAACATATAGTAACACATCTATCTCCGGTCAGAGGATGCGTGCCTATATCGTGACAGCATATGACATAGGTCTTTGATTATCTCGTCAAGTCAACTCTTTGACCTAACTAATCTGACACCTCCGAATCTCTATTCCCATGTAGAGGACATGCATCAAGAGTTCGGTCATATATTAGCCAAATGAGAAAGGATTGCCTTTTCCTACACTGGCTAGAGATCATCTCTTAACAATCATTTGGCGGTGCTTGATGAGTCCTGAAATCTAACTCTTTAGATATTCATCTAAGCACCAACATCTATGATTCAATAATTGAATCGGTTGCTGTATGATCATTAAGATGGCCATGGTACATAACCCTAATTTTACTAAGGGACCTATTATGCAAATTAGTTATTCTTCATTTCAGATCTAGGAATGATATTTGCAATAACATTTATTGCATAATGGCTCGCCGCGGGCTCGCATGTTCAACAATCTTCCACTAGCCCAAAGAGCCGTTAATGGGCTAATCATTTAAACCCGCACTCATGTGACAATCATAGGCTATTTATAAAAATAGCTAGGTAAGCTAATCAGTCACTCTGTTCCTAAGATACTACACCAAGTCCTTTTATGAAACTTGCATATCCCCAGTGACAATGCTCGCATCCAATGTGAATGTTGCATCTTATGCAACCAATAATCAATTTTGTTAGTTATATTGTCCTTGACACTACAGCTCGATAATTATTATAAGCAATATGTAATTTCTATTATCCTTATCCTAATACGCTTATTCCCGGAGATCTTTATCTTCTAAGGTATCCACAGTTAAGACTTTTTAGATCTCCATCTATAAAGTCTTAAGCTCTTGATGATAAGACTTAGAGATCACTATCTATAAAATCTTGTCGTCTATGAAAATATTGTTATTACTGCAATCAAGTGATTTATTTCCATAGTAGGATTAGTAACAGTTTACTACTCCTATTGCATGGCAGACGTCTGACGTTTGTACTCATCCGCCATACATCTGGCTTCTCATAACTGATGCACAAGGGAAAGCACTTCTAGAATTCACTTCCTAAACTCTTTGAGGTGCTATCCCTTCAGATAGGTCAATACCACATCTTAAGGAAAAGAAGCCTTTCTTGGAATTTTCCCAAAAAATGGAATATTTCCAAGGCGTACCACTAATGCGACGATTCCAATGTCCTCTTCTATTTGTTTCTGAACACTAAGATCTTAAGAGGTATCCTTGAGATCATATCTCAAGGTATGGAATAACCAGTCTATAAAACACTTATTATTATCCTTATATCATTCCAAATGATTAGGACATTATCTACATTTAGCACGATGAATACAATGGTACTTCCACTAAGCTTCACACGGTTCATCAAGATTCTGTCTGAAATCATAACATTTATGATTTCATCAAATCCGATTTTCCAACAACAAGAAGCTTATTTGAGTACATAGATGGAGTTCTTCAGCTTGCAAACCTTGCTTTCCTCAACCATGAAGCCCTAGGGCTACTTCATATGAATATCCTCAGAGAGTTATTCATAAAGGAATGCAATATTGACTCACAACTTGTAGATGTCAAAGTCAAGTTGTGTAGCTATAGTTAACAATATTTTGATGAGTTTAAGCATGATCACTAGAAAGCAAGTCTCATCGCAAGAGATGTCTACTTTCTGTGTGTCTCTTGAGGATACGAATTGTGCTTTGAAGGTCTCTACCTTCTCATTAGGTTCTCTCCTTCTCTTGAAGATCCATTTACACCTTAACGGGTCTTACCCATATAGGTGGATCCTTGAGGGTCCATATACAACACTTGTATACGAAGTCTACTTTAGACTTAATTGTTAACTTCCATCTTTCCATGTCATGATCTTCAGAAGCTTCATCACATGAAGTTCGATCAATGTTAGATTTCTCTGACACATGGAATCCATCTCAAACTCATTTAAAGAGATATTAGTGTTTAATTTTTAATTGTCCTTTTAGTTTCCAATTTCAGGAGCCTCATTATCCTCTCAAGATTAAATGAGTTCCTTCACTTCATTTTCATCTTGATTCTCAAGAGAGTCATCCTCTAAGAATCATATCCTTAGAGATGAGATCCATTAAGAATCTCAAGGTCATAAAGTAGGTATCCAATACCATCCTTTATTTTCCTAATGAAATGGCACTCTCTTGTGCTAGATTCCATCTTACTTGCATCCATGACAAAGTTATGGACCAAACAACCTTTAATCCGCAGGTCTCCAACACTAGGCTAAACACCAAACCATAGCTTATGAGGATGCGGATTTAGATATGCATGGAATCTCATTAAGGATATATATTGCAGTTATATATATAACTTGGAAACTAAAAGGTAATTATGCTAATATTTATCATTGACCAAATCATGTCACACATGATCTAATTGTATCTCCCTACAACTCCATTGAGTTTAGTTGTATTAGGAGGATTGAGATAGGAATGATATTCCTTTCTCTATAAGGTGTTCTTTGAATTCATCTAATATGTATAATCTACCTTGATTAGATAAAATTTATTTCATCTTCCTTCAAACTTTAGTCTGGACCAAAATTGTGAAATCTTTGAACATTTCAAAGGTTTCTAAAGTGAAGGGAAGAAAACTCATATCACAATTAATCATCAAATGATATCACATATCATCAATGTTTATTATGATACAGATGATCCACATACATCAATATGTATCAGATCTTGAATACATTGGCATCTAACACCATTCTCAAAGAAGGGTGCATTGGACATTTTCTACTTTGAATACAATATTCACAAGTATGTAAGATTTGAAATTTCAAAAAATCTAAAGTTTCATCTCTTACCAGTCTATTGATCTCATCAATAGACATATGTCCAAGATTTGATGCAAGATCATTGTCAAATGATCTTCCTCCTCCTATTGATCTTTTAAAGGTTCAATTTTCAGTATTAAAAATCTTAATGAACCATTCATTAATTTTTCTAATTTAGTAGAGTCCTCCAGGTACCAGAATACTATCTGAAATATATCCATCATAACTCTTAATGATAGGTCTATTCCAGAATTCATGTTTATTTCCAACATTTAGAAATAAACAATGAGTGTATTCTAATATCTAGGTCATAGAGACATTCTCTAAGACTAAGGGCTCTCCCACTGAAAATATGACATCTATTTTTCCAATAGAGGTTGTTGCAATAATTGCATCAACATCCATGTGGATGACTATTAAACCTTAAGATCAAATTTTTCTGGTCTTCTAAAATATATGCAACCAATTACAAGTGCTATTAGAAGAATGAGATAAAATAATTAGACTTTTAATCTTATCCAATAAGTACGTCAATTTCAATGATTAAATGTAGATTATTCCGATACACTATCCGAGTCCTTCTCTAAGGATCCTAGATAGACTTCATAGTCATACTATCAACACATCAGCTCATTGCAGTATTGGCATTTATCCGACCCTTTGGATGTCATATGTTTGGAAACCATAGAAGCGCAATCAACTCTTTGACTTTCCTTCTAACTTGGGCCCGACCCATACTTCCACTATGCTCCTTTCATCTATAAACTACCATTTCTTAAGACAAAGGATCTCTTTTGTTGAATTCAAAAAGATTTCAATATAAGACTACTTCAACATCTATACATGCTTCATTCAATTCAATACAATATGAATATTATGAAGCTTCATGAATGACTAGAATATAGATAGTAGAATGATGACACACGTTATATCTACATACATCTAACTCTCAAAGACTTAGGTTTAGGTAAGTAATAAAACATTTGAATACATCATCTTATAGAGACACCATTCTGCATGATGCAGTTAATCATGTCATTCATGATTAAATGTCGAGAGCACGTATGTATGCTAGAATATCTTCTTCAATTTAAGGATTATTTGACAATTACGATCATCATCGACATGCCACTTCCAAAGTACATTCGATGAGAGATCAAGACTATAGAGACATACAAACCCTAGGTTGTTGTCTTATTGACTATTTAATTGTCATTCCACATTATTATAAGGAAACTTGCACATTGCAACCACATACATTATGTGCTCAACTGCAAGTACAATATCTTGATCATGGATCCAATCCATGATATTTTACTGGTTATTATTGAGTATAGTATTGAGTGTGTTTAATGAGGATTATCTAAAATAAGAAATTTGCATAAATAAATAAATAAATAAATATACAAACACACAGATTTTACTTTGATTTAGGAATTTTTATATCGAAGTTGTCTTGCCTTGTCAACATTGAAAGTACATTCCCTTAATCACTTTCAATGTAAGAGATATACTTACCATTATATCTCAAGCAAGATCTGAGATCTCCTTTCTTATCTTTCTCACATCCCAATAATATAAGAACCTATCACTCAGATAAAAAGAAGCGGGAACACATTCCGCCTTGTGATGAATCTTGTATTCATCATGCTAAAATTGGTCATTTAGGTTCTGTCCCCCCATCATTCATATGCATTTAATCATTAATAGAGCATTATTAACATTCATACATGTGTTAATAATATTTGCATTACATCATGCATAATTGCATTTAAAATCCCAAGTGTAAATTAGCCCAAAAAGCCACTAACTTCTCACATTTGTAATTAATTCATCCTAACTCCGATTGACCCCAAACCACCTCCATTGTGTAGATATTACTAATCTTATTAAATAAAAAATACAAAAAAATACTATCTCCAATCAGTGTCAAAAAATCCCAAAGTCTAATTTCACATCTGACATACTAAAAAGAGCATATCTCCCACATACAGTGTCCAATTTTGGTCTACTCACTTTTAAAGTACTCCATTTTCAAATACCATCAAAACAAGACCACTTTCGTAAAATTCAGAGCTCATTTGTGAAAGTTGGGTTTTGGGCCTCTTTTGCGCATTTTAACTTTTTGCTATTTTTGACCTGAGTTTTTATTTGTATAATTAAACCTTTTAATTTTATTTTTTTCATTTGCGTTCTTTGATGAAAGTTTTATTAAGAGACACAAAAATCTGAATCCAGATCAAAACTGAAATCAAAGAAACTGACTGAGTCCAAGCATCCGTTGTCGGTCTGTACAAAAGTTGTGCGTTTCGTACTTTTATTTTATTTTCCGATTTTCCTATTTATTAAAAATACAAAAAAATTAGATTAGTATGTAATTACTTTTCATGTATTTTATCGTATTTTTCTATAATTTTTATCCCCTCTAAAACCACCAAAAAATACAAAATCCCAAAAAGTCAGTTTTCTATACACATGGAGAGCCACCAAAAATACCACTTCGTACAGGTGACCTCTTTTGCTCTCGGGTCCTTCATGAAAGTTGTAGATCTCGACAATACGAACAATATTTGTGAAGGAAACTTTTCAATCTGAGGTCTCCTTCTACTTCTTCTCCATCGTTAAGTTGAAATTATTTAGGGGCGCCACGTGGCAGCTCCTGAGCGTGCCACGTGGCACCCCACTCTCTCTCCAGCCGCCCCCTCCCCCAGGTCACGTGCTGCGTATGTGACCCTCTTCTTCCTCCAGCCGTTCACGCCCATGCCCTCCCCCACCGTTTCTCCATCCTCCGCCATGCACGGCCCTTGGCCGTTACGCTCCTCCCCCATCAATGTCCGGCCGTTCCACCTTCGCCCCCCCACCTCGTAACGCCAACGTTCATCTTCCTCCTATAAAGCTCCCCACCACCGGCTTTCCACGACATCCGCCCTTTTCCTCGAAGCCGGTGACAACGGCTGGACCACCGCGGCGCGATCCGGAGGTCGCTGACCTCTATAGTTGCCCATAGCAGCCAAGCTTCACGCACGCCGACGTTGAGGCGATCATTGGGAGCAGCCATCGTTCCCACCAACATCCCCAGGCGTTCCTCCACCTGCGCACAACAAGATCTTCACTGTACCGTGCCTCCTCGCTGCATCCAACCGCCAGCGGCGCCGCCTCTTGTCATCCCCGCATGCACAGATCGCCACCGGTGTGCTCTGTGCGCCGCCCTTCAAGCCAGGTGGCAGAGCCGACGGCCCTGCCCGAAGTCCCTGGAGCAGCGCGTGGCCGCGCTCCGCGACTTCCAGCCAACCTTCGTGCTCCGCCCATTCACCGCACGCCACGTCGACCCCGCTCCGCCTCAGCCTCAGCCACGGGGAGGCGTTGCCTCCGCTTTCCCTAGGCCTCGCCGGTCGTGTGTCGATCGGCCGTGGCCTCATCGTCACCACCGTGCTTCCGCGCCTCCACTGTCGCCTCACCATCGTCGTCAGGGTTGCCCACCTCCGTGCCCCACACTCCAGCTGCCGTTAGATCAGGCGGAGGCCCTTGATCCAACGGCTGAAAGTTTGCCACGCGTCTCCCCCGAGCCTCGGCCCCAGCCTCGAGCTCGGGGCCCCCGAAGCTTCCATTGCCGCCCGAAACTGCGCCTCGGGTTCGAACCTCAGGTTCGGTAGCTGAACCTCCGCTTCGGTCTGAGCCTTTGGTTCAGGACCCGAACCTCAGGCTCGGACGCTCGAGCCTCTACCGCCGACTCGAGCCTCCATAGACACGTACAAGGCACGAGCATTGGGGGGTAAATTGCAAGAAAGCCCCTGCTTGTTTCACATATTACAAAAATACCCCGCTAGTGGGTAAATTGCAGAGGACCCCCTCCGACTTTCAGAATTTGCAGATAAGCCCCTCTAGGGACCTATTTGAAGCAAATACCTTATTTTATTACACTTTAGTCCCTGGAATTTCATTTTATCATATCTTTTTCATACGAACTCCGTTTTGAGCATATAATATGTCATTTTAGAGCTATTTTCATGCTCTACAATTTAGCATTGTTTGTGAACAGATCTGAGGTGGTTTATTGATAATTATTATTTGAGGACTTCTGTTGGCACATGCAGGCTAATTTTCACATACATGTTCCACATATTACTTGAGAAATTATTGATAAATCTTTTGTAGGAGTTTGGATAAGGATTTTACTTTAATTAAACCAGTGAAATTACTGTTGATTATTATCACAGGAGGTTAATTCACATTTATTCCTCTAAAATTATTGCCAACTATTTGAGGAACTGAATCGAAGATATTTGGAGGCCGGATACTCTGCTTCACTATTTTGAATATTAGTTGCTTATTAACCTGAAGCAATGAGTTAAGATCAATCCATTTTGATTTGTGGTTAATTTTGCGGAGATAAATATCATATTATTTGGGGAGTTAATTTGTTTAAAAATCACATATCCTGGGCATAATCGTCTCTATTTGTTTTCATTGCATTTGCATCTCATTGCATTTTATATTTTCTCAACACATAAATTAAGCGAACATTAATTATTTAATTTGATTTAAGACCACGCAATTAAAAATCTCTGTTCCCTGTGTTCGACCTTGGTAGACTTGCCAAGTAAAAATACTCCACAACATTCAAATATTGTGGTCTTTGATGAACCGAATTTGCCTCCTATACTACGACAATTTTAGATTATTAAAGAGGTGAATTTCGCGCTCATCAAATGGCGCCGTTGCCGGGGAATGTCGAATTTTTAGGGTTTTAAATCATTTTCTGTAATTGATTTTTGTGAAATTAATTTTTGTGTCATTTTTTCTCTTTTGCATTTTTTCCTTTTGCATTTTTTTCTGATACTAACCGCACTCTCTTTCTTCGCTGATTACTCGGAGATAATTTTGGATATAAATCAAGGACCTGCGAAGAAGACTAATTTGTATTTTAATTTTGTGAGAGAGTTAGCATAAATTTTATTTTCTGCAATATTGTCAGGGTCCCTCTCATTGAACCCTTGTAATAATTTCAGACTGAAATATTCTGTGGTGTGTCGGGTCTTTTTCAACCCCTTCTGTGTGGTTGGGACCCGACTTGAGTGGTGTAGGACTTAGGCACATATACGCTTATTTCTCTATCATTGATTGTGCCCGTAATTTTTAGGCCACACTTTTCACTAATTAAACGCACTGTAGATCGTTCAACATTAGTCAAAAAATCGTCCCGCTAATAGAACTATCTGTTCACGTCATTTTCCATCTGTGCATACCATTTAGAGTAAATTTAAATTCCTTGTCTTGCATCCCACATGAAGAATGCGAGGATTCACTGTAAGTCCTTCTCTTAAGCATGCATCATTGATTTACGTTTGCATCGGCTTTTCTGATCCTCCTTTCTCAAACAACTTAGGATTTAGAGGAAGTGGGACTGTTCGTTAGGCATGAATTTTTGTGCTCAAATAAACTACAGTGATAACTTTAACTTAAAACCGGGACTGCTAATCAAGGTGACTGTAAATAAAATTGACCTAAAATTAACCTGTGTTTGGTGGAGAGAAACCCACTCATTGTTTGTAAGGACTAGAACACACACTTAGGAAAGAGCCCAAAACCAAAGTGCTTCGTTCAGACTATTGATTCTAAACAATTAGCTACTTTTCAGTGAGGGTCTTGGGTAGCCGTTTACGGTCCGACTTCCCTTAGCAGAGTAGGTGGTTTAAAGGACACCGCAGAAGGCTCCGTCCTCAAGTAACACGGGTAGTCGTTTAAACGGTCCCTACTTACACCTATACTGGCTAAAAGTAGGTGCAACTAGTTGTATGAACTCAGGACAGTCTTTGTGAAATATTTCGGCACCTAACAGCTCCGCTTAATTTTCAAGATTGTTTTGTCATTAAATTAAAACTGAAAAGATAAGCGACCGAACCCTAACGTGCCTTCACCCGTGTTGAGTAGGTGAATCGATGTGTTTGTTTTGTGTTTGATTTGTGTGCGTCAAAGACTTTGCAATCGCAAGTAAATCATGGTTCGCTAATCATTCCATCCATCTTGATAAGATGTCGGCACAGTGGTCTTCTTTTCCGATCTCCACGACCTTTTCCCGATATTCTTCTTCTCACACTCCTCAAGAGAACCTGAGCTTCAAATCAAATTCACCTCAGTCATCATTCTCTTCTTGCCCATACATCCCACCCTATGACCACACTTCTTCTTGGATTAGACATCTCTCACATTCTGACAATCGTATGGACATGAGAGAGAGACCAGAATCGAGGATGAACAATAGACTGACCGATATTGACAACAGAACATGATTTCTGGTTACTATGATCTCTCAGCCTCTTGAACCATCCTCTACTCAGGATGACTATCCTCTTGAGTGTAATCAATTTTCCTTCAACAATCCATGAGAAAACCAAAGTCAAGGAAATATAACTCATGACCAGACTACAATGTTTATGAACAATCAATACTCTACTCGAGGTTACATGCCAAAATCACGACACATGGAGAATGATTATTCAATCACTAGTCATGAGATGTTTGAGGATGAGATTGCTCGGATTAATCATAGAGCAGATACTTCAACAGAGAGAATATATGATCTTATACAATCTATACAAAATTCAGAAGAAGTGAGGCCACCACCATGCGAACCACTGGATCATCACAATCAGACACGACCACTGACCTCTGACCCCCCGACTGACCATATTACAGAAAATACCAAAAAAATGAAAATTTTGAAAACTCAAAAAAATTGGACAATTCTGAAATGGAAGCATTTTGCAAGAGTCTGATCTTAGAGCTTCCATTAAACAAAGCCATAGAATATGTGCCCGATCTTAAGAGATTTGTGAAGAGTCGACTGAACCTCAAAAAGATGGGCAAGAAACGATCTAGGACTGAATATCATGTCATATCTATGGCTAGTTCTTTGGTGATGAATCATAAAATCAAAAGCTGCAAAGTCAAGCGGTTAACTCGGATCATATATGAAATTGAGGATTCAACGTTCACTCATGTTCGGTTAGATGACGACTCTACATTAAACATCCTCCCGAAGTCCGTCTTTAATCAACTTAAATTCGGACAACTCAAAAAGACTAGGGTGATCGTTCAATTACCCGATCGATCTACCAAAAGACCACGGGGGATCGTTTCTGTCGTCGTAAATTTCCGAGGTAGAATACATAAAGTGGACTTTATTGTCCTTGACATTGAATACCCTAGAAGGATGTCTGAGTCTCCTATCATTTTAGGAAAGCCGTTCTTAGCCTCCGCTAAGGCGATCGTCGATTGTGAGACTCAGGAAATCAAGTTCCCGAACTCGGACCACGATGAACAAACTCCCAATGACACAACCTGCTCTGAGGAAAACCAACTTGAAACCGACAGTTATATTTCACATTATCAGACATCTCCACATGATACACTGAGACAAACCCTAGGAGAGTCACCTAAAAGACTAACTGTTGGACAAACTTCGGATTCTCACCACCCTATCACCGCTCCTAGGAAAAATCAAGATTTTGGAGCTTATGAAGATTTGGACCATATTATTGAAGATCATCACAATCATTTGAATGGTCCAATCTTTGAGTCGGCAGTAATTCATGAGATACTTGAACCATATAAGGAACCGACTCCGGAAACATCCGATGTCACAAAATTCATGATCATACGAAAATGACATCAACACCCCCAGCCATAAACCACAAAATCTCCAGGAACAATCTCCCTCGACCGAAGCAACGTATGACCCTTCAAGAATTGGTCGACTTTTACGGGGATTCATCTGATGAGGAACTCACGAATGCCACATCGGTTACTCAAGACAGGGAGATGAAGACTATCCAACTTCCTCCTAATACTTCTCAAGGAAACAAACCGACCAAGAAAGTCACCTTTGACCTTAGACATCAGGTGATTTCTGAAGAGTCCTCGTCCGATCCTGATGTGGTTCTCTGATCCAAGGGCACTTACCTCTGATCGACAAAAGTTGGAGATCCTCTGCAGGCGACTACTATTCTCCTGAGGACGACTCCAACGATGGCAGGTCTTCTTCATCAGCCCCCTCTTCATCACACTCGACATCTCCATACTATCTCCCTCCACACTCCCGCAAGAAGGTCCGTCGCAAACCTCCTTGATCTTGTACATCCGCAAATCTACCCGGTTCCCCATCTGTAATTATCCAATTATACTTAGGCTGACCTGAGCCTAAGTATAGGGGGACCGCAACCATTGTTTATACATCACTTCTCTTCTTTTATTTTTGATCCTTCTATACTTCGTACGAGCTATGTCTACATTTCACTTTGTGCCATGAGGACATAGCACAAGCTAAGTATAGGGGGTGTGTTTGTATATATTTTATCTACTTTATCCATAGCTCGTACTTTAATCGTTTTTATCTAACATCGGGGATGGGTACAAGTAGTGTGTAATACGTGTTTTTCAAAAAAACAACAAAAACAAAACACAGAAACAAAAAAAAAACTTTTCGCATTAAAAAATTATCACTCATGGTCTTGCATTTCATCAAGCATTTCATGCATTCCTTAATTCATATATTCCTGACACATTCACTATCACTCAAGGTTTGAGGATTTTGAGGACACTTGATTTCTGAGATCTTGAGAGACTGTGTTAACATGCCTTAGTCATTAGGGTTTTTGAACTTAATTATCCACACTTCCTTAGTTTGAAAGATTTGAGCGCTATATTGCACTCTTCATCTCTACCTTCAACAAGAATATGATCAGCACAATCACTCCCACAACTGCATGATTGATGAGATGAGTTGAGATATCACTTGAGGAACTAGGACTAGAGAATTGAGTTTAGACCCGATCTAATGATATTCGAGGATGGGATAAAGTTAATGAAGGCTTCAGAAAACCTGAGTGTCAGCAAAAACCTAGCCAGTATGTGAACAAGTTCATATGATATCTTTTTTGATATTGACCTAAGTGTCAGGGTGTGTTGAAACTTAATGAAAATTGTTGATCAGTGTGCGCCAACTTTTGGTAAAAGCAGTGGAGCTAGCCAAAAAAAAGAAAAAAAAAAGAAAGAAAGAAATAGAAATGTCAAGAAAAGTTCTATCATCCAAAGTCAAATTCTAAATGAGCTTCCACCAATGGCGAGCGCTCTCAAACATTTTCAAAGTGCCCACTTGGACCAAGCACTAATTAGGACCAAGGAGTCGGGCTGACACCACAAAAAAGGCTCTGCATTGTAAGTGATACAAATCTGGGTGTCGAAGGTATCTTAGATACTCAAAAGAGACACACCCCGGTGTACTCCCAGAAAAACAAGTGCAGACGACTCCAAATTCTCTTGACGGACACATTGATCAACAAAAAAAATATACTTGTGTTGAGTAATAAGGCACTCGAGAGGCACCTTGTTCCAATGTGAGGGAGAGAAAATTAGACACAATCCTATGCCCTCCATCATCTGACCGTCCATCTACACTTTTAAGTCTGACAAACTAATGAGACGGTTGACTGAAGCAAGAATAGACTTATTCCCTAGTGTTGAGGATTAGGTCTAGAGGAGGACCTTTAGGACTGGAACTTTGAGTGATGCCCCGACTCGACTCTCATGAAATGCAGTACACTTAAAATCATATCCTTATATTATATGTACAAACAGAGAGTCTGAAAATTAGAGAAGTTGGGTTCCTTTTGATTAAAGCTTGGTTGAGCCCAGAATTTTAGGATCACTCAAATTAAAGGTCTTCTATGAATTAAGCCTTGAAAATTCACATGCACAATCAGGGATGTATTCAACTAAGTCATTCATTCATGCTCGGGGATGAGCATGGTCTAAGTATAGGGGTATGATGAATCTCGTATTCATCATGCTAAAATTGGTCATTTAGGTTCTGTCCCCCATCATTCATATGCATTTAATCATTAATAGAGCATTATTAACATTCATACATGTGTTAATAATATTTGCATTTCATCATGCATAATTGCATTTAAAATCCCAAGTGTAAATTAGCCCAAAAAGCTGCTAACTTCTCACATTTGTAATTAATTCATCCTAACTCCGATTGACCCCAAACCACCTCCATTGTGTAGATATTACTAATCTTATTAAATAAAAAATACAAAAAATATGAACTCCAATAAGTGTTAAATAATCTCAAAGTCTATATTCACATCTGACAGACTAAAATGAGCATATCTCCCACATACACTGTCCAATTTTGGTCTACTCACTTTTAAAGTACTCTATTTTCAAATACCTTCAAAACAAGACCACTTTCGTAAAATTCGGAGCTCATTTGTGAAAGTTGGGTTTTGGGTCTCTTTTGCGCATTTTAACTTTTTGCTATTTTTGACCTGAGTTTTTATGTGTATAATTAACCCTTTTAATTTTATTTCTTTTTCATTTGTGTTATTTGATGAAAGTTTTATTATGTGACACAAAAATCCAAATCCAGATCAAAACTGAAATCAAAGAAACTGACTGAGTCAGAGCGTCCGTTGTCGGTCTGTACAAAAGTTGTGTGTTTCGTACTTTTATTTTATTTTCCTATTTTCTTATTTATTAAAAATCCAAAAAAAATAGATTAGTGTGTAATTAATTTTCTTGTATTTTATCGTATTTTTTCTATAATTTTTATCCCCTCTAAAACCACCAAAAAAATACAAAATCCCAAAAAAGTCGGTTTTCTATACACATGGAGAGCCACCAAAAATACCACTTCACACAGGTGACCTCTTTTGCTCCTGGGTCCTTCATGAAAATTTTAGATCTCGACAAGAAGAACAACTTTTGTGAAGGAAATTTTTCGATCCAAGGTCTCCTTCTACTTCTTCTCCATCGTTAAGTTGAAATTTTTTTGGGGGCGCCACGTGGCAGCTCCTGGGCATGCCACGTGGCACCCGCACTCTCTCTCCAACCGCCCCCTCCCCCGAGTCACGTGCTGCGCACGTGACCCTCTTCTTCCTCCAGCCGTTCACGCCCATGCCCCCCCCACCGTTTCTCCATCCTCGCCATGCACGACCCTTGGCCATTATGCTCCTCCCCCATCAATGTCCGGCCATTCCACCTTCGCCCCCCCCCACCTCGTAATGCCAACCTTCATCTTCCTCCTATAAAGCTCCCCGCCACCGGCCTTCCACGACATCCACCCTTTTCCTCGAAGCTGGTGACATCGGCTGGACCACCGCGACGCGATCCGGAGGTCGCTGACCTCTGTAGCTGCGCTTAGCAGCCAAGCTTCACGTACGTCGGCGTTGAGGCGATCATCGGGAGCGGCCATCGTTCCCACCAACTTCCCCAGTCGTTCCTCCACCTGTGCACAACAAGATCTTCACTGTACCGTGCCTCCTCACTGCATCCAACCGCCAGCAGCGTCGCCTCTTGTCGTCCTCGCACACGCAGATCGCCACCGGTGTGCTCCGTGCGCCGCCCTTCAATCCAGGCGGCAGAGACGACGACCCCTGACCGAAGTCCCTGGAGTAGCACATGGCCGCGCGCCGCGACTTCCAGCCGACCTCAGCGCTCCGCCCCTTCACCACACGCCATGTCGACCCCGCTCCGCCACAGCCTCAGCCGCGGGGAGGCGTCGCCTCCGCTTTCCCTAGGCCTCGCCGGTCGTGTGTCGACCGGTCGTGGCCTCGTCGTCACCACCGTGCTTCCGCGCCTCCATCGCCGCCTCACCATCGCCGCCGGGGTTGCCCACTTCCATGCCCCACACTCCAGCTGTCCTTGGATCGGGCGGAGGCCCTTGATCCAACGCTGAAAGCTTGCCACGCGCCTCCCCTGAGCCTCGGCCCCAGCCTGAGGCTCGGGGCCCCCGAAGCTCCCATCGCCTCCCGAACCTGCGCCTCGGGTCCGAACCTCAGGTTCGGTAACCGAACCTCCGCTTCGGTCTAAGCCTTTGGTTCATGACCCCGAACCTCAGGCTCGGACGCCCGAGCCTCTGCCGCCGACCCGAGCCTCCATAGACACGTGCAAGGCACGTGCGTTGGGGGGTAAATTGCAAGAAAGCCCCTGCTTGTTTTAGATATTGCAAAAATACCACCGCTAGTGGGTAAATTGCAGAGGACCCCCTCTGACTTTCAGAAATTGCAGATAAGCCCTCCAGGGACCTATTTAAAGCAAAAACCTTATTTTATTTACATTTTAGTCCCTGAAATTTCATTTTATCATATCCTTTTCATACGAACTCCATTTTGAGCATATAATATGTCATTTTAAAGCTATTTTCATGCTCTACAATTTAGCATAGTTTGTGAACAGATCTGAGGTGGTTTATTGATAATTATTATTTGAGGACTTCTGTTGACACATGCAGGCTAATTTTCACATACCTGTGCCACATATTGCTTGATATATTATTGATAAATCTTTTGCAGGAGTTTGGATAAGGATTTTACTTTGATTAAACCAGTGAAATTATTGTTGATTATTCTCACAGGAGGTTAATTCACATTTATTCCTCTAAAATTATTGCCGACTATTTGAGGAACTGAATCGAAGATATTTGGAGGTCGGATACTCTGCTTCACTATTCTGAATATTAGTTTCTTATTAACCTGAAGCAATGAGTTAAGATCAATCCATTTTGATTTGTGGTTAATTTTGCGGAGATAAAAATCATATTATTTGGGGAGTTAATTTGTTTAAAAATCGCAGATCCTGGGCATAATCGTCTTTGTTTTTCATTGCATATGCATCTCATTGCATTTTATATTTTCTCAACACATAAATTAAGCGAACATTAATTAATTATTTAATTTGATTTAAGACCACGCAACTAAAAATCTTCGTTCCCTGTGTTTGACCTTGGTAGACTTGCCAAGTAAAAATACTCCACAACATTCAAAGATTGTGGTCTTTGACAAACTGAATTTGCCTCCTATACTATGACAATTTTAGATTATTAAAGAGGTGAATTTCGCGCTCATCACCTTGCAAGTCCAACTTGCATTTCTCAATTCGGTCTTTAACACCCGAGCCCACCACCCCTAAGGTGATGTTGACCCGTCATTAATTGAACCAATAGTCAAATGGATTAGAACTCGCTATGCGCAATCGAATATCGCCCCAGTAATATGAGAAACCGATATTGGGGTTACTACGCATATGGCCTTACTCTTTCGAGAAGCAAGGAGCCCAATCCATATGCGCTTGTATGCAGGATTTGTCACTTCGAATAGACGTCTCCTACATACAATCCCCGGCGACGTACCCTTCGCCTTGATGGGAGACCATGAAAGTCACTTATGTGATACTCCACCTCATATTCAAATTCTAATTAATCATTATGAATCATATTCATTATGATTAATTCTTCCAAGGGAAATAACAACTCCATTCATAATAGAGTGTTTTAATTTTAATTAGAGTCCAATTTATCTAGTCATAATAAATTAATGATCCAATTAATATCCAACATATATTTTTAATTGTTACTTAAAATATGGTATTATCTCAAATACGTATTATTTCGAATTTTAATAATTAGAAAAATACATCATGATTTCTCAAGCATTATCCATTCCCTACCCGTTGTCATGGCCATTATCGACGGGAGTGGGACAGACCGCATACGGTGCAACCTGCTATCCCCAACGCTCCCCGACTAGACTCCATATCCGCCTCGGGTTAGGATAATGTCAAATTGATCGTTATGTACTTGAGATGATAATCGATTTTTCAACCGAAGTTATACTGTATAGTAATAATCAAAATCATTTTGATTATAAGGCAATTTTCTAAGCAAATTTCCAAACCTATTTAAGCAACATGTTTGTTGAGAAAGTGTATGATGTAACCAATTTGTAATCTAGATAAAATCTAATCAATTATTGGTTAAGGTAATGTCATTTAAGGAAATAATTATCAGTCAAATATTTCACAAATATTTATCTATAATTATTTAAATAAATTAATAATTTATTTCATTAATTTCTAAATGATAATCACTAGGTTCTTGATTAGGAATGCAATTTCCAGCAGTGACCCTCACTTACTAAAATTAGCATATCTCATTCATTTTAAATCCAAATCATGCAAAATCAGTTTCTAAAGTTTGATAATTTGATTTAAAATATAAAACAAGTGATTAACATGTACTTCTAGGCGTGTTACAATAGTAACTAACTCCTTAATTGCGTTATAATTTGCCATCCCTGAAATAGTGGATATATGTTCATTAAAATGATCATAACTAGAGTTATTAGATTCTAAATCACGCAAACTCAAATCCCACGGTTTTTTTAATTAATGATGAACATTTTCCAAGTGATAATTTTGTGTTTAAAAATTTTAAACAGGGTCGAAAATATTCACAAAACAGAGCTGCGAAAATGAAATGCGACAAAATTTTCACAATCCCTAATGAGCCCAAGTCTTCCTAGGTTCATGGATCGTATCCAAAACCTCTAACCTGACTCTGATACCACTTGAAGGATATGGGGAGATCCTTAAGCACTTCACGTGAGCGTGAAGATTGCATCGTATGCGATCGGGAGCGACTAGTTGAACTAGTTGCTCGATGCAGCGGAATTTAAAAATTTTAATATGATGAAATCACATGATCCAGGAACATTTCTCGGATCATTTCATCTAAACCACAAATAGGTATTAAGGTTACTTCTTGAAGAGTGGTTGTGATTGAGTCTCTAAACCAAGAGACCTCCTATCTCAAGTCCGATCCAATGGAGGAGATGCTTGCGAGCGCATTGATGAGATATGCACTCCTCGCAATCCATGTTGTTGATCCAAACGACGAATCTCCTAATCTCATCACACGATATCTGACATCTTCTTCACGATCGAGGCACACCGAAGGAGACGGAGATCCACAAGCAAATACTCCGGCAACATAACAATGATGTTGCAGCGATGGTGACTCTCTCAAGGGCTCCATGGTGGACGGCCACTATGAGAGAGAGGGAGAGAGTCTTGGCGTGTAGAAAGAGAGAGAGGGAGAGAGAGCATTACTTGATTTTGTAATCATGTAACTCAAAGAGCAAGGGATGCCTCTTCTTATATAGGGTTTTGGGATCCATGGATCTCAATCCATGGACAACACAAAATCAATGGTTGAGATTGATTTGTGTTTCTTTCAACGGCCATGATGTTGTTGTATAAAACACAACAACAATTGATTTAATTTAAATTAATGTATATTGATAAATAAATATAATTAATTTCAAATTTAAATCATTTGACTGGTCTTGGAGATAATGAGAAGATTGACCACATTCCCTAAAGAAAGGGGACGGCTACCCTTTTGAGATTGAATGGGTCTATCTCCTCATAATCTCGTGAGATCTCATGAGATCTCATTATGAATCACATCCACATTATTCACATCTTTGATAATTAAATCACATTTAGTTATCTCAAATAACTCTCCTTATAATATGAATCAAATTCATATTATTTATGGTTATCAAATCACATTCAATTATCCATTTTCTCAATGCTCGGATACATATATCAACAATGAAATTATCCTTAACTCTTTCAAGGATAATGCGCTTTCTCCGCAGATACTTGGAGATAAGGATAGGGTGATTGTATTGTTCCATGTATAGAGATTTGGATATTGAGATCAAATCTCAAATCCAGATCTTGCGGACCTCACGTAGATTCTTGATTAAATAAAGACCGCAAATATAATCTTCTCGTTACATCTGAATCACAATCAGATCAATGTCCATCAGTTGGACTAAGATCAGATTACTTCTCTATGAGAAGAGTCACTAAAATCTCGACCTGTTTCATAACTCCCTTGGAATGGAAGCATCATGGTTATACAATCGTTTATTATCATATCACCCTCATGCATTCCTAATACCTGTACATCCTGCATACTGGAAGATCCATAACAAATCCGAAGTTTTAGATCTCTTTTAAATTGCCTCCTTCAGGATTATATCATTAAGATTCTCATTCGATCATTGGGATTCAGTATCGATCATATACTTTCCAAAAGCATATATCATACCTCGGTGTTGATCATATACTTTCCAAAAGCATATATATAACATTACAAATTCAGTCAAGCTTCTAAAGTGAGACGACCACATGTGGAATTTGATTCTTTTCAATATCTCATGAGTGAGCTCATGTCTTCCGGTTCAGCAATGAAATTGTATGATCCGTTTGAGAGATTGTATTACTCATATGCCCTTGCATGCACACCAGCGCGCTGGTGTATAGACCTTGCTTAGGTCAACAACCTATTGGTCTGCCAAATGTACATACTCAAACATATAGTAACACATCAGTCTCCGGTCAGAGGATGCGTGCCTATATCGTGACAGCATATGACATAGGTCTTTGGTTATCTCGATCTTGTTAAGTCAACTCTTTAACCTAACTAATCTGACACCTCCGAATCTTTATTCCCATGCAGAGGACCTGCATCAAGAAGTCGGTCCGATATCAACCAAATGAGAAAGGATTGCCAACTCCCACTCAGGTTGGAGATCATCTCTTAACAATCATTTGACGATGCTTGATGAGTCCTCAATCTAACTCTTTAGATATTCAACCAAGCACCAGCCTCCATGATTCAATAATTGAATCAACAACTGTATGATCATTAAGATGTCTATGGTACAAAACCCTAATTGTACTAAGGGATCTATTATGCAAATTAGTTATTCTTCATTTCAGACCAGGGAATGATATTTGCAATAACATTTATTTCATAATGGCTCGTCGTGGGCTCGCATGTCCAACACCCTTCCTTCCTAGGTGTTACCTACAAAATGCCTAGGTCATGCGACGATGACCTTTCCAAACTCGACAAGATCTGAAGAGCTCCGTCAACCACCATAGCACCCTTCCCAGGTGTTGCTCAAAGTCTGAAGCCTGCCACTTCATTGAGTAAAGAGCAGGAGTTCTCTTTCGAGCTCCAATCCCAGGAGAACTCCTACATCTTCTACAAGTAGCTTCTCCTTCTTCCCGTGTCTTTTTTCTTTCTTTTCTTATATTTTTCCCTACTTCACTGTTCACTCTCTGATCGTCCTTCCCCTCCATTCATCTTCCCCATATCTTGTAGACCTTCTCGGAACTATCTTCGATCTTAATAGACCTCCTCTCCTCTTCGTTAGAGCCATTCCACCTTTCTCCATTCTAGGTCTTGCATAGACTTGGAACTAATTGGATCCTTTACCTTGTTACCCACTTAGGACCTCCATTCCCACCCCTTTGCCTTGCAGATTGGTTCACTTACCTTGCAGGTACACGGAGTCTCACTTACTAGAGTTTGGAGTCCCTCTCCAGTCTTCCCCTTCTCCGGTGAATACTTATAAATAATATACTCCAGCCACTCTTTGAGCTTCGAGCCTCATCATTACTGTCGTAGTACCAGGTTGGAGATCAAGAGCTTCGTCGCAGCTTCGATCTCCCTCCACCATCAGCTTATAAAGGACGAGGAGCAACCATTATTTGATCAGAACTCATGGTCTTGATCTAATGTCCCATGACACTCCTTTCTACCATTGTTCAATCCAATGGAGGAGAGATTATCCACGCACCCCATGTCATTCTCCCTCCTCTGTTGGATCGTCTCTGGGAAGCTCGATCTCACCATCCATATGCATTTAGATCAAGCCATGGGATCATCTTGACCGAATGGTGTTGGGTCATCTTTGAGCCTCCATCCATGCCACGCACCTTGGGAGCTCCGAGCCTCGCCCGAACCATCGTCAGCAGCTACATGGACCCAAGCCCCACGTCGATCCCAGACCCATCACATGCTGCAAGCATGTGGGTGGATGAATTATAGTACCGACCCCTTGGTTCCACCTATTTTCTTCCAGTCCATTTGTGTTGCTACCACGTGGACTACTTGGGCTATTTATACCTAGGCTCATGTTGGGAAATTTTCATAAAATCCCCTCTAACTTTTTACATTTGCAGATAAGACCTTATTTATGTGTTTTAAATTAATTTAAATTTTTTAAATTTTGTATCTAAAACCATTGACTATTTTGTATATTACTTGAGCTATAGAACATTGACTTGCATGGTGTCATTTGAAATCTTGTTTAATTCTCTTTAATGTGTCATACAATAAAGCTTAAGTTGACATCATTATAATTAATGATCAGACAGTGAAGCTCCTTGTTTATTTTAGCTCATTTAAGTTACTGAAAATTGCGAACATGTCCATTTATTGCAAATAAATAGCCATTTTGAAGCTTGATTCACATAGGAACTTATTTCTGGGCTTATTCCCTCGATCTGAGGATTTAATCCCTGATTTGTTATTGAAATGAATTAAGCCACTTAGGAACTTAGGTGCATTGAATTACATTTTATTCAATCGACAAATGCATCGTGTTATGTCTCATAAAAGAAAAATTGAACTTGCTTGATCTCTAATGTTTATTGTGCTCTAAATTTAGGAGCTTGTATTTGTCTATATTTGCATATCTTTCATAGCATTTTATAGCATATTAAGTTGCATAAAAAATCACAAAAACTTCACACATTCCATCGATCATAATCCGAGTAGGAGTACATCTTTAATCAACACAATAACTCGAGAATAAACGCACCCTAAATGTTTCCTATTTCCTGTGGCTGACATTGGTACTTGCCCAGACTAAAGACACAATTAGTCGCACCTACTCACGTAGACATTTGTTTGACCTTGGTACTTGCCCATACTAAAGAAACAATTAGCCGCACCTGCTCACGTAGACATTTGTTCAATTCTACGTTGCATGACTTCTGTCTCTCTATCGTCACATTAGGCACTTTTATCAGTATGTACTTGTAATTAGCAATGAATGCCATATTCGTTGATTAATATCCGTATAATGATGATTTTTCTGTTGAATTATTTGTGAAAATTCAGAATAATCGTAGCCGAATTTAGCAAGAATTAGAAGAATACGTCGCAAGGAATATAACAATGAATACCATTATTCGTTGTCATATTAAAGAAGCAACGTATAAATATCATTGTATATTTAACTACAGAAGATATGACAAGGAATATTAAATTATTCGTTGTCTTAAGTCTGTAGTGGCATCGGATGCCGTGTTCGCAAAATTTACGTATTGCCCCAAATGTTCGCAACATAAACAAAATGTGCTTTTTTATGAGGATTTAGGGTCAGGACATATTAGAAGGTCGAGTTGGATGCTCGCTGATCACGATATTTTGAACACTTGTGACTACTAGCTTCCTAGGTGTAAAAATGAACAACTTCAACATAACGAATGCAGGTTGCGCATACGCCTGCGGAAGTCCCAAGTCAAAAATACGTAGATATTGCGTTATTTGTTCTCCATGTCCAGAGAAGCAAGGTGTGAATGAAGCATCCACCAGCCACCAAACGGCCCACGAACAATTGCTTCCCATGTCCGGAGGAAAGAAAGAAATGGGACGCACGCAGGTGGCGTGGTGGACCCCATCTCCGGCCCCGCGAGCGGTGCCGTGGGAAGATGGTGCTTCCAGATTATCAAAGCAGGACAACGACATGATGGGATTTAAAACAAAGCCAGGGGGCAGAGAAGACCCGCGGAAGGAAGGAAGGGAGCCCCGAGGCAACAAAAGAAGAAGATCAGCCAGACGAGGAGGAGCCCTTCTCATCTACCACGGTGTGTATGCCATGCATTTTTACGATTTTATCTGTCAATCCAATCGCTCTAATGGAAACACTCAACTTCTGAATGGCCTTTTTTTTCTTGCTGGGCACCAATACGTTGATCCAATGTTGCTTTTTCATGAAGTTGAATTCGAGTGAAGGTCTATTTAACCAACTGCTATTACGTCCAACACAGATATTTTAAATGGGAGAAAAAAATGCTCTCTCTTCCTCGCCTTTGATGTGGTTGTCAACGCCGTCCGAAATTTCTCTCCTCCTTGTCTTCATTCTTGTGTGACTTCTTAGATATCACTAAATTTGTTGCTGAAAATTAACTTGACAGTAGGTTGTATTCATTTGTTGCTGAATCAAACCGAGCAGAGACATCTACGTGCGTCTTGGAGATCAATTTTCATTTTGTAAATAGATTCAGAGCATGCGTTGTTGCTAATTTAGACTTATCAGCGACAGCACAATTTTACGCCAAACCTGACGTGCCACTAAATGTATAGTCTGTTGTTTGTGAATGGGATATAATTTGCATACGACGTCCAACTCCTTCTTTACCTCTTCGTCATCTATACCTCGGGTACTTTGCAGTCTTTTTAATGGCTGCACGCAATCAGTATTTCGACATAGTAAATAAATCTAACAGATAAACGTAGGTCTCTTGAAGTAGGCACATTTACAACATTCTGTCTCAACTTGCATCATGTCTAAATTCGACCCCAGCACAAGAGTTACGTTGGTACAGGTGAACCTTCCTTCTTAATAGCAATAATGGCGATTATTTCCTGAAAGTGTCTAGATGCGCATTCGAGGGATAAGATCGAATACAGATGTGAAATACCTAGAGCCTGAAAAAGTAGCGTCCTCTCCTCTAATTAGATAGAAGATCAACTTAACGTGGAACCGACCACATGAAGAGGAGCTCGTAAACTACAGCTTCCCATGTCGTCGAGAAAGAAATTGGGACAACACACTTTGGAAGGTCACACGTCAGGCTGCGCGTAGCATCGTGGGTTAGCAATTGTCTAAATTTAAAGCGAGAATAAATATATCTATAATATTGCATCTTGCTGCTGTATCATACAAACTTTTTTTATTTCTGAGACTTACTCCAGTACTTATGCAAACTACATGGCAGTATCATTTGAATCCCATACCAATTTTTATATATTTATTTATATGATGATTCTGCAAACTGTCTATATTTTTATTCTTTGATATTAAGAATCAAACTGTTATAGATAATAGTCAAAGAAGTAATAGTATGACATTATTATTGTTCGATTCTTCTCATCATCCTCTTCCGTCATGCTTATCTAATCCGACGGCCACATATTGCGCTAATCACTGTTGTAAAAGCTAGTAAAACTACCGTTTTAGGTAGTTAATAGACATTTGTTAATGAAACATGTGATGACTAGTCACTGTTGATGTTTCTATTCAAAATGAGTATAAACGTCAAACATTTTGTGATTACCCCAGGAACAATTACTTTCTAGCTATTTTCCTATCATTTCTTTCTCTGTAGAACTTAGTTGGCATGTGTTTGTTGCCATGTGATAATTTCGGTTATCACACTTGGATATTTGGGTTACCTTGTTGTTATCGTATTATGAGAACGTATGAAAATTATTCATATGGTTTAAATATATATTTTGTAGTTGCAGTTGGTTATCTTGTTATTAAATTTTGTATTCTTCATTGTATGGCAATGGTTTGGTTAAGTTGTGATATAATTCCCTTCATGATAACATGCATGTAGAATTCGAATCAGTTTGGAGCGAGGCTATTACAACATATGTCTTGACCTCTATGTTGACCATTAACTAGACCTCCCTGTCCACTACTGGCAAGAGAATAATTTTAGTAATAAGGAATTGATCCTCATTATATGATAATGACGACTGATTTCTGTCACTCAGGATGCTTTTGTACCGGATTAGCATAAAAAGTAAGTTGAAAGGCTCCTAGTTCACCATAGAAACATATTTTTTTTCTGTCTAATACTAAATGAAAGAAGAATCTTTCTAACTAGTTCACTAAATCTACATACGATATTTACAATGTGAGATTTATCTTTTATTGAGAGAAAGTTTCGAACAAATTACTCCTACACATCTTCTTGGTATTCTATTTGTATAGGAGGTTCAGGGCGATGACATGCCCAACCATACTAATTTCACTATCTATAACCTGACAATAACCATAGATTGAGTACTATGGTATCGTTGTCTCATAGCAAGTATTTTTTCGTAAGGATGCATATATTATTCTAACCACCAATGACCACATTGCAAGCCTAATGCTAATGTACAAAATTCTCAACTCCTTTAGCTAGATAAAGGTTCCCTACAAACAATAGATTGGGTAAAGACGAGTGACTTTGCCTCTAAAGAAGTGAGTGAAATCATGTCCAAGGTAATCACCACGGAGAAAAATCCAAGAAATAGAAGGTCTAACCCTTGAGAAAATTCATATATATGTGAATCCCAAAGAGTCTCACTTGTGTCTCATCATGCAAGAACCAACTATAATAGGATGTGCAAAAGATGTTACATAAGATTTGGGCGATATTACTGGAGGCTTTTCTAATAGAAACACATGGGCAATGGCAGTGTCATCCGTGGTAGTGTGGTAATGGTTGAATCATTTGGAGCTACACAAGTGGGGACATGATGAGAACTACCCTACAATAGATAAAAAGTAGGAAGCCACATTCATATTTGAAATTGTAGAAGAAATACTAGAAGTGGAGAAAGAAAGAGATTGCAAATAAGATATAAACAAATGATTGAGGACCACTTGTTTGATACCTTGTGAATGGAAGAGAATGAAGTGTTTAATTTTTAGCTCTAAGACACACTTGTTTGGAAGAGGAGAAGTCCTTAATTTACAATTGAAACTATAAAGTAATATACAAAAAAATAGATAACTGAGCATAAGTAATAAAATGTTTACCTCTTTTACACTGGTAAAATAAGGAACTAAAGCAACCTATATGACTATAAGTTACATGTATTACGATCGAATGTCTCAAAATCATAATTCTAATTCTAATAATAATACTGTAATGCATGTAAAGTCTGTATAGGGGTAAGACTATGGGTCATACTTAAGATTAAAAAAATATGGATTCATCAACTCCCCATGCACAAGAAATTGAGACAGAGAGACTAAGGTGGCGTTTGGTTCGTGGGTTATCCAGGGGTGGACAAACCGGTTTTGTGTTTGTGTGTTTGGTTGGTGAGTTAAGGATTGGGAGGGTTTGTGTGATGTGATCATATTGGAATTTGAAAAAGTTGGTAGTTATTATGATATGATTGTATTGAAATTTGAAAAGTGGGCGATTGTTGTGATGTGATTGTATTGGAGTTTGGAATAGTGAGTAGAAGTTGACTATTTTGTGATTTTTAGATGATATGATGGTATTATATATATTTTTTTTTATGGGAAGGGAGTGAGCCCCACTAGTGAGTTAAAAGTGGGGGTTTTGGAGGGTTACCCACCCAAAGTGGGGGTTAACCCCCTCAACCGAACGGGGCCTAAGAGAATGAAGATAACTTTACTTATTTGTTCTGAATGATTTTTTCTCTATTCATCTGTAGGGGTCATTAATCGCTATTATAGTATTTGATTTCTTTATCATATGCTTTTGTGATGATTTGCCGAGTTCATATTGCCCCCAACAACTTTTATTAGAGTAAGATTTGACCTCTATAAGGATGCAACTGAGTTAGGTGCCCATTCCTCAAAAGGTATAAAAAGCTAGCGATAGTAGTAGATTTAAGGTGTCTAACGAAATTCATCGTAGGATTCTACTAAAGGTAGTTGCCAATGAGATAATGCAATGTGGCATGTCAATATTATGACCAGTAGAGGCATCAACTACATACTAGCATAAATTCAAGGATTACAATGATAATTGAGAATAGTGACATCTATAGTCTGAAAAAATGTAGGGATCCATATATGTGTTTTTGAATTATTCCTTATGAGTTTGATTCTACGAATGGGAAGTGTTCAACTCTAATAATTAAATAACACAAATTTCTATATACTTCACCATTTTCCAAGGAAATCAATGGAGATTTCTAATCATATTCAGAGTGAGATTGGATAATTCTTGGTGATGAACATCACATTATAGGGAAATCTTATAATGAAGTTTTCATTGAAGGATCCATAGTTCTCTATAAAATCCTTCAAAAGGCTTTACGTTAACAGGTGAAGAATGTACTCATTGTGAGAGGTCTTGCAAAAGCTCTCTAAACATGAGATAAAGATGGAGGGAAGATAGTAATAAGATGAGAGATACTGTGAAAAGTAAAATACATCTATTCTTAGTTAACAACGTGTTTCACAAAGCCATCAACTTGAATGATTCTAAAATATTTAGAAGAAGTTCAAAGGATGATATAAATCTAATTTATCGAGAATTTGTGAAGAAGAAGTTGATAATACAAGTATGATTGATGGAATAAAGTTGGAACATAACAAGATAAGTTCAACAAACATCTGTCAATTATTTTTTTTTGAGAAGCAAGAGGGTGAAGTTCCAAGGCGGGACCCACCGAAAAATTATATTAGAATCAGATCAAGAGAGATACATTATCTAGAAGACCAGAGCCTATACAAGGAGAGGCATAAGGCAAATACATTTTCAGAGTAAAACCTCTGGTTGTTAAATATTAGATCATTCCTTCCTCCCCAAATAGACCATAATGCTGCAAACGGAAGAGCACAGTCGTCCATCGAGTTGCCCCCAAGCGCCCATGTCATCCTCCAGAAATCACAATCACCACCGATAGAGGCCCACGGTGTCCCCAAACCTGAAGCGAAAAGGGACACTTAAAGAAAATATGCTCGGCATCCTCCAGATGCTCGCCACATCTATCACAGCTCGTGTCAGCAATCCCAAACAATCTTTCCCTTCTGGCTTTGTCACAAATCTTGTCCCTCCTGAGACACCAGAGGAACACTTTGACTCTGCTAAGTATCTTGCTAGCCTATATAATCTTCATATCCTAAACCACGTTAGAATCGACGAAATCCGAGCTCCCCCTGAACATGTCGTAGGCCCTCTTCACCGAGAATCTGCCCGCTTCCCAAATAAAATGATCCCTTCCCTGCGTAAAATAAGACAGGGATGGTATCTCCGCTCTCAGCCTCGTTAGATCCTCCAACCTCCGCTCAGGGATGACCGAGAAGAATCGGCGATCCCACGACTCAAAGACACAAGCATCCGCCACAGAACAACCTTTATCTGCCGCCAAAGAAAAAAGTCTGGGGAACCTAGCGCTAAGGATCCTCTCGCCAGTCCAGTCATCCAGCCAGAATCTGAAAATCTCCCCGGACCCTAGCTTAGGCGTCAATATCTCCCGCAACATCGGTAAGATGTCTCGAATACCGCTCCAAAGCGACGATTCGAAATTCTCCTAGCCTCCAGGGAGCTACCTACACCATAAATATTCCGAAGTAGCCTAATGACAAAGCTGATATTGTTGCCCCAGATCTGCACCACCCACTTGGCCAGAAGGGCCTTATTCATACTGCAAATATCTCTAACACCCAGCCCTCCCTTGCTTTTCTTCTGCATGATCTCCTCCCATCGAACAAGATGAATGCCAGACCTTTGTTGTCTTCCATCCGACCAGAAGAATCTTCGCATCATTTTCTCAATCTTTTTTCTTATACCTGCCAGCATTAACCTTGTTGATATGAAAAATACGGGTATCGCCGACAAGACATGCTTCAACAACGTCAATTTCTCGCCCTTTGAAAGCATCACCACCTTCCAATCGGACAATCTTTGTTCAATCTTTTGGAGAACCACATCCCAATCCGATTTTCTGAGTCTGCCTGCCACCAAAGGGAGTCCTAGGTATGTATTGCATTCGAGGTGAAAACCAATACATGAGAGTTTTTATTTTAGAAACAAGAAAATGAACTTATTTTATTTAGTTCTCTTCCTTCTTGATATGATAATATTGTGATAATACCGGGGTCTCTGATAGGAAGAACACACGATTTAATTTTAATGGTGATTTCATTATTTATGAACGAACATATACACATGTCAACAAATTAAGCAACAAATAATAAAGGTCACACGATTTTATGTTGACAGAGATGTGATAAGGAAAAGAAGAAAGACATTAAGAAAAGAATGAAGCATACATGCGATTTAGACATAGACCATTAGGATTCCACCTATAGTCCATGAAGGAGACTTACTAGTGCAGTTAAGAAGCATAAGTCATTTTTAGGATGGCCACTAGACTCAACATGTTTCATATATGCATGCTCATTGAGGGATAACTTCAACAAATACCATGCATGTAATGAAAATATTCTTACGAAGTTAGCGGAGAGGCTCACTATTTAAAAGGAGTTGGATCAATGCAATTTTTCACGTTTAATATAAGATTTTGAACTCTGAGAGGTGTGTTGAACATGTACATGCAAAATAAAGGATCACATTATATTGGGAATGATCAAATCATGAGGATATTGAGTATCCACTAGAAGAGAGTTATCAAAGCATGCAAAGGAACATGTATGGTGATGTATAAAACGAGGATGTTGAACATGTACAAGATTAAGGGAAGGGTTGTGACATTTGGTGGAACTCCATGTTTTCTCAAGGAAAACAATATAAGAAGAAAGCCCCAGGTTGTCAATATCTCTATTATAGGAATGCGCATGAAGACGAAGAAGTGAGTATAGTTTTATTTGTTAAGAGGATGATGGCACACTCTCTAGTTAAGAAAGATATGTGGTGCCGCATTAGAAGAAACGGCACTAAGTTGTGTGGGTACACCCAAGAGGAGGTACAATGAGTGAGGACAATCACAAACATGTGCAACATCTAGAGGTGGTGATATTCCTAGAAGTGAGGCTTACATATTACCAGGATGGATCACAAACACATAATGATCTGGGTATTATGATGGATTTCAACACAAGAGAGATTTTTTTGAGAGGAAAAAGGGTGAACTCCCGAGTTGGGACTCACCGCCAAACCTTTGATTTATACGAATATAAAGATATACATTACCTTGTAGACCAGAATCGATAAAGAGAGATATAAGAGGCGATTACATTTTCGGAATAAAATCTTTGGTTCTTAAAAATCAGATCATTTCTTCCTCCCCATATGGCCCAAAGTGCCGCAAATGGCAAAGAAACGTCATCCATAGAGTTCATCCCCACCAACCTAATAGATCTCCAGAACTCAGTCGTGCCACCATGCAGTAGCCATGTCGCGCCTATCTCCTTCAAACATGATCCGATGCAGGACATGTAAAGAACAAATGCTCTGCATCCTCCGTCTGTGCACCGCATCTATCACACTGCGTATCTGAGATGCCAATCAGTCTACCTCTTCATGCTTTATCCCAAATCCTTCCTCTTCTCAAGCACCAGAGAAAAATCTTCACTCCGCAGGGGATCCTGCTTGCCCAGATAATCTTCATATCCTGCTTCAAGTCGGTTTCCAAACCATCACTTCTCCCTCTAAATGAAAGAAATCTTATTAAATATTAAAATCGGATGAGTTACATAGAAATTGATGGGAGACGGGCAACAAGCTTCGCCGCCAATCCCTTTTGAATGGCAAATCCAATTCTTCGAAATATATTGTATGCCTTTTCATCGAGAATCTCTCTCCCTCCCAAGCAATATGATCCTTACCTTGCGAGATGCAATCAAGAGAGGGCAGCTCAGATAGCATTCTGTCCAACTCCTCCCTTCTACGTCCAGAAGGATCGTGCAGGAAGTGAGGAACCCACGAATCAGAGATTCTGACCTGAGCCACTGAACATTCTTTGCTTTCTGCCCAAGCAAAGAGTCTTGGGAATCTGCTGCATAAAGCACCCTCACCCGTCCAGTTGTCCAGCCAAAAAACGAAAGACCTCCCCGGACCCCATTCTTGGCACCATTCTCGATCTTAGCTGCGGCAAAATATCACGGATCCCATTCCAAAGGGAAGACTCGAATCTCACTCTACCAGCTTCTAGTGATCTGTTAACCCCATAGATCTTTCGTACAAGATGAATAGCCAATCTATCTGTATCTCCCCAAATCTGTATACCACTAGATCAGGAGTCTTCAAGTAGTTATCGCTTTTTAAATATGTATTATTTATGGCAATCTAAAGATGTTGTAAATAAATGAAGATCATCGTAAAACTTGTACGGAATTAGTTCATTGCAAATGCTATTTTTGATATTCTAATGTACAACAATAATAGGACTTTGACCATTATAATATTTCAGATTGCATGAAATAATGGTCTGTGCGTGGCAATCACAAAGTCGCTGCAAATATCTGCATGAAAAAGGGATCATAAAAATGTGTTTAATAAGGGAGTACTGAACCATTGCAAATGACTAGTTTTGTTTAAGTTCATCCATAAAACTTACAAGAACGTCCACAATTTAATAATATGTATTTTATAGTGGGCAGTAAATACTATTGAGACATACATAATTGAATTTTTAAAACAGGGGGTAGCTTATTTGTGAACTTTAAAACCTTTTCAAACCTACGTATAGCATAAAATAACACCAGTTCACTGCAATCAATATCCCCAAAATTGTACCATGCCCTCCAAATTATTTAGATATAGTCTAGAGAGAAAGAACACAAATGGCAACTTAGTAGAAGAAGACAACTCAAAACCATAACTTACTATTTCCACATGAGATTTAAAACATGTCCATTAAATAAATTTTTAATAAAATATAGGATAAAAGTAATCTCTAGCACCACAAAGAAGTTATTGTAGAACAATCTTCTTAAAAAGCATACAATGACCTACGGTGAGGGTAAGTGCATGTGATGAACTGAAAATTGAATGAATTGTAGGCTCTCTTGAGATCTCTACGCATTGCATGCAAATCTGTTAGAAAATATCTTCATTTGTCATTGATCGAGCACTCCATTGACATGCCATCTCATCATGATTGTTGTGAAGGCATATGCATCTCCATTTCTTTCCTAATAAATACAAATGTAACTGGATTTTTTTGACAAAGGGTCAAATACATTTCATCAAAAGGAGATAACATGAGCACATATTGCCCACAACATAGACTTCCAGCAAAACAACAGAAAGCAACCCAAGACAACATGACTGCAATCAATACAAAGATAAGCCTCTTAAGAACCTCCAATAATTAGTACAACTAGGGAGTTGTCCCTTGGGCCCAAAATAGGATAACTAAAGTTTAAGAACCAACAAAATAAAGCGCCGGTGATCAATCTGTGGCGGCAGAGGTTTAGCTGAAATGAGGGGTTGATGAAGTGCTTCTTTTCTTGGTGGCAACTTGACGTCGAGTACGAGGGTGCGAGCTCGTGGATCTCATTACTTATTGCCTGCAAAAAATAGAAGTGAAACATAACATTTAAGGTCACAATATCAACAATGTATCCTCTGCAATTTTCTTAGTGTATGAGATTGACCTTGGAACATCCTCAAACATTGCTTCTTCTAGGTTAACTACCATATTAATGCATGCTTGGTGGTTATATGCCAATGGATTTAGGAATTTGAGAATGAATTTATGATACTCAAATAAATCCTCCAAGCTCCCAACATAATCGAAATATTTATCATGGGCAAAGCTTTAATAGTAAAGGGACATATAAGAAAAAGTTATGTGGGGATTCCGCATTAACAAGGCATAATGGACTCGCATTGGTGGTTGCTACTTTAAATAGGAAAAGTTTATCCTGGGTTAGTAGCTTCCTATGTCTAACTCTAAAGGGACCATGAGAAGAAATTGACTCGAGGATGAAAAGGTTTGGACCAAAAGTTTTGGTGGAGTTTAGAGGCTTGAGAAAGTAGGCAGATATTAAAATCTTGTTGTAGTCCCCATAGTGCAGGCTGGTCATCCGTCCACTTTAAACTAGTTTTGTTTGTCTATAAGGTTGATAATGCATGGGCAAGAGTAACTTTTTTGTTAATAGAATTTTCAAAGGAGAGGAAGATGATTTTCAAGAGTTCCCTATTAATATGGTCATAGCATAGAAGAGATTGATCACTAGGGCTAATGGTTTTCGAGTCACCTCTCTGATAGGGGATGAACCCTTTTTTAGTAGCACACTGGATTGCATAGTCTTTAGATTTAGTGGTGTCTTGGATGGGGATTTGTTTGGAATTGTAGTATCTACTCCTAATGATCCTTTATAACAAGGAGCATGTGTTTTCTTGAATTTTGATCCATGATTTGGATATCACGGAGAAGTTTAGTTCAAATTCTAAATAACCCCAACCACCATTCGATTTCAAATGACAAATGCATATCAATTTTTATCTTCATTATTTCCATTCCATAAGCAACAACATCTAATTTTGTTGATACACTCAATGGCATATTTGGACACTTTTAAAGAAGCTAAATTAGATTTATCAAAGGTATCAATGTTGAGTTCAAGATGGAGAACATTTTGACCTTCCATCATGAAAGCTTCTTTACAAATTTCTCAATGATTGGCAGCCACTAAAGCCACTTGAGGGGTATGGTGGAAAGTGAGATCCCTGCGTAATGAATAGGGAATCCCTCGATTGCCCTACCAAGTATAGAGGATGCGAGAATGCTCTCATTAGTATAAACGTCCAAATAATGAATGGTGAATTTTCCAATCGACAAACAAGCCTACAATCACATAGAAGACCTTGAGGGTAAATTTGATGCGTATTAACACATGTTTAACAAATTTGGGGAAAATTAGTATATCATCCGCGAAGGCCATGCTAATGATAAAATGATCTTCCCTGGGGATTTTATATCTATCAATCATGTTGTTTCTTGCTAAATTTTGAGACATATCATCCATGATGATTTTGGTTTTGATGAAAAGAATAAGGGATAATGGGTCCCCTTGTGAAAACTGCATGAAGGTTTACAAAACCCTAATATGGAGCTATTAATTTTGAGGGAGATTGCGGAAATTTTTAGAAAGGCCCGAATCCAATCCACAAATTTATTGGGGCATCCAAACAGATTAGAGGCTTGATTTTGACACTCCATTTCAAGATGTCAAATGATTTCTTTAGGTTAATTTTCAGGACTACAGCTTTGGATTTTTGGTAGTCCTATTGGGAAAATATTTCAAAAGTGAACAAAAAATGTAGGATGCTCACCTTCCCTTAAGTAAAGCACATTGAGAGTGAGGAATTAGGTCAATAAGCTGAAGGGGGCATCGATTTGCGAGAATCTTAGAAATTATTCGTAGGGGTAGATTTGATGAGACTGATGAGTCTATAATTGGCAATGTCTTGGGGATCTTCTTTCTTGTAAATGAGGGTAGTAATTGCGTTACTAATGGATCACCATTCTCCTGGGTCAAAGTCCACCTCTAACATCTGGTTTACCATCAACATGAAATTATTCTTAGGGTGGGGGGGCAATACTTCTTAAAGAATTCCAGGATACATCCATCAAGACCTGGTTCTTTAAGGGCATTTAGGTTTTGGATTATGCTTGATACTTCTGATTCAGTATCTGAGCTATTAGATCTTTCGGGTTGATAATTTGGTCGACCAATAGAAGATGAAGAATAAAGTTCTAAAGGTAGTTATCATTTGGTATGGAGTATAGATTTTGGTAGAAATAATTAGCTATCTGAGAAATGTTGTCTAAGTTAGTGTATGACACACCTAGGTGGTCACATAGGGCTAGGATAGGGTTTCTGCTTCACATTGTGGAATAGACATCATGTAGGAATTTGGTATTTCTATCCCCCTCAATTAACCAATAGACTTTTAGCATTGATTCAATCTTAAGAAATCATCTGTGGTGATGGATTCAAGGTCCTTATGAAGGTTCATCAATTCCTTATACTTTACAGGATCAAGAAGGCCCTTGTGAATGGAGTCCTCAATGGCCTCGACCTTCAACATCAATTTATCAAAGAATCGACAATAATATGTAAATTATTTTGTTTCCATCAAATGATCTTTATTTAATTCTTTTAACTGTGAGATGCCATATATAGAATGGACTGCATACTACAAAAGTTGTGGACCATGATGTTTCATAAGTAGAGAGAAGGATGGCTTGCTAAATTAGAAGGCTTCCATCTTGAATGGCATATAATCTAATTATAATTCCCTTAGAATGGAAGTATCCTTGCATATAATCTATTATAATTTAGTCGACTTTAAGGATTCCTAATGCTTATACATCATACATACTAGAAGACATTGAATAAACTTGAAATTTAATACTATATTTGGTTGTCTCCTTAAACGATTTGTTAATAGATTACTGAGTAATTGCTAGACTCTCTAATTAAACTGCCATTTTTAATGTAGCAAGAAAAATCATCGATCAATCGAAACCACATAAAAATGTTCACTTAAAAACAATACTAGTCCTGATTTTTTTATCATTTAATGAACATAGTTTTCAAGAAGAAATATTTCAAGATTTTTTATGCAAAAATGATGTAACAATGTAATTCAAACCAAGTTTAGGCTTAATTCTGCAAAATATAAATTAATTAAAGTTCAAACTATATGAAAGCTTATATAAAGGAAAATGATGAAAAATGGCGCTACTCTAATTTTTCTGAATTTTTCAAATGCAAAACTAATTAACTATGAACTACTAATAACTGAAAATGTTGTTAGATTATTTGAATTTTAATAAATACCATCATTTCATAATTTTTAAACTAAAATGTTCCTAGATATAAATGAATAGTATCCAGAACAATTTTTATTTCATAAAAACACTAAACAATGAACTTATTAAAAATCAATTATCACAATCATGACATTTTTATTCCGAGGAATATAAATATTCAAATGTTATGAAACTTGGTCAAAAATAGAGCACCTATAAATTGTGAATTTTTTGATACTTTTCGGAGCTATGTACAATTTATTATGAATTTTAAAGTATCAAACAGGAAAAATATGTAAAGTTTCACCATAAAAACTTTATTAAATTAAAGAAACCTTAGAAAAAAACATTAAGTACTCCAAATGTAGATAATTAATTGTACTTCCACATGGAATTTTTAGAACAAAAAATATGATGCAAAATGATGGTTCAAAATTATGCTTAAACATACGATTTCTTTGCAAATAAAATAAATAAAATGAAGCAGAATAAACATGCAAAAGAGTTGGTTTGCAATTACCATAAACTTACTAGGGTATTTATGCAGTTACTCCATAGAGCGGGTCTCGTTTTGTGATTCTGAAGGCTAAGATGGAGACTTGCATTCAATATGCTACGTTTCTTAATCTATAAGGTTCGAGGCACCCGAGAATGTAGGCTCGAGTCTTTGAGAATTGGATGGTGGAGGCACCTTGGATGATCTAAGGGTTGAGGTATGTTGAGGTGTCGACATTTGAGATGCAGAGATGCGATTGAATCAATGACTCCAGTACAAGCTCCTCCTCCTTCAGTATTATTCCTCCTCACCAAGGCCTTAGATGTGATTAGAAGTCTCCCCCTGGTGAGGCACCTTCCTTCGGTGATGCTTTACATGTACTTGCAAGTAGAAGGGAAGCTTCAAGGATGGTATCCTTGGTCGATCATGAAGCACAAGGTGAAGATAAGTGAGGCGATGCTATATTGATGGCGAGGGATGGAGCAATGCTCCAGCCACGATATTGGTTGGATATGGAAAATTCGTTTAGGTAGAATAAAAGAGATTGGGAGAAGGATGTGGTGGTGATTTGATTGGTGATCGAATTTTCTTGATGGTCACGGTAGCTAGACCACCTTGTTTTTTTACCTTAACTCGAGCGAGCTCGAGGAATCCGAAGAAACAAGGGGCAATTGTTGCTACAAGGCCCTATATGACACCTTAAATATCAACATCAGGAGTTCTATTGTCGTCGCTCGTGCCAACCCTCAGTGCAAGATGTCCCATGATGGGGAGGGAGGCTGGTGGTACACTCTTTCCAATTGGTTGGGGATGGGTCTCGATTGTGAATGATAAGGGGTTTTGATCAAGAGGATTTGGGTGCTAGGGTTTCATGATGACTTTAGCGGTGGTTGGGATAGGGTTTAGATAGCTGAAGGTAAGAGGAGATAAGAGATAGAAAGAGTGGGAAGTGGTGGTTGGAAATTGGGTTCGGTAAGGTTCGAGCATTGGATGAGTTGCCTGGAGTCTCATAGGAGGAATACGAAGAGGCCCCAGTCGTTCGATCGGTCGAGATTGAATAGTAAGGAGGAATCCATGTGAAGGGGAATGTGTTTAAGAAGAAAGAAATAAAAGCCATTGGATATGGGTTTATTTATGGCTAGGAGGAGAGACGTCGATAAAGGAGGCCAACACATGATTGTTCAAGGAGTGGCCACATGTCGCACCCACAAAAAATGAATAAAAATCAAGTAAAAATCAAACGGCCATAAAATAAAAAATTTACTTCAGAAAAGTTATCCATTTTAACGTGATTATAACTTCTGTGAAGAATTGAAAATCAAAAGACCTCATTTGTACCAAGCACATCTTTTAGTGTTATTTTATGCACATAAAATACTAAAATTTTAAATTTCCATTTTTTTATTTTTAATAAAAGAAAATTTTAAAATAAAATCAAATTAAATATTAGAAACATGTACACATGAATCTATTTTTGGGGATTTTTATAATTAAAAAAATAAAGAAATAAAAATTTCAAAACTTATTTATAGAATGTACTTACATGCTCAGAGAAATTGGTTTTCTTTGCTATTTCTATTTTTAGAATTTCATTTTTATGTTATTTATTAAAATAGAATTCAAGTAAAATAAATGAAAAAGAAACATATTAAAAAAAGTTAATTTTCTACATAAAATGATAGGGCTAAATGTACAATACACAATTTGGACCTAAGACACATGTTTCACATATGAACTATGATTCTTTCGGATTTGATCTTGAGTTGTGGATAATTACGTGCACATTAATTAAAAAGTGAGTATGGGTTCATAAGAGACTGTGAGAGAAAGATATCATCATTTACAACTTTTCGATCTCAAACCAAGTTTTACGTTTATTTCTCAAATATACAAGATAGTATTTTTTAGGATTTTTTATTGATTAATATTAGTGACATGTACACAAAAGAGCATGTTTTATTTATTTTGTAATTAGTTTAAATTAATTAAAATGGGTGAAGTTAGTCTATTATATAAGTGAATATATGTATGTAAAATAAAAAAGATAATCTATACAAATTATTTACTAGTGCATGAAATGTTAATTATGAGTTATAAATACGTGGATGCACTTATCTACTTGAAACAAAGTTCTTTTTATTGCTAATTATAGTGAATTATGGAATCATCTACCCCCCGATATTTGAACCGTGCTAGTTTCCGAGCAATTAAGATGAATGCAATAATGAAATGAGATTGAGTTCTAGACCAAGATCATGAATAAAAGGTAAAAACGGAGCTCGACCCGACCTTTGGACTAATAGTTTGGATTAACTCCTATGAGAATTAGGAATTTAAAATTAATATTCTCTGAGTTATACAAGGCATCCTCCCATGTTTGGCTTAAAAGTCATCTTAAATCCACCCCCTTAAAAGCATACTATATGAACATTTAATTAGCTCTTCCCATTCGTAATGTTGAACTACCATGCAATAAACGCCTCTAGCAACTCATCCCCATGGAGTCAGGAATTCCCTTCTTAGTTCAAGTACAACTAGTATAAGTTTTCCTTTTGAAGCTTGACATGTGTAGCCAAGTCTTCACTATGCAGGAAATGGACCAATATGAACAAGAATTTGATACTTTGAAATTTTTGCACTGCACTTACTTTAGGGCCACTTTTTATGTTTTTTGTGGCCCATTTATTTAAGTATTTTTTGATACAAGAGTGACAACCATATGAAGTGGTTGCATTAGCACCCACTTCGATTGACCGAGTAAGTACTGATAGACTATCCCTCATCCGAAGCTTTATTTCAACCCATTACTCTGGTATTTAGATATCCACTCTACTTGAGAAAAAGTTACTAAGTCTTCCAATACCTTGTTTGAGTTGATATAAGTGTGCAGTGATAGAGTCCATATTAGTTCACTATTCAATTGGCATACTAAGAATGATGCAATCAACTTAGACACTAAGAGTCAAAGATTGGACACTATCTTGTGCAACTCGGATAATTATGTTTAGGACATGAAACTTCTAAAATCTTTCTTCTCATTGAAGTTCCTTAGAAATTAAGTGAATTAAGGTCAAGGTCAAGTCCACTTGCGTTTCTTCTCATGACTCAGTTAAGAACACAATGACTTTCCACTAGTACATATACACGATATACTGAATGACGTTGAAATACCACAAATTGCCCTTGCTAATATTGTCGATTTGCTGTAGATGGGAAACTTACAATTGATAAAAAATCACTTAATTAATTAAAATATATTTAATATACAAGCGGGCGATTTTTATTTTACTTGGGCAAGCTCAACGGTCGAACTCAGGGAGGTAATTATCAACTTAGGAAAAAACTTTAGATTATTTAGGGCATGGTTTTCAGGAAAAATATTTTTGGTCTTTTTTATGTAATTAAAATTCAAGTGTAGAATGTGAATGCGATGGAAAGACAATCTTAGGGTCAAATTAGCCTATGAAAAATCTAAATTAACAAGCCAATGAGCTCAGAATTCCAGAAGGACACTTTTCCTAATTTATAGTATGATCAATGTAAAACACATTTTTTATATTTATCATGCATAATATGAAAGCATGAATTATGAATCTTTTTGAAGGGTTTTTATGAAATTTTTCATGCAATAAGTATGCAAAAATGTGAAAATTGGCAGAAGGTTAAATATGATCAAATTAACCTACTGTATTTTTTTGGAATTTTTGGATGCAAACTATATTTACTGTGAACTAAATAATGCAAACTTGGTTATTTAAAGTAAATTAATTTAAATAAATATCAAACACAGTTCTAAGAATCCAAATTACCCTAAATAAATCTAAATAATATGTATTTAGAGAAATTAAAATTTCCAAAGAAATTCTTTGTTTTTTAATCAATTTAAATTAAATTATACAAGTAACCAAGTAATTTATTTTAAGCAAATGGTGCAAGCAAATGAGATGATTTTCAAGCACATGCCAAAGAACAACTAATTCTAGCTACTGTGATTTTTGTTGTATTTTTAGTCCAAGGAATAATTTAATACAAATTATAGAAGCTCAAATGGGAAAAATATGAAGCTTACACAACCAAGAAATTCTAATAAATTAAGCACGACTCACAAAAATACAATAGTAACCACATTAAAGAGAACTAATTGCACAACATATTGAAGATTTTTAAAAATTTTAAAATGTTTAGAAATGATTGTTCAAATAAATACTCAAACCTAAGGGTCTAAATGCAAAACAACGAATAAAATAAATAAGAAAAAAAACACAGAATGTGCTTCCTTAATTAGCTAAACCTGCCAGGGGTTTTATGCAAAATACCCACAACGCTGGCATGGCTAACATCTATCATTGGAGGAGCTTCGGGTAGAGAGTCTCTGGTCTAGCCTCCAGTGGCTTACAAAGGTAGTTCAGGTGACCTGAAGCACGTGGCTCAGGTGAGGGCTCTGCTAGTGCAATGTGGCAAGCTCTGGTTCGTTAGATGAGGGTGGAGGCTCAGCTAGTTGCAAAGGAGGAGCTCTGATGTGGTAGAGGATCCTCAGAGGAAGGAGAGGGTCGACATACGACAGCCTTGGGAAAAGGAAAGCTTCAGGAAGACCGATGGTTGTGTAGTGCTCGGAGGCTCTCGTCCATAGATCTACAACTAGGGATGGGTGTTCGAGGGTGAAGGGTGTTGTTGTTGCTGATTCATCTCCATGAAGATGGTACTACCTAAGATCTGATACCCTTCTTGATGATGGTATGCTACTTTGATTTGGGTCCTGCAAGAGAGGAGTGAAGGCTCGAAGCTCCAAGCCTAAGGTGTATCGTGCTATGCGAAAAAGAGGCGAGCGATGGTGGTAGATGGGTGGGTATTCCTGGTGGATTGGAAGGTTGATGTGGAGCTCCTTTCGAAGGTGGAGGGAATGAGCAATGGTCAATCGGAAGAAGGTTGTAAAGGAAAGAACATAATGTGAATAGAAAGAAGTTTGGAGGTTTGATTTGCTTGCAAATCAAGAGCAAAGAAGAGGAATGTCTTTGGTAGAGAAAAAAATCAAAAACCAAAAACAAAATGAAAGAAGGATAAGGATATTACCTGGAGAGGTTCGTCTGGGGTAGAGCACGTTGGCTCTCCGTTGTCTTCGCCTCGATCTGCTCGGGGTGAAGGCGGAGAAGAGAAGTTGTAGAAGCTCACGAGAGAGTTGAAACGGAGGTTGCGACCTTCGGATCTCACCGAAGATTGTCACTGGAAGGTGGTTTGTTGTCACCAAATGCTCGATCCTGAGCTCGCTCCCAATGGTGGATATTGATTAAAGGTCGACAACGAGATGGTTTTGAGGTGTTGTGGTGACATGGTGTACGTGGACGAGAGGGGAACAATGTGGAGAAGCGAGGAAGGTGGAGATGGAAGTCATGAGTGTTGACGGGAGAGAGAGGCGGAGGAGTGGAGGTTGCAGGGGTGGAGGAGTCGAAGGAGACGACCGGTTCTCGATCATTAGATCGGCCAAGATCGAGCGGTCGAGAAGTGAACATGTGGCCAAGAGATTAAAAAAATAAAATATAAAATAAAATATAAAATCAAATAAAATATAAAAGAAATATTTACACTTTAATCTAATTTTTTTGTATGTTAATAATTAAGAAAATAAAGATATAAAAGAGATATGACTTCTGTATAAACTCTTTATATAAACTCGGAACGATTCGTTCTTTGATTTTTAATTCATTTACACATGGGTTTTACACATTTATTAAAACATAAATAAAATAAAATAAATGAAAAGAAATTAAAAAGAGTTACTCTATATCTATATGATAAGATCAAAGTCAGACAATATATATTATATACAATGAGGACCCAAACTCCAAGTTTCTCATATGAACTCAGATTCTTTTGAATTTGATCTTGTTTTGTAGTTAATTCAATGTACGTTAATTCAAAAGCGAGTAGATATTCATATGAGACTGTACGTGAGAGATATTTGACTTCGTGACTTTTTGTCTCAAAAATAGGGTTTGGTTTTATTTGTCAATTATACAAGTTAGTATTTTTATAATATTTTCCCTTTATTCATGTTAGTAATGTGTACATAATGAATTTGATTTTAGGGTTTTTATCAGTTGTGCCCCTCCGAGATATTGCAATATCAGTCATGTCCCTCCCTTTTCGAGAATATCAGTTGTACCCCCAACTTCTTCCCATTCTATCACTTGTCCTCCTCGGGTTAGCTGTCGTCCATCCATAATACAAACAGACATTAACTTTAGGATACAAGTGGAATTAATTGGAAAAAATATATTAAGTGGTCTTTTTCCTCACCCTCTCCCTCCTCCCCCCATCCTCCTCCTTTGCTCGAACCTGTTCCTCCCCCACTGTCGCCCCAAGCCTCCTCCACCTCCTATGTCCTTGATATCATCCTCCTCCTCACCCCTCCACTTGCAGCCTCCTCCTCTGCCCTTGGCCCCTGCCTCCTCCACCCACCCCCAGGTCGCCCCTGCCCCAATCGCTACCCCACCTGCCTCCCCCTCCCACTGCACCTCCCCCTGCCCCTGCGTTCCCCCATGCCCACCCCTCCCGCGACACCTCCCCCTGCCCTTGCCACCCCCGTGCCCTCCTCCCTCTGTGCCTCCCGTGCCCCCGCGACCCCTGCGCCTCCCCCTTCCCCTTCCCCGCACCTCCCCCTCCCCTTGCATCTCCCCCTGTCCCCGCTGCCCCCGCCCCCTACGCCTCCCCCTGCCCTGCCTCCTGCCCCCGACCCCAGGTCGCCCCACTTCTCCCGTCGCCCCGCGCCTCCCCCTGCACCTCCCCCACCAGCCTCCTCCCCTCACCCCAAGGTCATCCCCTACCCTGAACTTCTCCCCCCTGCTCCTGCTGCCCTCGCTCCTCCCCCTTCCCCTGCCTCTTCTGCCCTCCTCCTCGGTCCATCCTACGCATCACGCCCCTCCTTTCCTCCACCTCTCCCAATCCAGCCCCTCCTTCCCAATCTGCCAAGCTCCTCCCCTCTACTGCAGTTGTAAACAACCTGGAGAGGAAGGGGATGAAGGAGGAGGTACGGTGGAGAAGAAGGAGCAAGGCTGAAATTGGAGGGCTTTTAATTTTTATTAAGTTAAGATAATTTTTTGGCTAATTTATTCATGAAAATTCATCAAACAATTCACCGTTTGATCCGAAATGAGTGATATATCCGTGAAAATACAAAAATTTTAGAGATTCGATGGATGCATGAAGGTGTAACTAAGAGAGAAAATATGAAGAGAAAGGAAGAAGAACAAATGGAGGAGGAAGAAGATGAAGAAGAAGTTTGGGCAATTATACCCCTCTTAACTACACCATGGTTTGAAAAAACCATGGTTAAGTCAACTCATTGACGGTTAAATTAACGGAGGGGCAAAAGTGATAGAACGGCAAGAAGTTAGGGGCATAATTGATATTCCCAAAAAGGGAGGGGCATAACTGATATTGGAATATCTCAGAGGAGCACAATTGATAAAACCTCTTGATTTTATTTAATTTAGAATTAGTGGAAAATAAAGAAAAATAGAGGAATTTAGTTAGTATACATGTGATTATTTACACAAATTCTGGCTTCTTATTTATGCAATTATGAAGGCCAAAATATAGATATTATTTACGCACGTATGAATAATAAAGTAATATAAATTATTAAATGTAATTAATTACTTGGGAACAGAGCTCTAAAGTGATGAGTCACAAATTCATCAGTTGTGCATGTGCAAGAGATTCAAGTTATTTTGATTTTTTGATTTTTGGCTTTGTTTGAACTTTTTAAACTCAATTTTACTACAATTTTATAAAATAATATATATTTTACAAAGATTGTACATATTTAATAAGTATTTTACATATTGCATATATTTTAAATGTTTTACAAATTTTACATGATTTACCCACACCCACATATTAAGTATGAATTATATAAAGAAAATACACGCAAGCACGAGTTATGGGTGAAGTATATATGTATATATATATAATATAAATGACACCCCCATACGTTGGCCATGCTATTTCCTCATAGCACAGAGACAATGGAAGACATAATTCAGAGTAAGCGTAGAGCGGTACAAAGAATGAGGGTATAGAAGTCACGCACTCCCCTATACTTAGGCTTAGGTTACTTAAGTATAAAAGAAAACAAATAATGAGGCAGTCGGGGGCAAGAAAAGGAAAAAATAAAAAATAGATGTGATAATGTACATTAGACATTGGCATCCTATACTAAGGCCCTGGTCAGCCTAAGTATTGAAAAAGAGAAAAGCCTACGAAACATATGAGATCTAGAGAATTTATAAAAAACGAAAAGAAAAAGTAAGGAAAAAGAGAAACTTGGGTCATTCACCCCCCATACTTAGAATATAGTCACCCTATGTGCATCCACAAAAAAATGAGACGAAATTAGAGTGAGTGATGTGGATCACGGGAGATAGAAGGAACAAGAAGAAAACTCTACAAGACTGAGTGAGAATGTATAGAGATCAAGAAGGTTTTCAGCAAACCTTCTTGAGGTAATTAGGCATAAGAGAATATACATATATGTCGATGTTAAAGTCATCCTCAGAAGAATAGTAAAAATATGTGGGAATGATCCAACGACAGTCGACACACGATCGGTCGTGCAGGTATGGCTTGATAATAACCATACAAAACTCACTCATGTATATCACCTCGCCTGTGCCAGATGAGGAATCCTCAAAACATTCCTTCTCCGGAATATCGAACGTGACATTCTTAGTCATCTTCATATAACCTTAAGTACTAAGAGGAAGAGGTGAGTAATGCACATTGAGGGATTCAGGAGAACATAGAACACATTGAGGAATCAGTATGTTTCTTCCCCCAACATATAACCGACTAGGAGCAACGACTTTCTTAATGGGATAGATAGGTGGCATGTTGGCCTTCTCCTTCAATCTGGGTCTAGATGGTGGTACATACTTGGAAATCATGGACTCCTCATCGGATGAGTTAGGTTGTTCATTTAACATATATTCAAGTGTTTGTATGTGACATAGATCTTCAATAGTATGTGAAGAATTGTTCTCGATTAGCTTGGGCGTTTATTGTCTCAAGTGTCGGAACATAGTGATAATCAAGGAAATCCAAAAAGGTTATGTCCAGTTTAGGTGAAGTTGTTTGTGTGAGTTGGGATCTTTCTCCTTGGTGGCCATTCCTTGAGTCTGGGTCCTGGTGTAGGTCTACATGTGATTTTGGTGGGTTGTTTCATTGTTGGTATCGGAACACTGAAATGATCAAGACAGTCAACAAACTTTATATCTGATTCAGGACATGCTTTTGTACCCAAGTCCTCCATAGAATCTCCGACAAAAAGTGTGACATGAGTGGCAGGTGGTGAGATCTTCATGGTGTGAGGTTTGGTGGTCGACTCAACAGTCAAATCTGCATGTGTCCATCCTAGGGTCACGTCGTGAAGGGCTAGTCACCTTGGACATGTTTATACCAATGAAGTGGAGAGATTGGACTCATCTGCTTCTCGAGGGTCATGATTGTCAATAGCTTGGTGGGTTGTCTCAATGCAAGGTATATCCTCAGAAGGTGTGCATGGTCGGTGTACATCCTTTGTCGGGAACTCAATTGCCTGAGTATTATAATCAATAATCACCTTAGTTGAGGTTGAGAACTGCTTCCCAAGAATAATTATAGATTAGACAAACTCTCCTAGGGGTTCCACATCAAGCACAGTAAAGTCCACGTGGAGCGGGACACCTTGGAAAGTCATGATGACCAAAATATTTCCCTTTGGCCTAGTAATGGATTGATCAACAAGTTAAACAATTGACCTTGATTTTTGAAGTATTTCAAGTTTAAGGTCATCAAAAACACTGGTTGTGAGAATATTTATCAATGAGTTATCATCAATCTGAATATGGGCGAAGGTGGTGCCTTCGATTTCACACTCTACTTTAAGCAAAAGCTTCATTATGCATATCTTTGTATTTCTTCTCGACACCAATGAAGTGATCTTATACATAATGTGCCTCTCTGTTCTTATGTGTGCAATGTTTCAATACAAATATTCTAAGATCAGGAATGTATGTGAGCTCTATAACTATGTACTTGAGTACTTCTACCATTTGATCAACATTTATTTTTTTTGTTTTTTCTTGTTATTTATTTTTTTGGTATTTTGGTTTTTTTTTTTTGTGTTTTGGGAATGTGGAGGGTAGTGGGGGACACGACAGAACTGGAGGATGTAGGTTTAATAAAGGAGGGAGGTAGAAGACTCGACTCAGATAATGAATAGTGTGTAGTTTCTTGGCTATCATTGGGTTGTTCCACGTAAGATTTGCTAAATTTATTATCCAAATCAATCATGCGGCCATCAACAAAATATATAACCATTTCCATGATTTTTTTAGCCTAGCATAAAATGCTTCAGATCTCTTAACAACCTCAGAAGGTCATCCTCAACAAAGATCTCATGGCAAGACATGGAAGGTGAATGCTCCATCATTGATGCTTGCTGAAATAATGGATTATCATATCCATTATACTACAATGACATTATGTAGTCATGATCTAGGTATAAATCATTCAAGTGGAAAACACCCTGAAACTTATGAAAGAGTGAGTTCTTGTTCTTGACATATTATGACTTTGGTACGTAATCATGGTCAAAGCATGGATTATCGCTATGGCAATTATTAATTTTATCATACGTAGGATTATTTTTCCATACTTGATGGCTCTCACCTTTGAAAAATTGGCAAAGATAGGGTTTTCATATGTTCTAGACCAAGGGGGTAGAGGATAATGAGTGGAAGAGTGTGTGAATGTGAAGAAGCATAGACATCAGTTAAAGTTCTGACTTCATCATGTGGGTGAGATGGAACTTACCATGAGAGAGAGAGTCACCCAAAATCAATATGTGGCGGATAGAACTAAAGATGATTGAAGAGACACGACCTGCAGAATTTGGGTATTAAGATAGATGTATAAACATCTTTGAAAAGGAGGGGTGTGAACGGAAAATAAACAAAGATGAAATTGGCAAGTGCATGGAAACACACATATAAACAACATGCAAGAGAAACTCCTAATTCACCTACTCAACATAGTGAAGGTCACAAGGGTTCGGTCGTTTATCTTTTCAATTTTAAGGTGAATTTTTTTTGTGGCTTATTAATCAAGCACACAAAGTGAGTTTCCCTAATGCCAAGATACGGTTCTGTTACACCCTAATAAAAGGGACTATCCTCCCGAGTTTCCTGGTTATATCAAGCCCCTAAGGATACAATAGACTTACAAAGCCAAAAAGTCTATTTATGGTTGTAGGTAAGCGCTTGTAGATCCCAAACCCACAAGAGTCGGATGTGGAGTGTTAGGATGCAACTCTAGGGTTTTGGCCTTTATTATTTAGTAGGTAGATCCTAACCTACTCAACTGAAAGTACCTGGGAACAATGTTAGTGTTACTCTCCCACAAACAATGATGTCAATTTTATTTAAATTTTTTGATCAATTAGCAGTCCTGATTTTAAATACAATTACCACTTTCTTTGATGTCCATAATCAAAACATCTACCAGACAATCCTAATTTCCTTTGTCATAAGTGAGAAAACACATAGGAAGGAGTCAAATAAGTCAATGCAAGTCAGTTAAATGATGATGCATGCTTAAAAGAAATATTGAAGTGATCCCATCACTCTCCATATAGTATGCCAAACAAAATTACAAATTTGAAACTAAATGAATGTAAACGAGAAAAGCCACACCTAAGACAAGTAGTTCTAGTAGCAGGAAGAATTTGATTTAAATTTTGACTAGATCGAATGTACTCATGCATTTTTGTGCCAGTGAAATAGTATGTTCCTAGAACTACAAGCACAACAAGAACCTATATAGCTCTAAAAGCGGTAGTGCAACCTAGTTCTTTGTGACACACCACTAAAACAACCACAGTGGTTTAACCACAACTAGGTCGAAACATGCCTAAAGTCTAGTGTCTAATTTATACACGTGAGTCTTCAAGCAATGATTGTTGAAAATAAATAGTTATTATAAATTATTATAAAAATAATATCAAAAAATAAAAAACCAAATCTAAACACTCTCTCTCCAAAATAAAAATTTCTTCTTCGTGCCTTCTCAGTGGGCTTGGTCCATGGAATCACCAACTTCCTATCTCTTTGAGTTGCATTGATTTCCTATAAAACCATTCCAAGTCATATATTAGAGAGATCACAAAATATAAACATATTAATAAATAAAAAGAATAAAATGTTGGAAAAGGAATAGAGAAAATATGCACAAGGAAATTCGGGGTCATACTAATCTAGGATGGAAAACCAAGACCTAAACCTTTCTAAAAAGATCTGAATCGTGCCTCACTGACAGTGGTGTCATTTAATAAACCTCTACCTTCCTAGTTAATCTATCATTTTTAATTGAGCATAGAAAATCAACGATCAATCAAAACCACACAAAGATGTTTAATTAAATTAATATGGTAATTATTTATTTTACTTGGGTTAGTCCCAAGTTCAACACAAGGAAGCAACTTAATAAGCACATGATCCATTTTAGATTATTTAATGCACATGGTTTTCAAGAAGATTTTTTTGAGACTTCTTTATGCAATAATGATGCAACAATGGAATTCAGACCAAGTTAGGGTTAATTTTTCAAAATTCCATTCAATTAAAGTTTACAAATTATGAAATGATTCAACAATGGAATTCAGGCCAAGTTAGGGTTATTTTTTCAAAATTACATTCAATAAAAGTTTACAAATTATGAAACTTGATTTCGATGGAAAACAATGTGAATGAGGATACTATATTCATTTTGGATTGTTTTGACAAAAAATGAATTTTCTATGAATTATTAATTGCATAAAATATGATTTAGACTAATTGAATTTTAATAAATACCATCATTTATTTCTTTTCAAAACGAAAATATTCTAGATATATCCAATTGAATATAATCCATACGAAATTTAATTCATAAAAATAATAAATGATGAACTTATTACAAATCAATTATTGAAATTGCAACATAATTTAACTTGATGAATTGAAATATAGCATCATTAATCCTGCAAAATGTCATTGTTTGGTAATTTATGGAGTTGTGTGTCATTTATTATGAATTTTAGGGTACTAAATGGAAAAAATGTATAATTTCACTGAAAAGACTATATAAGTCAAACATACCTCGAAAAAAGTATTATTAAATACTCAAAATGTATAGAACTAATTATAATTCCACATGTAATTTTTAGAATAAATATATGATTCAATATGATGTTCAAAAGAATGCTGAAATAGATGGATCTTTTTACAAATAAATAATATGAACTAGAATAAAACATGCTAAAGGGGTGATTTGTAATTAGAATAAACATTCTAGGTTATTTATGAAATTATCTAAGGAGAGGGTCTGGTTTTGTGATTCTGGAGGCTTAGACGAAGGCTTGCATTTGGGTTGCCATGTGTCTTCTTCTGTAAGGTTCGATGTACCTGAGCCTGTAGGCTTAGGTCTCTAAGAATTGAATGGGGAGGCTCACTGGATTAAGTTATAACTTGCAGATCCATGGGATAAGGTATAATGAGGCGTCGACAATAAAGATATGCAAATGTGGTTGAATCGACGACTCCTGCACAAGCTCCTCCTCTTCTGGTACAATTCCTCCTTTACCAAGGTATAAGATGTAATCGAAAGTGTCCCCTAGGTAAGGCTCGTTTCTTTAGTTATGCTCGATATTGTACCTACAAGCAAAAGGGAAGACTCGCGAATGGTATACTCCATCGATCATGATGCACAAGGGGAAGATGGGAGAGGTAGTTCACTATTGATGGCAATGGATAGAACAATGATCTGGCCATAATGTTGCCCAGAGATGGAAGATCTGTTTAGGTAGAATAAAAGTGAGAGATGGAAGGATGTGGCCGTTCTCTGATGGGTGATCGAAATTGGGTCACGATGGCTAGACTACCTTGGTTTTTGCTTCAACTCGAGCCGGCAAATAGTAAATGGAAACTGATTCTGTATGGCCCTATATTTGTTACAATATAAGATACATGTCTTTGGTATATCGATCTTATTAAGATAACTCTTTAACTGGACTCATCCGATGCATTCGAGTCTCTATTCCCATGTATAGGACCTACATCAAGAATGTTAGTCTGATATCAATCACTGGAAAAGATTGTCATCTCTTATCATATTGTACATTCCTCTTCAATATAACTTGACGATGTTAATTATGTCATCTATATAGATCTATAAATCTACACCCCTGCATCAGCCTCTATGATCAAACTCATCAGATCAACAACATTATGATATCAAGATGATCGTGGTACACAAGCCAATTTTTACAAAGGGACCTTATCAATGCAAAACTTAGTTATACATCTATTTCAGATAATGGAATGATATAATTTATAATAACATTTATTTTATAATTTCTCGTTGTGGTCTCTCGTGTCCAACTTTCTTCTACTAGCCCTCAAACCCATTCATGAATTATTCTTAAACCAACCCTCATGTGCTAATCATTTGAATATATAGTAAAATAGTCAAGTTAGCTAATTAGTCACTCTATAATGGCGACTATTTCAAGTTTTGTTACAAACTTATCATGGAGAGGAAGAGTGGTCTTCTCACAACTTGCTGAGCCTACAAAGAGGAAGTGATATGATTGTGGACAACCATAAAGTGGAAGATAGGGTAGGTAGGCTTGGCCAAGAGAAGGAAAGGAAGAGAAGCATTCTCTTCTTATTTTATTCTCTTGCTAATAGGACTAGAGAGCACTATTGTATGGACTTGATTTGATTTGAGAAGAGAGGTCAAGCCCCTCTTTTTATAACACCTAAAGATGGCTATGTAGAGGTAAGTAGAGAGACAAGACACTCTAGTCTATCTCAATTTTTCAATTCAAATTCTTATAGGACTCTCTTTTTGATATTTTAATTTGAATTAATGGATGATATTATAAAAGAAAAACCTTTTTTCCTTTTATTTCAACATATTTTGCATGGCCAAAATAGAGAAGAAAAGTTGAACTTTTCTTCTTCTTTATTTCTTCTAATAATTTAGTCCTTCATGGACATGGTTTTAGATAATGATATAATTTTCTCTCCTAATAATTATAATTTATTTTTTATTGATAATTTCAATAGTTTTCATACTATTTAGAAATCAAATTCATTACTCCAAATAAAAATTGAAAACCAATTTACATTTATTTATTGGGGAATGTAAATCCAATTCACATCAATATTAATTAGTTATGTGAATCATATTCACATAAGTTCTAATATAAATATTAGTCATATACCATATTAATATGAATTATTATGGATTCATATCCATAACAGTTAAATGGTAATTATGTGAACACATTCACGTATTTCCATATGATTTATGAGTGGTAATAACAATTATTATCTTGATAGTTAATTTCTCAATCTATGAATCCTAATCCAATTGGGACCCATAGGTGATAATCCTCTAAAACTCGATCTACCACTCTAACAGAAGGGTAGTGTCACTGTGTCTACCAAGTGACAATCAGATAAGAAGATGTGAGATCTTTTTTATTTTTATTTATATTCCTAAACTTGTATTTGCATAGCACTAAGTTTGGGAGTGTCGAACTCATTAAGGCAAACTTTCAACTAGATAGTGGTGTGTAGTTATTAATCAAGAATTTTCTACTATCTTTAAGGATTTTTAAAGTATTGTATAGATTTTAGTGAATTTCAATTGATTTTATAATTTTTAATTATTTTTTGAAATGTTTAATAATTTTATATTTTATGCTCTAATATTTTAATATTTTAACATTTTTAGGTTTTAGTTTTTGAAAATTTTCATGTATTTTTTATTTTCAAAACAATTTATGCATAAAATATATAAAAAAGGAGAAACCATTTTCTAGATTTTTCAAAAGCATAAATTAAAGCTAAAAATAATAAAATAAGATATTTTGTATTTTTATTTTTTCCTATTTTTAGTGATTTTCAAAGGTTTTTTACCTTTTTACATATTTTATATTAAATTAAAGTTGAAAAACAATATAAAAGAGAAAATAGCTACTACTTTGAGATTTTTAAATACAAAACAAAGTCAAATGTTCTGGAAAATAATTTTATGATAAAATATGTTATTCATTCTTATAAACAAAGGCGTTATACAAATTTTTATGATTTTTATATGATTTAAATAAAGTTTATAAGTTTTTGCATATTTTTAAATTTCTAGAGTTTTCTTTTTATATTATAATGTGATTTTGATATATGTGAGAAAATATAATAAAATTAGAAACAAAATATTTTTAGATATTTTTGGAAGTATTTTCTAATTTTATGGAATTTTGAAGTTAAACAGAAATTTGTATATTTTTTAATTTCTAAAAAGAGGAAATTAACATAAAATGTCCAGCAAAAATTACTAGAGGTAAAAAAACAAAGATCTATTTAATGGAATTTTTTAGGAACTTTTTAAATAAAATCAACAAAAGTAATTAAATAAATATTTTAGAATAGGGACTTAATTAGAAATAATAGAAACTATCAGAGCATTTATTAAAAATGATTAAAATTGTCGGATATTATGTAATGAAACCAATATAAAGCATGTGAATGCGTGAGGTTCGGTTACTGGATAAATGTGCAAATAAGGAAAACTACAAGCTAGATTTGCAATTATTCAAGTAATGGCAAAATATTAGAAATCAATATCCAATGGAACATCATGAAATAATGCATTTTCATCAAAAGCGCACGCATACGAGGCACAAGAGGCAAGCGGCGAGCGGCGAATGGCTGCCATGTCCTCTCGGATCTGATCAAGCGGTCAGAATTTGGGCATTAATAGGCGGTTTATATTGAATCTAGACCTCCTCTCCATGGATCAAAAAATATGAAGTGGAATTGAAGACGAGGAAGAGGTCTTTGTTTCGCAACCTTCTGTCGATCATATCTCACATGATCTGATATTGATAAGTGTTGCATAAGGTCAGGTAGACTTCAGTTGTTGTTCCTTATTTCCCTAAAGGAGAATCGAGGATGATAAGACCGAGAGCGGAGGCATGTCATGGGCAACAAATGTCCAGGAAGCTGGTATTAGATTATCATCTACATGTGCCTCACCTTCTTTCAATTCAGATGTTGGAGCAGCTGCACAGAGGTCAAGATCTTGATCAAAGTTCGTTCGCACAACTAATTCATGTGATGGTTCAATATGCTGAGCTCCAATCTTTGACGATGATCAACTCTAGTGCTCCAGATGAAGACCTACACCTGGAAAGGCATAAATTGGCTCAAGCTCAGAGCTCGGTCCAAGAGAAAACATAGGTTAGATGAATGATTGAGTCACTAGGAGGATGTGACTTCAGATCTCCGACCACCGTGTGTGGTCGGAGGTGAACATAGGTGTGAGGTAGAAGGGAAATGGGGGAAATCGATGGTGGATATGGCATGTGATTGTGGATCTGACGACAAACGGAGAAGACAAGGACAAGGGTCTTCGGTCTCGATGATCGTAGGTCTGATCTATAGATCTCCAGCTACCGTCGAATCAAAATAAACTTGACATTATTGAAAATCTCACATACTATATATATTGCTACACTACATGAAAATCAAGAAGATTTAAAAGGAAAAGGGGTAATCACCTTTGCACGTACCTTCTACAAGTATTAGAAGTTTGACACGTCATAGCTCCGAGGATCTTAATGCTGGCAAAGGATTTCACTGATTTTCTCCTTCTCACGCACTCCCGGTCGACGAGGATCTATCTCTGTCACAAATCTCAAACTCTTGACGGTCAAGATCAGGGGAATTGGAGGCCAAAGGAGGATCAACATGAGAAAGGAAGATCTTGGAGGTGCTTTATAGGTGAGTGGAAGGCGTTAGATGAATCAAAAATTTCGGTACAAAGACGACTTCTGATCTGGAGAAATTAGATGGAAGTGGATCTCATATACATGGTTAGTGAATAGGAAGCAGAATCATGCTGAATGATGGTGGGATCCTTTCAAAGAAAACAAGAGAAGAGGGTGTATTCAGGAACTTGATGCGGGTTTGAAGAGTGAAACGGGGAAGTTAACCCGCCTGGTCAACGAAATGAATAAGACAAAATAAGGAAATAATGAAATAGTCAATAAATACAAAATAAATAGTAAAGAAACTTAAATTAAAAATGGAAAAAAATGGAAAATACCTATATTTTAATAAATTATTTATGTGGATTTTCAATAAATTAAAAAATTTAATTTAAATAGTTAAATTAATAAAATATAGGTACTTACAACTATAAAATACTATATACAAAGTATACATATGTTAAATTATGTATTTTTACAAAAACACATTTTATTTTACATTTTATTTATGTCAATAATAATCTAAGTATTATAAAAATATTTTATTTATTTTTGTTATGAATAAATTTAATGGTACAATTAAATACAAGTATATACAAAATAGGTACATTATACATATATACAAGACTTATTAATATTTTTAGTGGTTATTTCAATGCCGTTTTATTAGTTTTGTATTTTATTTATTTAAAAAATATTAAAGTATATTTTAAATACATTTTTAGTGGATTTTTATAGATATTTTCAGTGATAACTAAATAGATTTATTTGCAATATAGATATGATTTTCCTATATAATAAGCCCATTTATTTATTTTTATTTCTATTAATTTTGTGATTTATTTACCCTTATAGAATTATTTTAAAATAAGTAACAAATACTAAAAATACATATATATTTACAAAATACAAAGAATAAAATAAATACAAAGTAATATACATGTGTACATATATCATGATCCCCCTAAAAAGCTGACTCTTGTATCTTAACTTTGATTTTAATGAAACCACCCTCATTTGAAAGATAACTTTATTCTAAATAAAATGAAAGCGAGTTTGATGAATTTTGATTTTATATTAATTAGATATTGATCTTTCAATTCTTATTTTATAAAATTTTATGAGTATTGTACAGTTTATTCTATACAAGATTTACTTTAGCAATTATTTTTAGGTATTTTTACCCCCACGAACCCTATAAATATTGTAAAATACCTTCTCAACCTTATAAACATCACTATCATCCCTCGTCCATGTAAACTTGCTCCATCATACCCCACAAACCCTGCCATCAATTTCACTTCTACTTGAGTCAATAACATGGGTTACTATTGAGTTATTCTAGTTAGATAAGATATGAAGGTACAAGGGAGGAGGATGGAGCTCAGGGCAATGTAGGGGAGGCGGTGTGGTAGTCGGGAGGCACAAGGAAGGGGGCTAGAGCTTGCGGTGGTGCGGGGGAGGTGGTGTAGAGGCTCAGGGTAGCGTGGAGGAGGGGGTGGAGCTTCGGGTGATGCAGAGGAGGCATGGAGGATGCTTGGGGTGACACATGGGCAGAGACTGGAACTCCGGGCAGTGCAAGGGAGGTCGGGCGGAGGCCAGGAGGCACGGGGGAGCGACTGAATCTCGGGGCAGCTTTGGGGGTGGGAGGGAGGAGGCTCGATGTGGTGCTGGGGAGGGGGTTGGAGCTTAAGTGGGGCTAGCGCTTCAGGTAGCATAGGGGAGGTGTGGCGGAGGCTCAGGGCAGTACGAGGGAGGGGGCTCGAGTTTCGAGTGATGTGGGGGAAGTAGGTTTGAGGCTCGGGGCTACATGGGGGAGGTGGGGCAGAGGTTGGAAGGTGGGTAGAGATTGTGCTGGGTGGGGAAATGGAGGTGAGGAGGGTGGGGAAAGGAAGGAGGGCACTCTTTGTAATTTTGATAAAGAAAATGGGTATTATGTAAAGAAAATTAATAGAATACGACTAGTTTTAATAGCCAAATGGATGGGAGTTAACCACAGAGTTTGTACGGTAAGAGTTTGCAAGTTTAGGAGGTCGAGGGGATAATAACGATGTTTACAAGGTTGAAAAAGAATTTGCAAAGTTTCTAGAACTCGTGAGGGTAGAAGTCCCTTATTTTTATCATTTAGTATACATGGTTACATACAAGTTTTAAGAAGAAAATAAATTTATTTGGAGTGATATGAATGATAAATAAAATAAGTGAAGATATTTACATAATGAATGTGATGGGTATAAACAATGGTTTTGTTGATTTTCTTGGATTTGTATAAGTCAATGGCCCTATCTCTCCCTACTTTATTCCTTGTCGACTTGGTCAAGTCTTGACCGGCTCTCGGGTTCAGAGTCTGTCTGTATCTATTGTACATGTCTACATCCACCTTCTTTTCTTTTTATTCTATATTCTTTTATTTTGTATTAAATAATTGCTAATTATACAATATCGATAGGTGGTGTTAGTTTATTAAGAGATGAGAATTAATGATATTTACTTGCGTTTTACTAGGGATTTTAAGCCAAAATGAAAGAACAAAGATAATGAATTGAGGATTCATCAATAGGCAACATCATGAATACTTAATGATGATATTGAGAAAATTATATAGACCACACATAATGATTTGATATTTAGATTTACATCTATATCAAGATTCAATCTACTTTAACTTAGCTGATTTAATTAGACATTGAACCATTTTCGCTAGTTGACGGTGAACACTTTAGATCAATTTCCAACTCTTTTGATCTTGGATATGATTATGTGAAATGATATTTGATTCAATTATTTCTCATTCATTCGGACTCAAAGCGAAGTTACTAAAATCCATCTGATTTCGTTACTCCCTTTGAATGGAAGCATCATGGCATAGAATCTATTAGGACTACATTAATCTCAAGCATTCATATACTTGCTCATCTTATATACTGGAAGACTTAAAATAACCCGAAGTTGAATACCATATCTGATTGTCTCCTTCAAGAGTCTCTTAATAGATTTCCCAATCAATCATTGGGCGATAATGACAATAATATGCTTTTCAAAAGCATATATCTATGTCCTGAATTCTTATCATGTTTTATAAACAAGATGACTACCAATGGAATTCATTGTAAACAAAACATATCATGAATGCGCTCCTATATTTCATTTAGAAAGTATGAACATATATGATTCTTTTGAGAGACCATACATCTCATATTTCCTTCTATACACATCAGATCGTTGGTATATAGACCTTGTTAGGTTTTGAACCCGTTGGTTAGTCAAATATACACACTTAGATATTTAGATGTATATTTGTCTCTGGTTGAAGGATGTGTGCATGCTTGTGAAATTATACAATCCTTCTTGAATATCACTTGATAATGTCAATTGTGTCCTCTATGTAAGTGGAGATCTACAATCATGCATCAACTTCTATGGTCTTGTTTGACATCAATATGGGAATGGTACATAACCCAATTTATACAAAGGGACCTTATCAATGCAAAAGTTAATTATCTATTTATTTCAAATAATGGGAGACATAACTCGTAATGTTTATTTTTTGCATAGTGGTTGTCCATGAGATCACATTTCCAATAGTTATAATGCGTATATGAACATGCATAAACAATATCTACATCACATTGATTTGGTATCGAAGAGGAGTGGTAAGATGTTTCCTCCAAACATAGATTTGCAAGCAAAAATACTATACTAATTATAATCAAAATATTATCAACCAATAGTATGGGACCTCAGCAATACGATAGATCAATATTGTAACATCCCAACCTTTCGACCACTAAGTTCTTGGAGACAAGAGAGTTGGACCTATTGTTCAACTTCCACATGATATCTAACTCAACGAACCAATCTCATGCATGTCCGATTAACATTTGAAATATATAATAGGAGAAATAATATGAAATAAAATGAGAACTACTACATTCTCATTCTATCATATCAATCTATATAAGAAATGTGGTACAAATAGAACTATAGAATGTATAGTGTAAGCTCTTAAAAGCATCTCACTATAGTGTCTCCAAAAGAAAATAAAATAGTTTACTAAAGCAAAGAAAATACTAAAAAAATATCTGCCATATTTGGTGCAAATGTCTTCGTGAAAACTTTGACTCCTTCGGCTACTATTATTGTAGCGATTGCTTAGCTACCTTGCCAGGTCCACAATAAGGCAATGTTACGAGCAATTGCCCAACCACTAGATGACACTAACTGCTAATGTTATTGTAAACAAAGAAAATGTATTCTCTCTCTCAGAGGACATGCAAACATATTACAAAACATGCCTAGACAAGGCTCCACTACCACCGGGCTAGATGTTCGAAATGTATATTTTGTTATTCAACAAGTCCACTCCAACCACATTTTCTAATTTTGATTTACATGCGCTCGAATACCACATAATCTTGAGAAAAGGGGTATGATACAACATCAAAATAATATACGTCATGCCACAAGATTCCCCTATTACTCTATGGTTATTTGGGCATCTAGGATCGTTGAAATCAACCATAATGAGTGAGGGATTTTCGTACCATTGAGGATATTCCTTTGGAACCTGGCCATGTGCATTCAGAAATCTTCGACAACTTGAATAGCACATGAACATGCTCACGGAGATGAGCTTAAGTTTCTATATACAATTGAGCATTCAGATTGTCAAATGGGTTTATTTTGGTGACTCGTATGGTCTTTCTTCGGCCAAGATGGTGGTAGTCCAATGAATGAAGAGATATTGAGTGGCTAGTGTTGATGAAGGTCCACTCCTCTTCTATTAACAACAAAAGGGTCTATTTTCAAATCAACTTTTAATTTTAAATGGATTTGGATATGCTTACGCTAAAATGTTCATGACTTGAGCTAGAAAACTCGAAACTTGGTGTTCTTAGACTCATTGGGAAGGTCTTGAAAATGAAATGGAGTCATCACTTACACCATTCGAATATCATATCTCTCAAGAAGTCAAAAAAGTCTTCACAAATACTTATGACAAATTATATTGTGCTTATTAATTAGCATATATTTTGGAAATAAAAAATTTGTATATTATGATAATAAATGTTAGACCAAGCATTTATATAAAATGTAACGTTCTCGGATATATTGAATAGAATTAGGTGCTCTTATCGATGTGCTCTAAAATCCAAACATATGATAATCCATCGTGTACATGCACATGTTAAACGAAAATGTGAAAAAAGTACAACACATTCGAGAAAAGCAAGTCCTCTCATGCACTACACATGATATTCATTGAGTAGAACCACACATCATCCGGTATGAAGAGATACATCATCCAGTATGAAGAGAGCCAGCCACACTGTACGATCAATTTTATGCTAATATATAATGATTAATATACTTTTAGTTATTACAAAAAAAAATATGACTTTCATTATTTTGAATAAACATCACAACATGCAAAAAGATATGTATCCTTGGGCACATAAGCTTCGAAGATTTGCACAAACATCACAATATAGAGCCTTACCATAAACACTGCGACATGTATATAAGATCTTGAAAGGCTGGGACTGTGATTCTTGTACTTCCAGCTACAAATAGACGAGTTGAGCCATTGATTTCCAGAATTGCATGTGTGTGGAGAGAGAGAGAGAGAGCGCAATGGAATGGAGAGATTTATACTAAATGTTCTTCTTAGTGCTCTGTTTATGTGCTTGTAATAAGGATGACCAATCAACATTCTAGCTAACACTCTTAAGAAGAGAATAGCTTTGACTTAATCTGTTAAGTAGGGCATATTGATTGCCCTATGCCTAGTCAATATCCTTAATTAGGAATACCAAAGCTTTGACTGCTTGTGTCAAAAAATGGAGATATTGAACCGAGTGGATCCTCTGATGCTACAACACCTGCTGTAATGCAGGGGAACCGCTCGATGAGCATGAAGATGCGCACCATCCATCCCCTGGGGTTGCGTCAAAGAAAGAAGCACCTGTGAATTTTTGTTTGATCCACATGAGGGGAGATCCACAATCATACCAGCGAATGTTTTAATTTTTGGTTGGGCTGGAGGAAAACATGCATATGTTGATCTAACTGGAGTGTCTCCATTAGTTGGTCTGATAAAAAGTGATTTTACGACGGGATACGCTGCACAGAAAGCTGCCTCAGCCAAAGTTGCTAAACATGAGAAGGCTTGTATTGACAATCAACATGTCTTCATCCCTTTCGGGTTTGATACCTTTGGGTTCTTGGCATCTGAAGCTGTAGAGCTCCTTAAGAGGGTCCAGAAAATTATGCATAGTAATGTTATGGTCCCCAAGTATGGATGTTGTGTTCCGAAGAATTGGTTTTGCCATCCAAAAGGGATTGGCGGCGCATCTTGTTGCCCGTCTCCCAACAATTTCTTTGTAATATGTACTCTCCTTTTGTATTTATTGCGAGTAAAGTGAAGTCATTTCTGCATTTCTTTGACCGTATACCTGTATTTATCTTGCAGTTGGAGTGTCACTCATTTTCCAAATATGAGTGAAGAGGGGAAATTTTTGGGCATTGCCAGACTAGCCCAAAGGTTCCAGGGTTCAACTAATGAAATTTTTCCCAGACCTTCAGAATTCAGACGCAAACCTTTCATACCGAAAAGCAATGCAGCATCGAAAGAACTCACTGCGTCACCTCCCACGGAAGAAAATGATGAACATCACAAGCCAGATACACACTTGAAATCAACTTGTTCAGTGAAGTCTGTTTCAAACCCTTCCAACTCTAGGAGCAAATGGTCAAACAACAATATTTCACAGAAGTTGGTGTCATATGCGATCAACAAGAGCCACTCTGGCACTCAATCTCCTGGTGATGATGTTGTTGTTTCTTCTCATGGGAGTAGGCCAGCTACTGCTGATAGTCTTGCCCCTTCAGATGTGGCCATGGATAACAAGGTTTATGGATCATGTCATAATGTACTACTTTGGATGCTTATTTTGAAGAACTTGCATGACAAACCTACTGATATAGTTCACTGTTAATATGTTGTCTACTTTCTTACTTATTCTAGGATGGCTCACCAGAAGGATCAAACATGCTTGAACAAGTTGAAGACGGAAAGCATCACGGAGAAGAAATTTCTTGCCAGTCTACATGTCTGTATCCATTAATTAGCTGTGCTATATCTTGATTTTCTTTCTTTTCACATAAATCCTTTGATATGACATCATCTACCAAGATTTGGATGAACTAAAAAAGGTTCAAGGCTTAGACTGGACCTAAAAAACTATTTATTTGTACATGGACTCAAAAGCTTTGTAGTGTCAATTTTTTAAGATTATACTAATGGATGGGATATCTGTTTAATGAAACACACAATGTCACATCATTATAGGACTTTGTTAATGGTTTTCTACGTTAATGGAAAAAAAGCCAGACTTATTTTGTGAAAATCTAAACTAAATGAGTTATCAGAGCCAATAAGTTACAATTGAAGGAAGTTTCATTAGCAAGTTGTAAGGACTTACTACCTGATCGCTGCTATGTTTTTTTAACCCTTTTAATGTATTATCATTTCAAAAGTGATAGCTTGTTATTTGCGATAAACTATTCGGGAATTTTCCTTAGTAATTACAGAAATGCGACCTTAGCTAGAAGTGCAAAGATGAAGATAACTGTGCCCTCTTCCCCTTCATTCAAATGCAGCGAACGAGCTGAAAAAAGAAAAGAGGTTGTTTTCCTGAGTAGCAATTCCCAATTTTTTTGTTAACATTTAAAGCTCTTAGCAAATTTAATTTGGAGATCTTTGCAGTTTTATCTTAAGTTAGAAGAGAAGCATCGCGCAATGGAGGCCGAAAGACTCAGAAATGAAGCGAGGCTAAAGGTTTCCTCTCTTTTTTTTTTATTTGATGATAAATACGATTCTTTTGTTATTTTTAACTTATTTCTTAATAGAAGTTTCTCATAGTAGCATTGACATATGTCTTTCCTTTCTGATATATAATACATGCCATCGTGTGAGCATGCTCTTTTAAATTGGTATATGGGAATACATGGAAAACATTTAGAAGGAAACTAAGTATAATGTGGTCATAAGTATCAAAGTAAAAAATGGTTTGAACACATCCGCCCCTTTGAAACTCTTTAAGTCAACTATTATCTCTTTCTTTATTAAATATAGATCTAACTGGAGTCCATTTTTCTAACTAGATAAAGTAAAAAAGCAAGCAATAAAGCCACGAAACATAACGATTTATGTGGAAAATTTTCCAATTTAAGAAAAAGTAAAATAGTATAGACCCTAACGTCCACTGTCAGCAGATGCTTTTACTTTCCTAACTTTTGTACTCACGTGTCTGCCTAAGTTGGACATAAATATTGTACATGCTCAACATATCGACACTCTTCACAATATTAATAATGAAAGCCCTTGGTGTTGACATCATTAATTTGTTCTTCGATATTAATATATGGAAGCACCATCTCATTTAACTCTATCCTCTTTCTTATTCAGTAGAGATCAATCTCCATGTGTTTATTTTTATCCTGTAAGACATGATTATTATGTAAATTTACTGCAGTCCTATTCTTAAAAAATAATCTTATGGATGAATCAGTAATTTATTTCAATGTTTATTAAGATGATCTTAAGCCGCAACATCTCTGCAATGGTCATGCATCGGCCATATACTCTTGTCCAGTACTAAATATTGCACACAAAAAATATCTCTTGCTTTTTCGTACATAAGATTGTCCCAATACATACACAAAATCCAATAGTGGATCTTCTAGTGTTAGTTCATCCAGTTTAATATGCACTTGTATAGGCCCATTATATCGCAATTGGCATCCTTATTAAAACTAAGTTCTTTTCAAGAGTTGCTCTTCGAGTAGCATAGGATATGTTTTGCAACTTTCATATCCACATTCATAGGTGTATGTGTGATTCCCGTAAACCAAATTGACTGCACAAGTAATGTCAAATGTAATTAGATTAAGGTAGATTAACTTCTTCATTAGACTTTGATACTTGCACTTAGAGTCTTCATCTAATTTCTTTCCATAGTTGATGTGACTTGTGACTTCCCTTAGAAGTTTAGAGACGTGTATACAACCCAACATTACCATTCTATCCATCTATGTTGCATTTTATCTAATACATAGCAAGGCCTATATTTATCGTTGCAACCGCAATGCTTAGGAATTGTGCTATAATGCCAAGGTCCTTCATGCCAAAAACTGCAACAAGCTTTTTTTGATTATGAATTCTTTTTTCATCGTACTCTATTAAGATGATGTCATCCATATAAACAATAATAAGAACCGCTTTTTTCCTTTGAATAGGATAGGACTTTCTTTAGCGGTATCCATCATCATGGTTATCACTCAAGATTCTTAAATGAAACCCTAGGTTATTGCTTGATTTTATATATCTTCGTCCTCAACTTGCATTTCCCTATCTACGTGTGCTGGTGCACTTCCATTTAGGGCCTGTTTGGTTGCTGGGTTGGACTGGGTTGGGTTGGGGTACACCGATGTATCCCTCCTTCCAACCCTCTCAATCCTCCTCACAGTTTACTATTCACAGGGGTACCCCAACCCAACCCAACCCAGTTCAACCCAGCAACCAAACAGGCCCTTAGAGTTCTTCAATAAAGAAGTCGTATTTTATATCCATCTAAACTTATGGTACCAAAGTGTAGAAAGGCTAAGATGATATGCATTGTATTCATTTGTATCACATAAGAAAACATCTCCAACTAGTTAATACCATGATTTTGAGTGAAACACTTTCCCTAATCAACGTCAATCTCAACTACATTCATTGAAATCATAATTGCAGAGAGTCAATGTTTATAACTATTTCTAATTTTAGACTAACTAGTAATGTGTTAATATGACATTGCGTCCACTTTTGCATATATAATGGGAGGTTTATGAAATACATTCTTCTTCTCTAATGATGACATGCTTATCAGTGTCACCATCTTCGACAAAGACTTCAACACCACTTGTTAATTTCGATGTTGAATCGAGACTAATGAAGGAAGAGCTTTTACTGCCAGGGAAGTGAATGAAATAAGGATTGATTTCCTACTCGTGACATTCAAGCCGAGTCTCTTGCTAATATTTTTCCATTATAGGTCATCCCATGTTTGTGAGTTTCATGTGGTTTCAACTAAATTCTTCTTTCATCAGTTAGAATAGAGACATTAGATGATATCATACAATAACTAAATGCATATGTAAGTAAAATATCTTAAGAGTTAACATTACTATCGTTATCGTTCTCTGCGTAAAAAGGGAATGCTAAGGACAATAAAATACCCAATTAATAAAGGTTTCATAATTGCTCACATGAATCCTTCCAATCATAAGATCAAGCATGTATACAATAACTCCTTTAGTGACATGATCATCAAGCTTCTTTGCATCAATCATAGAATTAAAATAGCACACACTTTTCAAAATCTTTGTAGAAAAAAACAAAATGGGGTATTACCAAGCTTAGTTACTAGATCCAGAGTGTATTTAAAACTATAGAATTCATTCATTTGATGAAGAGGCATCCCTAATGATACCTTCTTTCGAAGACTTATTAGGAATATTACCTTGAAACATAATGGATTTGGTAACTTCAAGAATGTTTATATACTTCTCTTTGTTTCTCCATTCTATTGAGGGGAAGAGCTTAGAATGTCTCATGAATCATTATTTTGGTCGTGAAAGAATCTTACAATTTTTTAGAAGTGTACTTGCATTATCGGATCGCAAGTGCTCAATTGCTTTCTTATATTACCCCTCAATACGAGGAAGGATTTTTTTATAGTGGTAATAATATCTTCACAATTACAAAGAAAATAGACAAATTTATTCATAAGAAATCATCATATATATTAAAGCATTTGTTGCCGTTATTATGCGCAATATTAGATGGCACTTTTTTTTTGATGAAAAATAGGGTGTCCTCCCAAGGTGGGAGTCACCTCAAAAATATTATATTACTAAACTTTACACAGAAATTTACCTTGAATTCCAAAGGCTTATCAATGCCTTACAGTGAGCAACAACATTCTCTGGGTAAAATCTCTGATTATTAAAAAGCAGGTCATTTCTTGCGAGCCATATTGCCCACAGCTCGCTGAAGGGTCTTGCAGCATCGTCAGTTGAGTTGCCTCCTATCCTTCTCACCCCTTCCCAAAAATTCAGTAGACCACTTGCATCCACCCACGGGATTGCCAATACACTCCATACCTTCACCGAGAAAGCGCAGGTGAGAAAGAGATGCTCCAAGGTCTCTGACTGCTCCCCACATCTATCACAAGTTGCGTCCTGGAGGCCTAGCAGCCTCGCCCTCCTGTCTTTGTCTAGAAGCTTATTCCTCCTCATGCACCAAAGGAAGACTTTTATCCTATTCGGGATCCTGCTTGCCCAGATTATCTTCATATCTTTGCATAATTCTTGATCTTGACCTTCAGTGGTATTACGTAGCTCCCTATAGAGTTGCTTAACGGAGAACCTACTACCCGACCATTCAAAATGATCCCTGGTTCGTGAAAAGTTATCTGGAACTGTAGCCATATCCTTTAAGCTTTGTATTTCTTCCTGCCTTCTAGCCGAAGTGCCCGCCGCTAAATTTAGTCTCCATTCCCCCATATGCGCCATCTCCTTCACCTTTGCCTCCTTTGATTCTGACAGTGCAAAGAGTCTTGGGAAGAGAACCTCCAGCGGGCCCTCCCCTAGCCAGTTGTCTCTCCAGAATCTAAAACCTTCCCCATCTCCTAACTTCGGCACTAATCTATCAGACACATTGGTCAACACCACCCGTATTCCTTTCCACAGGGATGATTCAAAACGAATAGATCGTACCTCTAAATTTCCTTTAACTCCATAAATCTTTCTCAACAATCTTGAAGCCAAATCCATCGAGGCTCCCCATATGCGCAGCACCCACTTTGCCAATAATGCCTTATTCATGCACTCCAAGTCTCTCACCCCCAAACCCCCCTGCTCGCGGGGTCTTGTTATCTCATCCCATGCCACTAAATGTACTCCTGATTTCTGTTGTTTTCCGTCTGACCAAAAAAACCTTCTCAACAGTTTTTCTATCCTCTTTCTTACTCCCACAGGCATCAACCTAGTTGAGAAGAAGAAGAAGATAGGGATGGCTGAGAGGACGTGCTTCAAAAGGATCAACTTTCCACCCTTTGATAAGGTAACTGCCTTCCAACCTGCTAATCTGAGTTCTATCTTCTGGATAACAACCTCCCAATCTGTCGCTCTTAATTTGTCAGCCACCAAGGGAAGACCCAGGTAGGTAATCGGCAGTTCACCCAATGGGCAACCAAGTCTTTCCGCTAGCCTAATCCGTTCATTATCTTCTAAGCCAAAAGGGACCACCACCGATTTCTGCATATTCTTTTCGAGCCCTGATAAACTGCTGAAGATGTCTAGCAACTGAGCTGCACGATCTATCATCTCATCCGAACCTCTGAGGAAAAGCACTGTGTCATCTGCATATTGCAATAATGGTATAGAGATCTCCTCAAGACGGAAGCCTTCGCACCACCCCCCATCTACTGCTTGCTTGAACATGACTGCCAACGCATCTGCCACTAGCACGAATAGCATAGGTGCTAGAGGACACCCTTGGCGAACCCCCCTTTGAGGCTGAAAATAACCCCCTTCCGGTCGTCCATTTACCATGATCGAGAAGGAAGATGTTGTGACACATCTTTTCATCCACGCAATCCAGATTTCTTTGAAGCCTCTTTTCCTCATTGAAGCCCACAGAAAGTTCCAATTCACACTGTCATAAGCTTTTGCAAAATCTATCTTCCACATCGCTCCCTTCGCTTCCTTGCGTCTCCACTCAAGACAAATTTCTGACGCCAAAACCAGCCCGTCTGCCATCTGACGTCCCGGGATAAAAGCAGATTGACCTTCTAGAATGATATAGTCCATGACCCCTTTGAGCCTATTTGCCAAGACCTTTGCCACAATGAGGTACACGCCGTTCGACAAAGCTATTGGTCTGAAGTCCTCTACTCTTATTGGATGATCTTTCTTCGGGAGTAAAACCATCAAAGCTCTGTTCACCTTCTCGAAGCCCCTGTTTCCTTCCCTGAATTCTTCCAACACTTCCATTATCTCTCCTTTTAGAAGATCCCAGAACTCTCTGTAGAAAAAGATAGGGAACCCATCGGGACCCGGAGCCCCATCAGCATTTAGACCCCAAATCGCCTTCTTCACCTCGCTTTCTGAAAAGGTAGTCTCCAACCCTTCCGCCATTTTTGGTGACAATGTCTTCACCCCCCTTCCCAGCCACCCCCAACCCTCCCCTGCTCTCCTCCGAGAGAGCTCCACGTAATGTCCTCTAAGTGCATTGCCAATCTGTGCTTCCCCAGAGAACCTCTGCCCTCCCACCACAACTTCACGAATGTGGTTCCTCCTCCTTCTTCCTGAGGCAACAGTGTGGAAGAATCTAGTATTCGCGTCGCCGTCTCTCAACCATTTCTGCCTAGACTTCTGTCTCCAGTCTATCTCCTCTTTTCGGTCTTCAACCAGAATCTCTTCCAAAAGCTTGGACCTCTCCTCTATCTCGTCCTGCCCTAGTCCCCTCAGGTCATCAAGGTCGTCCAACTGAACTACTTTCTCTTGTGCTAAACCTCGCTTTTCCCTCCTCTTTAATTTCAACTCTCTTCCATACTCCTTTAGGAACGTTTTGAGCTACACCAATTTAGCAGCAAACCGGGAGACCGCCGAGCCCTCTGGATTCCAACTTCTCCATAGCTCCCCCACCATCTCTTTGAAACCTTCTTCCAAAAACCACGATTGCTCAAAGCGGAAGATGAACCTGCATCTTTCCTCTTCTCCAGAAGACCAGATAATCGGTGTATGGTCCGAGTGAGCCCGTGGGAGGGCCCATGCATGTGAAAGCGGGAATTTCTCCACCCCATCAATGGAAAGCAAAAATCTGTCTAATCTTGATCTTGATCTCATGTTTCGCCAAGTATACGCACAGCCTGCCGCATCTATAACTGACAAACCCAAAGAGTGTATCAACTCCAAAAACTCTGTCGAGCCTGCGTCCCTCCCTCCACCTCCCCTAGGACGGTCATCTGGAAGTAACGTAAGATTCAGATCCCCCCTAACAACCAAGCACCATCAATATGTTCTGAATGCATCTGTAATAAGTCTGCCGCCAACGATCCCCTTCCGATGGCATTGGGTCCGTACACATTCGTCACAGTGAAGACGAAACCATCTGCTTGACGTCTCAGACGGACCGAAAGAGAAAAGGTTGACCTCCACTCAGCCTCCACTTCAAACATATCCTCCTTCCAGCATGTAATTAGTCCCCCTGCTGCCCCCTGTGCCTCCTTGGTTGCTGCCAGGAAACCTCTCCCAATGCCCAACCCATGTCCAACATCTGCCAAGCTACGAGATAACTTTGTTTCCTGCAATAAGAATAAGTCCGCTTTTGCATCTCGCACTAGTTTTCAGACGCTCATACGCTTTTCTGGCCTACCGAGCCCCCGAACATTCCATGAAAGAACTTTCATTGGGAAACGATCGAGTTCCTTCTAATGGACAGTGGTTGTACCACCCCCAGGCATTCTGCGAACCCGCGATCCAAAATGTTGAACCTATTCTTCCCTCTCCGTGACGTGGCCACAACTGCCTGTTCTTGGAGTAGTCTATCATGCCGTTCCGCCTCCTCAAGAGCCTCTGCCCTACGTCTCCTTCTCGCCGTCTTCGGTCCAACCTTTTCCTCAGATATCTCGATGGCAACTGTCCCATTAACCAAGGTTGGAGAGCCCCTTTCCGGTCTGACCCCCATAGCAAGATTACTTCGCACCGGCAACTCCTGCTCCTGCCGCACAATCCGTGAAGGATCAACTCTTCCCATTTGCACATCCCCCCTTAACAAACCCTCCTCTCCTGCGATGGGATCCCCCTCCCTCCCCCACTCCAACAACGGGGTAACCACCCTCCCCACCTCTCCCAAAACTTGGCCACTCTCCCCCGCCTTCTCCCCTACCTCCCCCAACCCACCGGTCTTACGAGCCAGGCTTCGCCACCCTCCGCTCCCGCCTAGCCTCCGGACAGACCTCAACAAGGAGCTTCCAAGTTCACCCACCCCCTGATCTCGACACCGTTCCTCGCATCCCGGCGTGCCCGACTCCGATTCCCCGGCCGCTTGGCCCTCCTCTGACTCTGGAACCCCCACTCCCAACCCTCTTGCTCCTCCTCCGTTATTTAGTCGATTCTTGCCTCGAACATGAGTGCTGGAAGCTTCAACAATACTTTGCAATTCCTCCCCCTGGACACCATTAGTAGCCACAACGTCCCCAACCAACAAACCTTGCGGTGAAATAAATGGAGACAAATCCAAAGTGGGCCCATGGTTATCCCCCACGCCACCCACTAACGACCCAATAAATTGGATCGTGGGTTCTTCGGACTGTGATGTCACGGGGGCTTCCACCTGTGGATCACTACTAGGATATGAATTTGAAACCAATACCTGAATCGGCAGAGGGTCCGATTCCAAGTGGTGTTCCATGAGCGGACTTTCCATGCTGGGCACGTCAGCAATTGCCCCATTAATTCCTGCCAGAAGAGGAACAGATCCCGAAGAATCGGGCAAATTAACTTGGCACGTTACGCCCCCATCGATGTTCGGAATTTGAAACGTTGCGGCCGGAATGCCCCGCTGGCACGTAACGTCCGCCTCCACACGCGGGATTCGGATCGACGCAGCTGGGACCTCTCATTCCATCTCCTTGCACCGGATCGAAGTCGCGCCGGCCAGACGCCCTGCTGGCCCATGCATCACCACATCCGCCCACGATTTGCCATGCTCGAGAGTATGGTTCCCGCCAGCTGAAGGACGCTTCCCATGTTCGCAGACGCCACCTCCACCTCCAGAACCATGCCACGATACCGCACCCTCCTCCACCCCAACGCCGATGGTTTTAGTCGTCGCACCTGAAGTACCAGGTCCGGACCCATCCCCACATCACCACCGTCGGCCAGAATCTTCTCAGCCCATATCACAGGCCCAAGGATGGCCCTTACATGATCTAAACTCCTCCAAATGATCGGGACTCCCCGCACGCGCACCGAGTTGAACTGCTCGAAACAGAGGCGACCATCGAAAGGACCCGGCTCCCTCCATCTCAGAGTCGTCTTTCTGCCTTCATTCAGCTTCAGCAAAGCCGCCTTCTCAACCTGCGATAGACCCCGGACCACAACCTGCCAAGGGCTTAGAAGGGTGATGTCCCCGCCGAACGCCCCACCCTATGCCGCCCCCACGTCCGACGAAGCATGAAATAATGGGCGCGAGCCGCCTCCCTCTCCGATCACGAGCATGCCCTCCGGATGCACGTTCTTCTTGAAACCTCGCGGGCACGTCCTTGCCCGATGTGCAAAGCCATGGCACAGAAAACAACGCCGCGGTTCGCGGCATGAGGCAGCCCAATGCCGGAGCGACCCACATCGGAAGCAACCACTGCCAAAAGGCCTCCTAACCTCCTCTTGTCGCTGACTGGTTCCCCCCTGGCTAGCCGGCTTCTTCCCCCGCCGCCTAGGTGTGACCAGAATCCACCGAGCTCCCTCATCGCCAACTCCTCTCGACGCTCCCTCACCCGCTCCCTCACGCTCCCTCTCCCGCTCTCAAACCTTTAAATAATACTGAAGATAAATCCTTAAGTATAATATAAAAAAACATAACCCTAAACCTCATAATGGAAGCCAGATATCTACTATCTTTAGTTCTTCTATCCTAAATTATAATTGTTTAATGACAGTATCTTGTATTAATAGATAATATAGCCCTTCAAAAATATAATTAATTGCAATTAGTCTTCGTGTCATTAAATCCTATTATGTACAACGAATGACAAAAAATACTTATCCATAATTTCTCTAGCATCCATACTTCACTAGTTTTGGTAAGTCATTCCTGTCCTAAATGTTTCCATAGGAAGATCGATTTATGAGTCAAAGTGACTTGATGATGTATTTTGAGATAGTTAAGGTTCTTTTTTCAGGAAGTACTATTTAGCGATATGGGCTTAGAGAAATTTTACGGACTGGTTGATTTGAGGAAAGACCATGCAAAGATAGGTAGACTCACTAATTAGCAACTAGACTAGGAACACTCCCACATACCTTTCCAAGCCTCATTGTTGTCTTATCCCCTCTCATATTATATATCTATAAGAGAAGAAGGAATTTCTCAGTGAACTTTGAGGTCTAGGAAGATAAGTAGACCATTGGCTAAAGGAGCAGTTATTTGGCTTGTGGATAAGCTATATAAGAGGAATGTTTAGAACAAGAAGACAGTGGTGGATAATATATTTTCCAATGAGACATGCAAACCATTTCCATATTCGTGTAAAGTGATATACATTATCATGATAAAACTATCCTTTATCAAAGATATATTATAACCTCTAAAAAGCATTGGGTCACCTATCTACTTATTATTACTTAGATCAGATCTTAGTAATATAAGATCGGAGTTCCTGAATTTGGAAAGGAATGTTTTTTTCTTGGCTCCATCATCTCATTCAAAAGTATTAGTAGTGACCTTTTTGATCTTATGGTCATATTATCCTATGCCTCATTTCTTTTCAAAATAATGGTCTCAACAATTCAATAAATTGGGCAAGTTTTTAACAATGTTTTCACTTCCTTAACCCCTTCCAATAACATTGACTTTACAACTCAAGGGCATTCATCATTAAATATTCTTAGTTTCATTATAAGCACTTGCCATCACAATTCTGTAGTGATGTTCATTTAATTTGGTTGTTGCCATCGACAATGCTTGAACAATCCCTGAGTTAAGGATATGTCTCTTGATGTTCTCAAATTCGGGAGTAAAGACCATATGGAAAGGTAAAGATCATCTTGTTGTGCCCTAGTAATGATTTTGATCATAGCTACACTTTCAAGGCCCTTCTAAGTAATATTCAAGATCTTCCCACTTAGATATAGGGCATCATAGTATATTGAAATAGAGAGTTCCCCATGGTTGATTAACTCTAAAAATGCCCTTGCTTATTATGTTGTATTGTTGTAACCGGACTATTAAGTATCAATAAAAAAGGCCACTTAATTAATATTCAATTAATGTACAAAGCAGTCTGATTTATATTACTTGGGCAAGCCCAAGATCAAACACAAGAAGGCTATTTTATCCTCAGGTTGATTTCCAGATTGTTCAGAGATTAGGTTTTCAAGGGAGCATTATTTTGGTATTTTTATGTGCAATTTAAATGGAATGCAATTTTGACTAAGTCAAAGGGTTTTTTCACAATAAAAAATCCTCAAACTTGGTCAAAATGTGAATGCATGCAAATTTAAACTACTGTAAATTTTTGGTATTTTTATGATGCAAAATAGAATTTTGTGAATTAAACAATGCATGACAATTTTAATATATAACTAACATATATATTTTTCAGAGACAAAACTATCCTAGATAGGTCTAAATGAGAGGTAGAGAGAACAATTTTTTCCCTAAAAATACTATGTGATTGGTTAATTAAAAATCAATTATTTAGATCACAAAACTATTTATTTCGAGCAAAGTATGCTGACTTGATTTTTGGATGCATTACAACGAACACTTAATTCTACCAAATCTGATTTTTCAGGAATTTTCATATCAACGGTTAATTTAATACGAACTAAAGACCTAAATTTGGGTAAATTATACAATTCAACACCAAATTAATTATGATAAATAAATCAAAGTTCACAAAAAAAACAATCAAATGACCAAACTACAGTGGATTAAATGTTCAACATCATGAAATTTTTAGAATAATAATAATAAGATGCCAAATGGAGGTTCAAACTATACCCAAAAACAAGGGGTATACGTGTAATTACATACAATGAATTAAACAAAACCAAGACGAACATGAGTAAAATGCAATTACCTATTCCCCATAAGGAAATTATATAAAATGACCAGAGTGGGGGCGTGAGTCACGCGTGAGCTCCTGGCTGATAGGGGATGAAGTGTAATTTTCAGAAGGCGGAGGGGGTACGATGCAATTTGCTCGCTCGCACATGAGAGACTACATGTGAGGGGGGATCTTATGCAATTCTAGAGACATGGGGTTACATATGTAAATATTCCAAACCACGTGCAGGCGAAGTGTGAGTGCTTGGTTCGAGCAGCGACTCCTTTCCCTCCCTCCACATGGCAACACTCAGAAGCTTCGTGTTGCCCGAAGCTGAGAGCTTCAGGTAACCAGATTAGACGACCATGTTGTGATTTATTATTGTTGATCGACGGCTGATATGAGTTATAACTGCGTCCGTCTGATGAAGATCAGGCGATAACTGTACGCCCAAGTCTGGGCTTCCTCCTTCTTCACGATAAACCTGGTGGCCTATTACTGATGATGTTGTTATGCTATTGGAGATTCGAAGCCACCAAGGACTTGGAATCTTGTGAGTGGATATCTTGACTCATTCTGGAGGTTCCATCTGCAAGTAATCGGTCGGGGCTCAATCCATAAAGCCCGACGAGGGGGTTACATGAAGAGAATTTGGGGGAAAGCAGAGCTTCATTCTGATGATGGACTATAGTGTAGGCTCCGATCGTGAGATGTGACCGGAGAGGAAGGGGGGTATAAGAGATAGCAGAGAATCAAAGAAGACATCGGAGATGGATATGGGTTTATCGATTGAAGATGTTGGATGAGATTTGAATGTGAGTAATAGAGAAAATAAAGTAAGAAAAAGAAGAAAGAAGAAAGAAATATGGAAAAGAAGGAGATAAGGGGTGGCTACTAGTTATGTACGCCAAAGAGTTGTTGGGCATGTGGTACCTGGACGGTGATCACCTCAAGCGGGACAACAAACCTCCACGAAGTTGTGCAGCGAACCTCCACGAAGCTGTGTAGAGTCTAGGAGATTTTATAGAAAAGCTCGAAGACCTTTGGAACTCGCTGGAAGGAAAGTCTGGTCGTCGTCGCCGTCAACTCGCACTGCATGCTGTCACATTTAGGAGGAGGACGCTGAACCTAACCTCTCTTGTTGGAAAGAAAATAATTAATGGAAAGAAAATAATAAATAAAAATAAACAAAAAATAAGGGAAAGAAATATCGACCATTGGACAAAGGGGCCCCATTCAACGGTCGAGATTAGAAGCGACTGAAGGAGTAAAAAGGACGACGTGTGGTAGATCCAGGAATGGTTGTGTGCCTCTCCCAGAAAAATCAAGAAAATAAATAAAAGGAAAGTCAATATAAAATAGAAAATGACATCAAATTAAAAGTGTCATTCATGAAAGTTGTTCATCTAAATGAGATCTACAACTTTCGCGAAGATACCAAAACCAAAAAACATCACCTTTACAAATTAGTATTTTAGGTGTATTCCATGTACATAAAATATCATATTTTATGTTTTATAATTTTTGTGATTTTTAATCAATAAAAAATTCAAATAAAATCTGATATAAAATAAGATAAATTTTTACATATTAGTCTATTTTTTGGATTGTTAATATTTGGGAAAATACATAAATAAAAGAAGAGGGACTTATGTACATATTATATCTACAAACTCTAAATGATTCATTTTCTTTGATTTTTAAGATATTTTTTATTTGGATTTTTACACACATTATTAAAACATATATTAAAGAAAATAAATGAAAAAGAAACAAATTAAGAAGATACAATTATATACACAAAATAATTAGGTCAAGTTGGTCAATATATACCCTATACAATGTGAACCCAAAACCCAAGTTTCACAAATGAACTCTGATTCTTTTGAATTTAGCCTTGATCTGTAGACAATTAATTGTGTCTTAATTCAAAAGTGAGTAGGGGTTCATAGGAGACTGTATATGAGAGTGATTTCCATTTTATGTTTTTTCGTCTCAAAACTAGGGTTTAGTTTTACTTGACATATATATATACACACAAGTTATTATTTTTCTGATATTTTTTGTTTATTATTGTTAGTAATATGTACAATAATTTCTAGGTATGATATATGCTTTTGGAAATCATATGATCGATACCAACTCACAATGATCGAATGAGAAACTTAGTGATAAAACCATGCAGAAGATAGTGTAAAATTAATCTATATCTTCGATTTTATTCCAAGTCTTCCAGTATGCAGGATGTACGGGTATTACAAATACTCAAGGGTGATGTGATCATAAATGATTGTATAACCATGACGCTTCCATTTTGAGGGAGTGATGAAACATATTTGGAGTTAGTGACTCCTCTCAGTAGAAAAGTAATCTAATCTTAGTCCAAAAGTTGGACATTGATCTGAATGCGATTCAGATGAAATGAGAAGATTAGATCAACGGCCTTGATTTAATCAAGCATCTATAAGGGGTCCATGAGATCTGGATTTGAGATGTAATCTCAATATCCAAGTCACTATACGTGGAATGTACAATTGCCATGTCCTTATCTCCAAGTATCCGCGGAGAAAGCGTATTATTCTTGAAAGAGTTCAAGAATAATTCCATTGATAAATGTATATCTGAGCATTGAGAATTTGATAATTTAAATGTAATTTAATTATTATGAATAATGTGAATGTGATTCATATTATTTAGATGTATGAGAATGATGATCTAATATAATTAAATATGATTTAATTATCATGGATACGAATAATGTTGATAGCACTATCCATAATAATCATATATATTACAAATATGATTTATAATATATTAGAGAGAGCTATTTGTAAATAGTATTTTACAAATTAAATATTGATATGAATCGGATTCATACTGGACAATTAGTTGAAAATACAATTTACATTTTATTTTGGCTTGTGAATATAATTCACAAATTTCCATTGGCATGATTGAAATTTCATAAAATAATTTGGAATTGTATTTGTGAAATAATTTACAATAGAAGTTGTTGTAAATAATTAAGGGATTATGTTAGATTCATGATCTCGACATAATAGGAAAAGAGATAGAATTCCTTCCACAGAGGGAGAGGGGACGACCAACCTAGTCCTATTTCTTGGTGGTTGTCTGCCCCCTTATTAAGAAGGAGCTTACCTCCTTTCCTAATCCTTTAGTACCTCTTGATTTGATTTAATTAATTTATATTGATGCTTATTCAATATATTTGATTGAATTAATTTATATTGATGATTATTCAATATATTTAATTTAATTTAATGACTTATTATTGTGTTTTTACAACAAAATCATGATCATTGAAGAAACACAAATCAATCTCAACCATTGGATTTGTGTTGTCCATGGATTGAGATCTATGGACTTTCAAAAATTATAAAAGAAGAGGCAACCCTCACTCTTCTTTTAACAACATAGAGTTCACAAGCTTTCTCTCTCTTTCTCATCATCATACATACCACCCCTCTCTCTAAAGTGGCCGTCCACTTTGTGACCTAGAGAGGATCATCGTCATCGTTACACTATCATGTTGCTTTTACCGCTCGTGGATTTTCGTCTTACTCGGTGCTTCTAGTACGTGAATAAGACCTCAAATTCTATGTGACGAAATCAGGAGATCCATCGCTTGGATCAACGTCTTGGATAACGAGGACACATCTCATCAACGTACTCTCAAACGTCTCCTCCGTTAGGTCAGACTTGAGACGGGTGGTCTCTTCGTTTAGAGGCTTCGACCGTAACTACACTTCAAGAGGTATTCCTATATTTTTATGTGGTTTAGATAAAACATCAAGAAGTGTTCTGAAATTATGTGGTTTCATCGTTTAAAAAAAATTAAATTCTGTTTCCCCAAGAAATTAGTGTGATTAGTCACTCCTGATCACATATGATGCGATCTTTACATTTATGTGATGTGCTTAAGATTTTCTCCATAACCTTTAAATAACACCTTGAATCAAGGATCCATGTGTTATCTATTTTCATATGATTTGTAACAGTGAGAACCATATTTTCTTCTGAATCTACGCCTCCTTAAGCCACTACATCAATTATGGATTTCTTTTCTTCTTCAGGTAACCCTTCTTCCAATGTTTAGGTATCCTTGTAATAATTGTATATGTCCTTATAATTGTGATTCTTCTACTTGGACTTATGCTTTCCATTTTTCGCATAGCCAGAACCAACACGATTCCTTTAATGAGTCATAACCAAACCTGCATCATCAAGGTCCTATTCTTGGTAGAAATATGCCAAAGATCACGTGATTGCAAAACTCATGTGAAATTCCTCTAGGATCATCACTTATTTTTCCACAATAAATGATTGAGCAAAATTTTCATATTATAGCAGAAGAGAAACCAACCAAATTATTGTAGCATCCTCTTCTTCAATCCTCACATTTACATTTTTTAAATCCATCAACAACGGTTTTTAAGCAGTTTAGATGTTCTCTAAGAGATGTACCTTCCTACAAGCGGATATAGAACAAAAGTTTTTTCAATAGCAACTTCTTGGTCAAATACTTCATCTTGTATAAACTTTCGAGTCTCAACCACAGGTCGACATCGGACATCTCATCAATTATCTCTGCGATAATCTGATCCACCAAACACATCATGATCATCGAGTGCACCTTCTATTCCTACTCCATCAATCAGAAGATTCGAGTGCCTTCTCCCACTCCTGTTCCAACGACGTCCATATGCCATGTTGCTTCAGTAGGGAACACATCTTGATCTGCTATAGATAGAATTTGTTCCTCCATGTGAAGTTCTCATCTCCATATTGTGCAGTATCATCTTGCTTAATGATCTTGATGGACCTCAATGCTCTAATACAAGTTTGTTGTGAATCACGGAAACAGAACATGTACAAATGAACACGTAAGAAAGCATGAAGATACACTGATTTACATGGTTCGTCCATAACTAGGCTACATCTTTGGACGACAGAAATCAATTTTCACTATGTGGAGAAAGAAGAAGACGGAGGACACATAGACCCCTAACTGAAGGGTTTTTATATATTACTCCCTTATAGTTTGACCCTGATACAAATAGATCCATATACCCGAACAAAAATAGAATCACTCATAAAAAAATTTGCCATAGGGGGCACTTGCTCCCCTCCTAGACATCCCATGATAAATCTCCGATTTATCATCTTTGATTCCATTAATCATCCCTCTTGCTTAAATAAAAACTAATTAATCATTAATTTTTAATTAATAATTTATACCTCATAAAAAATTATCTGTGATTATTGGTTCTTAATACTTGTCTCTATGTTGTATATTTATACCTATATATATAGTGTTATTATTTTATGTGTTTCTAATCATTAAAATAACCATAAAAATTGACATAGTGTTTTAATAATAATGTGTATATCATTATTATTTTCCAAAATACCAAAAATATAATAAAATAATTAAAATAAATGTTTTTAATATTTTAAAAATATTTACAAAAATATTACTATGTATATATAAAGTGTCTAGATCTTGAGTTCTATGTGAAGATTTCATCAACATCTAGACCTTTTATATTGAATATTTTTTCTGATTTTACTCCTAACTTTTTTATTTATAGTAATTTCTAATTTATTCATTTCTATAAATTTTGATTAGGCCATGTGGCTTCACCCACTTCAGCTATCCATTTCTTATCTTGACAGTCTGATCATCTTGATCAGACGATCATGAGCCTCGCTCTCTCTCTCGTACCCCTTCCATAGTCATTGGATCACATGATCCAACGACTGTCATTTATCTTCAACTTCCCACCTCAACCTCCAAGGGTTGCAAATCCTGCTCCAATTGCCACCTTCACCTAACTATCTTAACTTCCTCCGATAACCTCCCACCTTGATTCCATCACCAAAGCCTTTCCTATTCATCCCTCATCCATGCCCAATCTTCAGCAACCTCCATCGACCTCATGTGCAATCGGGAGCGGTGGTTGAAACCATCTCCCTCAACCACTGAATTGTGTGCTCCTCAATGCACAAAACCCCTCCTCCAACATCTTCAGCTTCTATCCTCCATCTTCGCGAGAAGATCCCTATCCCTACTCTTCCTCTGTGACAAAGAGTGAACCCGTAGTGAGCGGCGACAGAGGGATTTCTGGCGAGATCCATAGCCCTTGATGTTGTGTTGTAGTGTTGTTCAAACACTGCTCGATCTCCCACGCGAGCCGTCGTGGTCAAGCAAAGATCTAGGAGCTTCTAAGCTCCATCACAGACTGGTGTTCCATCACCATTACCTTGAGCTCATCTTCCATGTTTAAGCCATGTATCATGCACCTCTGATTTCTCAATTTATTTTCGATAAAGTCAAACATCTCTCCATAAAATTATCCAACTCTAGACCTTCGTAGTTACACCCTTGTATTCATGCACACATCCATGCTTCTGATCCGCTTCTCCATCTTCATATCCATGTCGATCCTTTCTCAGTCTTGCAATGATTGAAAACCCATTAGGTCTTTGTTCTATCATTTTTAATGAGCCTTCATTCCACTCCACAATCATTGCTTTTACTTGTCTTTACATCACTAACTATGCAGATAGTCCATGAGCTTCAATAGTCGAAACTTCATTGGAGCAAAATTATGAATCTTAACTTCCGATGAACTTCCATCGCTAGGTTTTTACATCCATCTCTGAAGACTCCTCAACCTTTAGAATTCATCTCTAGACTACAGGGAAGATTATTTCACATTCATCGATGTCAGAACAGAGTGGAGGAGCGATCCATAGCTCGCCGGAGCCAAGGCTTCTCCACCGTATGTGGAGTAGGAAGAAGATCTGCCTTGAGGAGTAGTTGTCATCCGATCAGATCCAACGATCTGATCTGACGATCATTAGGAGTCCACATTACATCTTCCGAAGCAACGCGTCAAGCTTGAGCATTGGAGTACCCAGACTAGTGTAGAGCGTCCCATTGTGCCACATGTCCTCGAGGCTACCGTTGTCTGAACCTGGCTACATATGACTCAACTCACATGATGGGGAAAATTGTAGCACCTGGCTCTAGATTTTCCTGAACTGCATTCTAGTTTAGAGCGTGCAAGGCACTTGCCACCTAGGTAAATTACAAATAAGCCCCACCGACTTCTATTAATTGCATTTATACCCCTTTCCAGGCTTTTTGCACTATATACCGAGACGACTTATAGATTTGCACTTTGATCCCTATCATGGACCTTTCTGCTATAAAATTTGAAGTTTTTATTATTGTGTCTTTTCATTTATGCCAATGTATTGTACCTTGAATAACTTTTTACCATGTATCCAAATTCCAATGATTTTGGTCTCGTTAGAAAGATAAATTTTATCCTCTTTAATTTATTTACATTAATTCATTGGTTTGAATCATTTCTCACATATTAAAAATCAGAGAATAAAAATTATCTTATCAGCCTTGATATTAAGTTTAAAATTCATCCTCTTATTGTTTGTTGATCTATTAAACACCCTGTTTTGTACTACTACATTCTAAATCTAAATTAGGATATTTAAATAAATCACTGTTTAATTGATATCTTGATTAGATTCATGTTTGAGGAATTTAGTTTAATATTGATTATGTCAGGTGTTTAAAAAATCACATATTGATTAGATTGATCATATTGAACTTGATACTTGTATTATTCATTTCATTGATTTCCGAATTAATTGATCAAGTTATTTCATAAATCAATCAGGAACTTGCTTGCGTGTTCTTCTACATCATACTTTGTGTTGCATTTTTATGATTGTTTCATCATATTTTATTTGCATAAAAAATCGACAAAAATCATGCATTGCATCTTATTTGCATGTACTTGACATTGATCAATAATTAATAACCTAATTTAGTACTTAATCTCTAGATTAATTTAGCTAATTGCTCGTGTCCTTGTATTTGACCCTAAACTTATCCATGATATAAATTTAGCTGAATCACTCTTCATAGAGATAATTCGATTAGGTTCTGAATAATAGTTAATTAGCCATATTACAAGGAATGTAAATTAACATTGTCAATTAGCAATTAATCACCTCACCAGCTCGCTAACTAGATAATGAGACACCCATCTTTTGGGGTATGGTGTGGTAGGAGCATTGCATATGACGGTTCTTCAATCTAGTTCATATGGTTAGGATTCAAGGCATATTATTAAAGTACAATGTTCGAGCTGAATGTGAAAGGAGCACATGACAAGACCAAATGGTTTCCATATTTTTCCTTCTGTGAATTTTAGTACAATATATGTGATGATTTTTTAGTGATGGTGGATGAGTTCATAGTATATACCTCCCACTTCAATCGAATCAGTTAGGCCATATTGGTTCTCCTTCCCAACATGGGTAGAGGATTTTAGACATATTGCTTGAGGCATATTCTATCGTTAAAAAAGTGTTTGATAATAGATTGAGAGTGATCATGAACAACGTTATTGCCCCATAATAGTTGGCCTTCATTCTGGAGTATCAAATGATGGACAACTAGGTGATGCCTACCAAGATGGTGGTGGGTTAGTAAAGGTGGGAGGTAGAAGCATTCTTTGGAAGGTGGATTTTTTAAAGCCTATGATAGTATGGATTGGACATTCCTATGGGCATGGTTGGTGAGGCATGGTGTCTATTAATGGTTGGATTTCATGCATGAAGCAATGCATGAATATGCCTCATACTAGATTCTGGTTAATGGCTAGCCTGAGGTGTATTTCTTCCAACCCAATGTCGGGTTACGCAAGGGCGCTTTTTGGCCTCTCTTTATATTCGTGTTGGATAGACATCCTAGTAATAACGATAAAAAAGGTGATTTAATGATGGGCTACTTCTGGGTATGTGTGTGGTTATATTTTTATCCCATCTTACCATATGTGGATGACACCTTATTCTTCATTAGGTGTGGTGGGAGGTGATTTATTGGTGCACAAGGTGTACAAGGAAATGTCATGTGTAAGCATTTATGTTGATGAGAAATTGGTTTCTTGACTGCAATTTTATCTGAAAGCTAAATAGTGCCGTGAGGGTAAAGATATTTCTTTAGGAGGCTTTGATGGATAATTAAAGGTTTAGGTTTGTCCTGGGGTCCAATGGTAACTGCACATATTGTGTCAGTTGCTGGAAAGAGATGGATTATACATGTTCTATTCTGATGCAATCTTGTCCATTCCTTATTCATTAGCTTTTATACTAATTGGGACATGTATTTTCTTCTCCTCAATAGTTGTTACATATATTTGGTTGGCATATGTAAAGCTTGAAAGTTGGCCTCAACTTTTGGTGTGGGGGTGTACCAACTTTGTATCCTATTGATACTCTTTTGTGTACTTATTCATCATGCTCGACTACTATTCTATCGCTACTTAAGCACCTACAAGAGAATGATTTTTTTATTAAGACCAGCACTCATTTCTTTCTTATGATACATGATGATTAAGTTTTGGTGAAGTTCAACTGATGGGTTAAGTATACAGTCCAAGACTCACAAGTAGTGAGAGTTGAACAATTATCCTTCTAGCTTTCTAAGGGTCCGTTTGGTAATGGGGTTGGGTGGGGTTGGGGTATGACGAGTCCGCAAAAGCCGCGTTAAGAAGTTGTTTTTAATGGTCGATCGTGAAAATAAATATGTGTCGTTCGTTGTAGGTGGCGATCGGAACAGTCAAGAAATAACCACCATTTTTTAAACAAATTCAATCAAGTGGTTTTTATGTTTATTTTACTTGGGCAAGTCCCAAGGTCGATCACAAGGAGGCAAAGGAACAACCTAGATTAATGTCTATCCAATTTTGAGTTCGGTTTTCAAGACGGTATTTTTTTTTGGAATTTTTCAATGCAAGATGAGATGCACAATGCAAATTCGGCCTATTTTAGGGACTAAAATGTAAATTTCAGTCAAATAATGTCCGAAAAATACGAAACTTGGCCACAATGTAAATGACGATGAAATGAGTGCACTGTAATTTTTTTGGGATTTTTAGATGCAATATGAATTTTTTATGAATTTTTAAATGCAAACAAACTAATTTTCAATATTTAATTTTAATAAATATTAAACTTACTTATTTTCGAGAACTAAAATTATCTAAGATCTATCACAAGGTAATGGATCTTAGAAAAATCCTAGACCACAAAAATGTGGGGTCTAATACTTATTAAAAATTAAACAGTGAAATATGCAAAATAATTTTTACAGAGCAAATGATGCATGCAAATGCAAAGATTTTTGGGCACAATGTTAATCAAAGTAATCTCTATGATATTTGATTTTTGGGGAATTTTTAAAGCCACGGTTAATTAACTATGAATTTCAGAGCAAGAAATGGGTAAAGTATGCAATTTCCCACAAAACAATTATTTATTAATCAACCATAAATCACAAAAATATCCATAGCATGTCAAAATGTAGAGAATTATATGAGGAACATCATGCAATTTTTCAATAAATAAAATAATGTAGAGAATAGGTCTAAAATGACTGGGAAACACAGGGGTATGATTGCAAATATAATAAATAAAACAAATAATGCAGTGGGGGCAATTTTGCAATTACCATAAATAGAGGGGGTTTTCTGCAATTTTTCCAGAGTACACGTGCATAGCACGTGCCTCTGGAGACGGGGACTGTAGCTCAAATAGTGAATCCTCCGGGGGTCTTCTTGCAATTTGCCCAAGGGGCACGTGACTAGCGCGTGACCCCGGGGCTGGCTTGGTGACGAAGTTTCCCACGCACGTGCGGAGCACGTGCGGGGGACCTCGGGCCTCGAGCCCGGTGGCTGGTGGCGGAGCTCGGCCTTGGCGGGCCGGTCGAGGCGGAGCCCAGGAGGCGGAGCCGAGCCCCTCCCGGTGGAGCGGAGGCGACGGAGGCTGTCGCGGTTGAGGCGTGCAGCTCCGGTGCTGAGGAGGAGGGCCGGCGGTGGCTGTCGATGACGGTGGAGATCGTTGAAGGAGCGCAGGTGGTCGGTGAAGACGAAGCTCGATGGCGCAAGGCGGGGCGGTTGTCGATGGAGTCGGTGGCGATGAACGTTGGTCGGAGAAGACGTAGGAGATCGGCGTTGCTGTAGAAGATGGTCGGCGGAGCTGAAGACGAAGGTGGCTCGACGAAGCTTCGGAGCGGAGCAATCGCGCGGCGGAGCCGCGGTACTGCAACGAGGAATGGGTTCCTCGGATCTCGCCGGGTTTGAAGGTGGAGGGGCGGCGCTGTCACCGCCGTCCCTGGTCGATGAAGTTTTATCGGCGGATAGGGAGGTCGGGGGTGGTGATGGCGATTAAATAGGATGCGAGTGGAGGTGGTTGGCGAGATCGTCGGGCGGCGAAGGTTGTTGCGGTCAAGGGTGGAGAAGTCGGGGGTTCCGTTGGGCGAGAGACGAAGGCCAGCGGACACGTGGCAAGAGCTGGGATGAGTGCGGGGCACGTGCGGGGCACGTGCCTGGGTGGCACGTGCCACGCACGTGCGTGGCTTTTATTTTTTTTTATTATTTCGGTTTTTTATAAAAACGAAAATTTAAAAAGCCCAAAAACCACTGACACGTGGCGGCCTCTGGGGCTGCCACGTGTCAGCTCCAGAAAAATCGAAAAATAATTGTTTTGTAAAATCAAAAAGAAATAGCAAATGACCTCGGATCGAAAAAGTTTCTTCACGAAAAATGCTCGCCTCGACGAGATCTACAACTTTCATGAAGACATCAAAGCCAAATTCGGTCAAATGTGAAAAGTGAATTTTTGGGGTATCCCATGTACATAGAATACCTTGATTTTTGGTTTTTTTAATTTTTTTTGTCATTTTAAACACGATAAAAATCCGGAAAAAGATGGAAAACTCAAAGATAAATAAAAGAGACCTTAATCTAATTTTTTTGGATTTTTATTAATAAAGAAAATATTAACATAAAATATAGGGTCAAAAGCCGCGAAAAAAAACAATGTACAAAAGAGGCCCAAAAACCCAACTTTCACATACGAGCTCCGATTCACTTGAACTTGGTCTTGTTTTGAAGGTAATTGAATGTGTATTAGTTCAAAAGTGAGTAGGATCAAATCGGACACTGGATGGGGAAAATATGTGGCTTTTAGTCCGAAAATCCTAAAACTAGGGTTTGGGTTTTTGGTCCACTTACCTGGGTTAATTATTTTTTGTATTTTTTTATTTATTCTTGTTAGTGATGTGCACACAGTGGATGTGGTTTTGTGGCATTCGCAGTTAGCACGAAGGAATTAAAAATAGGGGAAGTTAGGCTATTTACAGGTCAATTTGGGCTTGGATTTTTGGCTTCCTATTTTATGTGGAATTTTAATGCTAACATGCAATTCTTATGAAATCATGCACAAATGCTAATTATGCAAAATAAATGCAGAAATGCAGTTGATTTTGAGGGACTTGAGCTTTAATTAATGAGACTTAGAATGGTGAATCCGAGATTCATCATCCCCCTATACTTAAACCATGCTCGTCCCTGAGCATCAAAAAGAAATGCCATGAAGTGAAATGAGACTGGGTTCCATACCAAGACCATGAACTGAAGGTGAAAGTGAAACTAAACTCGACCTTTGGATTAATAATGTGGCGGAACTTCTGTGAGACTTAGAATTTTAAAATCAACAGTCCTCAAGTTCTACATATCATTGACACAGTTTCGGCTGAGAAGTCATCTTAGATCAATCCTCTTCCCAAAGTATACCCTATGAACATTGAATAACCGACTCATGTGTGTGAAGGGTTTTAGCTCTTCCCATTCAGAATGCCGGACTACCATGCTCCTCTCCTCTCCAGTAACTCGTCCTCGGGGAGTCAGGTATTTCCTTCTAAGGTTTGTCGCGCTGTGTTCACAATCGAATGAGGGAGAAGATAGAAGAAAGAGAAAAGAACTGAGGGTGGCCAGTGTAGTCACCTCTCCTTGTGGAGATAGCCAGTGTAGCCGAGTCTCCACCAAGATCTGCAGGTTTCTGAAGCTTGGACCTTTTTGGTCGGATTTGTATTTGGTAGAATGCTTCTGTGTATTTGGATTTTTTGGTGGTTCTGCTTGGATCTTGTTGTGCCCCTACGGATATAGAATCTTTTGTTCCGTACATTTTTTGGGGTCTTAGAAAAATTGTGCCCAGCCGTCCATCCCTTTTCCGAAGCTTTATTTCAACCCGTACTCCGGTCTTTAGATTTCCACGCTACCAGAAAAGAGACTCACACAGTCTTCCAACATCCCGTCTGGGTTGAGCTAAGTGCATAGTGCGAGAGTGCGAATTAATTCCCTATTCCAGAGTGGTACCCAGAATGAAGAGACCAGGTTAGACACTAAGAGTCAAACGTTGTACATTGTCATGTGGAACTTAAGGAATTAAGTCAAAAAGACCTGAAGCTCTTAAAATTCTATTTCTCGGTGAAGTTCCTCTGAAAATTAGGTGGATTAAGGTCAAGCCCAGACCACTCTCGGTTTCGACTCATAACTCGGTTTAGAACCCAATGACTTTTCACAGATGCAAATGCATGCGGTGATGGATGGAGTGCAGGTGCGTGAAATGCAGACATTTCATATATATATATATATATATTTTGACATTTTATGCAAGGGATTTTTTTTATGCAGAAAATGGAATAAGAAGCCTCTTTTTCATTCATCATTTTTTTTTCACAGGATATTGGGCAAGTCAGTGTTAATAGCAAAACTTTTTTTTCTTTCCCCTTTTTTTTTTCAAGTTAATACCCACCCCGTAAATACATATAGACTTACGCGCAAGTACGAGATATGGGTAAAATATATACAAAGTATATATACAGACCCCCTATACTTAGCGAGTGCTGTGTCCTCAGAGCACAAGAAGCGTAAAGAAGACATAGCTCGGGCTAAGCGTAAGAGAGTGAGAAAAAAGAAAGAAAAAAGAAAAATGAAAAGAAAAATGAAGCGATCGGGATATGTGAATGAAGAGAGTATTTACAGGTGGATGTCGGTCCCCCCTATACTTAGGCTCTGGACAGCCTAAGTATGGAAGAAGGGTGGAAATGACGCGATCAGGAATTAGGAGAAGAATGATATATACAGATGGCATCGGTCCCCCCTATAGTTAGGCCTTGGCCTAAGTAGAGGAAGAAGCTGTACAAGGGAACCGATGTGGTCGGGAGGTAGGGTGGGTAGCCGATGATTAAGGCGGTTTTCGGCTGATCTTTTTGTGAGCCTGTGGTGGGAGATCGTAATGATGAGTCGGAGATGAGGCATATGATTCCCAACTATTGTCAGTGTCATCCTCAGACAAATTATGATGGATAGTGGATGAATTGTTTGAGTCAGATGAAAGATATCCATCATCGGAATTATCCTCAGAGGAGTAGTAATTGAAAGTGGGCATACTCCAAGTATTCTGGTCTTTTTGTTTTTTCAATTGTTTTCTCAGAATTCGTTCCTTCTTGGGGTCAATCAGTTTGTCCTCGGATGAATGCTCAGAAGCACCGGTCTCAGTCAGCTCATACGAAAGAATTCCAGTGTACTTGAAGAATGCAGGAGCATCAGCTTTGGATGAGTAGTAGTTAGGAACGGGAGTTGTCCAACGAGGATTGAATTTTGGATCCTTACGAAGATATGGCTTTAGGGCTGCCGAACAGACTTCACTCATGTAAACCATCTTTTCTGGACCTGATGAGGGATCACCAACTGATTCCTCTTCCGAAAGGTCAAAGGTGACTCTCTTTTTATTTCGTCGTGAAGGTGTCGGTTCACTTGAGTATCCAGATGAATAGCCATTGAAATTCTCCTTGGTTGGTGCTTGGTCTGCGTGCTCGTTCTTAGTCTCTCGAATGTTTGAGCACTCTAGATTTGGGATGATTTGTTCAAGATATTCAGAGAATGTTGCTCCAGGGTGTGACCATGCATATGTCTCTGGATCGTAGTAAAAAGATTTGTCTATTTTGAGATCCTTGGGGATTTGAATGTTGGGGAGATTTTCTAAACCAATAGTCTCATCAACAACTGCTATCTCAGGTGTGGTTGCGGGGTAGGGCTCTTCTACCGCTTCATGGTTACGGTTGTTGGGGACTTCGTGGGTTGCCTCAGAAGATCGTGGTTCCTCAAAGATAGGGTCAGATTTAAGTGCTTCCAATGCTGTGAAATTGATTTCTCGAGTCTCACAATCGATACTTGCCTTGGCCAATGCCAAGAATGACTTTCCGAGAATGATTGGAGACTGGGTAAATTCTCCTTGATGCTCAATATCAATGATCGTGAATTCTACCTTGAGCGGAGCACCTTGGAATTTCATGATGACAGAAATGGTTCCTCTCGGCCGCTTTATCGATCGGTCCGCTAATTGTACAATCTCTCGTATCTTCCGAATCGGTCCGAGTTTGAGTTCATGGAATACAGAGGTCGGGAGGATATTAATTGGTGAATCATCATCAATCCGAGCATGGGTGAAAATTGTGTCTTTGATTTTGCAGTCAAATCTGGGCAACCGCTTCACTATGCGGCTCTTGGTTTTTCTCCTCAACACCAAGGAAGAGGCCATTGACAAGATATGTCTTTCAGTCTTTGTTCGTATCCTGCCCGACTTTTTGTTCATTAATTTATCTGTTATAAATCTTTTAAGGTCGGGGAAGTGTTCAATGGCCTGTATAAAGGGAAGTTCAAATATCAAGCGTTTTTCCAGTGCTTCCCATACAGTTGGATCCAAATTCCTCAGATCATCTTCAGTTTTAATTTTTATGTAATTTTCTGAATTTTCAATTTTTTTGTGATTTTCAAATATTTCCATTTTTTTGGTATTTTCTGGGTGGTGTGGGGGTGTGGGGTGTTCTTCAGATGAAGAGGGGCTCTGGTGTTCAGGGTGAAGGTCAGCAGCATAATCATTTTCAGAATTATCCATCGGTCCCTGAATATCCTCAGAATTTTCAATCTCAGATCCAGTTATATCCTCATTCATTGTACTGTCCGAGCCACCATAGAATGCGATGAATCGCTCGGTAAATTTTTGAAATCTCTCCTCTATTGAATTGAATTTCTTATTTATCCTCGAAATATCGTCCTCAAGATTCGGTTCATGATTAATTATGAGAGCGTTAGGTGTATATTCGATAATTTCCTCTTCCATTTTTCCCTTTATACTGAGAGGAGAGTTTCTTGGAATATCCGAAATGTGATCATTATTTTCTGAAAATTTCTCCTCAAAAATAATGGAAGGAGGCTGCTCATATAGTCTAGTCATGTGGAGTTGATCCGAGTAAAATTTATTTCTTTGATCATGAGTGGTCGGATCTTGGTATGGTGGAGCATGTCTGAAGAAGGGGTTGTCGTTCATGAAGCCTATCGAATTGGTGAAAAGAGATGGTGGTTGAGAGTTTCTTGGAGGAGGTGTTTTGGGTCTAACCGACACGAATTCATTTTCATAGTATAATTTCGATGGGTGTTTCGTCATTTTTGAGAGGAATGGGGGGTTGGATCTGTGAGAGTATTTGGACAAGAGTTCCATTATGAGGTTTAAATCAAGATAGGAAAGAGATGATTGCACGTGATAGTCAAGAGAAATCAAATGTGCGGCTATTGATCTTGAAATCGGTTCACGCACACCAATGCAAACACAATTCAAATCCCGGGTTCACCAACTCACACAATGAAGCCATAAGAGTTCGGCTATTATCTTTTCAATTTTAGTTGGTGATAAATTCAATCTTGCAAGCCGTTTAAATGAGATGTTAGGTTTGGAGCTGGGCTCTATCCTAGTGTGCGTCTCTCTCCTCGCTGCAAGATAAAATCAAACAATGCCGGGGTTGCTCTCCCGCATAAATTCTTGATTTTATGGATTTTTTAGATCGGTTATATTTAGCAGTCCCAGTTTTATTAAGGCGATCACTGTAGAACTTAGATGAACACAAATACACGTCTACCGTCCAGTCCCAATTTCCTTTAGACTTATGTGATAAAAAAAGAGAGAGGAATTCGGGAAAAACCGATGCACGCGGAAAACTTATGATGAATGCTCAGTTAGAAGACTTACAGTGCCTCCTCGCAATCTCCATGTGGGATGCAATACAGAATTGAAAATTTATACTAAATGCGTGCAAGCCGATGAAAACCACACCTAAGAAGAAAGTTCTATTAGCGGGAAGAATTGAGTTGAATTTGGCTAAGTTGAACGATCTAATGTGCGTCTTAGTTAAAGTGCAGTGTAGCTTAAGATCCTACGAGCACAATCAGAAATAAAAAATGCTCTAAGAGCCGTATGTGCAGGTCTATCCTAATCGCCACTCAAGTCGGGCCCCACCCTCTCCGGAGAGTGAAACATGCCACGACACACTACAAATAAAGTTCAATGTCCTTGTACACACGCGAGAGTCCAAACGGACACCGCTATAAATGAGCAGAAAATAAAAATGCAGAAATTAAAAACCTAGACTCTACTCTCTCTCACGACTCGACTCGATCTTAATTTAATTGCGGTTTCTTCGGGTGTCGGTGAAAATGCGTCGGTTTCTTGAAAAACCGCTCCACGTGCGCCGGGTACCTCGCAAGAAAAATAAGAGAGAGATTGTAAGAGAGTGACTCCGAAAATAACCAAAAATAAAATAAATGAAAGAAATGCTGAAAAATAAATACAAGAAATAAAATGGGATTTACAATGAAAAATTTCGGGGGTCAGACTACCCGAATTTGGAGAACCGAACAAAAATTTTCAAAACAAAAAACTAAGCCGTTTGCCTCCCCGGCAACGGCGCCATCTGACGAGTCCGCAAAAGCCGCGTTAAGAAGTTGTTTTTAATGGTCGATCGTGAAAATAAATATGTGTCGTTCGTTGTAGGCGGCGATCGGAACAGTCAAGAAATAACCACCATTTTTTAAACAAATTCAATCAAGTGGTTTTTATGTTTATTTTACTTGGGCAAGTCCCAAGGTCGATCACAAGGAGGCAAAGGAAAAACCTAGATTAATGTCTATCCAATTTTGAGTTCGGTTTTCAAGACGGTATTTTTTTTGGAATTTTTCAATGCAAGATGAGATGCACAATGCAAATTCGGCCTATTTTAGGGACTAAAATGTAAATTTCAGTCAAATAATGTCCGAAAAATACGAAACTTGGCCACAATGTAAATGACGATGAAATGAGTGCACTGTAATTTTTTTGGGATTTTTAGATGCAATATGAATTTTTTTATCAATTTTTAAATGCAAACAAACTAATTTTCAATATTTAATTTTAATAAATATTAAACTTATTTATTTTCGAGAACTAAAATTATCTAAGATCTATCACAAGGTAATGGGTCTTAGAAAAATCCTAGACCACAAAAATGTGGGGTCTAATACTTATTAAAAATTAAACAGTGAAATATGCAAAATGATTTTTACAGAGCAAATGATGCATGCAAATGCAAAGATTTTTGGGCACAATGTTAATCAAAGTAATCTCTACGATATTTGATTTTTGGGGAATTTTTAAAGCCACGGTTAATTAACTATGAATTTCAGAGTAAGAAATGGGTAAAGTATGCAATTTCCCACAAAACAATTATTTATTAATCAACCGTAAATCACAAAAATATCCATAGCATGTCAAAATGTAGAGAATTATATGAGGAACATCATGCAATTTTTCAATAAATAAAATAATGTAGAGAATAGGTCTAAAATGACTGGGAAACACATGGGTATGATTGCAAATATAATAAATAAAACAAATAATGTAGTGGGGGCAATTTTGTAATTACCATAAATAGAGGGGGTTTTCTGCAATTTTTCCAGAGTGGCACGTGCATAGCACGTGCCTCTGGAGGCGGGGACTGTAGCTCAAATAGTGAATCCTCCGGGGGTCTTCTTGCAATTTGCCCAAGGGGCACGTGACTAGCACGTGACCCCGCGGCTGGCTTGGTGACGAAGTTTCCCACGCACGTGCGGAGCACGTGCGGGGGACCTCGGGCCTCAAGCCCGGTGGCTGGTGGCGGAGCTCGGCCTTGGCGGGCCGGTCGAGGCGGAGCCGAGCCCCTCCCGGTGGAGCGGAGGCGACGGAGGCTGTCGCGGTTGAGGCGTGCAGCTCCGGTGCTGAGGAGGAGGGCTGGCGGTGGTTGTCGATGACGGTGGAGATCGTTGAAGGAGCGCAGGTGGTCGGTGAAGACGAAGCTCGATGGCGCAAGGCGGAGCGGTTGTCGATGGAGTCGGTGGCGATGAACGTTGGTCGGAGAAGACGTAGGAGACCGGCGTTGCTGTAGAAGATGGTCGGCGGAGCTGAAGACGAAGGTGGCTCGACGAAGCTTCGGAGCTGAGCAATCGCGCGGCGGAGCCGCGGCACTGCAACGAGGAATGGGTTCCTCGGATCTCGCCGGATTTGAAGGTGGAGGGGCGGCGCTGTCACCGCCGTCCCTGGTCGATGAAGTTTTATCGGCGGATAGGGAGGTCGGGGGTGGTGATGGCGATTAAATAGGATGCGAGCGGAGGTGGTTGGCGAGATCGTCGGGCGGCGAAGGTTGTTGCGGTCAAGGGCGGAGAAGTCGGGGGTTCCGTTGGGGGAGAGACGAAGGCCAGCGGCCGTTCGATCGGCCGAGATCGAACGGCCGAGATCTGGACACGTGGCAAGAGCTGGGATGAGTGCGGGGCACGTGCGGGGCACGTGCCTGGGTGGCACGTGCCACGCACGTGCGTGGCTTTTATTTTTTTTATTATTTCGTTTTTTTATAAAAACAAAAATTTAAAAAGCCCAAAAACCACTGACACGTGGCGGCCTCTGGGGCTGCCATGTGTCAGCTCCAGAAAAATCGAAAAATAATTTTTTTGTAAAATCAAAAAGAAATAGCAAATGACCTCGGATCGAAGAAGTTTCTTCACGAAAAATGCTCGTCTCGACGAGATCTACAACTTTCATGAAGACATCAAAACCAAATTCGGTCAAATGTGAAAAGTGAATTTTTGGGGTATCCCATGTACATAGAATACCTTGATTTTTGGTTTTTTTAATTTTTTTTGTCATTTTTAAACACGATAAAAATCCGGAAAAAGATGGAAAACTCAAAGATAAATAAAAGAGACCTTAATCTAATTTTCTTGGATTTTTATTAATAAAGAAAATATTAACATAAAATATAGGGTCAAAAGCCGTGAAAAAAACAATGTACAAAAGAGGCCCAAAAACCCAACTTTCACATACGAGCTCCGATTCACTTGAACTTGGTCTTGTTTTGAAGGTAATTGAATGTGTATTAGTTCAAAAGTGAGTAGGATCAAATCGGACACTGGATGGGGAAAATATGTGGCTTTTAGTCCGAAAATCCTAAAACTAGGGTTTGGGTTTTTGGTCCACTTACCTGGGTTAATTATTTTTTGAATTTTTTTGTTTATTCTTGTTAGTGATGTGCACACAGTGGATGTGGTTTTGTGGCATTCGGAGTTAGCACGAAGGAATTAAAAATAGGGGAAGTTAGGCTATTTACAGGTCAATTTGGGCTTGGATTTTTGACTTCCTATTTTATGTGGAATTTTAATGCTAACATGCAATTCTTATGAAATCATGCACAAATGCTAATTATGCAAAATAAATGTAGAAATGCAGTTGATTTTGAGGGACTTGAGCTTTATATAATGAGACTTAGAATGGTGAATCCGAGATTCATCAGGGTATCCCCTGTGAATAGTAGTTGTTTGGAGGGTTGGGAGGGTTGGAGTGATAATTATGATATGATGTGACATTGATTATGTGTTATATTACCTTTTTAATACTTATAATATGTTGTTTATATTAATAATTTTTTTGGACATAAGTAAAAATATTACATCAAAGAAATTGTAGGGTCAATACAAGTAATCCCAACCCAGGTTGGGAGGGTTGGAAGGAGGGGTATGCAGATGTACAGTAGTGTACACCGGCTACCAAATGAACCCTAAAGGTACAAGAGGTGTCAAGTATACTTGATGTACGGTTGTCGCTATTCTATTTAAATATTAGTAAGAGATGTAAATTGTTAAACTAATTGTTTTGGGATATGAAAGCTGATATAACCTTAATAGCCCAAGTCACCAAAATCTAAGGAAGCACTATTGAGTATTTGCAAAAAAAAAACAGAGTCCTCGTACTAGACATTATGATTTATAGTCTCACAGATATTAACCAAAATATTTATTGAAATTTTTGCATGAAAGGAGAGGGGATTTTATGTAAAAAATGAGATCTATATATAAAAGATAGGTAATGCTCATATACAATGTGACACTATGTAGAATAGTATGTTTAAATAAATTAATTTATGGATTTTGTTTTATATTATGGGATTTTATAACATAATGATTAGAAATTTCAAACCCAAAAAGGCTCCTACATGCTTGTTCCATCCCTATGCCCAAAGAATGCAATCTCCTAATTTTGAGTTAAGTGCACCGAGTACATTAAGTACATGAAAAGATTGGGCCGGTGGTTTAGCATTTAGAAGTGTGGAGAATTTATATATGAAGATTATTTAATATAATGGTGACTATTTTTGTTTGTGAGAGCATGAGAGTAGTGATTCTGAACCACTAGATTCAACCAAGAGAGAGAAGACCAGGTGAGAGAAGACGGAATCTAGTGGTCCATAATCACTGCTCTCATGCTCTCATAGTTTTTTGCTCTCACACGATCACTCCTCTCTCTCTCTCTCTATATATATATATAGAGAGAGAGAGAGTAAAATGTGGTTGTCCTTGGGAGGAGCCAACGGGCTACTCCCACCCCATTTTCCTCTCGTTTTTTTATTTTTTTGGAAAATAAAAATATGTGTATTCATAATTATATCCCTCTAACATGCCATTAAAATTTCGTCAGAAACAGAGACTCATATACCCTCCATCTAGAACATGCAATTTTAACAGTCTTAGAATTACTGTAATCGACATGTTCTGGATGAAGGGCATATGAATCACTTTTTATGATAAAATTTGAATGACATATTAGATGGATATAGTAATAAATATACATATTTTTATTTTCCAAAAAAAATAAAACAACGAGATGAAAATGGGGGTGGGAGCAGCCGTTGGCTCCTCCCAGGGAGCAGCCACATTTTACTCATATATATGGGAAAAAGGACACTAAACCGGAGGGTGTAGGAAGCTCCCTACTCTCGGCTTAATTTTTCATTATTTTTTGATTTTTTTGATATGAAACCTTGAGGGATTTAGATCACCATGTATCACCATGTTGTCATTCCAAATCCAACTTAATTCGAAATTCTATCTTCTCCATCAAGACTACCAAATTTTAACGGTCTCAAAATTGCTGAAATTGACCCCTTTTAGATGAACATGTTAGAAATGTTTATTTGGCATGAAACTTGAAACACTTATCTCCTCAAAATGTTAAGTTAACCCCCCAACTTTTAATTCAAAAAAAGTAAAAAAAAATCGAAAAATGGGGTGATGTAGGGAGTTTCCTACACCCCAAGGTGCAGGCTCCCTGCCCCTTATATATATGTGGAAAAATGAAGCTGCCCCGCTCCATTTTCTTATTTTTTTCAAAATATCACCATGTATATTCATCTATATATCTCTCCTATATGCCACTCGAATTTCTTCAGAAACAGAGACTCTTATGCCCTACATCTCGAACAGGTAATTTTAACGGTCTAAATATTATTGTAATCGACATGTTCTAGATGGAGGGCATAATAGTCTCTTTTTCTGATGAAATTCGAATGACATATAGGAGGGATATATAGATGAATACACATTGTGATATTTTTAAGAAAAATAAAAAAAACATCCGAAAATAGGGTAGGGCCATCCCCATTTAGCCTGTATATATAGGGGCATAGGAGTCTCTGTTTCTGACGAAATTCAAATGACATATATGAGGGATATATAGATGAATATACATTGTGATATTTTTCAAAGAAATAGAAAAACACCCGAAAATGAGGCGGGGGCAGCCCCATTTAACCACATATATATAGAGAGAGAGAGAGGAAAGGGAGCCTACTTTGTGACTTCACATCCATTTTTTGCAATTGTTTTTATTTTTTTTTTTGAAAAATGCCACCGTGGATTTTCATAACTATATCCCTCTAATATGTCATTCAAATTTTGTCAGAAACAGAGACTCCTACGGCCTCCATCTAGAACATGTAAAATATAGCAAATATGTAGCCGTTAAAAAATGATCGTCTGGATGGAGGTCGTAGGAGTCTCTGTTTCTGATGAAATTTGAATGACATATTAGAGAGATATATTATGAAAATCCACGGTGGTATTTATAAAAAAATAAAAAAAATTTGCTAAAAATGGATGTGAAGTAGGTAAGATTACCTACTTCACAAAGTAGGCTCCCTTTCCTCATATATATATATATATATATATATATATATATTGTATCTTTCCAAAAGAACTTTGTCCTTCCATACCCAAGGAAGGCCAATTGTATGGGTCGTTGGATGATCTTATCTTTTCCATCTACGACTATCATGAAAACCACCATTTATTCCCAAAACCACTTATATTCCAAACGTCATCACTCCAAAATAGTAAAAGATTCTTATTTTTCATGCAATTTATTATTTTCCTAATTGAGCTTTATCATCATTACCATTATACAACACATTGGCATCATTAACTAATTGTATTTTGTGTTTGTATTTCTTTTTTGCATGTTAAAATTATCGAAATTTTGATAACAATCCTCCCTAAAAATAGGGGTAGAGTGATGTGTGAATTTTATATTTGTATAATATATTACTAATTACCTGGAAATTAAATTGTGATTTGTATTCTAGTTTTTGAGTTTGTATAATATGTACCTTCTTTTGTACACCAAAACCCATGGAGGACATATTATCTTAACATAACTACGTCTTCCTCTTTCCTCAAAATTTCCGTATTTGACACCCCTAAAAATTAGGTACGGATGGTTATAGCAAATCTTCAATGAAGAGATAGGCGAAAAATTTAAATTTATAAAGTACGTTCGGTTGAAATTTGCATAACAACCCTCCAAAAACATGGGCAGAGAGATGTGTAAATATTTGTATAATACAATACTAGTTAACTGAAAATTACCTTTATTTTGTATTTTAATTTATTGAGTTTGTATAAGATGTACATTTTTTTGTACATAGAAAACCATCGAGGATATAACATTTTGACATGATTGCGCCTCTCTCTTTCCTCAAAATTTTTGTATTTGACCTCCCTAAAAATTAGGAACGGATGGTTATTGCAAATTAAGTTTTGTATAATGAAGTGGTTTTGATCACATCCATTGAAAGTAGATCTAATGGCTGAATTGTTTGGCCTTCCTTAGAGATGGAAGGATCATGTCCTATTTGAAAGCCTCCCCCCTTTGTGGGGGGGGGGGGGGGGGATGGGGTTGCCCCATAGAGGGAGCTAACTTAGCTCCCACGCTCCCATTTTCCCTATTTTTTTATTTTTGTAGAAAAAATAAATACATGAAAATTCATCACTATATCTCTATATTATGTCATTCAAGTTTCGTGAGAAACATAGACTCCTACGGCCTCCATCTTGACATTCATTTTTTAACGGTCATAGCATTGTTGAAATCGGTCCTATCTGGAAGGAGGTCGTAAGAGTCTCTATTTCGTACGAAATTTGAATGACATAATATAGGATAGAATAATGAAAATCCACGAAAGTATTTTTCAAAAAAATAAAAAATATGATGAAATGGAATGGGGAAATGGGAATGTCCCTCAAGAGGAGCTAACTTGGTTCCTCCTTCCTTATTTTTCTCATTTTTTTGAAAAATGATTCCATAGATTTTCATCACTATATTCTTATATTATGTCATTTATGTTTCGTGCAAAATAGAGACTCCTACAGCCTCCATCTAGATGGGATCGATTTCAACGTGACCGTTAAAAAATGATTGTCTAGATGAAGGCCGTAAGAGTCTCGATTTCAGACGAAACTTCAATGACATAATATAAGGATATAGTGATGAATTTTCACTGATTCATTTTTCAAAAAAATAGAAAAAATAAGACGAGGGAGCCAAGTTAACTCCCCAAGAAGGTCGAGTGAGTTCTTACGGAATGGGCATTGGTACGGATGGCTCAATGTAGAGCTTCAGACATGCCCGTTGACATAGAAAATAGCATTGAAAGAAATGTCGTAGATTTCTAGAGTTATTGTCACCTATTACCCTAGTTCAAATATATAGCGGACTGGTATTCCCCTAGTTCTGCATATTTTTAATTTATAGAGATCTTCAGAGTTTATCTTTAATGGCGTACAGTAAATCCATGTTCATGTGAAAACGTGTGTCTACCTTTCTCTTAACAGGAAGAGCAAGAGGCTGCCCTTAAACAACTAAGAAAGGGTTTGATTATCAAAGCCCATCCGATGCCAAGCTTTTATCATGAGGGGCCTCCTCCAAAGGTCCAACTTAAAAAGGTATTGTTTTCAAATGCATAATAACATTGTTACATATTTCAAAGTTTCTTATGTTTCTTTCACATTCACTTGGTGTACACCTGTGCATGCTTATTACATTTCTTCAACGAGCATTGAATTTCCCCATATACTAAAAGAGTATATTTGGACAATTCTTTGATTTTCGTTATCCTTAGATCTGGAACAACGTCAAGAATTCAAGATCTAAGGAGTCTAGCTAGCGACAATATTTGAAAAGTTGTAGACACTAAAAAAACAACCCATATGAAAGAGTGCTTAGAAATCATTTTTTAAATAAACATCAACTGTTATTTTTATAATAACTAATGCTATTAATTGTACAATTGTCTTTTATGTCTAATATTCGATAGGAATCTCAATATTGCTAGTTGAAGTTCATTTATGCAATTGATATGCCACCACTGATCAACAAGTGATATTACTAGTTATGTTCATTTATGCAATTGATATGCCACCACCAATAAACAATGATGCAAGATTGGAGGTTTTCTAGCCACATCACCACCATCATCCCTTTCGAATAAGCAAGAAGAGATTTTGTAACACCCTAAACATGTCTTAAATCTAACGCTCACAAAGTGTTAGAGTGAGTTATATGTGTTGGGATTATTACTTGATAACTTAGGTTTGAGACTCTCTAGCTCAACATTCAATAACTTATATGTGTGCCCGACACCTAAGAAATATCTTCACTCGCATCAGCACTCTCTAGCTCCAAATTCTTCTGCAGTCCGCCACAGGGCTACCTGGATCCAAAAGTGGTGCCCCTTACAGAACCTTGTAGGTTTTCCCAACTAAGAAGCTTCCGTCCCGCCAACACCATCAATCATTGCCGTGGTAGGCCCAGCTATACCGCCCAACATCTCAAGCATCAACCCCAGCTCCTTGTTTCATTGGTCAAGAGACCAGCACAAAAAGCAAGGAGAAAACTATGACCATCCCAAACCTCATACACAGAGGCACCATGGGTAGCAGTTAAAGCCAGCAACCGGGAAAAGAGCTCCCCTAGCACACCACCTTCGAACCAATCATCCAACCGGAACCTGAAGTCCATCCCGTCCCTCGAAATCGGCTTCAAGGAAGGGTGAACCTCATGCACAAGACCGTTGATGCCCCTCCAAAAGATAGAAGGAGTTGGACCGAGATCCTCAATGGTGGGAAATTTAGGCCCCACCCTATAAATCCTACGGAGTAGGGAGCAAATCAGGATACCACAATCCCCCCAAGTCCGAGCGATCCACTTGTAAAGAAGAACCTTGTTCATCTCCTCAAGGCTACAGACACTGAGACCCCCATCCTCCTTAGCACATGTGACTAACTTTCAGTCAACCAGTAGCAACCCATCGGACCTCCCGAAGCAACCCAAAAAAAACCTTCGCTTAAGTCCCTCAAGCCTCTTTCTTACCCTGGGCGACAACAACTTCGAGGAGTGAAAGAAGATCAGGATCACAGAGAGAATCGACTTCAGTAGAACCAACATCCCACCCCTAGAGAGGCACATGGCCTTTCGGCCAGCCAGCCAACCTCTGCTCCACCTTTTCCACAACGGGGCCCTAATCCACCACTCTCATCTTACCATCCACCAAAGGGACACCAAGGTACCTAATAGGCAGGTGTCCATGAGGAGACAGTAACAACCCCTCACAGATCGCGACCTCCTCAGCTGACATTGCAAAAGAGATGAACTCCGACTTCCCCCTGTTAATCTTTAACCCTGACACTCCCCCAAACAAATCGAGGATCACTGATATAGCTTGACAGTTCGATGGATCACCTTACACAAATAGAATCGTATCGTCCACATATTGTAGAACATGAATAGAAATCTCCTCCTTCGAGTACCCCTGAAAGAAACCCCTAGTAACAGAACGATCCACCATGACTGTCAGCGCATCTGAGACAAGTACGAAGAGCAACGGTGCAAGCAGGCTTCCCTGAGCAACCCCCCGTTGTGGCCGGAAGTAGCCACCCCTCGACTACCCGTTCACCAACATTGCACTAGAAGTAGTAGTTCTACACCTCTTCATCCAGGTGATCCACCTAGGGGGAAAACCACATCTATGCAGAGAGTCCCATATGAAGCACTTATCCATGTAGTCGTAGGCCTTAGAAAAATCCACCTTCCATAGGATGCATGTCGTCTTGCGCCTGTTCCAATTGGCCACAATCTTCGACGCCATCTCCACACTATCTAGCAACTGCCTAAGTGGAAGGAAGGCACTCTATGATGGCGAGACAATCATTCCCAATACCTTCTTCAGACGGTTAGCAAACACCTTGTCCAATATCAAGTAGATCGCATTTGAAAGAGAAATTGGCTTGTAGTCTTCAACTCTTGAAGCTGCATCCCTCTTAGGGAGCAAAATGGTGAAGGACCATTTGAGCTTCTCGAACCCCATGTTTCCCTCCAATTATTCCTCTACCATTGTTAGTCTTAGGGTTTAAATATTTTTGGTGGTTGTATACAAGTTCAATTAGTCTCGGATCGATCAAGTTATTAGTGCCAATCTTCCTCGATAGCGATCCATGCTCCTAAATTCAAGATGTAAAGAATGGTATTAGAGCAGGTTTCCTTAGGTAGCGGAAATGGTTATATGAGGGCACCCAAATCTGGAGCGAACCCAAATCCAGAGTGTGCAACCGCCTGCCACTTTTATTGGGTATAAGAGGGTCATATCGAAATGATAACATTGTGGATATAAATGAGGAATGTTGTAACATCCCAAACATACTCCAATAGTTAGAGCTCACAAAGTCTAATAGTGGGTTATAAGTGATGGATATTACTACTTGATTAATTGGTTGGTGGTTCTCAACAAGTCCAGTTGACCCCAAACACAAGAAGTTATCAGAGAAATCTTCCTCGGTAGCGGTCCAGAGACCTAAGCCTAAGAAATTATAGGTTTATAAATTGTTTAGAAACTATATCAAGGACCATAATATCCTCCATTACTAGTAAGTAAGGAATCATGATTGGAGATATCTTGGTCACATCATCGAGGCCTACCTTCTCCATGGCCATCCTAGAAGTTCGGAGATAAAACATGTTTTCTCGATCATGTCACCACGCTTGCAATATTTTTTTTATCTACAGGAGCAATGATTCCACCAGTCATTGCACACCTAACTAGCGTATGAAGGTGGTCTGAAGACGGATTCTACAATGTTATACGATTGTAATAAGGAGGAAGTTACCCTTCATGCAAATGGACGAAGCAATTTATTCTTCTACCAATTTCACAATTACTAAGGAAAATGTTATTTCATTTTTTGAAATCATGAGTTTCAGTACTATTTATAATATGAAAGTTGATCCTTGGCCTTATAACAAAAAGCATTTTTGGATCCATAAGTATTTGCTTTGCTATGTTGGTTTAGCTCCAGTATGTATATATGATATCTTGTAGTAAATAGATACCATATTTTCTATGTGATAAATAGAGAATGTTCCTTCTATGTGAAACCTTTATCCTATTAAAGAATCTTAATAAGCCAAGATCTTTGATTACATATTGATCAAAAGAAGATACTTCACTTTCACAATCCTCTATGATCTGTCTCTTATATGCACAGTGCCATCAATATGAACATGGAGATCTATAGAACTTCTCTTTTGTTTTTTATGATCAATATAGAGTAGTATGAAGAAGATCGAGAAAACCTTGTACATTCTAATATCTCTAAGAATTTTTGGAAACAAGCACGTAGTGTTTGAGACCATCTATGGTTAGTAGGCATACTCTCTTATAATATCCATGAACCAAAAATATTAGGCTAGCAAAAAATAGACCGCCTTGTGAAAATCTTCATATAGGAAAGCATGGTTCACGTGAAGTTGATGAAAACATCAGTCTCTATTAACAATAGTAGATAGTAGGATCTGTACTTTGCCCTATTTAGCAAGTGAGAAAAGGTACTAAAAGAAGTCCAATGCTAAAGGTTTGAGTAAAGTCTTTTGCTACTTAGAGAGATGTGTACCTCACAACCAACCCATCTAGATTGTGCTTCATTGTAAACACCCACTTACATTTAACCGTCCTAATAAATAGGCAGCTCCACAAGTATCCAAGTGATGTTCATGATAAGAGTGATCATTTCCTCCTCCATCGAGAGACTCCAATGCAGATACATCATTTCTTGAGTGTATGAGATTGACTTAAGTAAAATTAATAGGTGATGAATAAATTATTTGTATTCTAGAATCTAGGTAAGAAATTGAGTCTTTGCTTCATTTATAAAATCAATAATGAGAGTGATAATATTAGATTTATGCGTAAGTAAAAAGGTCTATGAAAGTTGATAAAGATAATCTACCAACACAAGATAATATGATTACGAATGGAGACAATATTGTTGGGTTTCCTTGCAAAAGTTCCAGCCCCCACTGGGCTGCAGCACATTTGCCCCTTTGGCAGGGGCATTGCTGCAACTTTTCCAGCAATTGGGAGGGCCCTTTTCAGGGAGTATCGACCCCATTTGCTTCTTACGGACATTTCATCTCCCGAGCCCTAATTCCTGTTCCCGTGAGAACGAGCAGAGCAACAGCAAGGGGGGTTCTTTCTGAACCCCATCTTCTCCATTTCCTCCGCACGAGAGCGCGCGAGAGAGAGACCGAGAGGGAGAAAGAGCAGCAGCTAGGAGCACTTTTCTAGCTACAGTTTGGGCTGAAGGTGCAGCAGCAAGTCGAGCTCGAGAGGAGCAGCCGGAGGTCGTTGGGAACGACCTCAAGAGGAGCCGAGCACCGAGTTTGGGTCTCCATCCGGGAGCCCACAAGGGGAGTTACTTTGTCCTCCTTGTTTTAGAGCACAATATTGGTATTTTGGATACCTAGGGATAGTTTGTTCCTTGTTGAAGAACTATCCGTTGTGTGTGCTTGTACCTTGGTTTTGTGGGCAACAAAACCGGGAAGAACATTAACTCATTTGACCGTAGTGGAATCGTTGCCGGTCTTGCCCCGTGGTTTTTCCCTTGCTCACATTGAGAAGGGTTTCCACGTAAAAATCTTTGTCTCGTGTGGTTGCTTGCTTGCTTGTGATTGTGCTTGTCATTGTTGCATTTGAGTTCCGTGTGGGGAACATATATTCTCGTTGTGCCATCTTTGCTGCAGGACAGTTTAGGGGGGATATTATCCTGGGTTGATTGTTCCGCATTATCCATTATATATCCCCAACAAGTGGTATCAGAGCTCTGGTTTGAGCAATGGGCAAAGATGAGGAAGGCACAATGATCAAGCTCACAAGCAGTAACTGGCAGATTTGGAAGGCGAAGATGGAAGACATTTTGTATTGCAAGGACCTCCACGATCCCGTGGAGGGTGAGAGCGCCAAGCCAGATAACATGTCCACGGGAGAGTGGACAAAGTTGAACCGAAAGGCCATTGGTACCATTCAGAAGTGGCTTGACATGTCCGTGTTCCATCATGTTGCCGAGGAGACGAATGCCAAGGAGCTATGGGACAAGTTGTCCGAGCTCTATGATCAGAAGACCGCAACCAACAAGGCTTTCTTGATTAGAAAGCTTGTGAATTTGAAATACAAGGACGGGACCAAGGTGGCGGAGCACTTGAATGACTTCCAAAGCATTATCAACCAGTTGACATCTATGGGTTTGGTACTTGATGACGAATTGCAGGCACTTCTCTTGTTGGGTTCTTTGCCAGACAGTTGGGAGACTCTAGTAGTCACCGTGAGCAACTCTGCTAAGGATAGCAAGTTGACCATGGCTATGGTCAAGGGTAGTCTCCTCAATGAGGAGATTAGACGTCGCTCTTCGGGAGAGGCATCCTCCTCTTCACATGTGTATGCAGTTGAGAGGAGAGGAAGATCCAGCAGCAGAGGAGCGTCACAGGAGAGGCAGAAATCCAGAGACAAGTCCAAGGGCAGAGGAAAGTGTCACCATTGCCAGAAGTCAGGTCACTGGAAGAGAGATTGCAGGGTTTGGAAGAGAGAGCAAGCTGAAGCCAAGAAAGAACAGAAAAAGGAAGATGGGAATGTAGCTGCAGTCGTGGCAGATGACAGTGCAGATGAGGAGATTCTCACCATCCAGGACCAGTGCTTACATGCAGGGAGTGATTTGGAGTGGGTCGTTGACACGGCCGCCTCCTATCATGTGACTCCACACTGGGAGTTCTTCACCACCTACACTAGGGGTGATTATGGGAGAGTCTTGATGGGTAACGAGAGTTACTCTAAGATCATTGGCATGGGCACCATCTCGATCCAGACGAATGTTGGGTGCTCAATGACACTCCAGAATGTGAGACATGTTCCTGATGTGTGCCTTAGCCTTATATCTGGTTCACAGCTAGATAGTGAAGGCTACCATCTGTGGTTCGGCGACAGCAGATGCAAGATTAGCAATGGTTCTCTCATCATGGCGAGAGGCAGTTTGTGTCACATACTCTATATGACTAGAGTGAAGGTCATGGATGGCAGTTTGCATGCTAGTGAAGCAGATAATTCAGATTTGTGGCACCGTCGGCTTGGCGACATGAGCCAGAAGGGCTTGCAGCTTCTTAGCAAGAGAGAGTTGATCCCCTACCACAATGACATCACTTTGTCTCCTTGTGATGCATGTGAGGTTGGGAAGAGCAGGAGTGCACCATACAGAGCCAGATCCAAGGTGAAGAGAGACCTTCTTCAGTTGGTTCATTCTGACGTTTGTGGTCCCATGGACACAGCCTCCTTGGGAGGCAACAGGTATTTTGTCACCTTCATTGATGATGCATCTAGGAAGGTGTGGGTGTATGTGTTGAGGACGAAGGATCAAGTTTTTGATTGCTTCAAGAAGTTCCATGCCATGGTTGAGCGTGAGACAGGAAAATTGTTGAAGTGTCTACGCACCGACAATGGGGGAGAGTACACCTCCCACAGCTTTCAGAGCTATTGTGCAGAGCACGGCATCAGGCATGAGAGGACAGAGCCAGGCACACCCCAGCACAATGGTCTAGCTGAGAGGATGAACAGGACCATTGTTGAGAGAGTTCGTTGTATGCTGAAGACAGCGAAGTTGCCCAAGACATTTTGGGCTGAGGCGGTTCGCACCGCTTGTTACTTGGTAAACCGATCTCCATCAGTTCCTTTGGGCTTTCAGATTCCAGAGCGTGTTTGGACAGGGAAAGACCCCTCATATGCTCATTTGAGGGTGTTTGGATGCAAGGCGTATGCATTGGTACCCAAGGAGCAGCGGAAGAAGTTGGATGACAAGATGGTGCCTTGTATTTTTCTTGGCTATGGAGATCAGGAGTTTGGATACCGTCTTTGGGATCCAAGGAAGAAGACAGTCACCAGACACAGGGATGTGATTTTCTATGAGAATCAGACATTGGCTGAGGACACCACTGAGAGTGGTGATGGAGATGAGATCTTCATGGATGATGACAGTGATGAGGACACGGAGCCCTCTCCAGTACAGGGTACAGGTGGAGAGGATGGGCAGCTAGAGCATCATGAGCCAGATGCAGACCCCGTTGATGCAGATCCAGGGGATCTAGGGCAGGGGGAGCAGCCTCATCCAGTTGCAGACACAGCAGAGCCTCAAGTCAGGCGATCTGAGAGGACACGCCAGCCATCATCCCGTTACCCCACTTCCAGGTACGTGATGCTCACAGATGCTGGTGAGCCATACACTTTTGAGGAGGCACAGGAGCACAAGGATAAGGGTCATTGGCGCAATGCAATGAATGAAGAGATGCTATCTCTCAAGAAGAACCACACTTATGACCTTGTTGAGCTTCCTAAAGGGAAGAGAGCCTTGAAGAACAAGTGGGTGTACAAGCTGAAGTCAGATGACAGTGGCAAGCAGGTGAAGTACAAGGCCATGTTGGTAGTCAAAGGATTCAACCAGAAGGAAGGAGTGGACTATGATGAGATCTTCTCCCCAGTGGTGAAGATGAATTCAGTGAGAGTGGTGCTAGGACTTGTTGCTAGCATGGACCTTGAGCTAGAGCAGATGGATGTGAAGACGGCGTTCCTTCACGGTGATTTGAAGGAAGAGATCTACATGGAGCAGCCACAGGGTTTTCAAGAGAGAGGGAAAGAGCATATGGTATGCAGGTTGAGGAAGAGTCTCTATGGCTTGAAGCAAGTCCCGAGACAATGGTACTTGAAGTTTGATGCTTTCATGGGAAAGCAAGGCTTCAAGAGGACAACAGCCGACCCATGCGTATATGTTCGTCGTCTTCCCAATGACAGGTTCATCATTCTTTTGATCTACGTGGATGACATGTTGATTGTAGGTCATGATTCCAATCTCATTGCAAAGCTCAAGAAAGAACTCTCCAAGGAGTTTGAGATGAAAGATTTGGGCAAGGCAAGTCACATCTTAGGGATGCAGATTACAAGGGACAGGAAGAAGCACATGCCGTGGTTGTCACATGAGAGCTATGTTGAACGTGTGTTGGAGCGGTTCAACATGAAGAATGCCAAGCCTGTCAGTACGCCCTTAGCCTCTCATTTCAAGCTAACCAAAGAGTCATGTCCTTCTACTTCTGAGGAGAAAGCAGAGATGTCCAAGATCCCATACTAGTCAGCAGTTGGGAGCCTCATGTACGTCATGGTTTGCACTAGACCAGACATAGCCCATGTAGTGGGTGTGGTGAGCAGGTTCATGTCTAACCCGGGCAAGGACCATTGGGAGGCAGTGAAGTGGATCGTGAGATACTTGAGAGGGACCTCAAGTACGTGTCTTGCTTTTGGGAGGTCAGATCCCAAACTTTGTGGCTACACTGATGCAGATATGGCAGGTGATATGGACCATAGAAAGTCTACTTCAGGGTACATTTTCACTTTTGCAGGGGGAGCCATATCATGGCAATCCAAACTACAGAAATGTGTTGCTCTCTCAACTACTGAGGCAGAATACATTGCAGCAGCAGAGGCTGGGAAAGAAGTGTTGTGGCTACAACGCTTCCTTGGTGAGTTTGGATATGAAGACAGTGAGCCGGTTGTGTTTTGTGATAGCCAGAGCGCTATAGACTTGAGCAAGAGTACCATGCACCATGCTCGCACAAAGCACATTGATGTGAGATACCATTGGCTGAGGGATGCAATTGAGCAGAAGCAGCTCACGTTGAAGAAGATTCACACAGATGAGAACCCCTCAGACATGTTGACAAAGGCAGTCACTCGTGACAAGCTTCAGCTCTGTAGAGAGCTGAGCGGTGTCACCTCTTGTTGATCTCCATCACAAGACAACACCTCCCCGTTGGGGCTGGAGGGGGAGGTTGTTGGGTTTCCTTGCAAAAGTTCCAGCCCCAACTGGGCTGCAGCACATTTGCCCCTTTGGCAGGGGCATTGCTGCAACTTTTCCAGCAATTGGGAGGGCCCTTTTCAGGGAGTATCGACCCCATTTGCTTCTTACGGACATTTCATCTCCCGAGCCCTAATTCCCGTTCCCGTGAGAACGAGCAGAGCAGCAGCAAGGGAGGTTCTTCCTGAACCCCATCTTCTCCATTTCCTCCGCACGAGAGCGCGCGAGAGAGAGACCGAGAGGGAGAAAGAGCAGCAGCTAGGAGCACTTTTCTAGCTACAGTTTGGGCTGAAGGTGCAGCGGCAAGTCGAGCTCGAGAGGAGCAGCCGGAGGTCGTTGGGAACGACCTCAAGAGGAGCCGAGCGCCGAGTTTGGGTCTCCATCCGGGAGCCCACAAGGGGAGTTACTTTGTCCTCCTTGTTTTAGAGCACAATATTGGTATTTTGGATACCTAGGGATAGTTTGTTCCTTGTTGAAGAACTATCCATTGTGTGTGCTTGTACCTTGGTTTTGTGGGCAACAAAATCGGGAAGAACATTAACTCATTTGACCGTAGTGGAATCGTTGCCGGTCTTGCCCCGTGGTTTTTCCCTTGCTCACATTGAGAAGGGTTTCCACGTAAAAATCTTTGTCTCGTGTGGTTGCTTGCTTGCTTGTGATTGTGCTTGTCATTGTTGCATTTGAGTTCCCGTGTGGGGAACATATATTCTCGTTGTGCCATCTTTGCTGCAGGACAGTTTAGGGGGGATATTATCCTGGGTTGATTGTTCTGCATTATCCATTATATATCCCCAACAAATATGACAAAAGAAAAGAACCTTGGTGATGTTTCCCTAGCTCATATGTTTCACGTTGAATGGTGTTATTCAGTGGAAGCTAAGGGGAATACGATAATGTTTAAATATTGATCGATGACCCAATGGTACTCGATGCATTTAACATATGAAGAGAAATAAGACAGCATATGAGACTGGATGCATTTGACATATGAAGAGAAAGAGAGCTTATAATATGAGATTAGAGAAGATTATAGAGCCTTCCTTCACAACCTCACCAATCATCTCCCCCATATGGATGCCATGAAAAGTAACAAGATAGAGCATCAAAGATTTCTTGATAATTTGCTTGTTTTACTTGTTGACTACCAAATTGTAGGCATACGGGAAAATTTGGTATAAGTACTACATCATTCATGGGTAAATCAGGGTTCACAAAGATCACCTCAAGATATTTATCGAACTCTGCAATGGTTCCTTATCTTCAAATTGGTGGCAAAGTCTCCTGAATCAACTAACCACCCTTCCACTTTATCTTGGAAAAAGTAGGAGCTTGTATACATGGCGATGTACAACGGTAACAATATTAGATTTAGATGTGTTCTACACATTCTGAGTCAACCTTTTAAGCATCTCCTAAGGCCTAAAAAGTCGCTCTTCTTATGTGGTTATAGCACATGCAAGAGGTTGTTACCCATGCTTCATTCGATATGAGTACTCAATGTGGCCATTCAACCCGTCGTAAGTGCGTTGAACACCATGCCAGTGCCTAGCGAATTCTCTCCTTCATCCTCTCCCATGAGAAGAGGAAGAGAAGGCACATTTGCCTTTTCTAAAAGATACAACCAATATAGATGGTTGAGCATTAACTTCCTTAGCTACAAACAATATAAGCTGACTAAACTTGTTGCATGTCTCCTCTAACATGGGTAGTAAGATACCCATCAAAAAATGTTCATGAATAGAAGAATATGCCAAGACAAGACCTGAGAGAGCATCACAATCATCTCTTGATGATACTCTTTCCATGTTGGGAAAGCAAAGACTGATCGCAGAGAGTTGTACTTCTCATTTAAACCCTTCAATGATAAGTAGTAATGATCCAAGGGCTTCCAAACTTGCCATGCCCCATCAACTCATGGTAGGTTTGGATACATAGGGCATTCTTCTCACGGGAATATGTATCTTGAACCCCATCCCAGATCTCTTTGGTTATCTCAAAGTAAAATAACCTCATCATTAGTTCATGGGATGGCAGTATTAAGAAGTTATTCACAGACCATCTCGTTCTCCATCACCTCCCTTAATTCATGTGATTATGACACTATTTGACTAGATAATGAGTATAAATTACCCACTCCCCCAATAGCCATCATCTTCCTCGGCTGAAATTCCTTAAGAGAAGCATGGTTATGGAATTATCCAAATATGATCATAGGTACTCCATATGGGGGAGATGATAGATATTCCATAGATAATGCATGAACTATGATTTCATTGTGCAATATAAAAAAGAGTCAAGATCCAGAATGAGTATACAAATAAATCAGAAGAAGCATGCAAATAAGGGAAAAGAATGAGATCAAAGATAACATTGCCACTTTACAGGTGTGTTGGGTTTGACAATGCACTCCCAAGATATGATGGTAAACATGATGAACATGGGTGCACTTTGATGAGATCGTCTTCCAAACTATCTCACAGAACAGTTGCCAAGAGAATAGTGGTTATTTACGCGGTCAAGAGCATGGAATCAAGAAATAAAAAAATAATTATATTTAGGAAAATTCGAATTGCGGGAGACTCTCCTCAGATCCATAACCAACAATAATAGACATCCATTCCATTGGATTCGCAGGGTTCTGATTTCCAACATATCAAAATAGTTGGAATTCAATGCATCCAATTGCATTTCCAATGTTTGGATTTTTAAATTAATCGGGTAGATTATCTAAGATCTCAAAGGACTTTCTAAGCCCAAGCTGGATCTAGAACGAGAGCCAGAGCTGATGCAAAAGCTAAGGAAAGTACGCACACGCATCATGTTGCCATCCAATCCCTCCTTCTACTTTCTCTGCATGAGCTTTGGGGGACTCATATATAAGTATACCAAAAGTTTAGAACTAAACAGTGTGGTACTAAATTTCTACCCCTTAATTTCTCTTTTCCTTCAATTACCCAGTCCAATCTCTAAATGAGCATCCAAATTATTGTTAATTAGTTAGTTTCTAAATTAAACTATACCAACAAATTCACTACTTAAAAAAGAAAATTAACGCGAAGCTGGAGATATATTTCAGCCACCACACTTTGCTTTCAATTAATGTCTTTTCCATTTTTAACCTCTACTTGAGTTAACTATGGAAAAGTGACTTTTTACACAATATTAATTTTGTCGGGGTTGTAAGATTGAAACAGAAAATAAACAATACCATAAAGACTGTGAATTATGTGTATGGTGTATGTTTATTTTACTTAGGCAAGTCTCAATGTTGAATTCGCGGAGACAATGAAGTTTTAGTTTATGATCCAAATCAATTTGGTGATTAAAAAATAGTTTTATGGTATGCCCTGTTATTTGTGTGGTGCAGTAAATTGTGTAAATGCAATTAAGGAAAACTAATGCAATGTGTGTTTAATGCAAATAAAGTGAATATGATAAATGATATGCAAATGCGATAAGAGTGAAAAGGTAATTTTTTGTGGTTTGATTTTCTATATTATTTTAATATTGCAAAATTTCAATTTAATTTAATTTTTAAGTGAGAGAAATAGAAAAGTTGATACTTATATTGTGAGTACAATATAAGAGGGGTTGAATTGTGCAATAAATAATGATCCCAATAACAATATCCAAATAAAAATAATTCACAACCATATAGACACAATGGCTTTTATGCGGAAACCCAAGATGATGAAAAATATGACTTAGAACCCATGTTCGAGAATTTCCTCTTTGTTACATCGGCGGAGCTTGTTTTCATTATTCCAATGCCACTTTAACCTGGGGTAGCACAATCTCTCGTACAACCTTTACCCTTCCTTGGAGAATTCCCAAAGGAAGATTTTATCTCTCTTTAAGAGAAAGGAATCCAGAACTCAGAAATCTATATATAAAATGCTAAAAATAATATATTTAAGTACCGAAACTTGAATTCATGAGATTACAGACTCTAAGTGCAGAATATGCTTGAGGATGCAAATGATCGCAATAGAGCACAAATAACCTCAGTAGCTAGAAAGCTTTGGAATAAAGAGAGCTCGAGAGCTCGGAAAGCTATAAGAACTCAAATATTGCATAGAACGATCACTCTTTCTTTTCATTTGAGAATAGTGGATGTCTCTATTTGTTGTGTGTCTCAAACAATGAGTCATAGGGTCCCTTATAGATGGTTTCCTCAAAAGAGTAGTTAGCGTCCAAAATTTAAATGTCCATTATTTTAATTTTTAAAATCTATGAAATGATTAATAATAGAAATGAGGTAATGGATCAGGACATGAGTCCAATACAAGAGGGTGGTGAATTGTAAAAAAATGCAATTATCCAATAACAAGATCCAATTAAAATTATTTCACAAACAATAGAGATAGAAGAATATAAAACCACAAAATGTACGATGATTTTTATATGGAAACCCAAGCGGGTGAAACCACAACCTAAACCCTTGTTCTAGGATTTCCCCTTCACTCCCTTGGTGAAGCATGTTTCCACTATTCCATGCTACTTTAACTAGAGTGTAGCGCAACCTCTCGTCCAACCTATACCCTTCCTTGGACAACTCGCAGTGGAATATTTTATACCTCATACAGAAAGAAATCTCTCGGATACTTATATAAAAATACTAAATAGAATATAATTAAGCAATGAAACTTGAATTAACAAGTGTACAGACTTTAAGCGAGGAATATGCTCGAGAATGATGAAGATGGTCACAGTAAAGAACAGAGAGCACAAACAACTTCAAACTAGAAACTTTGGATTGAAGAGAGCTCGAGAGTGCAGAAACATTGTAAGATCTCGAATATCACACAAAACGATTTCTCTTTCTTTTCTTTTGATAGCATAGGATGTTTCCCTTAGTTGTGTCTCAACAATGAGCCATAAGGTCCCTTATGTTGGTTGGTCTCAAAAGAGCCGTTGGTGTCCAAAAAATGGAAAATATGAAATTTATGATTTTGGCTTAAGTTTGCTCGTTGGCCAAGAATATGCAAAAATTAGAAGACTCTTTCTAGCATATAATAAAAACTATGTAAAATTTCACATCAGTATCCAAAGTCTTCAAAACTTGAGCTTTTGGAAAAGAACCTTTCTTTGTTTCTTTATCAATCTGACTCTAAATATTTGAACCTTCAAGCAGAGTCTTTCAGAGTCACTTTTAGGCTTTGAGTCGACTTTTAGTTTTTCTACATTTTTCAGTTGAAGAGCTTCTACAAGCTTCTACTAGAAAAGTTAACCATGCTACAAAACAAGTATGTAAGAAAGTCATTAGAAAAATCTGAGATACTAACAATATCCTCTTTTTTTAATGACAAAATTTATGTTTGTTTTTTAAAACTTTCAGCTATGATTATTTTATCGGGTTCTATGTTTGTTTTTGTCTTTAATATTTCTTCAAATGTTGCATTTCTCTCGTAACACTTCTCCGCCTTTCTTTTGATACCTCAGTAGAGCAATTACACTTCTGCTCCCCTTTTTGTCATTATCAAAAAGATATTATATCTCCTATCTTAAAGAGTCATTGATCATCCGTTTTCTCTCCCTTTTTTCTGAACCCAAAGGATTACTTAACTTCCCTTTTTGTAAAAGTTTTTTTGATGGCAGTATTTAGGAGATGTCACTAGGTTGTTATAAACCTAAGTGTCTTCTAAGATATGCGAATCTATCAATGTTTAACGAATTGGTAAATATATCAACAAGTTGATCATTGGTATTTGCAAAGTCTAAGTAATTTCTCTTTTTAAAACACTGTTTGTTGGGAGTTGATGTCTAATGTCAATGTCTTTAGTCATAGAGTGTAATACATGATTCTTAGAATGATTTCTAGCACTTGTATTATCAAACATGATAACTTTTTCAAAATTTTAGCTAAAGTTGTTAAGGTTTGCTTTATCTACAATACATACGAACATGGAGATATGCAGATATGTATTCAACATATGTTGTAGGTAGTGCTACATAGTTTTGCTTCTTAGAGAGTCAAGAGATTAGTGCATTTCCAAAGAAATGACACCTCCCACTAGTATTCTTCATATCAGTTCTACTTTCAGCATAATCAATGTCACTTTAAGACTTAAATCCAAGGTGTAGTGATCTATGATAAAACAAACCACAATTATAAATTTCTTTCAAGTATTTAAAGGTCTTTTTTACATCTTTTATGTGACTTTCTTTAGGGACCGATTAGAACGTAGCACGCAGACAAGTACTGAAAAGTATGTCTAGTCTACTATTAGTAAGATATAATAATGAACCGCTCATACCTCTGTATTGAGTGGCATTAATATCCTTACCATTTTCATCTGCATCAAGCCAAGCTTGAGCTCCCATCAGTGTCGTCTTTCCTTTTGTACTTTCCATCCCACATATTTGAATAAGATCTTGAGTGCACTTTGTTTGACTAATGAAGTTCCCTTATGGAAGTTGTTTAATCTACAATCCTAGAAAGAAAATGAGTTCTCCCATGAGAGTCATTGCAAACTCTTCATGCATCAACTTAACAAAATCTTTGCACAAATTTCCATTAGTAGCTTCAAAAATAATATCATCAACATATATTTGAACGATTAAAGGACCATTTGAATTTCTAGTAAATAAAGTTGTGTTTACTTTTCTAATTTCGAAGTTAACAGATAAGAGAAAAGTTTTCAATGTATCATACCATGCTCTTGGTACTCGTTTTAGTCCAGATAAATCATTATTTAATTTAGAAACAAACTTAGTATGATCTTTATCAACAAAACCATGCGATTGTTTAACAAAAATTTCTTCTTTCATATAACCATTAATAAAAAGTACTTTTTACATCCATTTGATACACTTTTATATCTAAGTAAATAATATAAGAAAGTATCATCCCAATTGATTTTAGTCTGGCTATATGTGCATAGGTTTCATTAAAGTCTATACCTTCTTGTTGGTTGTAACCTTGTGCAACTAGTCTATATTTGTTCCTGATCACTTGAGCTTCCTCATTTGATTTGTTTCTGTAAACCCATTTAGTTCCAATTAGTGAGGTGTTTTCTGGTTTAGGTACAAGTTCTCAAACTTCATTTCTTATGAATTGATTGTATTCCCATTATCCAAAAATCATTTTCAATGCATCTTCCATCTTTTTGTTAAGTTTGTGATACATTATTAGGTTCAATTTGTGATACATAAGAATCAAGTACAAAGTTAATGTTAAGTTGAGATCTTTTTTTACCTTTATCCGAGATTTCTTAAATTACTTGAATTTTAGGGTATTCCTTGTTAAAAAGCCATTCTTTAGGTAGATTATGTGTATTTTATCTTTTTATCTTAGTTATATGATTGAATATTTGTATTTCATCTTCAATAATATTTTCTTGACTATTTATTCCTTGCAAATTTTCATCAAATTTTATATGCATTGATTCTTCCACAACTAGTGTGTTTTTACTAAAATTTTATAAACTTTATTACAATTTGAGTAACCAATGAATATGCGTTCATCACTTTTTGCATCAAACTTATCTAAGTTATCTTTTGTGTTTAGAGTAAAACATTTACTTCCAAAAACTTTAAAGTGACTTATCTTGGGAATTTTACCTTTATAAAATTCATAACTTATCTTTTTAGTCAAATTAATACTCTGTTAGCAGGGAGTATTAGTAACTTATACCTAGAAGTATTTATGTAGATCAGATTCTATTAATAAAGTTCTAGAACATTCTTGTAAAGTTCTTTCTTTCTACACCTTCGTTTTGTTGAGATTCTCTTGTAAAGGAATATTCGTGCTTTATTCCATGTTATCACAAAACTTGGTGGATTGTTCATTCTCAAATTCTCCTCCATGATCGTACGAAATTTAAGGATTTCTTCATTCTTTTCTTTTTGAACTGATTTTGAAAAGTTTAAAATATTTTATTGTGTGATCTTTTATTTTTAGAAAGATTGTCCATGTGAATCTAGAATAGTCATCTACTATTACAAGACAAAATCTACAACCACTAAGGCTTTTACACTTTTTGGTCCAAACAGATCTAAATGAAGTAATTCTAGGGGTCTAGAAGTTGAAACTAATTTCTTTCTTTTGAATGAGCTTTGTGATTCTAGGGGTCTAGAAGTTGAAACTAATTTCTTTCTTTTGAATGAGCTTTGTGAAATTTTCCTAATGAGCAAGTGTCACATGGTATTTTGGGATTTATCTTATTGATATGTAGTCCACTTACTAAGTTGTTCTTTTTTAATAGTAGGCTTGGTAACTTTAGGGGTCCGAAGCGTCTCCCTACTTACTAAGTTATATTTAATCAACTTGTTTAAGTACCTAAAATGTAAGTGACCTAGTCTTCTGTACCAAAGATGAATCTCATTATTACTAGCAACTAAGCGATCATAGGCATTATCTTTATTAAACTCAACAACATAGCAATCATAAACAATCATAAATCTTTTTCCAATTTATCAAAACATTAAAACCTTTATCATAAAATTGATTTACACTAAATAAGTCATGCTTTAAATCATTAACTAGATGTAAATTATCAAATGTAGATCTACCCTTACCAACTTGATCAATACCTAAGATACGTCTCTTGTGGTTGTTCCCAAATGTCACTGAACATCTTTCTTTGCGTTTCAGGGTAGTAAATAGCATCTTATATCATGTAATATTCTTCGAACATTCTGAATCCATGATTCATCGCCTTCCTCCATCTTTTTCCAACAGATGAGGTTGGAGTCATTCTCGATCTAATAGGCTTTGTAGCTTTTAATCTAGTTTGAGATAGTATGTACATCCACTTCTTGTGATCTATATTTACTCCACCTACAAAATAAATTTTGAGAAGATCTTGTTGTACCCATCTTTTGGGTCCACAAGGGTTAGATTTTCTCTCTCCAATTTGGCTAAGCAACTTATTATGAGATGATGAACTACCGGTAAATCCTATGCCATTTTATCTTTAGAATTTCTTTTAGAATCAAGCAGTTCATCTAATTCTCCTTTCGTTTTGTAAATCTAGTAAGATCATCATAACATTTATCATAGTTTAGTTTAAGACTATTCATTTCTTTTTTAATAAAGGTGATATTCCTTTTTAAACAAGATGGTTCTTCACTAAAGATTTTTTTTCAAGAAGTAACTTATTTATCTTTTTAGCTAACTTTTGATCTTTCTAATTTAGATTTTTTTTATTCTGCAAAGACTTCATGAAAAACATTTAAAAGTTCAACGTAAGTTTCTTGAGTTAGCTCATCTTCCAAACCCATCCATCCGAGACATGCTTCTTCCTCTTCGTGTGAGTCTGAGTCATAGTCACTTGAATTCGAGTCACTCCACATGTCTTGCAAAGCTCTCTTTTAGTGAACCTTCTTGAACTTCTTATTTGATCGCTCCTTCTTGTTTTCCTTCTCTTACTTCTGAAGAGTACATTCTATTCTTAGATATCCCTTCTTTTTGCACTCATAGCAGGTTGGTGCATCTTTATTGTCTTCTTTCTCGACTTGAAGCTCTTTTTATTTCCCATAAACTTCTCGAATTTTATTGCAAGTAGGATAAGATCTTTATCATTCATCTCTTCATCATATGATTCATGGTTGCTGACCTTGAAAGCTAGAGACTTCTTCTTCACCTCTTTGATCGGTGGTCTTCTTCTTGACTTCATTGGCCATCAAGTTTCTTATGAGTCATCCATCTCTATATCTTCTACTGCATTTGCTTCTTCCATAGTTGTCACCTTATGTTCCCATTCACTTGAGAGTGAATTGATAACTTTGATTTCCAATGCTCCTATGATTAAATACTTCCCTAGAGCTTTAAGGTCTGTTCAAGATTGTTGTGAACATTGTATACATCTTCTAAATGGATTCTCCTTCCTTCATCTCAAAGTTCTAGTACTCCCTAGTAAATATATTAATTTTAAAGCTCTTAACTTTGCATGTACCTTCATACGTGATTAGGAGTGTCTTTCAAATTTCACCAGCTATCTTCGACCAAGAGACACTATTGTACTCGTCTGTGGAAAGAGCATAATACAACACATTCATGGCTTTAGCATTTCTCTCCAAGTCCTTGACCTCAGCATCAGTGAATTCTTCTACACCTTCCTTCAAAGTTGGCTTCTCGAATTCTTTTGTCATACAAGTCCACATCTTGAAATCTATGGACTGCATATATATATATATATCCATGCAATTAGCCTAGTAAGAGTAGTTTGTGACATTGAAGTAGGGCGGCTTTGTAATGGAGTAGGTAGATCTGCTCATGCTGGTAGCTATGTTTTCGTGTGCCATCTAGGACCTACAAGTATATTGTTACACCTATAAAACTTGAGCCCGCTCTGATACCGAATGTGAGACCGATACAAGTGGGGGTGAATTGTGCAAAATACAATTATCCTGTAACAATATCTAATTGAAGTTATTTCACAAACAATAGAGATAGAAAAATATCAAACCACAAAATACAAATGATTTTTATGTGGAAACCAAGGTAGGTGAAAACTATGAACCAAAACTCTCTTCTAGGATTTCTCCTTCGCTCTCTCGACGAAGTTTGTTTTTACTATTTTAATGCTACTTTAACCAGAAAATAGAACAACCTTTCGTACATATCGTACCCTTCCTTGGACAACTCCTAAAGGAATATTTTATCTCTCTCAGAGAAAGGAATCCTTAACTTGGATACCTACACAAAAATGCTAAACATGATATAGTTAAGCAATGAAATTTGACTTCATAAGCTTACAGACTTTAAGCACAAAATATGCTTGAGAATGATCAAAATGGTCATAGTAGAGCACAAAGAGAACAAAAAACTTCCGTAACTAGAAACTTTGAATTGAAGAGAGCTCGAGAGTGTAAAAATGCTATAAGAATGTGAATTTCACATATAACAGTCACTCTCTCTTTTCTTTTGAGAATAGAGGATGTTTCTCTTTGTTGAGTGTCTCAAACAAAGAGCCATCTGATCCCTTATATAAGGTTGGTCTCAAAAGAGCCATTGGTGTCCAAAAATGGAAAGTTTGAAATTTATGATTCTTGCTTAAGTTTGCTTCTTGATAAAGAATATAAAAAAATATAAGATTGTTTTTAGCATAAAATATAATGTCATATCCACATCCAAAGTATTCAAAACTTGCGTCTTTGTAAATAAAACTTTCTTCGATTCCTTCATCAATTTGATTCGAAATCTTTGAACCTTCAAGCAGAGTCTTTCAGAGTCACTTTTAGGCTTTGAGTCAGCTTCTAGTTTTTCCACACTTTTCAACAAATGGCTTCTATGAGCTTCTACCTAAAAAGTTAACCAAGCTACAAAATATATGGAATTGAGTTATTAGCAAAATCTTAGTCACAAACACATGGGTTCATGTCATAAAAACGATTGATTAGATTTAATCATTCGTCTAAAATTTAAAAAAAATGATAGATCATGGTCAAAAGGATGGTCGCTTAGGGTTGATCGATCATGAGAAATAAAATGGTCGATCATAGGTTATCGGTCATGGGTGTCAAGGTGATCGATCATCAGTCCAAAAATCGATCTGTGATCAAGAAGATGCCAAAACTATAAGACTATATTTTAGCATAAAAATAAAAACTAAATATGTAACATCAGTATCCAAAGCATTCAAAACTTGAGCTTTTGGAATTGAGTCTTTCTTTGATTCTTTCATCAATCTGATTCCAATCCTTGAGCCTTCAAGTAGAGTCTTTTAGAGTCACTTTCGCCTTTGAGTCGGTTTCTAACTTTAAAACACTTTTCAAAGAGCTTCTACGATATTCTACTTGAAAGGTTAACCAAGCTACAAAACAAATACATAACTAATTCATTAGCAAAATCTAATTCACTAAGACCCAATTTTTAAGAATCTAGGAGGAACTTCTCAAGGAATCAATACATGCTTCCTCTACACCCAATAAACCGATGATCGGGAGGGGCATTCTTCATAGGATTGTCTAATGTATAATCCGATCTCGTCTTAGAACTAGTCCTTTGTGGTGGTGTGTTTCTCATGGGGACAGTTGGTTTTCAAAGTGATAGCTCAGTTTTTATTTATGTATTTCAGTCATCTATAGAAGCACACACCACAAAGCTAGAGCAAGTAGTGTAATATGTCATCTTTTTGGTCTTTCTGACATTATCAGGAACCACACTAGGGACTTACAATATTCAATATATGGTTATTATTCTTCCTTGATAGAGGGTAAAGTTCTTGGCTAGAGAAATCCTCGAAACTAATGATTGCCTAAACAAAGGTGTTATCGAGGTTCCTACCTAAGGTCATGTCATTATAAGTTGGGGCTTGTTCTAATGGATCCTTAACTGGAATGGGTTGATAAAAAGAAGTAGAGTGGCATGATTCATACCTCTAAGAAGTCATGTATGTCGAGTGCATATTTGGGTGTCCTAGTGTAGGATGCTCTATCATAGGTCATGATACATATCCAACTCAGGAAATTTAATCTTCCTTGTTTCACTGTCAATAAACACCATAACAAACGCTACGAATGGCTCCCCAAGTATGATGGGAGACATGAACTACTATACAAGGTACTCTATGTCCATGACAATGAAGTCTGCTCTTTGTTGTACGCATTTGAAAGTCATGATGATGTCCTTAAGTATTCCTCATGATCTTTTGATGGATCGATCAACCAATTGGATGATTATCCTATATTTCCTAAGGAGACCAAGTTTGAGCTTGTCGAACACAGAGGTTATGAGGATGTTTATAGCTGAGTTATCATCTATGAGAGTAAATATAAAATTAAAGGTTCTTGATAGTGAACTATATCCTTGGCATCCTTTTGATTCTATGCCTCGTGATGTTTTTCCTCAAAACCCTAGAAATGGACATGAACACAATGTGTTTCTTTGTTAGGTTCCTCTTCCCACTCTTCCTATTTTGTTCACACAAGTGCTTCATGTATCTCTTAAGGTTGTGTAGGTGATCCATGGCCTTAATCATTGGAAGCTAACAAATGATATGTTTGTTCAATGCTTCTTATCCCTATATCTCGATAATATTTTTGGTATTTTATACTTTTTTTGTTTGAAGAAAGTCTAGAGCAGAGGGATTTTGAACAAGGAAGTGACTCATGAAGATGAAATACAAGCTTGACTTGGACTGTACTAGAGGGAAGACGGTTAGTAGAAGAGGGAGGTAGGATAGACAACTCTAGTTATACAACATTTGCGCTTTAAACTTCAACTTCCACATCTTTAAACTTTGACTCTCTGAATTTACTCTATTTGTTATTTTTTCTTCATCTTTCATGCTAGCAGCATAAGAATCAATCATCTGGTTCACTTCTATCAAGTAGGTTGTGAATGTAATATGATAGGACATGGATAAATAACGTCTTCATCTTCTAAAGAAAATGGATCTTGACAAATCATGGTTGGTAGTGATTCTTCTATAGTCGGCTGCCAAGAAGGCTCTTCGACATACTCCACACCCCATGAATCTGGTATGCATACATGGGAGTGAGTAGTGATTATTATGTTATTAGACATTGATTACTCATTTATCATTAATAACATATAGGGGATATGTGGAATGAACTCCTAGGTCCAGTCTTAGGGGATCTGTGGAATGAACTCTTGGGTCTAGTCTCTTGTAGAGTACAACTCATGGAAGAAGCTCAGGTCAAATGGGTTTCTTAGAGGTTGACTATAGCATACTTGTTCACTAATGATCAATCAAGTCAAGTAGCTCTTCAACACATAATAAGCTATAGGGTATCTTCCTTGACTAGTCCCCAATTTACAAACATGGCATAATGTGTTTTTTGACCGTGATCGTCATCCTTCCAAATATCTAAAGAAGGTATGAAGTGAGCATATTGGTATGCACTTCTCTGCCATTATCATGCTAATTCTTGGTCCATCTCATAGTTTGCTCACTCATGTCTTTTCATATTTTTTGTATCGGTTGTAGGTCGGTAACCCTTCTGGATTTCGTTTCTTCATCATGAGGAGGTGAAATTTAGTGAAATGAAGAACATGCAAAATATGTAAAGGGAGAAGAAATGAAGAGATTGGAGTCTCGACCTCAAAGAATGAATGGAAAAGAGTCGACTCAGGGAGAGGGTCACCCTGAGTCGGTGGAGGTTACATAGACGAAAATGATATGGAAATGACATTCGAGTTTGATTACTAAATAGATATTAAAAATTTCAAGCAAGCAATGAATCAGATATAATATATTATTTTTTATTGATATCTTTTTTTCATCTCAAAAAGCAGTGTCACACTACCCTTCGAAAAACCTTGAAGGCAATAACATGAAATGTCCACCCCACGCATCATGGAATGAGAGCCGATCACTTTATATTTCAAGTTCCAAGATTATCACTCAAGTCTTCACAACAGTTGAGCATCTATAGCTATCCTACTGACTTTAAACTCATCCCTTGGAAGGACTTATTATCCTAAGCCAGGGCATCATATTCTATATTCACTGAAAAATAAGGGTAAGAAGTCTTATTCATTACCGTAAGTTTAAAGTATAAATTACGAAAGTGTAATCATAACAAGAATGAATAAAATAAAGAAATATAAAATATGAAATACTTATGAATTTTACGTGGAATCCAACTCCATGAGGAGGGGATAAAACCATGCGAGAAGACCTCAAAGGGTCATATTATCTATTGCAATATCTCAATGAGTACATGGGGTGTGTGTCTCTTTATATAGTCCCACAGACAAATTGAGTCCCTCAAATAGTAGATGTGGTTCTAAACAAGACTGGGGGCAATTAGATCTTAGAGAGATCCAATTATCCAACTATTACATACTCTAACACTCCTCAAACTGGAGCTGAGAAATCTACAACTTGAAACAAAAGAAAATAGTCAATACATCTTTACTCAACAAATCTGAGAGAGATGTGGATAAAGACACCCCACTCAAATCGGGATAGGGACACCCTATTTGAAGTAAATGATGTTGGTAGAAGACCATGCTCGAGGATGGGTCTGCGATGATCAGATTGTCTAGAAAGAACATCAATCGTGCATGTTCTAGTTGTCGCGACAACCAAGTCATTCCTGGTGTAACACCCATTCCCTCAAATTTAGTACCATATCTAAAACTCACAAAGTGTGAGAGTGGGTTATAAGTAGTGGGGATTACTACTTAACAACTTGGACTTAAGCATTTTAGATGGTTGTCAACGGGCCTAATTGGGTCCGAGTCCAACAAGTTGTCATGACCAGTTTTCCTCGATAACGGACCAGAGATCTAATCTCAGGACGTTACAAATTGTATCAGAGCCAATTTTCCTATGATAGTGGAAATGGATACCCGAGAGATGGAGCCACCCCTACAAAGAGATAGGAGAAAATGGCTACCCAGAGCGTGCAGTCGCTGCCACTGTCACTGGAAATAAGTGATAGGCCATGTCGCAACGAGGACATTGTGAATATAAGTGGGGAAGGTTGTAAAACCCATACCCCCAAATATAGTTTCACGTCTAACACACACAAAGTGTGAGAGTGTGTTATAAGTGGCGGGGATTACTACTTGACAACTTGGGCTTAAGCATTTTAGATGGTTGTCAACGGGTCTAATTGAGTCCGAGTCCAACAAGTTGTCATGACTAGTTTTCCTCGATAATGGACCGAGGGCCTAAGCCCGGGATGTCACACATGGAATAGAGTAGCTGTAAATGAAGAAAGTCTAGCGTTGAGCAGTTTTTGGGGATATAAACACCCCCACGAAATAGTCATTGCCCAGTGAAGACGACGTATAGTAGTAATAGTCTGGAGTGTCGGTCTGTCAGTTGTAGACATGCAGTAGAAGTCTTGTAAATACATCTCGAGAAGAAGAATATATTCCCTATCTAACTCCCTCTTTCTCTCAGACTTGATAGAATAAGAACATTGATCATCAAGTTGAGAGAAAGCGAAACAAAACATGCATTTGTTTTTGTTTCCTTTTTTTCATCTTTTTTTGCATAAACCGTTACTTTTTTCTGTAGCCCTCTTTTTTATTTCTCAACTATTTCCTCTTCTTTTTCTCCCTCGAATATTATAGAAGTGGCCCAAGTTTGGGCCCAAGATGTCTCCTCTCCCTTTCTAATACAGCCCAAAAAATCTACCCCCATCCTTTTTGTGGCTTTAACGGCAGCCCACCTTCTCCACCCTAATTTTTTTATTTTTTTTAAAAGATACATCAGCAACTAACTGGGCCCAACTGTTTCACTGTTTCAGCCCTCCGCCCCTTTTTAAAAAGAAAACTCATCAACGATGAAATAAAATAATGAACCCCGTCGATAAAGATATGATTTCAGGATGATTGCGCCGCCAATGCTTTAAGAGTTCCAACAACCCATCGTCTTTCATGTTCAGAGATAGTTTTGCTCGAAGATAGTTATGCTAGGTTTACATCATGACATAGGTGCACGTCGATGCAGAGAAGAAGAAGCATGGGCCTTGATCTGGATTGTGCGAGGGAGGCTACAACCAGTTGGGTGAGAGAGGTGGTGGTCTGCTGCTGGAGGAGATACTGAAGGGTTGGAGATGTCCTCCAAGAAAGGACCGACCTTGGATATGTTGTTGACTGATTTGTGTGTCGTGCCATGTCGATATGTTAGCGGAGAGGTCTATAACTATAGATTGTGCTCAGAGGTGAGGAGGTCCTGTTGTTGGGGCCTAGAGGAGATGTTTTGATTCCATTGTAGAGTTTTCAGGGGCATCGTCCTTGCAGTTGTTTTGGGGACATTACAACCAAGGGTTTCGCTTGAAGAAGATGTTGCAGGGGGAGATAAGCGTTGTTCAGAATCGAGGTTGCAGTGTCCTTTAGATCGCATCACTCTTCTACGTTGTAGAAACCCTAGAATTTTCTATAACCTGATGATCCTCAGAACTTGTGACAGATCATAAACATAACAGAAATTTTAAGAACAAACCCAAGACTCGAACCGCTCTGATGTCATGTTGAAGTATACAATGTTGAAGTCTAATCAAAACAAGAACAAATAAAATAAAGAAATATAAAACATTTAAACACTAATCAATTTTACGTGGAATCCTACTCCTTATAGAGAAGGATGAAACAATGGACGAGATCATCTATTGCAATCTCTCTATGAGTATATGAGGTGTATGGTATTGAAATGAGGAATGAGGTTTTACAGACCTAAGGTCTGTACCAGCAGACATCCTATATTTATAGAGGTTTGTTATAACAGAAAGCACTAAAAAATGCAAGTGTGCTGTAACAGACTGCTGTGGCTGTTGAGAAGTTTCTAGAGTCTGTTGAGGTTAACATCTCCCCTCAAACTGAAGGCATCTAGATGAGTTGAAGTTTGCTTCTGAGATTTGCAAAGCGTTTGCTTGGCAGAGGCTTTGTGAGTATGTCAGCCACCTGAAGTTCTGATGGTGTGTATTTGATAGTTATTTGTTTGGTAGCAACATAGTCTCGAACAAAATGATAGGCCACCTCAATGTGTTTTGACTTTGAATGGAAGATTGGCTTCATTGTCAAGTAATTTGCACCAATGTTATCACAATAGATCTATGTTGGTTCTTTCAACTTGATGCCCATTTCATTTAGCAGTGAGTATAACCATACTATTTCAGCAGAGGTGCTGGCTATTGAGCGATATTCAGCTTCAGTGGAAGATCTGGAGACAGCTCGTTGTTTCTTGGAACTCTAGCATATGGGGGACAATCCCAGAAATATTCTAAATCTGAAAGTGGATCGTCTATTAATTGGACAAGAAGCCCAGTCTGCATCACTATAAGCAATGATAGAGGTTGAAGGGGAGGACGAAATAAGTATGCCAAAGTCCAACAAGCCTTTAATATAGTGTAGGGTTCTCTTTATTAGTTGATAATGAGCATTGCATGGTGCAACCATGAATTGACTTTTTTATTTATTGTGAAGGCAAGATCTGGTCTTGTGAATAAGAGGTATTGTAAACTTCCAAGTAATTTCATGTATTGTGTGGGGTCATTTAATGGTTGACCAGGAAGAGAAATTGCTTTTGCAAGTTCTGAGTTGGAGATAGGGGTTTTAACTGGCTTTATTCCACCAAGTCTGAAATTCACCAACAAGTTGGTAATGTACCGGCTTTATGTCAATAGAAGCCCATGCAAAGTGCTTTGAAGTTGGATTCCAAGAAAATATGAAGGAAACCCCATGTTTCTGATTGGAAAGACTTTGCTTAAATTGGTGAAAACTTGATTCATATTGTCATTGTCAGCTCCAATCATCAGAAGATCATCAACGTAAACCAGAAAATATAGGGACGCGTTTGTTGATCTTTGAATAAATAAGAAATTATCTATTTTGAAAGATATGAACCCATTTGAAAGAAGAAAGTTCGATAGCTTTTTGTACCAAGCACGTGCGGCCTGCTTCAAGCCATAAATTGACTTATGTAGTTTGCAAACATGTGCTGGACAATCTTTGTGAATGAAGCCCTATGGTTGAACCATATATAGATCTTCATCTAAATCTCCATGTAAAAAGGCATTGTGCACATCTAATTGCATCATTTTCCAGTTGTTAATCATGGCAAGAGACAATAAAATCCGAATAGTTGTTAGTTTGACAATAGGGTTGTATGTTTCATTATAATCCAAACCTTCAACTTGATGAAATCCCTTTGCAACAAGATGTGCTTTATATCGGTCTAAGGTCCCATCAGGATTTCTCTTGATCTGATAGACCCATTTTGATCCAATTATGTTCATATTGGGGTGGGATGGAACAAGTGTTCAAGTATTATTTTGTAGTAAGGCTTGAAACTCGTCTGCCATGGCTTTTGCCCAATTTGGATTTTTAATAGCTTCAGTGAAATTTGCAGGCTCTGTTTCAGTTGATGGTATTTGGCAGGAAGCTGGAATAGGATGTTTAGTAGCTATGAGGATTTTCTTTTTGAAGATTCCACTCATTGAAAGAGTATGCATGGAGTGTGTTCGTGAGGGAATGGGTTGTTCTTGGAATTTTTCATTGCATTATGAAGTGTAATTCTGAGTCATTGGTTCTATACTGGAAGATTATCTTCTGGATTAGTTTGTGATGGAGATGTGGGAAGGGATGTATTTGGCGGCGTAGAAGATAATGGTGGTATAGGAGAAATTGAAAAATCGGATGGAATGGGTGGTAGTGAGGAGGATGATTGAATAGGAGGATGCTTATAATCATAGGTCTTTTCAAGTTTGAAAGGAAAGGAGGACTCGTCAAATATAATAAATCAAGACATGAGTATTTTGTTTGTTTGCAAATTAAGGCACTTATAAGCAGCACAATGAGAGCTATAGCCTAGAAAAACAAGGGCTACAGATTGCCTCTCAAACTTGTGTTTGTTATAAGCACATAGTAAAGGATAACATGCACATCCAAAGGTTCGTAGCATTGAGTAATCAGCGTGCTTGCCAAACATTTGCTCATATGGTATCTTACTTGTGATTGAGGAAGGCATCAAATTAATTAATAATGTTGTTGTATGAATTGCTGAATACCAGTGAGTAAGAGGAACAATCCTCTGAAATAATACTGCTCTTGTGGTTTCAATAAGATGACGATTCTTTCGCTCCGTAAAACCATTTTGTTGAGGTATATGTGGTGCTGATATTCGATGATGTATGCCTTTCGAACGAAACCAAGAATGCTACTTGATATACTCCCCTCCTCCATCTGATTGAACTGCTTTAATAGATATTTGAAATTGCCTTTTGATTAGTTTGTAAAACTAAATAAATATATCATGCACTTCTGACTTTTGCCTCAACGGAAAAACCCAAGTGAAACGAGAACAATCATCAATGCATGTTAAAATATATCGATAGCCATCTATTGTAACGGTTAGATAGAGCAAACCATCTGTGTGAATTGAGTCAAACAAGTTGTGACATAATGTATTAGAGGAAGATAGAGGTAGCTTATGAGCTTTGGCTTCCAGGCAAACAGAGCATAGGCTGGAGCTTTTAGAGCCTGAAACTAATAATCTCCGTTGTAGGAGTAATTTCTTTAGTGAAGGAAAATTTAGATGTCCAATACGTTGATGCCAAACATTTATTGGAACATGTCCTGTTGCAAGGGCTTGAGCAGATGCAAAATTTGCTACTGGAAATGCATGCTTGGTAACCAGATCTTGTATAGTCCTTTTTCAGCACGACCTTGAAGAAGAACCTTCTTGGTTTCCACATCCTTTACCAGAATAGTTTCAGCATTAAGTTCAAAGACACATCTGTTATCTTTAGCAAACTTATTGATTGACATAAGATTTTTAATGGAAGTAGGAACAAAGAGAATATCATCCATATGAAGCTTGACATTTGGATATATCGAAAGTAAAGTTGAGCCAATGGAGGAAATCGATGCACCTTTCCCATTTGCCATTTTGACCTCATCAGACCCTTTATATGAAGAAGAGAGGTCTAAATTGGCTATTGAATTTGTAATATGATGAGTGGCTCCAGAATCAGGATACCATAGTTCAGCATTGCTTTCAACCTCTGCAAAGTTGGCTGTGGGAACATGTCCAACTTGAGTACTCTGAGCATAACAGAAATAACAATTTCGAGTACTGTGGTTGTTTTTCCCACATATTTGACATGTGATAGCTGGAAAATCATTGTAAGAATTATTAGAAAATCGACCACGCATATTAGAAAAACGACCGCGATTTGTCCAACGGCCTCTGTTGCGAATAGAAGACCGTCCTCGAGCCGCAAGGTTAAGAGAGAGAGTATCAGATTGCTGTTGTTTTTGAATCCATTGTTCATGTGAAAGAAGATAACCAATAGCTTTCGCGGAGCTGACTGATTCAGATCGACATTTGGCTGCAATTATTGCTACAGCTGAATCATATTCGTTTGGAAGGCCATTGATGATGGAAAGAATTATACCATCATCATCATCAATAGGCTTTCCCAAGACAAGGGATAAATTGGTAGCCAATTGTTTTGCTTTGTTTGTGTGGGATAGGATCGTTTGATCTCTCTTCTTGAGATTTGCTAGCTCTGCTTTGTAATAAAATGTACGAGCCTTTATTTGCTGAGAAAACATAGTTTCAATAGATACCCAAACGTCACGAGCTGTGCTCAGATGCACAAGTTGAGCACCAATTTCTTCGGTAATAGATGCCAAAATCCAACCATGTACCAGCTGATCACGATGTCGCCAAGATAAATAAGTTGGATTTGGAATAACCTGATCTGCAGTACCATTTATTGTCGTTGGCGGTGTTGGAAACGAACCATCTATGACGGAAGATAGATCATATGCACATAACAACAGTAGAAGTTGAGCACGCCAGAGGCTATAGTTTGTGGTGTTGAGCTTGGTGGTTACGAAGGTGTGAATATTAGATGGAAGCGAGAGGTGAGACGGATCGGAGGAAGCTTCTGTGGTGGTGGACATGGTGGAAAAAAAGAGCACGGCTCTGCTTAGGCTCTTGATATCATATTGAAATGAGGAATGAGGTTTTACAGACCTAAGGTTTGCATCAGCAGACACCCTATATTTATAGAGGTTTACATATTTTGTTATAACAGAAAGCACTAAAAAATGCAAGTGTGCTGTAACAGACTGCTGTGGCTGTTGAGAAGTTTTTGGAGTCTGTTGAGGTTAACATGTGGCTCCTTATATAGCCCCATAGACATATCGAGTTCCTTAAATAATAGATGTGGGACTAAACAACATGAATCAGGGTAACTCCAATTACCCGACTTTTACATACCCCAACAGTAAGTAGAACGATCTCATATGTTTGCACCCTTCGATCGGGCAGAAGGAGAGAGACCAAGATGATGCTTACCATCCGTTGGTTTCTATATGTTGGGCACCTGCAGGCTTTTCCAGGTGATGGCGAGGGCCCAGATGATCGATCTTGCATGGTAAAGAGGTGGCTACCACACTTGACAAAGGTTCTGGGAGGTCATATGGATCGGAGAAGGTACGATGGAGAAGGATACACATAGCTTGGAAAGAAATGATGAAGGAGACAATGGTCGGCAACAATGGTGTTTGTCGACGACAACTTAATGAGTGAGGATCCAAGATAGGATACCACAATGAGAAAGACAGAGTTACAAATCTTGGAATACATTCTTCAAACACCAAGTCTCCGAACATAGAGTAAAGGTTTGGGAAGAATAGACAATAAAGTAAAAAAAATGAAAAAATGCCGTTTTTTTCATCTATTCCTATTACCATTTTGTATTCTCTTTCATGACTAATGAAGTATTTTATTTATTTCCAACGATGTGAGAATAAAGTTGATTTATTTGTTTTTGGTTTGTGTGGGACTAACATATGATAGAATTCGCACCCTATGAGAAAAGTTAAATACATATAGTATGCATGATTAAATTTTAAATGATGCATAAAATCCGAAAAGTTGAGCTCCATATTTCTTGCAAGCAATTTAGTACTCATGTTACATGATGCCCTCTCCTCACCATGTCTTATTTGGGAAATATTTTATTTGTGAATGGGAACAACCGAAGCCACCCCCAACACGTGCAAAATCTCCAAATCTCAGCCGAGGAAGAACCGTCAGTGAAGCAGTGATTCCAGGAACAGGAGAGATGCACGGAGCTTCTTGTGATAGATTTTGTCGCCACGGCCTCGGAGGTAACAAAAGGGAGATTGACAGTCACAAGCCAAATGCAAAGAAACCCAACATCGCACGCAAGACTCCAGCAAAGAGCAGCACATCTGTTACAAAAGAATTTACAAGTGTTCCTTCCTGTGCTTGAATATTATATATATATATATATATATATATATATATATAGGTGGGGTGGCTTATAATTGTTTCGTTTTATTATGGATATCACCGTTGTCTGTCATATTATTCTTTCAAGTCCTTTCTTTTTAGAGTACAGTTTGGAGTGGGAGTCTGAGTGTGGGGGAACCGAAAGCTCTTTGGTGAAGACAAGCTCCCTCTGTGTTGCCTTGCAGGCACAGCGTGGAAATACTCAAACCTTGTATTTGATTTTCTTTTACTCTTGCAATATCACGTGATGTTCATATCCGTGTTTCTTCTCTCCTTTACCAGAAGCGTTCTGCGAGATTTTATGTGGCACTGTAATTCACATAACACCTTTCCTCGCATTTGGATGTGGAGAAATAACTCGATGTTGACCACTCCAGTGGTGGACTGGAGGATCCACAGTATAGCCAACAAAATAAGCATTTACTCACTAATGCAAGTTTTTCTTTTCAAAGTCCATATACTTGTGATTAGAAATTGCTTATGAAAGCAAAATCTCGTTCTATTATAAACATAAACCCATCGATTTCATCACCAGAATATACGAATTTGCCGCATGATTTTGGTGAATAGGTTCTGATTTATAAAAGAAAGAAGATTTGTTTTTCCTGCTAAGATATCCAATTTTCATTAAAATACCAGCCAGAGGTCTTCAATATATGAAGACACTATGAAACTAGAGTATAAATAAATAAAATATATCCAACTCTATGCTTACCATATGATGAAAATGACTAAGTATGGATATTTGTATACAAGTATACAAATCTTAATACGAATTTCGGTTGTAAAAAACTTCCGGATATGGAGAAATCTGTATATAGATCTTATATAATATACAATTTAAGATAGAATATGATAACATAACCTTGCCCTAACACCATCATTCGACCCTCCCTTGTTTATGCATGGTTTAATTTCTTCTGAAGTCCTGGCAGAGTCATTATTTTCTTGACTATTTAAAACTAAGACGAGTAATAAGATTTGACACAAAAAAAATGACTTAACTCTTCTTGAAGTGAAAAGAAGAAGAAGAAAATGAATAGAAACGTTTGTTGCCACCAGAAATTGCTTGCCTTCCTGAAATGAGGACCAAATGTTATGATCCCGTGAATCAAATCTTCAATGGAGATAATTCCAGATTTTGCAAGACACATGCCATGACCAAGTTGTTGGTCGATGCATTTCTCAAGTTTTTATTATGATCATTCTTCAAAATAGAAAGAAACTAGTGCATGTGCCCGCGCTTTGTGGTGGAATGGGAAGAACACACTCATTGATGATTGAGTTGGAGTTCAATATAGGTCGATGAAGTCAAAATAAACTAGAATATCCATTAGAAGTTAAATTTAACATGAAACTAAAATTTGTAGAAGCTATATCACTACGAGGAAAACAAGTTATTGCTACAGAATTATGCCCACGGATGTGGGACTTGTGGCTACGAAATTGGGCTCCGACCACGACATGTCGTGGTCAGTAGCCGTATCTATAAGTCTCGTCGCGAGAGTTCTTTAACTACGAATATGTCGTGTCCACTACAAGTGACCACAGAATTTGTCGTGGCCATAACTCTTGTATGAAGCTTTGACCACAGAATTCTAGCTACGAGAAACTAGTGGCCACGGAATTATCGTGGTCACAAGTTTCCATAGCCACTTTTCGTGGCAACAACTCATTTTTCTTGTAGTGTATATACATATATAGTGAGTATGACTATTTTAATAATAAAGTCCAATAAAAGGAAGCATGCAACTTTTTAAAATGTTGTTAAAAAATGTGCTTGAGAGAAAATGTACCAGATCATTTGCCTTTCACAATAAAAGTTATCTAATACTAAAAATCTGCCCCTTGGTTCTTTGATAGGCATCTTAAACCGCCACAAAATTTGAAGTTTTGAAAAATTTCAATTCATTAATCTCAGATTCAACAAGAGTGATCTCCCGTAAGCGTACAAGGTATAACTACTACTACATATGAAATTTATATTGTATAATTTAATATGTTTATATGTATGATACAAACATGCATCAAATTATTAATCAAATATCGAAAAAATATCAAGTGGCTGAAGATTAAAAGATTTCATACTAAAACTAATGTCGAGGAGAAAAATTTCAAAGGATTCCTCCTTTTCCTAGGATTTCGAGGAGGTGTCACTATAAGAAAAATGAGTTGTAGCCACGGAATGTGGCTACGGAAACTTGTGGTCACGATAATTCTGTGGCTACTAGTTTCTCGTAGCTACAATTCCGTGGCCAAAACTTCATACAAGAGTTGTGGCCACGACAAGTTCTGTGGTCACTTGTAGTAGCCACGACATATTCGTGGTTAGAGAACTCTCACGACGAGACTTGTAGCTACAGCTACTGGCCACGTCCATGGTCACAAGTCCCACATCCGGTGATATAATTCTGTAGCCACAACTTATTTTCCTTGTATTGTCACTACAAGAGAAATGAGTTGTGGCCACGGAATGTGGCTACGGAAACTTATGGCCACGATAATTCTGTGGTCACTAGTTTCTCGTAGCTACAATTCTGTGGCCAAAGCTTCATACAAGAGTTGTGGCCATGATAAGTTATGTGGTCACTTGTAGTGGCCACGATATATTCGTGATTAAAGAACTCTCGCGACGAGACTTGTAGCTACGGCTACTGGTCACGACATGTCGTGGCCAGAGCCCAATTCCGTCGCCACAAGCCCCACATCTGTGGGTATAATTCTGTAGCCACAACTTGTTTTCCTTGTAGTGTGTGTGTCTAAAATAGTTGGAAAAGCGGTCTCACGTGACCTTGCACGTGCGAGAATAGTTTCTCCAAACTCACGAAAGTAGCTCTTGCTATAGCTAGAAAATGAGGCCTGCTGTCTAAGAGAGAAGGGACCATCTATCAAGAAAAGGAAAACAAGGGAAAGCAGATATAAAGTTTGAAACAAGGACATTGAATGGAATACAGATAAGAAGATGAATAAAAATATCATCAAACAAATTTCACCTTTTTGTTCCCATAGCTGATAACCGAATAAAAGCAGGTCTGCTTATCATTAGTTAGAATTTACAAAATAGTTGTTAAAAAAGGCATTCAAAATTGCTTCAACATGATTAATATTTACTACAAGAAAAATGAGTTGTGGTCACGGAATGTGGCTATGGAAACTTGTGGCAACGATAATTCCATGGCTACTAGTTTCTCGTAGCTACAATTCCGTGGCCAAATCTTCATATAAGAGTTGTGGCCACGACAAGTTTTGCGGTCACTTGTAGTGGCCACGACATATTCATGGTTAGAGAACTCTCGTGATGAGACTTGTAGCTACGGCTACTGGCTACGACGTATTGTGGCCAGAGCCCAATTCTGTGGCTACAAGCCCCACATCCGTGGGCATAGTTCTGTAGCCACAACTTGTTTTCCTTGTAGTGATGTAAGAGTAGATTGTATTGAACTTGGACTAAATAATGACAATCATCGCTACAATGTTTTTGCTTGTTTGTGGAATTTGTAATACAAAATGATTGTAAAGGGACATGAAATGTATGATAAATATATGGGAAGTAAGAAACTTACCCAAGGAGGTAGTCATAAGAACATTTATGGTAATAAGATAATTAAATATTCGGATTAAGGTTGCCAGTGATGATCATTAATGGTTCAGACTCACTTTTTCCTCATACTGACTTACCGTTCTCCATATTTATGCAAAATTATGCCTCGGAAATAATCTGGATTTCCATAATTAACAATGTGACGTTGGAAGAGTGTTAGTCATTAAGTATAATCTTCTATATTGGTGATCATCACTGCATCCGATACATTGTTGTTATTCTTATATATCCAATTTGTAATGCAAATAAAATATCAAGAGTTATGAATTTAAGGTTTATGCAAATGAATTGGCATCTTAATAGAATTATCAAAGAAAGACAATCAGATACCTAGGACGATATATTAATATATGTACATAATATTTGAAATAACTTGTACTTTAAAAAATAACATTTTAGAATGATGCAATAAAACTATGTAATTATTTCTCGGATTTATTTTATATACATAATGAAATTCAATCAAAACCAATACAAAAACTATAGATTAAATGCTGGGAGAACAATACAAACAGTAGAAGGGTGGGAGAAAAAAATGAATGGACACTCAGAATCATCTTTTTTTTTCGTAATGACTGCTTAATATTCATAAGAAGTTTGCACAATACTTCGAAAACCATCTTTCTTTTTTCATTGCTATTTAGTTTTTTTGTTATAGATGTATTCAATTTAACATATTACTTTATTTTCTCTTTTTATATTTGTGTATTTCTATAAAGTTGATTTAATCAATTATTAATTTCAACTTTACAAAAACATTTCATTTGAAAGTAAGTGTTATGAAACAATTATTATTCATAGGATAATCCGTATTTGTTAATTTGTAAAATATTCATATATGAATTATGGCTATTCGTTTTCAAGTCCATATCTCCATTTAAGTGTTGGTTTGTGATTTTCAATAAACGTAAATTATCCATTACTGTACATAACTATATGGCATCGTTGCCGGGGAAGCAACGGTAACGGTAGATACTTAGTTTTATTTATTTTCCCATTATATGCTCTTTATTTCTTTTTGTATATAATTGCATAACTGTTCTAATCATTTCTTTTGTTTGATTTTGTTGTGAGGGCCTGCGGAGCGAGGTTGAAGTTTCTAGGAGATCCGAGACATCCGAGTAAGGCGGAGGCCAGCTCTTTCAGATAGAGCCAGTAAAAGAGAGCAACATAAGAAGATCGAGAGCCGAGAGGAATAGTTTCAATGTAGCTTAGATTAGTTTTTATTCTATTTGATGAGATAACGATTCAAATAAATAATTTGTAATAACAATCAGACATTCTAAGGACAATTAGATTCACAGGTCTATTTTACCAAGTATTTGTTCACTTGAGGACTCGATCGGATTTTCATGATTTTTTATCGATTCTATCTTTTATCCCTTCTACTTTTCCCTTTATTTTTTTGTTGCCCATGTTTTGAGATTCTCACCTTATTTTCTGTTTACATCTTCGTTGATTGTGCTGTAATTCTAGGATTGCTTGATTCGATACTTATATCCAAAGCCTAATCTATTCCATGTACTTATTGTCTCTACACTTAGACTTAATCAAATCAAAAAATACTTCACGATTAACAACAATTCCTTCTTAGGACAATTTCATTGAATGCTTATCATATAGATTAGTTGTAATTTTATGGGCGGATCATCCTGCATGTAGAATGCACGATCAAGATTAGGGCTGGCTATCGAGCCTATCGAGCTCGTTAATGAAATAGGTGTTTTATTGGTGAAAAAGTGTTTTGCCTGGGCTCAAACCCGAGGCCTCCTATTTAAAGATCATCCACCTTACCAATAGGCCACCATCCAAGTTGTATATAAAAGTTAAATTATAATATATATTGTAACATTCTGCTTGTTAATAAAAAAGAAAAAATACTAAATATCTAACTATAACCTAGATTAACATAGATAAAAGGTAGAAAATCCAAGTCTACAACATAGTCCACCCAACATTGTTGTTACATAAACAACATAAACACATAATCCACCATTAACAATGTGGCAAAACTAATAAAAATAAAAATAAAAATCATTGTAGTTTCACAAATAGAATATATATTTATATATGTATTCCTTATCGAGCCCGTTATTGAGTTATTGAGATGATCAAGGCTCGGCTCGGGCTCGGCTCGATAAGCTATCGAGCCCACAAATCTGGCTCGGGCTCGGCTCAATAGCTTAATGAGCCAAGCTCACGAGCCCTTATCGAGCCGAGCCCGAGCCTGGCTCATCGACCCGTGATTCAATAGCCAGCCCTAATCAAGATACACATTTTTGACTCTTCATACATTCATAATTTTTACACATATCAGCTTTTCGTATTCCTTCCCTTGTTTTCTTGGACTTAGCATAAAGAGGAAACATGAAAATTTGTTAGGCGATTTTATGAAAAATATCCAAAAAAGTTGAAAAGCAAGAATTAAAAAAAGGTTTGCTTAAAAAACTTCGACCAAAATAATATCAATTAATGAACATCATTGTATTGGGTTCATAAAGCCAACATTATTCTCAGGTACTTTCTGGACTGAGTGAGCTATGATCTTAGGAATTATATATGAAAATCCAACATGGTTACTGCCTTGTTTATCGCATGGGTCTACGAAGTATTAATGCTTCTATCGAAGAGTGGGCTAGTAGGATCGAGTCCGCTTGTAGATTTGATCTGAATTACTTGAGCATAGAGGTACGGTGACGACGGGACAATGTCTCATTGTTCAACGTCCCAATACCCTTCAGGGGAAGTACATCAATATCTATATCTGTTTCCTTTCCCCTATTCTTTAGCTGAGTAGTGGTCCCGGATCAGATAACTAGGACCTCAAAAAGTACATGCTATAGGTTTTAAAGGATGTAGGAAGTACAAGACACTTGTTTGGAAGTACTCACTCTCCTATAGGGTTACTCGATTAATCTGACATGTTTGCTTGAAAACAATCAATAAATACTACCTACATAAAAAGCCGAACTCTCAGAGCTTCACGTGTTGTGTTGGTGAATCCACCTTTGTTTTATGGTTTGATTGATTTTATCTAGGTCAAAGATATAAAAAATTGTGCACTTGCACCATTTTTCTTTACTTCTTTTTATGATCCCTTTCCATTTCACTCATTTTGAGCCTTCATTTCTTTTTTCCTCTTCACTTTATTTCTTGTGTATCTTCGTGTTCTTAATTCCTCATCTCATATCCCGTTGCTCCTCAAGATGGCATACCATGGATTGTTTTATTGGGACTCTGCCAACACACACATCGATTCCCAATATTAGCTTCTCCAATAATTTGGGGCGATGTCAAGGAGATTGGTTCAGACTTTACGAACCACTCTCAAGACTTCCCACTTCTTTCTTCACCAAGAATTCATGATAACTCTCTTCCGGAAATCTCTTCTTTTCAAATGGAGATCGACTAATCTCTATTCACATCTTCCACTTTAATAAAGTTCAAGATTGTCCCTAATCTTGAACATTTCTCAACATCTAGTGCTTATTTCAGGATTGAGCGGTCATGCTTCCTATTGCAGACCTAGAACCCGATCCAGATTTTTATCATCTGATCTGAAGTAGACTTGTCTCCTCAAAAAGGGAAGGCACAACAAGTAGATCAAAATGAGGTTAATGTACAAATACTCGCCTCCATACAAGCGATCCAGCAACAATTGACCGCATAGGTCGACACTCAAGCCACCTTACAGGAAATATTAATGGAGATGAGGAGGGACAAATAGAACATAATAGGAGGAGAAGAAAACCATGTATATGGACACCATGTAAGAGAGGAAGAGAGGCGAGAAGTACCGAAGCTGACTCTAAAGGAAACATATAACACTGGAGTTGGTCAAGTCATGATGAATCCCAGATTCATCTGCATTATTCTCTAATATTATCTCTCAAGCTTAAGAAAACCAATAAAAATTACCGACAAATAACACTAATTAACTTACTATATGTTGTGAATAATTACCTATAATTATTGTATATTAATGTACCTATTATTGTGCTATTATTTTTATGCATTTATTATTTATAAGAAATCCAATAAAAATTATAATAATATTGTATATAAATAATTTAACCTAATTTATCAAATAAAAATCTAAAAAATAAGAAAAGAAATAAAATTAAGTAATCTAGTTCTTTAAATTGCTTGCAAAATTATTTTTTTATATAGATGACTTTATTTCTCATTGAATTCTGCATGAAAGTTGTAGATCTCATCGACATCTACAACTTTCATGTCCCCTTTTTCTTTAATTCATATCCCATTTATTTCTTTTATAATTTATGCCATCTTATTCATTTATCTCAATTCCCATTGGGCCATGTGGTGCCATCTCAGCACACCACATGTCCCTCTCCTCTTCTTTGATTCCCCCACCTCCTGGGTCATTGGATCATCAGATCCAATGACTGGGAGCCCTTTCCTACCTCCAGTGCACTTGTGAGAAGCATCACACCCCGTCAAACTCTCCAACTTTCAACCATTTTCCCATCAACCTCCGACTACCTCCCTCCCATCTCCCATCATCATTCTCATCCTCAATCATCAACCACCTTCGCCAACCTCCAAACCTCCTCGTCTCCCTCACATGCTCCGCTGGTCGTCGATTGAAACTTCCATAAGAATTCCCTGGAACCATGATGAATCTCGTATACATCATGCTAAAATTGGTTAATTAAGCTCTGTTCCTCATACTTCATTTGTATTTAATCATTAATACAACATCATTAGCATTCACACATGTATAAATAATATTCGCATATCATCATGCATAATTGAATCAAAAATCCAAGTTAAAATAAGCTTGAAAAGCTGCTAATTTCCCATATTTTTAGTTAATTCATCCTAACTCCAATTGACCCAAGTTACCTCCATCGTGTAAATATTACTAACAAGAATAAATAAAAAAAAATAGTTACTCAAATAAATGTCAAATGATCCCAAAGTGTAATTTCACATCTGACGGACTAAAACGTACATATCTCCCTCATACAATGTCTGATTTTGGTCTACTCACTTTTAAAGTAATCGTTTTCAAATACCTTCAAAAGAAGACCAATTTCGTAAAATTTGGAGCTCATGTGTGAAAGTTGGGTTTTGAGCCTCTTTTACGTATTTAACTTTTTGCGATTTTTGACCGGAGTTTTTATGTACATAATTGACCTATTTAATTGTATTTCTTCTTCATTTGTTTTCTTTGATGAATGTTTTATTGAACGGCATAAAAATCCAAATCTAAATGAAAACTGAAATCAAAGAATCTGACAGTGTCCAAGTGTCCGTTGTGTGTCTGTATAAAAGTTGCGTGTTTTGTACTTCTATTTTATTTACCTATTTTCTTATTTATCAAAAATCCAAAAAAGTAGATTAGTGTGTAATTAATTTTTTTTGTATTTTATCGTATTTTTTCTAGAATTTTTATCCTTCTTAAAACCACCAAATTTTTTTGTTAAACTCCAAAAAGCCGACTTCCTTTACACTTGGAGACCACCAAAAATACCACTTCAAACAAATAACCTCTTTTTCTCCTGAGTCCGTCATGAAATTTGTAGATCTCGTCGAGACGAACAACTTTTGTAAAGGAAATTTTTTGATCTGAGGTCACCTTCTATTTCTTTTCTCTTTTTCTTTGTCTTTAAATTTTGATTTTTTGGATGCCACGTGGCAGCTCCTGGGCATGCCACGTGGCATCCCACTTTCTCTCTCCAGTGCCCCTCCCCTCGGGTCACATGCCTAGCATGTGATCCCCCCTTCATCTCCTCTATCCGTTCTCTGCTTCTAAGGCCATTAAGCCTCCGCCATGCATGGCCCCCGGCTGTTACGCGCTGCCGCCCACCTCCACACCTTCCAGCCGTTCGCCTCCTCCTCTCTTAACATGCGTCGACCCCCCTATAAAGTCCTCCCTTGCCAGCCTTCCCGATCATCCGCCGACTACAACCATAAAGGAAGTCCATCGTTGGTGGTGACAGCTCTTGCACACTTTCCTTTTTCGATGAGATCTGAAGCCCAACGAGGCTGCGTTGCAGCGCGCATCCCCATCGCCGTGTCTACTTGCTCCGACCTTGGTTGTTGATCTATTCACACCTCTCCAGGTACTTTTCCTCCCCCTTCCTACGCATCTTATTCATCCCATCGTACCATTGTTCCTCCGACACTTCGCGTCATCCGCATGTCGCATATCCCTTCGTCCGATCGACACTGGCCACCCTCCAACAGCCTCGCATCGGATCTCCTCCGCTTCTACTGCGACCGCCCCTCCATCTCCGACCTTGCAAAGGTCCGAACTTTAGCTCCTTCTGCTCCATCTACATAGGAGCTTCGTCCATGGTTCCCTGTTATTTTCCACTAACCCCGTAGGTCTAGCTCTTCACTATCGAGCTCCGCCGCCCCGTGCAACTCCGCACCGACAAGCTCGCTCCAACCGACCATGGTCGACAACTCCCTCGGGCGTGTGTCGCCTGGTATCTAATCCGGCAAGAGCCACCGTGCGGCCTCCGCCTCGTCACCGCGTCGCGTGGCCTCTGCCTCGCTACAACAACACACTCCTCCACCTTCATCTGCCGCCACCCCACATACAACCTCCACCTACGTGAGGCCCGCCACTGGAAGTCATCGCTCCACCTCGTAGTCGTGCGTCGACGGAGGTGGGAAGATCGCCTGACGCCCTGCACCGCTCCAGCTGCTCGGTCGTGTGTCGGTCGAGCCCTCACCACCACGCTCCGTCGTGCGTGACTCCACCAAGGCCTCCACCCTTCGCCACCGCCTGACCTCCTCCGCCCGACTCCACAACCGTTGGATCACCTTTGATCCAACAGTCCTGTAGGGAACCACGTCACACCCTCCCAAACCTCATGTCCAAGCTTGGAGGTTTGGGCCTCCGAAGCAGTCACATATAGGCTCGGAAGCCCGAGCCTACGATTCGGTTCGAGCCTCCTGCCTCGTCGATCGAGCCTCTAGTTCGGGGCTCCAAACCTCCCGTACCCAAACCACAGCTTCGACGCCATCGAGCCTCTAGTTCGGGGCTCCGAACCTCCCGTGCCCAAACCACAACTTCGGCGCCATCGAGCCTCTCCAATCACGTGCATAACACGTGAGGTACTGGGCAATTTGCATCTGTACCCCGCAAGTTTCAGAATTTGCGAAAAGATCCCCACCAGCCCAGATCATGTGCCTAGGATGTGGTACCTTGGAAAAATTCCAGCAAAGCCCTTTGAGTTTCCTTATTTACAGATAAGCCCCCAAGGACCTATTTGTCGGAAAAATAATTATTTTATTTATATTTTAGTCCTTGCAAATTCAATTTAGCATATCTTTTACCTCCAAACTCTGATTTTAGCATATAATATGTCATTTTGAAGCTCTTTTCATGCTCTATTATTTAGCATAGTTTGTGGACAGACCTGAGGCTGTTTCTGGATGATAATTATTTGAGGATCAATTTGATCTATGCAGGATATTTCTTAACTTATTTGTGTTATTTTATAATGAGAAATTTCTAACTTTATCTACAGGAATTTGTGTGAAAATAATCGAAGCATGGTTTGATTGAATTATTTTATTACATGGAGAAAGATGAGCACTAATGATCTTGTGAATCTTTGTTCTCGAATTGAAATGGAGAGTTATCCTTATCAAGTATAGACTGTCAAATATTTTGGAGATTCTTGAATTGTTTGTAGAATTTATCGAATAGAATTTTACAGTTCGAAGAATTTGATATCCTTGCAGGAACTATATAGACGAGTCTTGATTAGTGCATTCACTAACTTCTTTATGATTTGAGAATCATTATTGTGGAATAGTATTACAGGGATTAAAAGCTTGATATCTAAATTAATTCATTGTGGTTAAATGCAAGCTTGAGCTCTAATTGATAAATATTTTTGGATTTAACCTCTTTTGATCTGTGAATAATTTTGAGAATTCATTGATCATATCTTTAAGGAATTTAATACATTTGAAATGACAAATCCTGAGCATATTTCTCTCTGTTTATTTCTTTGCATCTGCATTGCATTGTATCATACTCTTCCAACACAGAAAATAATCAAACAAGTAATTAATTATTTGAATTAATTTAAACCTCGCAACTAAAAATCATCATTCCCTGTGTTCGATATTGGTAGACTTGCCGAGAAAAATTCTCCACAACATTCAAAGCTTGTGGCTTTTGATCGACCAATTTTTGCCTATACTACAATTATGGATTCTTAAAGAGGTGGATTTCGTGTTCATCAAACCACCGCACCTTCTTCCTCAAAACCCTTCCTCATCGCTTGAGGTGGTTATCCACTATTCCTGAAGTTACTCCTAGCGATCTCCTAAGCTTCTATGACAGAGAAATTTGACGAGATAGAGCAACGACGGAGAATAAACTTCAATGAGGTCCAAGATTTTTCTCCCTTGCTGCTGCCCCTTAGCTGCTCGAGCTTTAAGTTGGTGACCTGATGAATCCACGTTTCATCATCTTTATTCTATCATTTTGGCCTTAAAAACCCTAGTAAATGCGTATAAATAGGCATAATCCATGCATTTTAGCATTCATGTATATGTATGTAAATATGGTATAAAATGCGGTTTTTAAAGCCAAAATTATAGAATAAAGAAAAGAAAAGAAAAAGAATAAAATATTGTAAATCTTTTTTGACCCGAAACCCCGAGACCTAGGCATCTTGATGAATAGGTCGACAAGGAATAAAGTAGGGGGAGATAAAGGCCAAAATACAGATAAAATACCTATAATTATTAATTCATTCTTTATCCATTTTGGGACCTATTTTTGGTTCCACTTTTTATACATCAAATAAAGAAACTTTGTTCCTGAAAGTTGTAGATAATTTTATAAAGAAAAATACAAAATTGATTTCACAGAAAAATAATGTACAGATAAAAAGTTATGGTCTGAATAAAAATCCAGAATCCCAACTTCCCAGACCCGTATCTCACAAATAAAAACTCCAAATGCCGCATACTCACCTTTAATTGTATATAGAAGAAAATAATCTATCCAATGGTGGTGGTTTCGCATTTGGCGGAGCTACGGTTTGAAAGTTGAGTTTTGGACCCACATTGTATAATTGTACATATTAAAATAATCAATTTATTAATTATTTATTATTTTTATATTTTTATATTTTTATAATGTTGTAAATATTACTTATAATAACCATGTGCATTAAAATCAGAATAAAAATAATAAATAATAAATCTTCCTCAACCTTGTATATTCTTTCAAGTCATTTCCAGCTAAATCTTCTAACCATTATCTTCTTAGTGTTTCTCCAATTTCTCTCTATATTCTTTCATATCAATCTTGTATATAAGCCTTGGGATAGAATCATCGATCATCCGCACGCAGTCACCTTCTCTCTTCTGATCGCTTCTCCATAAGCCAATTCACCTTGATCTATCACTGATTATGCTATGGTCAGTGACCCACTTAGGGCTTGATTCTCACACCTCCAGAAGCCTGCCATCCCACTTCATTTTCATCGTTTGAGATTCGTAGTTGCTTGGTCTACTCATTGACTCGTTCTACGTGCTCAATGATCGAAAATTTACTTGAGCTCCAATCTTAACATTAGCCACTAGAGCTACATCATTGACAGAACTTGCTAGCACATGTCTGACCTTCATAAGGCTATCGTCCTCTTCGCTATGACTCAAGGAAGGTTACATAACCTTCAAACTTAGAAGAGGTTCTTGGAGAAGGAAGACCGACTTCGCTGAAGCGGCGCACGCATGCCACCGTATGTGGAGGAGAGGGAAGAACACGTGAAGCAGGTGCCGTTTGATCTGGTCTTCCAGATCATATCCAACAGTCTAATCAACCTTGAGCCTTATATTTGAAGAAGCGTGTCATGACTTAGGGTCACGATATACAAAGCGCCAACGATCGATGCATGCTAGAACCTTGCATCCGAGCCTCCCCCGGTCATGTGCAACATGCACGTAATAGTGGTCAATTTGCAAACAAGCCCAAGAAGATTCACTATTTATAGATAAGTCCAATCATTTGGTAAAATTGCATTTCTTCTCGAGCAGGTATCTGTAGTTACTTTTTAATCCACTTTGCACCTATTTGTAAAAAAATAAATCATGTTTTCTTGCATTTATGCCCCTACATTGTTTTATTAATAACTTGTGAACCACTTATCCATTTTTGAGATTGCTGTCTTTGGAAAGCTAATTTTATGCTCTTTAATTTAATGCAATTAGATCACTATTTTGATCTAAAAATTCATGCATTAATATTAGAATGTTTTTTTGACTATTCAGACTTCTTATGAATTTAAAAGATAAAATTATGACTGAAGTTGATTGCTCTCTTTTTGGCATTGATCATTCATTCGATTATTAATTGATCTCACAACTATTTATTATTAAATATGGAGCATATTTTATGTTGTATGTATTTGTGAGTATAGTGTATAATTAGTTGTCATGTAAAATAATTGCATAAAATGTGTTAAAAATTTCATTATCTTTGTGTTATTTGTATTCTTCTTGACGAAAAGCCTATAAACTACTTAAATAATTAATTTATTCCTAAATTTAATTAGATAATTGCCCATGTCCCTATGTTCGATCCTGGACTTTCCCAATTATAAATTCCCAAGTCCACTTCGTAGAAAAATTTAACTTGGTTCTGTTAATTATCAATTGGCCCATGCTACAACGAGAGCATATTATTTAAGACGATTGACGATTCATCCCCTATACTTAAGCTAAGCTCGTTCTCGATCTAATAAATAAAGAATCAATTAGAGAGTTTGTGATTTTTTAGTGAATCCCCTAACATGTGCATGTGAAGAGACAAGACTTAAGAAAACTAGAACACTTGGTTTTAAAGATCTTAAGACTCTAAGATGAACTTGTCTTAATCAAAAAGGAATTCAACTCCTCTAATTATCAGACTCCCACTATATACATATATGTAAGAGGTATAACATTAATGTATTGTCTGCATTCACGAGAGTAGAGTCAATGTGTCCCTTAAAGTTCAATACAAGAGAATCTCCTAAGGACCCAATCCTCAACACTAGGGATTAAATCTAGTCTTGTTTCAATCCATTGTCACTTTAGCTTTTTTAAAATGTGGATGGCATGTAAAATAATGGAGGAAGTATGACTGCGTCATTTCTTTTCTCCCTCTCATTGGAACCAGGTATCTCTCAAGTTTCTTATTAACTCAATACAATGTATTTTTGTTGTTAATCAGTGCATCAGTCAAAAGAAGTTGAGTCGTCTGTACTTGCATTTCCTGTGAGTATACCGGGGTGCGTCTTTTTCAAGTATCTAATATACTTGCACCCAGACTTGTATCACTTACGATGCATAACCCTTTTTGAGGTACAAGCCCGACTCATAAAAGCCCAGTACTTTCATCCAATTAGACACTTAAAGGTTGGGAGCACGCTATAGTGTAAGCTCATATGTAATATGGTAATGCTTTGAGCTTTTTTTTCATCATTCTTTTCTTTTCTTTTTTTTCTTTTTGGCTAGCTCCACTACTTTTACATGCATTTACACACACTGGTCTACAAATTACTTTAATTATTTCATAGCTTGGAACTTAGGTTTTGATCAAGAGATTATTATGACAATCATGTCCCATACTGGCTAAGATGCTGACACTTAGGTTTCATGAAGCCTTCATTAATCTTATCCCATCCTTGAGTATCATAAAATCAAGTCCAAACTTGAATCTTAAATCCAATTCCTCAAGTGAAACCTCAATTCATCTCAATAATGAATGTAATCGTGCAAGCCAATTGTGGTCATATTATTTAAGGAAGAGATTGAGTATGCAATATAACACGCAAATCTTTCTAGATAGGTGAAAACCATCAAAGAATGCTCCCAAGAGGATGGTTATGCGTACCACACATGGCAGACATGTAGTCGTCAAATTGACCTCTCTCGGAGACCAACTGGTGATCTCAACAATCAACCCACACAATATATCAATCAATGAATAAGCATGTATGAATCAAAATTTATTATAAACCTTATGAATAAATGTGTATAGTAACAAACATAGTAGGGTGTCGAACACATGATGCCAAATGATGTAGCACTTAATATTATTTATAGATAAATAATGAACAAATACTGTATGTGTGTATATATATGTGTGCATACTTGTGTCTCAAAATATGTGAGTTTTAATTAAATATAATAAATAACTAAATATTCATATATTTTAATTATACATATATATATATATATACATATGTATTTTTTTCTTTAAAATAACTTTTTTTTATGAAAATGTATAAGGGCTATATAAGTCTATATGGACAATATATGAGACTATAAATATAAATACAACTAAAATAAATAAAATTAAGAAAATAATTTATTTTTGGGTTTTTAATAATTTTTTACTATTTTTGTGATTTTAAGTAATTTTTTTATTTTTATAAATTTTTGTAGTCCAAAAAAGACAAAATCAGACTTTTTAATTTTCCCAAATTGTTTTGAGATTTAAAAATACTAGTTAATGTCAAAAATTCTGAAAACAAATTTTTATGCAATCTAATATATAAATACAAATATAGGATAAAAACAAATATTTTTGGATTTTTTGGGAAGTTTTTATTTTTTATAGGATTTTCGAGTTTTTAATTTTTATGCAATTTCTTTTCTATTTTTTTGGATTTTCGATTTGGGGATAATATATACTATAATAAACACAATCTATTTTTTTAGACTTTTGAAACACAATTTTTTATTTTTTTTGATTTTTTAATGCTAACATGGAATATTTATGCAATATTTTATTTTTATAAATAGGTAAAAGTCCTAAAATGTTATTATAAAAATGTGACAGGAAAATACATTCAAGCAAGAGCTTATTCTTATTTTTATGGATTTTTAGAGCACATCATATATTTTTAATAAATATAAAACATCGCACAGAAGTCATAGAACTAATAGGGATATTTTTGTAAATGAAATTAAATACAAGGATGACAATGCAATTTAATCCATAATTTAATATTAATATTCTGGCTTTATCTATTAAACGATAATTAAAACAACACGCGAGGGTTTACATGCAATATTCACAATATAAAATGTGCGTACACACACGACTCTAGTAGGGACTAAAATACAATATTAAAGAAGTTCAAGGGGGCATATGCAATTTGTACACAAATTTTAATTATAAATTACAAAATATATGCAGGGGTCTGCATACATTACCGACTAAAGTGCGGCGATCCAACTGTCCTTGTGCTTACATGTGGATGATATGATGGCTCTGGTCGGACGACACTTCATCTTGATCCGAGGGCTATGAATAAAGCTAGCGATGGTTCTTGATCCAACAGTGTTTGAGGGTGTTGGAAGAACACCGAAGAACACCGCTTGAGCGTTGCTTTGATTGACGAATTCGAATTGCTCTGGGCTCTTTTCTCCTCGCCGAAGAGTGGAAAGGGATGCTGGTATGCCTCCACGTGCTTTGATAGCTTCGGGAGAGTTCGAGGGGGGCTCAGAGATCCCACATAGCTCCTGGTGACCTGGAGCTTTGCTCGGGTACTTTGATCACTCTAGAAGGCTTATTTGTGTCCTAGACCTACACCAGACATCGGGGTGGCTCGAGGCGATGGTCCTCGGCCCAAAAAGGGAGGCGTAAACCTCGTGAATGAAGCGACGTGTGTAGCTATGGTGAAGCATAGGAACAGAGCTTTGATTCCTCAAATCAAGGCACGATTCAATGGGGATTTGGGCGGAATAGATGAAGCAACGAAAGGGATTCAATATGGGGTGATAAGCGAGTTGATTCACAGACACAATCACAGTGATTTCGACCTCGAGCTCAGGCTTAGGTTAATTTGAGTTTTTTGAATTTAAACCTAGACCTATATATTAGCTACGAAATCAATATCATTAAAGAAACCTACGCATTAGATAGTACCTAGAATGAGAAGAAAATGGGGTTCAACTGATCTAAGAGATCAGAAACAAAACCTCACAATGGTGCTTTGCTGGAGGTGGTGGATCAGCCTCTACGATTATCCTCCTCGCTGTAGATCATCACCTAAAGCTTCCTATCACCAAGCCGGAGGTGGTTGAGGGGCTAAGACAAGTCGAAGATCGTTTAAAAAGCAAAAATGAGAAATGAGAATCTTTTTATAGATGGGGTTTTGGCAATTTCTGAGGGGCGATGGCATGCTTGGGAGTGGAGGTTGGTGGAGATTCGAAGATGGGCGTGAGGCTAGGACCACAAGGCTCTAGGATAGAGAAGGTCTCGAGGCGAGAGGATGTAAGATGGAGGCGTAGAAATTGGGTGAAGATGGGCACCTGTAAAGATCTGACATGAATCAAAGGGTTATATGGTACAGTTGACCTAGGTCAATAAACGATGTCACCTGGTTCGTCCACGTGGACCAACCAGGAAATTCCAAATCAGAAATTCCTTGGAAATTTAAAAAGAATTAGTAAATAAATTTATTATTTTTATTATAAAATAAAAAATATTTCTTATTTTGTGTAGAACTTAATGCTGATTTTATTTGTTTTGAAGAGATGTTTTATTACATGTTACTTTTTACAAGTATAAACATAGGTATATTTATCTAAGATTTGGGTATTTTATTTGTATTTTATATTTTTGTTTTTATAAATTTAATCTCATATTTTATATATCTATATCTTATTTTTATATACGTAAATATTTTTTATTATATTTTTCTGATGTAATATATACACTTAAATAAATAGAGGTATTAAATAGATAGGTATAAGCATATGCATTTTATCTACATATTTTTTGTTCTTATTTTATTTTAGTATTTTATTTATGGTGTTATTGTATTCAAAATATATACATATACTATAAATAAAATTTAAAAAATTCTAAAAATATAAAAGTATAGAAATAATAAAGTATAAATAAAATAAATATTTTATTCTGGTATATTGTATAATAAGTAGGGGTGCACATGGATCGGATTTTGGCTTAATCCGTGTCCAATCCACACATAACGGATTTTTGATTTTTCCAGTCCAATCCAATCCATTAAACATTCAAATCCAATCCAATCCAATCCACCGATTTACGGATTGGATCGGATTGGTTCGGATTTTTAATGCTCACGTAATCTATGATTAACTTTGTAGCATAGTCGAACTCGCTCGAATCATGGTTCTAAATTTGAAATTATGTATAAATGTAAAGAAACGAATAGTTAATTTTTGGAAAGCAATTTGACTTAATTTTTTTGAAAAGCAAAAACATATATGCTTGTTATGAATTTATTACAACCGATCATTGTATAACTAAATAAAAATAACGTACTTGTAATCCGTAGAAATCATAAAAGAATCATATTGACTTTGAATAAAATTGCAAGTTTGTATATATCAAATAGGAACTACAACTAGATAACTACGCATGCGCAAGGAAGACCTGGTTGCACATGCACACAACTAGGACAAGGACAACATCCGGTGGAGATATGTGTGCACCTGAGGGTGGAGATGTGTGTGGCGCAGGTGAGTGTTTTGTTTGTAATGGGTCCCGAGTAGGTTTAGGTTTATGTATTATTATTTTTAGATGTTTGTTTCGTTTGAAAAATTGGAAGGGCCTAAAGGACATTACGGGTAGGTATTACTTTTTTCTAAACCAACTAGTAGGGTGAGATAAGGGGTTTTCCAGCAAGTTGTGTGTAGTAAAACTTGAATTGGAATAGGTTTAAGTTATAAAAAGACTAGCTTGGATATTTACACATAGCTTTCAAATAAAATGTAATATATAATATGCTTTATTAAGAATAAATAAAATAGTATATATTATTATTTATTAATGGATTAACGGATTGGATCGGATTGGATTTTGACAAAAATCCAATACAATCCATAAATGAACGGATTTGTAAAATTCCAATCCGATCCGATCCATTAAACTTATAAATCCAAACCGATCCAATCCAATGTCAACGGATTGGATCGAATTACGGATTTTATCCGATCCATGTGCACCCCTAATAATAAGGGTCCAAAACCTAACTTTCATATCTTAACTCCAAAACATATGAAACAACCTTCATTACATAGCTTATTAAAAGTTATAAACAATTAAAGTGATTTTGATATTTTTTGATTCTTTATTTAGGAGATATGGGTCTATAAAGTTGGGATTTTTGTTTTTTATTTTGCATATAAAAAGTACATTTATATTATTTTTGTATGAAATCAATTTTGTATTTTTATCTACAACTTTCATGTACAAAGTTTATAGATTTGATGAATAAATAGTAAAGAATAAATCAGTTCCCAAAAGTAATTATTGACCTATTTTTGTAAGGTTGTCCGACTGTGTTTTGTGTACAATTTGCCACCCTATCTCCCCCTACTTTCTTCCTTGTCGACTAAGTCATCCTGATGGCTGAGTCTCGGGGGCTAGGGTCACTTCAGTGTCCTTGATACTTCGCTCTGTTTCTTTTCTTTTCTTTATTCTTTTATTTTGGCAATAAATACAATAAATGTATAACCTTTTATACAGTATTTTGTACAAATTAACTAATGTTTATTTTGAAAAATTAATGATATATACCTGCATTTAGCTAGGGTTTAACAACCAAAATGAAAGAATAAAGGTGATGAAATAGAGATTCATCTCCCCCCTATACTTGCCTTTGCTAGTCCCTAGCAAACATTTATGCCTATAAGTATCAGAAAAGAAAATAAAGAAAAGAAAAAGAAATGACTTGGAATAATTTTTTATTTTTAAACTTGTCTTTATAAAGCCAAACTTTGGAGCTCAAAGAAGGCCTTTTGATTAATGTTGTATTCGGAACTACAAAGAAGTTAGGAAGTGTGACATAACAACCCTTAGGTTCCATACTCCTATTATTCAGTCCAATTCACAGCCAAGTCAAAACCATCCTCTCAGTCCCATACTCTTGCTACCGTGAAATGATAGAACCATGTGTGTGAAATTGTTTAGCTCTCCTCAGATAAAATCATCAAACTACCACGGTGTATTCTCTTATGATAAATCATCCTCATGGAGACAGATATTCCCTTCTAAGGTCATGTGCTCCCGGTCTTTACAACCGAATGGGGTAAGATATTAGAAGAATGGGAAGAGAAGTGGTAATGGACCAGTGTAGTCTTCATTCCCCTATGAAGTCGGTTAGTGTAACCGATTCTTCACCAAGAAGCATGTTTTTTTTTCCTGAAGCTCATATTTGTGTAATTTTTGGTTGCAGGCTTCTTTGGATATTTTCTTTAACTTTGCATAGCTTCTGCATTCTTGTTTGTGCCCTGGTGGATATAGCATCTTTTGTTCCCCCCACTTTTTTGGGGTCTTGGAAAAAATGTGCCGATAGACCATCCCCTATCTGAAGCATTATTTCAATCCATCTCTAGTCTTGAGATATCATTGTTAACAGAAGAAGTGGGTTAGAGTACTTGTGCCGACAATCCCCAAGAATGGTTCATGAGACACGCTTGACAAAGCGACCTTGCATCGTCTCGACTTATACTCCAAGATTTTTCAACAGTTCATCTCAGTTGAGCTAAGTGCTAGGTGCGAGGTTTCTAGTCAAGTCACTTTCTCAAGAGTCTTACAGATAATATGAAGGGTTCTATTTAGGTACATTGAATTGACCCATGAACATAGTCTTATGGAATCTAAATAATCAAGGTGACCTGAAATGTCCCCACTTCCAGTCCTCAATGGGTTCCTCAGAAATTAGGTGTATTAAGGTCTATTTCAAGCTCTAATCTTCAGACTTTATTTGGACTTGTTCAATTATCTAGATTACTCCAAAAAATGTGAATGCTATGTACAATGCAAGAAAATATTTTTGTGCCGCAATTATCTGCTTTTAGATTTTTATGAATATTTGAATAAAGTTTTGTAATTTTTTATGCAATTTTTTTGAAAAGATTTTTGCAAATGTGTTTGGGATTTTTCAAAACATTTTTTTGGAATTAAAATATATGTACAAATATTTACACAAGGATGCATCTCATTATTTACAAGAGTTTGTGGTTTTAAGAATTTACAAGGTATGTTGTTATCTATAAAGAGAACTATACACTGTTGGTGAAAAGTGTTTATGAGAAAGATGTACATATTTCTCAAACTTATTGGAAAATGATTTTACAAACAATTTCTGAAACTATAGTCCAAAGTATTTTCACAAATAATTTTTATAAACATTTACAAACATTTGAAAACTATCTTGCAAAGGTTTTACAAATAGCATATATAGATTTTTCAAATATTTTTGCTACCATTTTTCAAACCATTTGCAAATCAATTTATTTCAAACAAAGGAAAGAAATTTTTATAAACAAAATATTTTTACAATGGTTGAAAACATTTTACAAAATATTTTTCAAAAGATTTTCAACTTTTTTTCAGATAAGTTTGCAAAACAATTTTAACTGATTTTATTAATAAGTATATACAAAAAGAATTCAAGGAATACTCATATTTTTATTAGGTGGTTTTAATGAATTTTACGATATATATATATAAATATTTTAACCATACTTACTGAAAATATGAAAGTACGAGTTATGGGTAAAATATATACAGAGTTTATATTGACCCCTTATACTTAGCTTGAGCTATGTCCTCTTAGATCAAAGAGAAAAGGAAGACATAACTCGTAGTAAGTATAGAGAAGTCTATACTACAATGACTCTATGAATAATAAGAAATCAACCGTCCCCCCTATACTTAGGATCAAGTAATCCTAAGTATAGCAGGTTGCATTCTTCATGCAGGGAAGGTTCAGAGTCGTAATGAATAAATGACTCAACAAATTATCGACTCAGCCTGTCCCCCCTATACTTAGGTTGAAATATCACTAAGTATAGAAAGATTGTAAAGAGTTGAGGAGATAGGTGAGAGATTAAAGAATGATTAACTCGAGGGCACTCACCCTCCCTATACTTAGGATGGAGCATTTCGAAGGATATGGGATAATCCTCAAGCGCATCACGGAAGCGTGAGCATCATATCGAATATGACGAAGAATGACTAGTCGGACTAGTTGTTCTATGCAGCAGAATTTAAAAAATTTTCATGCGATGAAACCACATTATCCAAGAACGAATCTCGGATCGTTTCTTCTAGAACCACATCAAGTATAAAGGAATACCTCTTGTAGCGTGGTTGATTGAGTCTCTATGAAAAGAGACCTCCTGTCTTAAGTTCGATCGTCGGAGAAGACGCTTGCGAGTGCGGGGATGAGTCACGTGATCCTCGTAATCCAACAAGTTGATCCAAGCACGGTGAGCTCCTGATCTCGTTGTACAAGATTGAACACCTTCTTCTCGAGCGTAGCACTCCAAAGAAGATGGAGAACTGAAGAACGTCGAGGCGGCGACGCGGGGCGAAGCGTCGACAATGGCTCTCCTCTAGGGTTTGGTGGACGACCACCAAGAGGAGGAGAGAAGAGGCTTGACGTGTGGAAGAGGTAGAGAAAGAGATGTCTCTATTGCATAACCGTAGAGAGCATGGCATGCCTCTCTATTTATAGGGTTTTAGGATCCATGGATCATAATCCATGGGACACATAAAATCGATGGATGAGATTGATTTATGTTTAATCCAATGGTCAAGATTATTGTTGGTAAAAGCCAACAACTAATAATTTAATTTTGATAAAATATATTTGATAAATTAAATACAATTCAATCCTAAATTAAATCAAACAAATATGGAGATAATTATCATGGAGATAACATCTCCCCATGAGATAGGGTGGACGGCCACCAATTCCATATAGGACTTGGTAGCCGTCCACTTATTTCCATGGTGGATGCAATCTCATGAAAACTCATGAGATTGCATATCTCCATGAGAATCTCCATTATTTTTCCAACAACTTCTGTTGTGATTTATTCTTCAAAAATAATTCATAATTAATTTTGAGAATATTACAATCTTGCCATTAGAAATTTTTGAATCACATTCACAACCCAAAATAAAATATAATTTATATTTTCAATTAATTATACAATGTGAATCCAATTCACACCAATAACTAATTAACAAATATAAATCATAATTAGCTCTCTCTAATACATTATAAATTACATTTATAATATATTATGAATAATTGGTTATTGCTATCCACATTATTCTCATCCACAATAATTAAATCACATTTAATTATATTGGATAATTTCCACATGCATCAAGATAATTAAATCACATTTAATTATCATTCTCCTAATGCTTAGATATAATTCAACTATGGAATTATTCTTGAACCCTTTCAAGAATAATGCGATTTCTCCGTAGATACTTGGAGATAAGGACATGGCAATTGTATTATTCCACATATAGTGACTTGGATATTGAGATCACATCTCAAATCCAGATCTCATGGACCTCCCACAAATGCTTGATTAAATCAAGGCCGTAGACCTAATCTTCTCATTGCATATGAATCTCATTCAGATCAATGTCCAATGCATGGACTAATATTATGTCACTTCTCTACTGAGAGGAGTCACTAAAATCCAAACCTGTTTCATCACTCCCTCGGAATGGAAGTGTCATGGTTATACAATCGTTTACGATCACATCACCCTCAGGTATTCCCAACACCTGTACATCCTGCATACCGGAAGACCAATGATCATTTTGAAGATATAGATCAATTTTACACTATCATCTTCAGGGTTTGATCACCAAGTTTCTCAATCTTGGTCATTGGGAATTGGTATAGATCATATGCTTTCCCAAAGCATATATCTTCCCTTCGAATTCGTGGCATGCTTTCAAAGCATGATGACCATGCATGGAATTTGATCAGTCCCAATACCTCATGAGTGATCTCATGTCTTCCGGTTCACATGTGAACCTGTATGATCCCATTGGGAAATCGTATTACTCATATGTCCTTATATGCACACCAGCTCGCCGGTGTATAGACCTTGGTTAGGTCATCAACCTATTGGTCTTCCAAATGTACATACTCAGACAAATAGTAACACACCTATCTCTGGTCATAGTATGCATGCCTATGCTGTGACACTATTCAACATAGGTCTTTGGTTATCTCGATCTAGTTAAGTCAACCCATGAACTCAACTAATCTGACACCTTCGAATCACTATTCCCATGCAGAGGACCTGCATCAAGAGGTCGGCCAGATATCAACCAAATGAGAAAGGATTGCCATCTCCTACTCAGGATGGAGATCATCACTTAACAATCATTTGTTGATGCTTGATGAGTCCTCTATCTAACTCCTTAGATATTCATCCAAGCATTAGCCTCTATGATTCAATCAATGAATCAACAGCTGTATGATTATCAAGTTGGCCATGGTACATAACCCTTATTGTACAGAGGGACCTTATAGTGCATTCATTCATTCAATCTCCAAAAGGGAGTGAAAAATAATCAATAACTTTTATTGATAAATCATTTATTACAATAACATTTATTGCAGGAATGGTTGGCCTCGTGCTCACAGTGCTAACACATTTCCTAGGTATATCATGAATGAATGGGGCGAGAGCAACACAGAAGAAAGAATTTGAAGAATGAAAATGGAAAGAAGAAATGAAGAAAAAGATAAACTAATCAAAATTGTTTTAGATGACCTTGTCTGATTTCTCTGATACCGCGGCTGTGAATTCTTCATCAAAGACCACCTGAATTGAATCTACCACAAACATAAATGTATCATGTTCAATATAAGGCTTAAGTGACTGTCCGTTGATCAAAAATAGTTGTATTCAGATGACAAACCAGATATAACAATACTTCCATTGTCACTCACTTGCTTAACAATGAACAGTCCGGTCCACTTGCTTTTCAACTTTCTTGGGAATAGTTTGAGCTTTGCATCAAACAACCAAACCTTCTAACCTGGTTCGAAAGCCTTGCAACGGATGTGCTTGTCGTGCCACCTTTTGACCTTCTCCTTGTACATTAGTCTGTTGTCGTATGCATACTCATGGAATTCTAGAAGTCGATTCAGATCCAGCTTCCTATTCTTTTCGGCCTTATTGGAATCCAAATTACAGATATTGATTGCCCATAAAGATTTGTGAATGAGTTCTATGGGCAGATTCCTTGGCTTGCCGAGGTGGTAGGGAGACATTCCCAATGGTGTCTTGTACGTGGTTCGATAGGCACAAAGTACGAGTCAAGCAACTACGACCAATTCTTCCTATCGGGGCGCACAAGCTTCTGTAGAATTGTTTTATCTCCCTATTCGATCATTCAACCAGGACATTGGACCGTGGGTGGTATGGAGAGGTGACACAATGTTCGATGCAAAATTCATGTGTCAGCTTCTTCACTTCTCTATTGATGAAATGGCTACCCCCATCTGATATGAGAATTTTGAGGATCTTGAACCGTGATATGATGTTTTCCCTGAAGAACCGACAGACGGTGTGACTGTTGGCAGCTTGGGTTGGGATATACTCCACCCAAAGGCTCACATAATCGACAACAAGCATAATATACTCAAAACCCTGATTGTTAGGAACATGCACATGAAGTCAATGCCCCATGCATCAACCACGTCTGAGATCTGAATGTATTTCAGAGGTATTGTATCACTCATTCCAATAGTACCGCCAATCTCTGGTAGTCAGTGTAATGTCTGACAAAGTCTTCTGCATCTTTGAATAGAGTCAGCGACCGTAGGCTGCATTGGAGAACTTTTGCTGTCGTTCTTTTTCTTCTTCCAAAGTGGTGTTGTCCTGATTCTCTGACATGATAGTGCTCGAGGACACTCTGGAATTCCTCCTGTGGAATGCATCTCCTCCCGATGCAATTCTCCCCCTCACGAAAGAAATAAGGATCCTCCCACTGATACAAATGAATATCCGACATGAATTTGTCAGCTTTCAGCTTCGGCCAATCTTGTGGAGTTTTCATGATTACAAGATAGTTCAAAATATCGTTGAACCATGGGAGCAAGGTAACTAATAGAATGGTTTCATTTGGAAAAGTTTCTGTTATAGACAATAGGCTCTGCTCAGGAGTATCTGGCTCTGGTAATCTTGACAAGTGATCAACCACCACATTTGTAACTCCAGTTTAATCACTAATTTCAAGGTCAAATTTCTCAAGCAGAAGGATCCATATGATGAGTCTCGGTTTGCTGTCCTTCTTGGTAAGTAGATATTTGATGGCTGAATTGTCCATAAAGATGATAACCATGGATCCAAGTAAATGGATCTGAATTTCTCCAGGGCAGATACTATTGCCAGCAACTCCTTTTCAGTGACAGTGTAGCTTATTTGAGCTTCATCGAGTGTTCTGCTAGCATAGTGAATAGCAAATGGAATATGATCTCTCCTCTGTCCTACGACCACACAAATGGAATAATTGGAGGCATCTATCATGATCTCAAATGGTAGAGATCAGTCTGGAGGTTGTAGGATAGGGGCCTGAGTGATTATGACTTTCAGCTGAGAAAAGGACTAGAGGACTTCATCATCTACAATAAAGTATGCCTCTTTGCCTAGAAGCTCGGTTAGGGGTCAGGCAATTTTGCTGAAGTCTTTGATGAATCATTGATAGAAACCGACGTGCGCTAAGAATGATCTGACCTGCTTGAAATTTGTAGGTGGCTCTAGCTTCGAAATCACTTCCACCTTCGCAGGATCAACCTCCATACCACATTTTGAATTGACATCGACCAGCACAATACGTTCTATAACCATAAAATGGTTCTTCTCCCATGAGAGCACAAAACTCACTTCACAACCTCTCTTTAGTACTCGGTCTAAGTAAGATAAACACTAATCAAAGCTGTCATCGTAGACCGAGAAATCATCCATAAAGACCTCTAGAAAATCGGCAACCATATCAGCGAAAACTGCCAACATACACCTTTGAAAGGTCGTAAGAGCATTGCATAGTTCGAACAACATCCTGTGGAGATGTGAAGGTAGTTTTCTCTTGATCTTCAGAAGCTATTACAACCTGATTGTAAGTAGAGTATCCATCCTAGAGAAAGAAGTATTCCTTTGCGACCAGTCTTTCGATTATCTGGTCGATGACTTCTTGGACGCTAAATTCAGTCGTCTATAGACCACACAAACGTGCCACGAAGTTGGAATTCTGGTTGCGATCTCCTCTCCTTTATCATTCTTGATCATGGTGATCCGTGACTTCCTTGGCACAACATGCAAGAGGCTTACACACTTTGAGTCGGAGATGGGATATATAAATCCCGCATCACACCATTTTGTGATTTCATTCATCAATACCTCCTTGAGGTTTGGATTCAATCTTCTTTGAAATTCACAGGAAGGCTTGTTGTCTTCTTCAAGGTATATGTGATGCGAGCACAGTAAGGGGTTTATCCCATGGAGATCTTAAATTTTATAGCCTATGGCCTTGTGGTTTCTCAATAGAACCTCGAGCAGATAAGATTCTTGTTCCTCGATTAGTTGTGAATTGATTATCATGGAGAACATGTTCTGTACGCCCTCATGGAAAGCATACTTCATGTTCGCTGGAAGTGGCTTGAGCACAGGTGGTGTCTGGTTTAGCTCGGTGGTAACTTCAACTACTGTGCAGGGCGAAGGTGTCGGATCCTTCATCGGTGTTGTGCCCACTATTGGCCTTGTAGGTTCTAAGTACAAAGCTGCATAGAATTATTCAATTATCGAATCTTGTTTATAAATTTCTACAACGACGTTCTCTTGCTCAACCAAAGACAGGTGGCCATAAATGCATTCGTCAAACAACTCAGCAAAGATCTCATTAGCAATGATATCTAGGAACTCGACTATGATGTCCAAGAATTCCTCTATGGAGAGGAATTCCTGGGCCTCAATATCATCCATGAACAGATTTGTATCGCAGATTTCTGTTAAAAAGTCACAGTCTTCTGTTCGCTAGTCTGTTGTCTCACTCTAGTCTGATGCAAGTTGTGACTATTTGGGCACATGGATGGTCTCAATCGGCACCTTTATGCTATTCAAACAGAAGGTGAATTGTCCGATGCCATAGTTCACCACTGCTTTGGCTATTCAAAGGAACGACCATCCAAAGATAATCGGGGTGTGCATAAGAGGAATTGAAGTGTCCATATCCATAACTATGAATTTTGTAGGCAACTACATTCCTTGAATGGTGACGATCACATCTTATAGAATTCATCAGGGCCGATTGATAGATGTATCGACAAACTGTAGAATCATTCTAGTAGACTTGAGCCGTCCCAACCCAAACTCTTTAGGTAGTGAAGTGGGAATTAAGTTGATTTAGGATCCACTATAGAGTTGAGTTCGGTCGAACTCCTGATCGAGCATCTGGCATTTGGCTAGAGGAGCTCCCATATCCTTCTTTTTCATTTGGGATTGCCGATTGAATTTATTGTAGCTACAGTCAAAATATGATTGACATTTCTTTCTCTGACTCCGCATGGTTGTCTTTTCGTAGTACATGCCTCTTTATGACCTTTCTTGATGTTAGGCATGTCCTTGATGGCTTTGAGCAAGGGCATTTCAAGCACAAGATTGTAAATAATCTCAACAACATTAGGATCAGACAAGGATGTTTTCAAATTTTTAATTTTTTTGGATTTTATTAATGCATCAGGAAAAGGAATATTTACAAAATCAAAAGAAATAATAGAAATAGATTTCTTAATTACATCAAAATTTTTGCCCACATCAGGCTATACAACTAGATGACTAAAATGAGTAGGGTCATCCAGAAAAGGTGGTAAGCCAAAATATGCAGGTGGGCCTCCATCTGCAAGCACTGAATCAACAATAGGTGCAGTCTCCTCCAAGGCTGGGTAGCTGGTGTTCCAACTGCCACTGATGCTGGTGCTCTCCTTTTGGCACTTTTGATTTTTTTTATTTTTTGGCTTTTTATTGGTGGTGCTTCTCTTTCCTCTTCTTCCTTGCCCGACCCGTATGCCAGATCGACTGATGCAGAAGATGCTGATTTGCATGGAAAAGCTTTATTCTTCCCCTTACATGTGGCTGATGGCTGCAAGGTCCTACCTCTCTTGAGAATGACAACATTAGATAAAAACAATTCAAGTGAGATTGGTTGGAACATCACAAGCTACCTGCTCTTTTTTCTTAAAATTATTGGGATTAGCCTCCACCTGTGCTGGAATGGAGGTCTTCACGATGATAAGGTCATCAAGTTTCTGGCTCATCTCTACTAGGCTTTTAACTACCTGAGCCACACAATCCAAGGCAGGGTTTGTCAGAGGGGCAACCTCGGATGAGTCAGCGTGCTAGCCACATTGATGCTGGAACTTATGTGGGGGCTGGTGGTGCGACTGTTGAGTATGGTACTTAGGAGAGGGATGGTACTGATGGTGCTATTGAGGAGGTTAGTTCTGATATGGAACAACTGAGTACTGTTGGTTCTTCTGGTATGACCTTTACTGCGATTGTTGATACTGATTTTATCTCCAATTGCCATTGTGTGGCTGAGACTACTGGTGGTACTGAGGCTGATTCTGGACAAATCTTCCTCCTTGTTGCTGAGGGAACTAGCGATTGCCTGATTGCTAGCCCTGCTAAGGTCTGCTTGGTCGGACCGGCTGTGTATCGTTGGCCCATTCTCCATTCACCTCTTGAATAAGAGGTGGTGGAGGGAAACATGGATCCTGAATGGGCTAGGCTCAGGATGGTAGACAACCAGCTATTGTTGTGACCTTTGCGGAGATGATGGTTCTGGGGCTTGAACGTAGTATACGTGTTGTACCGCTGGCTGGGTTTGACTCTGCTGAGGAGGCTGTGATGATGCTTGCTCCTTTGTATCGACTGGAGTTGGGGCTGATGCAAATATGGAATTGCCGGAGCTGATTGTACTAACCAGCAACTCCAACTACAAGGTGATCTGATCTAATTTGTCCAAGTGCTAAGTATTTTGTCCGATTACAGAAAGTTTCTCCAGGTCTTGTGATCATTTCTCTATGATATCCACCTTGGACAGGTGTGTCCCTATGATGCTTAGATTGGAAATCTCATCATTGTCCGGCTCATGAGAAGATGCCATATGAATCAGCTTTTGAAGAATGTGGGGCTGGTACTAATAGGCACGAAACGATGACAAGGTGGCATATCCGTCGGTCATTTCCTCAAAGATCTTCCATACAACATCCTCATCTTTGTTAAAATGTGAGCCTCCACATGCAGCATTCACGAGCTTCTGGCTCTCAACTATAAGTCCCCCAAAGAAATATTGGACCGGGTTGGTCCTAGGAATGTCATGATGGGGACATTTCTCTTGTAATTCAGTAAATATCTCCCAAGCCTCATGGATGGATTTGTGCGTGGCTTGGGTGCAATTTGCTATGCGGATACACATCTGATTAAGTCGCCCAAGAGGATAGTATTTGTGAAAAAAAGGCAAACTTAAGCTCTTCCCATGTAGTGATGACCTTCCCCAAGTGTTTTATTCAATGAAGGGCCTTGTCCTGGAGACTGAATGGGAATGTCGTCATCTTGAACACTCCTAACAATATGTTACGGTAGTGCGTTTTACCACAAATGCGCCCGAACTATTACAGGTTGATATACAGCTCTTCATTTGCATTTACATGGAAGCTGGGTAGAAGTGACAAGAGTTGAGGCTTCAACTTGAAGTGTGCATGGATCGTAGGAATTTGGATCCATTCTATGACTTGACTGGCTCCAAGGTTATATGTCTTTTTGAGATTCTTCTTGGGCTTGTCTCCTCTGGGCTCATCTACTGGGCCTCTACGGCCTCCACCTGCTCCTTCTCCTTCCCCTCCCCCTCAAGGATTTTCTCTTCCTCTCCTCAAGTCATTGAGCAAATCCTGGAAGGCGACCTGGGCCAATGCCTGGTCGGTGAGCTGTTGCTGTATTGCTTGGACGGAGGCGAGGAGCTGGGTATTCACAGACTGGATGTCCAAGTTATATCTGTGGTTGCAACAGGTGCTACTATCCTTTCCCTTTTCCTCTGGGAGACATCTCTGTATTTGTATCTGACGCTGAATCCAAGAGAATTTCTAGCTCTAGATCGGGCTCATGATCTGCACATTGAATGATGCCTCGATCAGTCTAAATTGAAGCACCAGCTATTGTTGACACGGGTTCTTTAAGGATTGATATTTATTAATGATATGATAAAGTCGTTGTTATCCCCAAAAATCCCGTGGCAGACAAACATCAAGCTGCAAAATTAACTAAAAGTGAATAATGAAGCAAGAGAAATTTTTGCTACTTATTTACCTGTATAGCGGACAAGATCGAACTCAGGGAGGCTACAATTCTCGAGGGTTATTCAATTAATAAAAATCAATTAAAAGAAAAAGGAATCTCAATTGTAAACTATCTTGGTTTTTGTGGATTTTTTTAATTTTTTTAATTTTTTTAATTTTTTATTTCTATTTATATTTCTCGATTTTCAAATTTTTAGTGATTTTAATTTTGTAATTTTTTATTTTTAAATAAAGAACAATATGTACAAAATAAGAACTACACACGCCAAACTCTTTTTGTATTTTTAATTATATAAAAAATGCTTAGAAAAATCCAGAGAAAATATTTTTGTATTTTAAGGGTTTTGAAATATTTTTGGGAATTTTTGTAGAATTTTCATATGTTTTTGTATTTTTTTAAAATCAAACAGTGACAAAAATGAGAAATAGTGCACAACCTGAAGTAATTTACAACTTAAAAATATTTTAAGAGTTAAAAATCCTGGAAATATTTTTTATGATAAAATAGGTACAAATATCTACAAACAAGAACCGAAATCATGATTTTTGGATTTTTGCAGAATTTTCTATGTTTTTATAAGATTTTAGATGTTGTTCAAATTTTTGGTTTTATAAATAAGTTATGCACGAAATTTACATAGAAATTAAAATACAATCAAATAAAGTTAATCTAATTTTTTTGGAATTTTTAGAGCAATTGTCAAATTTTTGTTAATTTTTGGAATTCAGGAAGAGAAAAAGACACTGCTTTTGATTTTTTTAATAAAAAAAATGAACATAAAATGCAATGAAAAATTTATAAATGAAGAGGAATAAGTCAAGAGAATAACATGATTTTTGCATAATTTATTGAGCATGAAAAATATTTATTTCAATCAAACAATCATGCAAAGATAATGTCTGGAAAGCAGGAACTAGAATGTACATATTTGATGTTTTTGCATTGAATAAATAAAAAATATAAAACAAAGGGATGGCGAACGTAATTTACCCACTTTAGCGTATGCAACGCACATGCTGTTCTTGGAAGGGGCTTATTTCTAAATATGGAAATCACCGGGGAGCTTGCTTGCAATTTTCCAAAGTGCACGTGCAATGCACGTGCTAGGCTCTAGAGTGCAGGAGCGTTTTTGCTATTTTGATAACTTTGAAGGCTCAGATGTAATTTTTCCAATTTTTAATCCTATTCCTAGAGTTCTCACTATTTCTTTGTATCTCAGCAAAAGGAACTTAGGGGCCAAGGTGAGAGCCAGCACCACGATGGAGGCTGAGGCAATCGCACACGCGAGGCTGGAACGTGCGGCGACGCTCGGAGCGGTCGGCTATTGCGGCTGGGCAAAGGAGAAGCTTCGACGTAGAGGAAATAGACGGGTGGGCTGCGATGGATCGGCGCGGAGGACACCGTTGGTGGATGGCACTGGTTGGTGGGACTCCCGTAGCGGTTGTGCTAGAGCAGCTCGCGGTAGTGGTTGGTCTTCGACGGAAGGAGGTCGATGGCGGAGCACTGGCGTGTCCATTTATGAAGGGTGGTTGCTTCAGGCAGCGTTGAAGAGGATCTGAGGCCTGGGCAAAGGAGGTTGCAGCGGTGGATGGTGGACTTGGAGGTAACAACAGATCTGGGCGGGTCGAGCTCCTGGTCGGGGGCGGAGGCGGTGAAAGGTGGTGGTTTTGGAGGATGGCTGGCGAAAGAGGATGGAGGGACGACCTAGAGCGGTGGTGATGAAGATGCTACCACGGTGGCCGATCCTTGCGTCGGCGGGAAAGGTTGGTGGGTTCCAGGCGGCGGTGGCATTCCGCCCACGAAGAGCGGCGGCGGTGCGGGGGATGCTGTCTATGTTTTTTTAAATTTTTTTATTATTGTAAAATGTAAACAGGATTAATTGTTTTTTTTCTTTTTTTCAATTTTTTAGAAATAGAACTTTAAATAATTATTTTTTTTGATTTTTTTGATTTTTTATTATTTTTTGGTGATCCTGCAAAACAAATATTAGAAAGGGGGAAATATATATATATATATATCATTTTTTATTTTTTTAATTAATTATTTTATTTATCAACAACTTAGGACTCAATCATGATGACTCGATCATAAAATCACACGGAAGATGTGGATGGAGATCTGACGAAAAATGAAGAATGGATTCGAGTCTCCGGCTACCGTGCATGGTAGGAGTTGAGAGATCATGATAGGTAGAAAAGAACGTGGAGAGATCGAGAAAATGAGATGAAAACTTGAGATCGATGACAAATCAAATCATGATGGATTTTAAGATCTAAAAAAATGATAAGGAAGAAAAATGCGAGAAAATAAAACAACGATTAATCTAGGATAAAAATAAGAGAAGAAAATGATGTGGATCTCACATTAAGAGCGGAAAAGACCTTGATCACCTCGACGAAGGCCGACGCGCTGTCACCGGACAGCTCGGAGGCTAGGCACCCTTCTGCGACAAGAAGACTCTCGGAGATCGGGCTCCTCTCATCAAAGATTGATACAGTTGGAATGAGGGAGAAGGAGCTATATAAATAGAAAAGATAATGGAGTTTGAATTTTTTAATTTTTGGATGAAAATAAGAGATAAGAGAGAAAAAAATTGAAATGAGATAAAGTAAAAGATAAGTGTAAAAAAATATTTACAAAAATTAACTTTTTTTTGTATTTTCTTCACTTTATTTATTTGAAAAACAAATGTTATTTTTTTTTATTTTTTGTGGTAGTTAGTTAAGAAAATTAACTATATGCATATGCTATATACATATATGACATTATATACATGGGTAAATAAGAAAATTAGTTTTTTTTGTTTTAAAATTTTATTTATTTATTTTATTTTAAATAATCAGTAAAAATATTTACAAATATCTACAAATACAATATGTACAAAATACATGAGAAAATTGTACAAACCACCCCAGAAAACCAACTTTCCCTTGTAACTCCAAAAATTATGAAATGATAGTCATTTTAAAGATAATTTAATTTAGAATACATTGGAATGTGTTTGGTTAAATTTGAGTTCATGAGGAGCCAGAATGGATCTTTTAATTATCACTTAGTGGCTTTTTCCAAGTGTGGTTGCTTTTATTCTGTACAAGATTTGATTGTGCAATTATTTATATTATTTTGGACACATTTTATTTACAACTTTGGTTTTGAAAGTTATTTTATTTGAGGTCAATTCAGGTACAGATAAAATAGTGTAGTATACAAATATACACATCATACATATTTTGGGATTTTCTGATTAAGGACCCTATCTCCCCCTACTTTATTCCTGGTTGATCAGGTCAAGTCTTGACCTTCTCTCGAGGTTCGGGTCAGCCTATATCTTTTACATATCTACCGTCTTCCTCGCTTTTTTTATTTTCTTTTCTTTATTTTTCCTTTCTTTCTTTATTTATTTATTTCAGGTTAAAATAATATACAAATATACAATATTTACACACAGAAACAAGTTAGTAAGAGCATGAAGTTAATATTATATACATGTGTTTTATAACAATTTTAAGCTAAAATAAATGAATAAAGATGACGAATCGCATATTCATCATCCCCCTATGTTTACCTTTGCTAGTCCTTAGCAAACACTTATTTGAAAGAATATGTGAATAAAAGAAAAAGAAATGGAAATCAAAGAAATTTGGATAATACTGAGTATTAAACTTATCTTCATAAAATTGTAGTTTGGAGCTCTGTCGGACCTTTGGATTATTAGTGTGTCGGAACCTTAATGGGAAATGGATTTAAAACCTAACAACCACTATGTTCCATAAGACTTCTATTCATGTCTCCTCAACAATCAGGTCAAAACAAGTCTACATACACCAATTATTATGACTATGAATCTTTATTTGTACGGTGTAAGCGAGATATAGCTCCCCATCTCAAAAGTATCAAAGAAACAACCTCCCTCAACAAGGTAACTTTAGTTCCCTGGTCTTGCAACTCTTTCCTCGAGGAGCGGAGATATTCCCTTCCAAGTTCAAGTACAACTGGCTCAAGAAGAGGGGATGGAGAAAAGAATGGGCAGTAACCAGTGTAGCTACCTACCCTTGGATGCATGACTAGTGTAGCCAAGTCATCCGCTGCAAGCTTACAAAAATTTATCTTTGAAGCTCTTATTGTAATTTTAATTATTTTTAATCCTTGTATATACACTCCGGTAGTCATTTTACTTTTCAATCAGGCCTGCCCACTTTTGGAGATTCTGCATTTTTTCTTACTTTTTTTGAAGCATATACAAGGTGCAGCATGTACATAAGGAGTTTTTCCTCTTAAGCCAGTAGACTATCCCTCTTTTGAAGCATTATTGCAACCCCACAACATCCTGTCTTTAGACATCAACATCGCTAGACCAGGAAGAGACACACTTCCTTTCGTAGAGGAAGATGAGAGGTCCTGCCTATATGTACTACTCTCATATGCTACCCCAAGCCAAAAGATTCTGCCTCCTCACTACCTCATCCATGAAGAGCTACGTGTAGAGTGCTTGTCCAAGATAAGCCACAGTCTGAAAGAATCATGCATGTGTTGTTAAATATTCTACTTAGACTAATCAAGATGACATGTGAACATAGTCTTATGGACTCAAAGAATTAAGTCACTAGGACCTGAAAAGTCTTAACTCCATGTCTTATAAGGTTCCTCTGAAATTAAGTGGATTAAGGTCCAACTAAGCTCCTTTCTTCAATTTTATTCCAGAGTTAGTTTAAATGTAAATACTATACTGAAAAATGCACATGGAAATGCAAGAAAATATGAACAATGCAAAGAAAGATCTTTTTTTTTGAAAAAATGATGCACATGAGAAAAGACATTTTTTTAAAACAATTTTCTAATTTTGAACTTTTTATGGATTTTTGGATAAAAATACAGATGTAAAAGAAAGTTTTTTTTGAATTATGCAAGTTTTTATAGATTTTTGGTTTTGTTGTTTTTTTTCAAAAAGGAAAAAGGGTTAGTAAAATATATACAAGTATATACAAGATTTTTTTTTGTTTTTATTTATTTTTGTTTGTGTTTTTGTTTTGATTTTTTGTTTGTTTTGTTTGTTCTTTGTTGTTTTTTTATGATGTTTTTGTTTTTTTTGTTTTTTTACACACGTGGATTTTACAAAATTATATACATATCCCCCAAAATAATTATCTTAAAAAGTACGAGTTATGTCTAATATATATATATATACAATATATACGACACCCTCTATACTTAGCTCGAACTATGTCTTCATAGTGATCAGAGAGCGATAAAGGAAGACATAACTCGTGCTAAGTATAGAAAAGTGAAAAGACTCCTATGCTACAACGACTCAAAGAAAAGATAAAAAGAAGAGAAGTTGGTGATCTCCTTATACTTAGGATCAAGTAATCCTAAGTATAGTAGACTGTACAAAAGCGGAAAACTGATGGAGAGAATGTACATACTCAAAAATAAAAAAAACGATATGAACAACATCACCCCCTTGATGAATCTGTGATTCATCACATCAAAAGTCAAAAATAGAGCCTTGTTCCCGAGAAAATAGAGGCATATTTCCCTTTATCTTGCATAAATAGCATTCATGCATGCATCCATAATTCATGCATTTTAGGAGCTCATCTGCATTTAAATAAGAAGCCAAAAATCACCTGTAAAAGACCTCTTCATCAAATAACTCCTTCTCTATAATATATGTATATACTCCTTAAGAATATAGGGAAGAAAGCCACAAATCACCCTTGTAAAAGAGCCTAAATACCCTGAGCACCCTTGTACATTAAAACACACATAAAGCCCGCATACAAACTCCTACTTAGGTCTACTCACTCTTAGAATACTACATATCAAAAGACCTTCAAAATGAGACTAATTTCATTGAAATTGGAGCTTGTATGAGGAACTTGGGTTTTTGGGTCATTTTGTATACTACATATGTATATTTATGTAACTTTGTATTTATGTATCATATTTGACCTCATCTCCGTCTTTGGTCAACATGAAACTTGTAGATCTCATCAAGATCTACAACTTTCATGTTTTGAGTTTTTCCAAATTCGGCCTCCTCCTCTTTCTACACGTGTCTTTCCCTTCGACCACTCACAGCAGGCCACGTGGCGCCCTCTGATTGCGCCACGCGGCCCGCTGCCCTTTGTCTGCTCCGCCCGCGCCCTCCACCGTTGGATCGCACCTCAGATCCAACGGCCCAGGCCTGACCACGTCCGCTCTCTTCTACAGCCATCAGATCCACCCCGCATTCCATCTGGACCGTTCCTTAGCGCCGCATCCTCAACGAGCCACGTGGCGACCTCTAGGCCGCCCGATCGCGCCCCCGATCCCTTCATCACAACCGCTCGTCTTCCAGCGGATCGTGACCCTCAGATCAATCACCTAGACCCGATCCTAGCCGCCCGCTCGCACTTCGCCCGCGTCACGCCACGTGTCACCCTCATAGCCCTTCATCTGGGCACTCCAGATCTAATCTCACCCGCCCGCTTCGCGCCTCCATCTGGCCGTTGGATCACAAGATCCAACGGCCAGGACTTCGTCCCCTACCTCGGGCAGCCCCTCTCTCCCACGATCTCCGCCTTGCGGGAGGGGCCGCCCCTTTCTATTCTCGGCCGCACTCCAGCCCCCCTCGCCGGCCACTGACTCTCCCACGATCTTCCCCACTCTTCCCTCTCCCTCGCCAACACCCTCGAACATCACCATCTCCGCCACACTCGCTCCACCACCTCCATGAAACTCGCCACTCACCCAGCTCTGCCGCCACCTTCGACCTATAAATACACCCTCTCCGACCACATTCAAGCCCATCCGCCACTCCAGGAAAGAACCCCGAGCTCCAAGCTTCCTCTTGGTGACAGCAAGCGGCCGAATTGTTGAGCGACGAAGGACCTTCTTCTCCGGCGAGATCCACGGTGCACAGCCGTGCCGCAGCCGCCCTCCGCGTAGCTGCACGAGCTCGAGGCTTACCGACCTCTGGAGCGACGACCCCTGGAGCTCAAAACCGAGCCCCAAACCCCAGGTAACCTCCTTCATCCCCTCTCCGATCATCCTCTTCTTTTCTTCCGATCTTCTCCGATTTTATTCGCCTTCCACGGACATCTCCACACCTCCTCGACATCCCGACGAGCTCCGCGACGGTGCTAGCATCCTCGCGGGCTTCTCCACTTCGCCATTCACCGCACTTCGACCATCGTCGACTAGCAGCTCCGCCGCTTGTCCGGAGCCACCTCGCCCGATCACCTCAAGCACCCGCAGGCCTCACCGACCACGCCATCCTCTCCACGATCGTATCAGCACGCTTCGGCTATCCACATAACCCTTGCAGGTACCCGATCATCATTGGCCGGAGCTTCATCGGATCCTTCTTCGAGCTTCATCGACCAGGTGCTCCAGCCCTCCTCCAGCCAATCCGAGACCACCGGAGGCTTCGCCGTCCTCATCCGCTGCTTCCGAGCTAGCTGGGAGCTGACAGAGCTCACTGACGGAGCTCAGCGAGGCAGGCGGAGGTCAGCCCCCTTCACCGGAGCACAGGCCCCTCCTCCGCAGGCGGCGGAGGAGCGTTGAAGGAGAAACAGCAGCCACCGTTCGATCTTCTGATCGAACGGCCCTCGTCCCGCCACGCGTCTCTTCACCGCCTTCGTCCTCGACCGTCGATCGCACCAAGGATCGGACGCTCCACCCGCTGCCACGCGTCTTCACCTACCACCCTTGGATCCATCCAGATCCAAGGGCCCTCAGGCCGCCACGTCGCCCGATCCGAGCCTCGGCACCCAAGCCTAGGCTCGGGTCCCCCGAAGCAGATCCGAGGCTAACCCGAGCCTCCAGAAGCCCCGACCCTCGATCCGAGCCTCCGACGCCTCCGAGCCTAGGCCGCCCCACGTGAGGAGCACGTGCGGCCTGGGTAAATTGCACCGACACCCCTGGAGGTTTCCAAAATTGCAGAAAGGTCCCTGTGAAGCAGACATCACGTGAGGCGCACGTGATTCGTGGAGAATTTGCATTCAAGTCCTGCATAGTCTTGGTAATTGCACTTTAGTCCCTGTCAGCATGTTTATTTCTTGAACATTTATTTTTCAGTATTGCATTAAGACCCCTATGTTTGCACGTGTCCATAGCATGCATTTTTGATTATTTTTGAATTTTAAAAGTTGCATATTGTTGAGAACTTTGTCCTCTACCTGTTAGCACACGTGTTGTATTTTTGTTGGTTTTCTTGATTTATTAATGAATTAATTGGTTGATTTGAGTCATATTTTGCCCAGAGATGCCATTTGATTTTTAGTAAATTATCTGTGCCTTCAAAAATCACCAAAAAAATCACAGTAGCTTAAGGACATTGTTTTTAACATCCCATAAAAATTTCACATCATTTGCACGCATAACGAGGCCTGAATAAATAGTTTAGTGATTTCCTTTGATTAATTTTAATTAATTCATTTCACAACATTTTTTTAGTTCTGTCAATTTTCCTAGGTTCCTGATCATTAGACCTTCCTAGGATAATTTTAGTTCCGAGAAATATTGTGTTTTGATATTTATTAAAAATTAAACATTGAAAATCACACTGTTTGTTTAGTTAATTCATAGAATATTCATTTTGAGTCAAAAAATTCCAAAAAAAATTAGTGTAGGTCATTTTCATCATAAGCAACCTTCTGGCCAATTTTCATAATTTTTGGACTGAATTTGATATATCAATTAAATCTAACTTGAAATTGGCTAAGGATTGTCTGCATTGTCTACATAGTAATTAAAAAGACCAAAAAAAAAAAAAATCGTTCCCCGAATCTCGAGCACTTGTGAATTGATGTAATCAACCTAAGGAGACAGATGCCTCCCTGAGATCGACCTTGGACTTCACCAAGTAAAAAAAAAAACTACATCACTTAACATTAATAGCTAAGTGATTTTTGATTAATCCCTCGTATCCGACTGCAACGAATATCATTAATTGATTTGGACATTAATTTGACCGGATTAACTAAGGGTGCGGGAGGCTTATCACCCCTATGCTTAGGGTAGAGTATCCCTAAGAATAGGCAACAACATGAGTGATGAACATGACGAATATGAACAACACAAATCATTGAACCCCTATACTTAGGTAAAGCACATCCTAAGTATATCATATATACAAACACACGGAAAAGGGGTGAATGATAAAACGGAAGAAGAAAGAGTGAAATGGAAGGATATGCAAGAGGAGTGGATGCTCATGTATCAGACAAGGAAGATGGAATCAAAAGATCATCGTCTAATATCACATATACTGAATCAACAACGGACATGAATGTATCATGATCTAGATATGGCTTCAACAACTGTCCATTCACAATAAATGGATGTGCGTCAGATGACAACCTAGATATGACAATACTCCCATTGTCACGCACAACTCTCACGATGAACGGTCCTGACCACTTGCTTTTCAATTTTCCTGGAAATAGCTTCAACTTAGCATCAAATAACCAAACTTTCTGATCAGGGAAAAAAGTCTTTCTTCGAATGTGTTTATCATGCCCACGCTTGACTTTCTCCTTATACATGAGTGAGTTATCATATGCAACATCTTGGAATTCCAGTATTTTATTCATATCCAACTTTCTATTCTTTCAATCTAGATTGCATACACAGAGTGCCCATAAAGATTTGTGAATCAATTCTACTTGCAGGTGGCAAGGCTTTCCATACACTAATCTGTAGGGAGACATACCCAAAGGAGACTTGTACGCCGTACGATAAGCAAATAGAATCGAATCAAGCAACTGGGACCAGTTCTTCCTATCTGGACGTACAAGTTTTTGCAATATCATCTTAATCTCCCTATTTGAAATTTCTATAAAGCCATTAGTCTGAGGGTGGTAAGGAGACGCAACTCTGTGCTCAATGGTGTACTCCTTCACTAGCTTCTTTACTTCTCTATTAATGAAATGGCTTCCCCCATCTGAAATCAGTATTTTGGGAATACCGAACCGCGCAATAATATGGTCCTTTAGAAATGAACACACTGTACGATTGTCTATGGCTCGGGTGGGGATAGCCTCCACCCATCGAGTGACATAATCCACGACGAGCAGGATGTAATAAAATCCTTGACTGACAGGAAATGGGCCCATGAAGTCTATGCCCTAAGCATCAAAAACATCAGAAATCCGTATATATCTTAGGGGCATGGTATCTTTGGAACCAACAGTTCCTCCTATTTTCTGACAGTTAGTACAACCTCGAACATACTCTGTAGCATCCTTAAATAATGTGGGCCACAATAGGCCACTCTATAAAACCTTTGATGTCGCGCGTTTCCCCGAATGATGCCCACCAGATTCTAGTTTGTAATAGTGCTCAAGTATACTGGTGTATACTCCTGAGGAATGCACCTTCTCCAGATACAATCCGCACCCTCGCGAAATAGGTAAGGATCCTCCCACTCGTAATAATCAATCTATGATAAAAATCTATCTACCTTGTACTTCAGCCAATCTTGTGGAACTTTCTTGGAGACAAGATAGTTCACAATATCAGCATACCATGGGAGTGCATCCACAGACAAAATGGCCTCATCTTGAAAGGTTTCAGAGATAGGGATCAAGTTCTTCTCAAAGGTCTCTACATCCGTGATATGGAAAAGGTGATTTGTCACAACATTTTTCACTCAAGGTTTATCTCGAATCTCTAAATCAAATTCATGGAGAAGAAGGATCCATCTGATAAAACATGGTTTGGCTCCCTTCTTTGCCTTCAAGTATCTTATGTTAGTATGATCTGTGTATACAATAATATGGGAACCTATGAGGTAAGATCTGAACTTCTCTAGCCCAAACACAACTGCTAACATCGCTTTCTCTGCTTGTGTATATTCGTTGTGCTTCATCCAGAGTCTTTCTAGCATAATGTATAGCAAATGGTATCCCATCCCTTCTCTGACCTAAAACAGCTCCAACTGCGAAATCTGAGGCATCCGTCATGATCTCAAAAAAAAGAGACCAATCATGTGGCTATAAGACATGAGCACTAGTAACCATCTCTGTCATCTGATTGAATGCAAGGAGGACTTTCTCATCGACAACAAAACCTGTCTCCTTACATAGAAGCTCGGTCAAAGGTCTGGCAATTTTGTCAAAGTCCTTTATGAATCACCTATAAGTATCCTACGTGTCTCAAAAATGACCTCAATTGCTTCAAATTATGTGGTGGATCTAACTTGGAAATCACATCAATCTTAGCTGGGTCAACCTCCATACCATGTTTGGAGATGACATGGCCCAATACAATTCCCTTAGTCACCATAAAGTGACTCTTCTCCCACGAGAGCTCTAGGTTTACCTCACAGCAACATTGCTCGGTCTAAATGAGCAATACATGTGTCAAAACTATCACCGTAGAGTGAGAAATCATCCACGAAGACTTCAAGAAAATTACCCAATAAGTTGGCAAAAATGGCCAACATATACCTTTGAAATGTAGCGGGGGTGTTACTCAATCCAAAGGTAAAAGGTGGTGGTTCTGGAGGATGGCTGGCGAAAGAGAATGGAGGGACGACCTGGCGCGGTGGTGATGAAGATGCTACCATGGTGGCCGATTCTTGCGTAGGCGAGAAAGGTCGGTGGGTTCCAGGCGGCGGTGGCGTTCTGCCCAAGAAGATCGACAACGGTGCGACGGATGCCACCTGTGTTTTTTTATTATTGTAAAATGTAAACAGAGATTAAATATTGTTAATTATTTTTTTTAATTTTTTAGAAACAGAACTGTAAATAAATAATTTTTTTTATTATTTTTTGGTGATACTACAAAACAAATGTTAGAAAGAGGGAAAAAATATATATTATTTTTTCAATTAATTTATTTATTTATCAACAACTTAGGACTCAAGCACGATGACTCGATCCTAAAATCACACGGAAGATGTGGATGGAGATCCGACAAAAAATGAAGAATGGATCGGAGTCTCTGGCCACCGTGCATGGTCGGAGTTGAGAGATGGTGACAGGTAGAAAAGAACATGGAGAAATCAAGAAAATGAGATGAAAAATCGAGATCGATGATGGATCAAATCGTGATGGATTTTAAGATCTAAAAAATGACAACGAAGAAAAATGAGAGAAAATAAAACTTCGATTAATCTACGATAAAAATAAGAGTAGAAAATGATGTGGATCTCACTTTAGGAGCGAAAAAGACCTTGATCACCTCGACGAAGGCTGACACGCTGTCACCGGACGGCTTGGAGGCTAGGCACCCTTCTGCGACAAGAAGCCTCTCGGAGATCGGGCTCCTCTCACAAAAGATTGATCCAGTTGGAATGAGGGAGAAGGAGCCATATAAATAGAAAAGATAATGGAGTTTGAATTTTTGAATTTTTGGATGAAGTTAAGAGATAAGAGAGAAAGCAAAATTGAAATGAGATAGAGTAAAAAGATAAGTGTTTACAAAAATTAACTAATTTTTTGTATTTTCATCACTTTATTTATTTGAAAAATAAATGTTAATTGTTTTATTTTTTTGTGGTAGTTAGTTAACAAAATTAACTATATACATATGCTATATACATATATGAATTATATACATGGGTAAATAAGTAAATTAGTTTTTTTGTTTTAATTTTTTTTTTATTTTAAATAATTAGTAAAAATATTTTCAAATATCTACAAATACAATATGTACAAAATACATGGGAAAATTGCATAAACCACCCCAGAAAATTAACTTTTCACCCATAACTCCAAAATTAATTTCACAGCTATTTTAAAGAAAATTTAATTTAGAATACAATGGAAGTGAGTTTGGTTCAATTTGAGTTGATGTGGAGCTGGAATTGATCTTTCAATTATCGCTTAGTGGCTTTTTTCCAAATGTGGTTGCTTTTATTCTGTACAAGGTTTGATTGTGCAATTATTTTTATTATTTAGGACACATTTTTATTTACAACTTTGTTTTTGGAAGTTATTTAATTTAAGATCAATATAGGTACAAATAAAATAGTGTAGTATACAAATATACACAACACACATATTTTTGGATTTTCTGATTAAGGACCCTATGCCCCCCTACTCTATTCCTGGTCGATCAGGTCAAGTCTTGACCTTCTCTCGGGGTTCGGGTCAGCCTGTATCTATTACATATATACAATCTTCCTCTTTTTTTATATTTTCTTTTATTTATTTTTCCTTTCTCCTTTCTTTATTTATTTTAGGCTAAAATAATAAACAAATATACAATATCTACATACAGATGCAAGTTAGTAAGAGCATGGAGTTAGTATTATATACATGTATTTTATTAAGGGATTTTAAGCTAAAATAAATGAATAAAGATGACGAATCGCAGATTCATCAGCTATAATGAATCAGTCTGTGTTAAGGTCAACACAAAAATTCATTAAGGATGGCAAAGTGTAAGGTGTGAAATCAATTGCCATCTAAAATGGGCAGATTTCTGGACAAGAGTGATCCCGATTTATTGGAGAAGATGGGGGAGTCTAGAGATCGATTTACAGAATCTGAATCAGGTTCTCAGGAATCACCTCAAATTATTAGAGGTGAAGAGCGTGTGGAATTAATGTTGGAGTCAGTGGGGTCCTAACTAAACCGTCCATGCGTCGCCATCTCGAAGGTCATGAGGAAGATCGATTTAGAGGAATGATACGAGGGTCAAACAAGGAATAAAGGGAATGTAAAACAGTAGAAGGCATCAAACGAGCAGGGGGTCAAAGGATTAATAAAAAAAGAAAGTGAAAAAGGCACACAATGTGCAGGACTGATCTTTGAACCATTATCTAATTCGGCCTGGAGCTCAAGCTCCATGTCAATTTGATTTTTTCGAATTTAAACCTAAACCCAAAGATTTGTTACAAAACCAAATGCATTAAAGAATCCTATGCATTATATAGTACTAGAATGAGAAGAAAACGAGGCTCAACTGAGCTAGGTGCACAGGAACAGAACCTCACGATGGTGCTTCACTGGAGGTGGTGGATCCGCCTCTACAATCATCCTCCTCGCTGCAGATCAGCACTAAAGCTTCCTGTCACCAAGTCGGAGGTGGTTGAAGAGATCTGAGAGGCTAGGATGAGTCGAAGATCGATCAAAGAGCAAGAAGAGGAAATTGGGGGTTAATTACATGTAAGTTTTTGACAATTTTCTAGGGGCAATGGTGTGCTTGGGAGTGGAGGTTGATGGAGATTCGAAGATGGACGTGAGGTTGGGACGGAGAGGCTCCAGGATGGTGAAGGTCTCAAGGCGAGAGGATGTAAGGAGGAGGTGTAGAAATTGGGTGAAGGTGGGCACCCGTAAAGCTCTAGCAAGAGTTAGAGGGTTATAGGGTACAATGGACCTAAATCAACAAACGATGCCTCTTGGTTGGTCCACGTGGACCAATCAAAAAATTCCAAATCAGAAATTCCTTGGAAAATATAAAAGAATTAATAAATGAATTTATTATTATTAGGTTATAAATAAAAAATATTTCTAGTTTTGTGTAGTATTTAATGCCTATTTTATTTATTTTTATGAGATGTTTTATTACATGTTACTTTTTACAAGTATAAACATAGGTATATTTATCTATGATTTGGGTATTTTATTTTTATTTTTTATTTTTGATTTCATTAATTTATTCTAATATTTTATATATTTATATCTTTTTTTATACATAAATATATTTTTATTAGAGAAAAGGGATCCTACTTCATGATGTATGTATCTTACCTACATGATGTGTCTTTTTTCCTAATTTTTTTTATTTTTTTTAAAATGCTCTCGTGGATTTTCATAACTATATCCCTCTAATATGTCATTAAAATTTCGTCAGAAACAGAGACTCCTACGGCCTTCATCCAGACATTCACTTTTTAACGATCACAGATTTGCTGTATTTTCATGTTCAGGATGGAGGACATAGGAGTCTCTGTTTGTGATGAAATTTGAGTGACATATTAGAGGGATACAATTATGAAAATCTACAGAAGCATTTTTCAAAAAATAAAAAAATTGGAAAAAAAAGACGCATGATTTTTGGTGTAATATATACACTTAAATAAATAGAGGTATTAAATAGATATGTATAAGCATATGAATTTAATCTATGCATTTTATGTTCTTATTATTTTTATATTATATTTATGGTGTTATTGTATTATAAATATGTGCATACACTATGAATATTATTTACAAAATTATAAACTATAAAATTATAGAAATAATGACGAATAAATAAAATGAGTATTTTATTCGGGTATACTGTACAATAAGGGTCCAAAACCTAACTTTCACACCTTAACTCCAAAAAATATGAAACATACTTAATTAAATAGCTTATTAAAAGTTACGTATAATTAATGTTGAATTTGATATATTTTGAGTCTTTATTTAGGAGATATGGGTATGGGAAGTTGGGATTTTGACCTTTTATTTTGCGTATAAAATGTACACTAGATATTATTTTTGTATCAAATCAAATTTGTATTTTTACTTGTATTTTTGTCTACAACTTTCATGGACAAAGTTTATTGATTTGGTGAATAAATAGTAAAGAATAAAATAGGTCCCAAAATTAATTATTGACTTATTTGTGTAAGGTTGTCCGACTGTGTTTTATGTACAATTTGCCACCCTATCTCCCCCTACTTTCTTCCTTGTCGACCAAGTCATTATGATGGCTGAGTCTCAGAGGCTAGGATCACTTCAATGTCCATGACACTTCGCTCTTTTTTCTTTTCTTTTCTTTTTTCTTTTATTTTGGCAATAAATGCAATATGTGTGCAACCTTTTATACAATATTTTGTACAAATTAACGAATGTTTATTTTTGGCAAATTAATGATATATACATGCACTTGCCTAGGGTTTAAAGGCTAAAATGAAATAATAAAGGTGATGAAATAGAGATTCATCACTAGGGAAGTTTGAATTTATTAAGTCTAAAACCCTAATGATTAAGATAGGTTAACTCTAAGTCTTTATACCTCATAATCCAAGTGTTAAAGATCTCAACAAGCCTTGAGTGCATAGTGAAAATGTTAAGGAAGAACATCAAATTAATAAGTTAATTATTTACAATATTTTTGAAGGAGTTTTATTAAGAAGAATTAAAGAATGGTTACCCTTAAGGAATAAAAAGAGAACACAACATACACTTACGAGACATTACAAGGATACCCACACAACACAACAAACTTCAAACTCTTAATGATTAGTCTTGAATCTTCAGAGTTTAAAATCACAGTCTGTCTCCTCATAGAGTAAACCTCAAAATATGAATAAGAAAAATCCTCATCGACTTGAAAAATAAATAGCTTGGAATGATGCCGTTCTTCCTTAAATGTAATATCTATATCGACATGGGAAGATACAAAATTCTCCATAATAGAGGGAAGACAAGTCCAACCCTTAGATGTTGCAACAGACTTCTGGGTTTTCCTTAAAAGAGAAAAACTAAACAATAGAGGAAATCCTAACATACTGATAAGATGACACTCATATGACTAAATGTCCTCAAGAAAGGTGTAGGGTCCTCCTTATATAACTCTTCTAATAAAATATCATCTTCCTCAAGCTTACATTTCTCTCTCCAAAGAACTCTTTATCGACTTCATCTTCCGACATATAGAATTTAAATCTCGATATTCCTCCATGCTTGACTCTATAAAGAACTAAGTCTAGACAACCTTTTATATCCTAAGAATCCGACAGTCCAAAATCTAACTGTTACACCCAAGGCACCCTTTCAGAACCTGACTTCTCTTGGAAAATTGAAGTAAGGTCTGATTTTTAATTAATTTTCATTTTCTCAATTTTTTTATTTTAATGAAAGTATACATAAAATAATGAGTATAAAGTTTAAAAACTGCACCCATTGAAAATATTTTCCAAAACATTTTACAAAACAAGTAATATATAAATACATTTTCTAAACATTTTGTAAACTATTTTTACAAAAGTTTTCAAATCCCCATATACATGACCCAAAATAAATGTACAAAATATGTGAAAGTACGAGCAATGACGAAAAGTATATATGCAATATATGCAGACATCCCCTATACTTAGCTTGTGCTATGTCCTCATGGCACAAAGTGAAATGAAAGACGTAGCTCATACTAAGCATAACGAGGATAGAGAAAAATAGGGATAATACAATAGGACAGATCCCTCTTATACTTAGGCTATGAATAGCCTAAATGTGGGACATGAAGACAACAAATGAGGGTACAACAAAGAATAAGTTAATAAGAATAACAAGGGCTCAGTTCCCCCTATACTTAGCTTGAAAAATAGGCTAAGTATAAAAAATGAATAAATAATGAAGAGACTAAGGAGAATATACAAGATACAATATGGGATTCCACCTAAACTTAGGTTCTCACAAGCATAAGTTAGGAGTAAGAAAGGAGTAAAATAAGAATTCACACCCACAAAAGAATACAGTCAAAGTGAATAAAAGAATAAATGAATCTCTAAGATAATGAATCTATTCGATTTAAATCTTCAGCTACGACTTCATATTGAATCTGAAATATCTACAAATGACTAAATCGGCATGAAGTCAAACAATTCAACTAGACTCAGCTATTCTTATGACTCAGCAAAGTGTTTCAATAGTTGTTCATTGACCAAGAAGGAAGGTGCACCATCTATGAGATCAGATATCTCTACACTACCATTTCCATGTGCTTCCTTCACTATATAAGGATCCGTCTATTTAGACATCAGTTTCCCGTGGAAGATCTTTAACTACACATTGAACAACCATATCATCTATCCAAGGACGAAATTCTTGCATCTAATATATGAATCATGCCACTTATTAACTTCGTCCTTATAGATCATGTTGTTATCATATGCTCGATTATGGATCTCCACAAGCTCATTAAGGTTCAGGTCTCTACACATATTTCCTAAGTGATAGCTCGAATTAATTTTTCGATTGCCCACTCAGACTTGTAAATCAATTCAACAGCTAATGCCATGTCTTGTCATATATTAATCTGAAAGGTGAAGTACCCAAAGGGGTATTATATGTCATCCTATAGGCCCATAGAACTTGATCCAACCATTGGAATCAATTCTTCTTATCAGGATGGATCGAATTTTAAATAATACTCTTCACCTCCATATTGGAAACCTCTGCCATGTTGTTCGATTAATGGTGGTAAGGAGTTACTCGATGTTCAAACTGATAGTCCTTAGATAATGATTTCATCTCTCTGTTCATAAAATGGCTACCCCATCAGATATCATAACTATTGAGACTTCAAACCTTGAAATGATATGATCCATTATGAACTTACAGACAATCCTACTGTCTGCAGCTCAGGTTGGGATAGCCTCCACTCATCTTGAAAGATAATCAACCACTAACAAGATGTATTCAAATCCATTACTATTGGGAAAGAGACCAATGAAATTTATGCCCCATACATAAAAAACGTCATCGAAAATCACAGGCTGCATGTGCATCTCATGTCCATAACCAACTGTCCCTCCCATCCATTGACAAACAAGTTATGACCGTACTAAATCAGTGGCATCTCTAAACAAGGTCAACCAAAAGATTCCACATTGAAGCACCTTGTGTGAGGTTTTTTTTCCTAAATGGTGTCGTCCATCCTCAAGAGAATGACAATGTGTGAAGATATTCTGGTATACCTCTTGAGGAATACACCTTCACCAGACACAATCCGGTCCTACAAAGAAAAGGAACGGATCCTCCCAATGGTATTTCCTCGAATTCGACTTCACTCGGTCAATATCGTTCCTAGTCCAACCATGGAGAACTTGCTTGGAGACAAGATAGTTCACCATGTTGGCATACCATGGAAGTGAATCGTCAACACATATTGACTCATCTGGGAAGGTCCCCCTGATAGGTTTTGTATTAGGAGAATCCCTCAGTTCAATTCTTGGTAAATGATCAACCACTACATTCTTAATCTCAGGTTTATCCTTAATTTCCGAGTCAAACTCCTAGAGTAATAAAATGCACTTATGAATACATGCCTTAGAATCCTTCTTTTCCAGGAGATACCTAATGGGTGAATGATCAATGTAAACGGTCACTTTTGCACCTAAGATATAAGAGCTAAATTTCTCAAGAGCCCATACTACAGTGAGAATTTCCTTTTTGGTCATTGTGTAATTCTTCTGTGTAGGGTCTAAAATTTTACTCACATAGTGAGTGGAGAATGGAATCCAATCTTGATTCTGCCCCAATATGGCTCATATAGCAAAATCTTATGCATCAGTCATAATCTCAAAGGGAAGAGACCAATCAGGAGCATGTAGAATAGGCTAATCACAAATATTTCTCTTTAGGAGCTCAAAGGCCTCTAGACTCTTGTGATCTACAATGAACTCAGTGTCCTTCTCAAAGATTTTAAAAGTGGATGGGCACTCTTAGAAAAATCCGAATGAATCTTCTATAAAATCCAACATGACCTAGAAATGATCTCACTGACTTGATATTGGTTGGTGGATCACGTTTCTTGATACATCCACCTTGGAAGGGTCAACCTCCATTTCCTTTTTGGAGATGACATGCCCCAACACGATACCCTCCTTAACTTTAAAATGACTTTTTCCTAGGAGAATACCAGATTGACATGCCTACACCTTTGAAGAACTTTGTCTAAGTGCACTAAACATCAATCAAATGAATCACCATGGACCGAGCAGTCTTCCATGAAGACCTCCAGGAAATCCCCCACCATTTCGACAAATAAATCGATCATGCATCGCTGAAAATTACACGGGGCATTGCATAGCCCAAATGGTATGCACCTGGACATGCGCATGCTGAAAGGACAAGTAAAAGTGGTCTTTTCGTGATCTTTAGGGGCGATGACTACTTGATTATAGCCAGAGTACCGTTAAGAAAATAGAAGAACTCTCTCTCCCTATTAATCTCTCCAAAATCTGATCAATAAAAGGTAGGGAAAAGTGATCTTTCTTTGTCATGACATTAAGACCTCTGTATTAGACACAGACACACCACGACGTGGGTACTTGTATCGCGATCTCAACTCCCTCCTCATTGGTGACCTTCTGAATTCCTGAATTTTTTGGGGCAACATGTATGGCAGCCATCCACTTGGAGTCATAGATGGGGTATATGAATCCTGCTCCATGCCATTTATCAATTTCTTTCCTAACTACTTCCCAAAGATTTTGATTATGTCTCATTTTGAATTCACAGGAAGGCCTAGCATTTCCTCAGCATAAATGTGGTGTGAACAAAGAGTAGGGTTAATACCCACTAGATCCGGCATTGTACGTCCTATTACCTTGCGGTTCTTCTCTAACACATCTAACAACCTAGACTCATGTTCTAAAGTAACATAGAACTAATAATAACAATGAATCTGTTCTTAGGTCCCGCAAGAAAGAAGTACTTTATTGTTGGAGGTAGTGGCTTTAGCTCTGGCAATAAAGTATCATCGATCAAATCTGGTTGAACTGTCACTGAATATGATTCCGTGATGCATGAAGGTGGTGCAAACTCTGTAGTATAGGCCACCAACTATACTAAACAAGGAGTCGGATTGCCAAAGAAATGCGGTAGTTCGACCAAAGTCGTGTCCGACTCTAAATCTAACTCTTTTGATTGTTCCTTAGGAGTTGGAACTGACAGATCTACAACGATCTCTGGAGCATCAAAGGAATAGATAGATGATCTGTCTCTCAAGAATCCTGACAACACCTCACAAATTGCATCATTAACATTGTCCTGTCTAGATGAGAGGGTCTCGCTCAATCCTATCGGGTTCTGTTTCCATACCCCAACTATATTAACCAATCTACAATATGTGTTTAAAGATGAAGAGAAATTTGTGCTTGACTAAGAGTCAGGTCTCTTCCATTCTGTTTGCTTCATTTTAAGTTCCACTTCTCTGCATGAAGAAGGGAACTTCATCATCTCTGTCTGATAGTCAAATGAAGCTCCAACGGTCCTAAGGATAGGCCACCCAATGATGATCGGTGATTCTCTTCAATGACTGGGTATATACATCTCAAGGATAGTGAAGTCCACTCTGTCATCTTGTCCCTCAATCAAGATAATAACATCCTTGACCTCTCCCTTTACCTTCTTCATAGATTTATCCGCAAACTGGAGTAATGCTCTTGATTTGCGAAATAGACCCAACTCTAGTTTCTCATATAAGGCAAAAGGAAGTAAGTTGATCGAGGATCCGTTATCAAGGAGAGTACATGCAAACTCTATGTCATCTATATGACTCACCACATAATGCACGCCTAAATCTCTCTTCTTCCTCGATAGCTATTGTTTCTTGAGATAGTATTTAGTGGCAACTGGCAACACATGTGTCTTGACATAAATGTTCAGTTTCTTCTTGCTAGCCAATTTCATTGTATAAAGTATCTTCAAATTTTTTTGGAAAGCAGGATGACTTTCCACATACTCGTTAAATGGTGCTTTCACCATAATGTTGTCCTTAGAAAATCGTACAATTTCAGGATCATCATTCTGAATCTTTTTGATATTACGCTTTCCTGTCGTAAGAGCATGAGGGAAAGGGATTTAGCAAGCAATACAATGCAAAGAATCTAGATCATAAATAGAAACATGATCTTTATTTCAATCAACAAAGTTCTTCACAACTGAAACTTTTGTAAATAATTTGGAATTTGAAACACAATCATCTTCTACAGGTTTGGGTATGTCTGTTGAAGTTACATACTCCTCAGTCGAAGGTGTAAGGTCCTCCATTGACTCTGAATCTTCTTCGTGTTGTAGTGATGCTCTCGTACTCCTTCTCTTTCCTTTCGTAGATGTCTCCGCCTCATGATGAAGATTCTGCTGGTGATGCCTCACCTCGTCATCCTCTGAAGTCTCCTCAAGGTGAGCTTTAGAAGTCCTCTCCATATCCCTTGCTCGATCAGGCATAACTCAGTCCTTCTAGTCCTGAGTGACATGTGATTAATACAATCAAAAGGAAGAATCTCATTCTCTAATTTGTGAGAATCTTAGTAGTATACAAGATCATTCATATTTTGCTGTTAAATCTTGTTCATGCTGCTGGGGTTAGCCCAAACCTGGGTAAGAATGGATGTAGAAGGGGCAATCTGATTATCGTGCAAACATGATAAGCAATTGAGGTCAACTTGCAAATCATGTATCTCGTTCCTGTAGGAACGTAACTTGATGAAACCCAATTTCATACTCTTAATTCACTGAATTTAACCCCCTACAATTATCTAAGTAATCCCTGCAATTATCTAACCTCTTGAATAAATTAAAATGCAAAAAATATCAAAACAAAATTCATAGTGATTTTAAACCCTTAAAAACACTCATAAAAATATTTTTATCTCTGTTTGACCTCATCTCCATTTTTGGTTTAGATGAAACTTGTAGATCTTATCGAGATCTACAACTTTCATGTTTTGAGTTTTTCCAAATTCGGCATATTCTTCCTCTTATTTAACTTTCTTTTTCGCAATAATCTGATTGGGCCACATGGCGCCATCTGGTTGCGCCACGCGGCCCAGTCCCTTGCGTGCCATGCGCCCTCTCCCTCCGTCGTTCGATTGCTCTCTATCTCTCCAGATCTCAGCCCTCCACGCCAGCATCCTCTCTCAGCCATCCAATCATCTCCAGATTAGATCATGGCCGCCCGCTAGCGCCTAATCCTCAGCCTGCCACGCGTCACGCCCATAGCCGTCCAATAGTCTCAATCTCAGCCATCACATTCCGCTGTGATTCTAGCCCTTCGATCTCCTCTTGATTTCATCTCACCCATCAGATTCCTCCCTCCTATGCGCTCGACACATGGCACCTTCCTCGACCACCCGATCGTACCGCCTAGGATCCAATCCTAACAGCTCATTAGCGCTCTGTTCTTAGCCGTTGGATTACTAGATCCAACGGCCAAGACTTCGTTGTCTACCTCTGAATAGCCCTCTCCCACATAGCCCACCTTGCCGACCCTCGTCCCCTTTTCCATTTCCCTAGCCATCTCCACAACTCTCTGAACTCGCTAACTACCCCACGACATAGCCAGCGGCTCGTCACTCATCCCACGACGGCCTCTATCTTGATCCATAGTCTCCACGCGAACCTCAACCCCCATCATTAGAACTGCCACCTCACCTTGATAAATACTCCGCCTCTGCTTTATTTCAACCTCGTCCACCTTTACGAGGGGCGAGGCCCAACCCTTCTCCTCCTCCTCGTGACATGGGGAGGAGCGAGGATCGAGCAATGACGACCTTCGCCCTCGGTAAGACTCACCGCCTTTCATGGCTACGATGCGGAAGCTCCGCCCCACTCGAGCTCCAAGGATCAACCGCTCTCGACGTGCGAAGAATTTGAGCATCTTCAAGAGGCTCACGCCTAGGCCTCGCTCCGCCAATCCTAGGTAAGCTCTCTAAACCCCTCTTGTATATTCCATCATTTTTCTTCTATTTAATTAGGACTCTCCATGCTACTTCCCCTTCCATTAGCCATCTTCTTAGACTTGCACCACCACTACCATCTTCGCGCACACTCTCGACAACACCCTCCTCTTCTCTAGGACCTTGTCACCCTCGCCACCTTCACCACCGGTCGCCGACGGTGAAGACCATAGGGGCTTCACTCCTTTCGCACACAATCCTTTGTTGACGTGCCTGACAACTCGGGTTAAGTATGTAAATAAACAAGGGTCATTGTGACCGGAATCACCAAGCACGATCAATAGAAATAATGTGTTTTTAACCACTTAATGAAAGATAAATCAATGAGAAGCAAATGTAAGCGGTTTTGCTTTTCTATTTACCTGGTATAATGACCAGGGACGAACACAAGGAGCAAGATATAAAAACTCAGTAGTCAAATTTCTAAAAGAATTTTTAGTGGTTTTTGAATTTTTATTTTTTTAATTTTTCAAAATAAGCACAAAGGATAAACACACACACCACACTCTTTTTGTATTTTTCAGAATAGTAAAAAATGTACTGAAAAGTCCAGAGAAAATGTTTTTGTGTTTTATATATTTTAAAATATTTTTGATAATTTTTTCAAATTTTTCTGATGTTTTTATGATTTTATAAAAATCAAACATTGTAAAATATAGAAAATAGTGAACAACCAAGAGTATTTTACAACTTAAAAATACTTTAACTATCCAATACTCCTAGAAATTGTTTTTATACTAAAGTGTAATTAAAACAGAGATTGGAATCAGATTTTTGGATTTTTCTAGAATTTTCTACAATTTTTTAGCTTTTTGTTTTTTCGTAATTTTTTGGTGTTTTATAAATGATCTATATATGAAAACTGGAAAGAAATTAAAAGACACCAAAATACGCCTACACTATTTTTTTTAGAATTGTTAGGCAAATTTTTGAATTTTAATGGATTTCCTAATTTCGGGCATGCAAAAAGACATTGTTTTTGAATTTTTAAAAATATCAAATGAAAATAAAATTTGTTGAAAAATTTATACAATGATAAAAACTACAGAAGGAATATAAACATTTTTTTGAGAATTTTTCGAACAATAAAAATATTTATTCTATGAAGAAAATCATGTAAAGTTTATGTCTGGAAGCATAGGGACCAGATTGCAATTATTGAAAGTTATGGACTGAATATAAAAATAAATAAAAGGTGTGGCTAATGTCACAAATTACCTAGGTCGAGTGTGCGACGCGCGTGACTTGTAGGAAGGTAGTGATCTTCTTGTAAATTCGATTACCTTAAGGGGGACAGTTATAATTTTTCCAATTTTTTTAATGTTCCCCCTAGGGTTTCTTTTGGATCTTGCACTTCATCAAGCCAAAGAGGAAGTGTGTGGTTGGGAGCCAGACGCCGCTAGGAGACTGAGGCGTGCCACCGTGCGGGTTGGCGGAGAAGGCGAGCCGGGCCGCCTGTCGGGACGGAGCACGATGCACAACCTTGCAAGGCTGCGTGCAGTGCGGAGGTGCGTGCAGACGGAAGGGCGGCTCTGCTTCATGCGGAGGAGCAGAACAATGGGTCTGCGTGAGGAAGGCGCACCACACAGCGGAGGAGGCAGCGTAGCTGGTGCGCGAATACGAGGTGACGCGCGCTAGGCGCGAGGGGCCTGGGCGGAGGGCCGCGAGCAGGCAGGGCAGCCGGGAGGTGTGTGGACTCCGGAGGAGGCACAAGCATCACGGTGAAGTGGGGAGGGGCAGACGCGTAGCTCGCGGCGGAGGCCGGTGCTGCTGTGCCCTGGAGGACGCTGCGGTCGCCGCCGTTGTTGGGGGTGTACCGGTGTGCTTCAAGGCGCCTGCAATGGTTATGGGTGGCGACCCTGCCACTGGATTTTTTTTATTTTTGTTTTATTTTTATTTTTACTATAATCAGAGAGTTGATAAATAAAATAAAAAATGTTTTTTTTTGTTTTTTAAAACAGAAAATGTAAGCAGGAATAATTTTTTAATTTTTTTGTTTATTATATTTTTATTTTGGTTTTCTTGCAAAACAAATATGAGAGATAAACCAATTATATGTTTTTTTATTATATCCTGCAAACAAATGTTAGAAAACAAGATACATTCTTTTTTAAATTATTTATAAACAAAATGAAGTTGGTGAATGGGTCAGATCTTGCGATGTGGAAGAATGGATTCGTGGCTCCTGTCACCTTATGTGACTGGAGGTGATAGATTATGTGGGGTAGAACGTGAAATGTAGGGATCGAAAAAATGATATGGAAAATCGGTGTCAGACGCGGATTATGTGTGGTGAAATTTTTGGATTTTTAAGATCTAAAGGCAAATAAAATGGGAGAAAAAATGCGACCTACGATTTATCCTAGAGAAAAAGACAAGAAATAAAATGGATCTCACCTCGGGGCTGAAAATGTCGTGATGGCCTCAACGAAGGCCGATGTGCTGTCACCGGACGGCTCGGAGGCTGGACACCCTTCTTCAATAAGACGACTCTCGGAGATCGGGCTCCTCTCTGCTAAAGGTTGATCAAGGAATGAAAGAAGGAGGATGAGCCCATTAAAAAGAGAAGAGAAGTGCAAAAGGAAGGAATGTACAAAAGAAGAAGGTTTTTTTGGTTAATTAATTAATTAATTACGAATTTAAGAATTAAATAAATTAAATAAATTAAATAATTTCCAAAAATTAATTAGCCACCTTAATGGTGGCCATTAAAGGCATGTAATAAAATCTTATATAAAAGTCATGTTTTTAAACCAAATAAATGAATTAAATAATTAAATATAAATACAAATTTCGTAACTAAATTTAATTAATTAACTAATGTTAGATAATTATTTTTTGGTAATTTTTATATAAGGAAATTAGTTGTATACAAATATTATGTACATATAATATAATACACACATGTACAAATAAGGAAATAATTTTTATATCCTTTTTTATTTTTTTTATTTATATATTTTTTATTTTTTAATGAAAATAATATTTATAATTATGTACATTTTGTATATAAAAAATAAATATGAATAAATATGTACAATAAATATTGGTGACACTGCACAAAACACCCCAGAAAACCGACTTTTTAACCGTAACTCCAAAAATTATGAACCATATCTATTTGAAAGATAATTTAATTTAGAGTATAATGGAAGGATTTTGATTCAATTTGAGTTCGTATGGAGCCGGAATTGATGTTACAATTATCGCTTTGCGGCTTTGCTGAGTGTGATTATTTGCAATATGTACTTTATTTTATTTTGCAATTATTTTTATTATTTACAACACATTTTTATTTACAACTTTTGTTTTCAAAAATAATAAGTCAATTTATGTACAATTTATTATTTACAGCACATTTTTATGTACAACTTTTGTTTTCAAAAATAATTAATTTGAAGTCAAATTATGTACAAATAAAATAATGTACATTTTACGCAAATATACATGAAAAATATTTGCAAACTATTTTTGGATTTTTGGATTAAAGACCCTATCTCCCCCTACTCTATTCCTGGTCGATTAGGTCAAGTCTTGACCTTCTCTCGGGATTCAGGTCAGTCTTTATTTATTACATAAATTCATCCTTTATTTTATTTCCTTTTTCTTTTCTTCTTTATTCTTTTATTTATGTACAAAAAGTGTTAAAAATGCATATTTAACAAATGCATGCAAAAAGGTAAATTCATGGAATTAGTGGGTATTTGTAGGTGTTTGACTATGGAAATGAAGCTAAAATAAAAGAATAAAGGTGGCGACTCGTGGATTCATCATTCCCCTATCCTTTACCTTTGCTAGTCCCTTAGCAAATACTTATTTGGAAAATAAGTGAAATCAAAAATAAAGAAAAGAAAAAGGAAAGAAGTCAAAACAATGTTGACTTTTAAACTTATCTTCATAAAAATGTAGTATGGAGCTCTGTCAAACATTTGGATTATTAGTGTATCGGAATCTTAATGGGAAATGGGTTTAAAACCTAACAACCTCTAAGTTCCATATGACTCCTATTCAGGTCTCCTCAACAATCAGATCAGAACAAGTCTACACACACAAATTCTTATGACTATGAATCTTTTCTTATACGGTGTAAGTGAAATATAGCTCCTCATCTCAAAAGTAGCAAAGAAATAGCCTCTCTCAACAAGGTAACTCTAATCCCTTGGTCTGGCAACTCTTTCCTCGAGGAGCGGGGATATTCCCTTCTAAGTTAAAGTACAACCAGCTCAAGAGGAGGGGATGGAGAAGAGAATGGACGGTAACCAGTGTAGTTACCTATCCTTGGATGCATGACCAGTGTAGACAAGTCATCCGCTGCAAGCTTACAAACATTTGACTTTGAAGCTCTTATTCTTCTTTTTTTAAAATGTATATACACTCCGACAGGCATTTTACTTTTCTATCAAGCCAGTCCACTTTTGGAGATTTTATATAGGTTTCTTTTTTTGGAAATATATACAAGGTACAATATGTACATAAGGAGTTTTTCCTCTTGAGCCAGTAGACTATCCCTCTTTTGAAGCATTATTGCAACCCCACATCATCCTGTCTTTAGAGATCAATATTGCCAGACGAGGTTGACACGCACTTCCCTCCCTAGAGGAGGACGAGAGGTTCCGCCAAGATGTACTACCCTCGTATGCTAACCCAAGACAAAAGATTCTGCCCCCTCACTACCTGCTCCATGAAGAGCTATGTGTAGAGTGCTTTGTCCAAGGTAATTCACGGTCTGAAAGAGTCATGCGTGTGTTGTTAAATATTCTACTTAGACTAATCAAGATGACATGTGAACATAATCTTATGGACTCAAAGAATTAAGTCACTAGAATCTGAAAAGTCTTAACTCCAATTCTTATAAGGTTCCTATGAAATTAACTGGATTAAGGTCCAACTAAGCTCCATTCTTCAAATTTATTCTAGACTTAGTTTAAATGTCAAAATTATCCTGAAAAATGCACATGCTAATGCAAGAAAATATGTATAATGTAAAGAAAAGAAAACAAAATCTTTTTGTGAAATAGTTTTTAAAATTTGAACTTTTTATGGATTTTTAAAAACTGATGCACATGGAAAAAGAGTTTTTTATGCATTTTTTAAAACAAAATATTAGTAATATATACAAGTATATAATGTTTTTTATAAGGGTTAGGGATGAGGTACACATATTTACACAAGGGTGAGTTAATTCTTTACAAGAATAAGATGAAAGGATTTACAACTTGAGTAATAGGTATATACATACAGTTGGATTTTTTTGTGATGCATATATTCCTCAAATTTATTTGAAATTAAGTTTATAGATAATTTCAAAAACTATAGTCCAAAATAATTTTTCCAAATAATTTACAAATATTTGTAAACTATTTTGTAAACATTTTCAAACAGTATATATAGATTTTCAACATAATTTTTCAACCATTTTCAAAACATTTGCAAATAGTTTTTACAAAATCATTTTATTTCACACAAAGAATTTTTTTTACAAACCATAATATTTTTACAAAGGTTGAAATATTTTTCAAACATTTTTCAAATAGTTTTCAAAATATTTTTCAAATAGACTTTCAAACCACTTTCAAAATAATTTTCAAAATATTTTAACCTAACTTATTAATCAGTATATAAGAAAAGAATTTTTGAGGAATTTTCTGCATCTTTTTATTAGTTAGTTTTTTTGTGTGAGTATTTACACAGTATTCTAGCCATATTAAAAATATGAATGTACGAGTTATGGATAAAGTATATATACAATATATACGACACCACCTATACTTTGCTCGAACTATGTCCTCATAGTGATTAAAGAGCTGCAAAGGAAGACACAATTCGACAGATCGGATGCACTCCTAGAAAGTGAAACCGAGTTTACATGGTCCGTGGAATCCTCCCACATTTAATCCCTAGGGAGTAATGCCAAATCATCAAGAAATTGGGGATCTTTACTGTCAAATATCAAGTCTTCCAAAAATGTATCAACCTCATCAACTAGGAGGACACAAGGCTCGAATATGGGCCTATCAAGATCTGTCAAATCAAAAATCGGTCCCTCATCAATCTCTATGCTGAGATGAATCCAAATATATCTCTGAATCTGAGAAGATCTCCTGAAGAAAAGACACTGACTCAACTGGACATGGACACTAGAATGACTCATAGGATGGCTGAGATGTGGGTTCCTCCTCTATTTCTTGGGATACTAGCAGATCTAGAATCCAAGAATACTTGATGTGGAAGTGTGGGACTGGCTCAAAATCTGATTGTAAATCCAATGTAAACTCGACCAATGTCCGGCTCTAGGAACTCATAGTGGTAGTCAACACATCCATCATATGAACAGTAGTGGCATTCATATCCTCTGATTGGTATGTGTTGGCAAAATCAGCATGATGTGTCACACACTCATCTGGTGTCATCTCTCCCTCGTGTGTTGTCCCAAATAAATCATCTTGTGAAGATGGAATATTTGAAAGTGTATCCATGATGTCTCAAATAAATCCAGGTCAGGACCGTGGTGTGAACCACTACACGAGGTACGAGCTAACACAATCTGATATGCAGTCCTCCCCCTCATGGCGATGTGGATAAGGTCAGTCATCGAAAATCCATGATCTAGAAATCGCCTCAAAAGATCACGTAACCTCAACCATGAATCTATTAATGGATCCTGGGGGTCAACTGAAAAATCACAAATACAAGACCTCATTATCTCTGCTCTACGTTGGGGGTAAAATCTCTGCTAAAACAACGATCGTAAATCTCCCCACGTAGCAATCTTCCTTCCCAATCATCAGTGCCAACTCTTGTCTCTACTCTGAAGTGTAAATGGAAAGGTAATCGGCATCATGTCCTCAGAAGTTATATCAGAATATGATCGTGATCCACAAATATCGTCAAACTCATCCATATGCAAATAAGGTTCCTCGTGCACTTCCCCTGAAAACTTCGATCGTAGATCAATGAACTATAAATCCAGAATGAAGGGTCTCAAAGTAGAAGCGAACTGTGCTTCCTGATTTTGGTCCTCATCCATCATCCTAGGATAGAAGTCATCTAAAGCTCACAACTGCTCCACATGATCGCCTAGGGAATGCACTCTCATCTCAGCAAGGTCATTGTCCGGGTCTCGTATTTGGTCAATCTGGTCTCCTCGAGCGTCACTCGCAACATGTACCGAATGGTAGGGTGGGATATTTAAGGAAAAGATGGGATGTTGGTTGGAGTTCCTACCTCCCAAGGGAGTGGGCGGGAATGATGGGCATGAAATGAAGAAGCCGCAAAATCCTGCTAGAATGGAATGCGACCCATTATGAAGAGAGGGAAATGAAGGGAGGGAGGGTGGGATAGAAGAGACGGAGTGAAGGAGAGAGAAGGTGACTGATAATGAATCATAGATGATCGTAACCGACTAACACCAAAGACATACAAACGCAATGCAAACCCCCAATTCACCAACTCTACGCAATATGAAGACCATGAGATCTGGTCTTTTATCTTTTTAATTTTAGAGTTTAGTGATCAGACAAAAGTTGTACAAACACTTAGGAGGCTTTAATAGGATTTAGGCACTACTCCTTAGTGTGTACGCGAGCGAGTAAAAGTGCAAACAATGAGGGGATTGCTCTCCCAAAATAGTGGTGTGAATTACGTTTGATTTTAAGGGTCAAGTTTAATTAGCAGTCCCAATTTTTGATTTTTGATTTTTTTTGTTTTTTTAGAAATTTTCAATAAAACGTCTAACGAGCTTTCCGATTTCCTTTATTCCTATATCCACAAAACAGAGGGGGAAAATAGAAAAGATAATGCACGAGAAAATATGGATGCAATGGACAAAGATAGAGATGCGTACTTGACTCCAGCACTCTACATGCAATATAATCTGCGCAGAAAAATTAAACTAATCTAAATGAATGCAATGCGAGAACCGTCCTAAACAAAAAAATCTATTATTGTGAAGCACAGATTTATTTGATTAAGTCCAAGTGAGTTCTATAGGAACATATATTCTATTAGGGGCTTTGGACCTAATGCTACCTAGCTCAATCAAATAAAAACCTAAATCTAGGGGCTCAAGCATAAAAAATTTGTGTGAAACAAATAAAAAATAAAAGCGAGAAAACAAAATACGGAAAAAACAAGGGAGAGGTCCCCCAAGTGCACCTACACTTGGCGAAACAGTCCTCAAAATGTCCAAGTCCACAAGTCCACAGTTCTAAATTATTATAATAATGGATTGTTCTCTAAAATATGATAACTATTTTCTCTTCTTCTGCTCCTCCTCCTGCACGAGTCCTCCAAAAAGAATCTAAGTCGTCCTCCAAGCGGTTCCTCGCACAAAAATCAAAGCAGATGATGGTCAAAAACAATTATAATATTTAGAGACAAAATTGTGCAAAAATGGAAAATGACTACAAAGTTGTGCTCCACGGCAATGGCGCCATTTTGATGACGCGCCTGACAACTCGGGTTAAGTATGTAAATAAACAAGGGTCGTTGTGACCCGAATCACCAAGCGCGATCAACGAAAAAAATGTATTTTTAACCACTTAATGAAAGATAAATCAATGACAAACAAATGTAAGCAATTTCTCTCTATTCTATTTACCTGGTATAGCGCGCAGGGTCAAACACAAGGAGCAGGATTTAAAAACTCAGTAGTCAAATTTCTAAAAGAATTTTTAGTGGTTTTTGAATTTCTATTTTTTTAATTTTTCAAAATAAGCATAAAGGATAAACACACACACCACACTGTTTTTGTATTTTTCAGAATAGTAAAAAATGTACAGAAAAGTCCAGAGAAAATGTTTTTGTATTTTATATGTTTTAAAATTTTTTGGTAATTTTTTTCAATTTTTTTTGATTTTTTTTGTGATTTTCTAAAAATCAAGCAGTGTAAAATATAGAAAATAGTGAACATCCAAGAGTATTTTGCAACTAAAAAATACTTTAAGTGCCCAATACTCTTGGAAATAATTTTTATACTAAAGTGCAATTAAATATCTACAAACAGAGACTGGAATCAGATTTTTGGATTTTTCTAGAATTCTACAACGTATTTTAGCTATTTGGTTTTTCACAATTTATTGGAGTTTATAAATGATCTATATACAAAAATTGAATAGAAATTAAAAAACACTAAAATATGCTTACAATAATTTTTTTGGCATGTTTAGGCAAATTTTTGAATTTTTATGGATTTTCTAATTTCGAGCATGCAAAAAGACACTGTTTTTGAATTTTTTAAAATATCAAATGGAAGTAAAATTTGATGAAAAAATTCTACAATGATAAATACTACAGAAGGAACATTCATAATTGTTTTGAGAATTTTTCGAACGATAGAATTATTTATTCTATCAAGAAAATCATGCAAAGTTTATGTCTAGAAGCATAGGGACTAGATTGTAATTATTGAAAGTTATGGACTGAATATAAAAATAAATAGAAGGTGGGGCTCATGTCACAAATTACCTAGGCTGAGTGTGTGACACACGTGACTTGTAGGATGGCAGGGATCTTCTTGTAAATTCGATTACCTTAAGGGGGACAGTTGTAATTTTTTTCAAATCTTTAATGTTCCCTCTAGGGTTTCTTTTGGATCTTGCACTTCGTCAAGCCAAAGAGGGAGTGCGTGGTGGGGAGCCAGCTACCACTGGGAGGCTGAGGCGCGCCGCCGCGTGGGCTGGCGGAGAAGGCGGGCTGGGCCGCCTATCGGGACGAAGCACGACGCGCGGCCGTGCGAGGCTGCGTGGAGCGCGGAGGTACGAGCGCACAGAGGGGCGGCTCCGCTTCATGCGGAGGAGCGAGACGATGGGGTCGCATGAGGAAGGCACACGGTGCGGTGGAGGAGGAAGCACGACCGGCGCACGATGCGAGGCGAAGCGTGTTGGGCGTGAGGGGCTTGGGCGGAGGGTCGCAAGCAGGCAGGGCAGCCAGGAGGTGCGTGGACTCCGGAGGAGGCACGGGCGGTGCGGTGAAGCGGGGAGGGGCGGGCGCGCATCTCGTGGTGGAGGCCGGTGCTACTGTGCCCTGGAGGACGTTGCGGTCGCTGCCGCTGTGGGGGGTGTACAGGTGTGCTTCAAGGCGCCTGCAGTGGCTAGGGGTGGTGACCCGGTCGCAAGATTTTTTTATATTTATTATTTTTATTTTTATTTTTATTGTAATCAGAGAACTGATAAATAAAATAAAAAAATGTTTTTTTATTTTTTTGAAACAGAAAATCTAAGTAGGAAGAAAAATTATTTTTTTTAACTTTTTTTGTTTATTATATTTTTATTTTGGTTTTCCTACAAAATAAATGTGAAAGATAAACCAAATAAATGGTTTTCTATCCTGCAAAACCAAATATACATTTTTCTTTAAATTATTTATAAACAAAATGGAGTTGGTGAATGGGTCGGATCTTGTGATGCGGAGGAATGGATCCGTGGCTCCGATGACCGGAGGTGATAGATTATGTAGGGTAGAACGTGAAATGTAGGGATCGAAAAAATGATATGGAAAATTGGTGTCGGACGCGGATTATGTGGTGAAATTTTGGGATTTTTAAGATCTAAATACTAATGAAATGGGAGCAAAAATGCAACCTACGATTTATCCTAGAGAAAAAGATAAGAAATAAAATGGATCTCACCTTGGGATCGGAAATGCCGTGATGGCCTCGATGAAGGCTGACGGGCTGTCACCGGATGGCTCGGAGGCTGAGCACCCTTCTTCAACAAGACGACTGTCAGAGATCGGGCTCCTCTCCACCAAAGGTTGATCAAGGAATGAAAGAAGGAGGAGGAGCATATTAACAAGAGAAGAGAAGTACAAAAGGAAGGAATGTACAAAAGAAGATGGTTTTTATTGGTTAATTAATAAAATATTTAAATTACTTATTTATTTACGAATTTTGGAATTACATAAATTAAAAAAATAAATAATTTCCAAAAATTAATTACCCACCTTAATGGTGGCCATTTAAGGTATGGAATAAAATCTTATATAAAAGGCATGTTTTTAATCCAAATAAATGAATTAAATAATTAAATATAAATACAAAATTTGTAATTAATTAATTAATTAATGTTAGATAATTAATTTTTTGGTAATTTTTATATAAGGAAATTAGTTGTATACAAATATTATGTACATATAATACAATATACACATGTACAAATAAGGAAATAATTTTTATATCTTTTTTAATTTTAAATTTATATATTTTTTAATTTTATTTTTAATGAAAATAATATTTACAATTATTTACATTATGTATATAAAAAATATGAATAATTATGTACAATAAATATTGGTGAAACTGCACAAAACACCCCAGAAAACCGTCTTTCTAACTGTAACTCTAAAAATTATGAAACCACATCCCTTTTAAAGATAATTTAATTTAGAGTATAATGGAAGTGATTTTGATTTAATTTGAGTTCGTATGGAGCAGGAATTGGTGTTTCAATTATCACTTTGCGGCTTTTTCTGAGTGTGATTATTTGCAATATGTACATTATTTTATTTTACAATTATTTTTATTATTTACAACACATTTTTATTTACAAATTTTGTTTTCAAAAATAATTAATTTGAAATAAAATAATGTAAGTTTTGTACAAATATACATGAAAACCATTTACAAATTATTTTTGGATTTTTGGATTAAAGACCCTATCTCCCCCTAATTTATTCCTGGTCGATCAGGTCAAGTCTTGACCTTCTCTTAGGATTCCGGTCAGTTTGTATTTATTACATAAATTCATCCTTTATTTTCTTTTCTTTTTCTTTTTTATGTATTCTTTTATTTATGTAAAAAAAGTGTTCAAAATGCATATTTAATAAATGCATGCAAAAAGGTAAATTCATGGAATTAGTGGGTATTTACAGGTGTTTGACTACGGAAATGAAGCTAAAATAAAAGAATAAAGGTGATGAATCGTGGATTCATCAACCTTCCACTTCACTCGCATTCACAACCCCTCGCTTCGGCTATACACTAATGCTTGTAGGATTGTCAATGGTCGGAGAGCAAGGCCCATCTCCGATCTCCTCCTCCGCCATCGACGATGCCTTATCAACAGGAGCAGCCATCCACTTCCATGACGCCTTCGAGCTTCAGTTGACTTCGCGAGGTTCTCAAGAGTCTCCCCAAATCTTCAATAGGCACGGAGGACGAGGGTGGAGCTCCAGGCACCTTCGCTAGAGCCCAGCCAAGCTCGTCGCAGACGACGACGACAAGGAGGATCCAGAAGAGCAGTTACCATAGTGAGCCATGTCGCCCTCCTCTAGGAGTTAAAGCTACGTTGGATTCTTGAGATCTGACGGTCCACAGGAGTCCACATCATCCAATCCGAGGCCACATATGAGCCTATAGGTCCGGAGCGTCCGAAGCAGGTCCGAGCCTCATCCGAGCCTCCAGTGACCACCGAGCCTAGAGCCCACGTGCTTATCACGTGCACTCTGGGTAAAATTGCAGGGTGGCCCTCGGATATTTTCACATTTTCAATCAAGTCCTGAAGCACGTGCAGACCAGATGCACCTGGGGTATTTTGCACTCAAATCCTTGTAGGTTTTAATAATTGTAAAAATTCCCCCGTGTGTGTGGGTTATTTACAGGGAAGGTCCTGTACTTTATTTTATTTACATTTTAGCCCCTCTCAGGGACCTGTTTGCTATGTATCTTTTATGTTTTTTTGCATTTATGCCCCGTATTTCATTCTTGCATATCTTGAGCATCCTAGCTCTGATTAAGTCGATTTCAGTGGCGTTTCGAAGCTTATTTAATTTTCTTTTTAATAGTATAATTATTGTTCAATTTTGGCACTTTTTATTTTATTGTCTAAACTTAATTATCTAGTGTCATTTATTCAATGGTTTTTGTGCCATTGGGTAGCTTGTAAATGGAATAGCTTCATGACCCTTTTCTGAAATTGACCATCTCTTTATTGCTCATCGATTATGCATAAAATTGTGCATATTTGTAGTGTTTTAATGTTGCATTTCTTTGCATGATAAAAAAATAAAAAAATGCATTTCTCATGTTTATTTATGCATATTGTCGTGTCATCATGCATTCATTGACCCACGAATGATTAATTTAACGCCCAGTTCATGAGAAATTGGGCATATGTCTCATGTCTTCTCCGCCACCTTCATCATCGCTCATCGGTGGAGAAGACCGGAATTTCGGATCTTTCAAATGGCATCATTGCCGGGGAAACGACTCATCTTTTGTTTTGTTTTGATTTTTGTTTATTTAATTAAGTGTTTTCTATACGTAGGTCAATTTGTTCATGTTGTCCTGCATCATTAAAAAATTCATTTCGATTGATATCTAACATTTTCTTTTGTGGCAGGGCCCTTGATGTTCAAGGAGGTGACGAGCATGTACTTCCCCACTGCGAGGAGCCGCAAAAGCAATTTTGGAGAGGAATCGAAGAAGAAAAAATGTCTCACTTTTATTCCATTTAATATGCAGGTAATAATCGTCTTTACAACGGTCTTCGATCGAGGACTTGCGCTTGTAAATAAACGACTTATATGTGGTTGTGTGGGGATCTTCCCCACTTGATTGTCGACCTAGGACCAGGCGTGCGACTCTTCGAGCTTCTTTCACATTTTTATTTTACGTGCTTGCTCATAGGTAGGACACAATTTAATTAAAGACACACATAAACATGTTAAGTGTGGGTTTACATCGACTTGCATACATATGATTTTGGTTTTCAATTCAGTCTGAGTTTTCAAGGCGCTGCATGTTTTCTCGTGTAGCCTAGATCATGATTTTCTCGACTGCATGGTTTTTTCTCGACTTCCCTTCCTAGCTTGATCACCTAGGTTAATGGAAAATGGGATTGAGTGGTAGACGATGATTTCCTGATTTATGTGCTCACTTTTAATCAGTGATAACCTTAAGCAAAATAGTTGGGACTGTTAATTGCAAGTCAACCTAAAATGGAGTAAAATGTTGTTTTGGGAGAGCAAAACCGGTGTTTACGTAAATGGTTTTATTTGACATTTTCCCGCATAAACTAGAATGTTTTCAATCACCAATAAAACCGTCAAGATAATCAACCAACATTTGTTGGTTTCACATATGAGTTGGTGAAATCAAAGGGTTTTGCATGCTTGTTTGAGCTTGGTTGCTCCGACACCCTCCCCTAGACCCTAGGTACTCCATCTATCTCAGAAGATTCATCCTCTTATTTGTATATTCATCTGACTTCTTCGTTCACCTCAGGTCTCTCCCAACATCAATTATCCATCTTTATACTTAGGCTACTGTCAACCTAAGTTTAGGGGGGACCCGAGTCCCCGTGATTTTCTTACTCATCTTTCCTTGCCTCGATTCTTAGGTTATTTCTAACCTAAGTATAGGGGAAGCCCAACTCGTTCTCGTATATTTTTATATATATTAAAATAGAGCTTTGCCCTTGTATCATCTAGTGCTATGAGGACATTGTAAAGTTTAAGTATATGGGGGGTATACCGTATATACAGTATATGTACTTTAGCTATATTCCATATATACAGTATATGTACTTTAGCTATATTTTAAAAAAAATTGAAAAATTTAAATCTTTTTTGCTAAAGTATATTTTTTTGAACTAAGTGGACAAAATATTTTTAAAGCTTTTCTATATTATGTTACACTATTTTCAAAGAAAGATATTTTTGAAATGGATTTGAAAAATACGTTTTTCTTGTTTTGAAAAATCTTTTGATAATGTTTGGAAAATCTTTATTTATGTGACATGGTGTTGAAATTTTTTTTGATTTCAAGGAAGACGAGTCTAACCTTTGTTATCACTTTATCCAAAAATCCATAAAAAATGGAAAATTAAAAAATCCTTTAAGAGTCAAATTGACTACTAAACCCAAATAAGTAGCCACATTCAGTGAGGGTTCACCCTTAGCAGAGTAGGTGGTTTAGAGGACATCACGTAAGGCTTCATACTCAAGCAACGGGCTCCGACCTGTACTTACACCTATACTGGCTGAACGCAGATGCATCTACTCATTTGAGTTTAGGCAGTCATGATGTCTTTTAAAGTTTTTTATAATAAATATATCAAAAATTGTTGAAGGAGTTGGATTAAATCCCCCGCATTTTTCACTTCCACACATGATCAGAGATGTTCGAGAAATAACGGTTTATGAGGTCTTGAGATTTTAGGTTAACCATCTTTATCCATCAGGTTCTTAGACCTAATAATCCAAATTTCCCTAGGTTTCTATATTTACGTGCTATATTGCAGGCTTAGTCTCCTACATTAAGAATATGATCTGCACATCACATTCACGATTGCTGTTTTGATGTGATGAGTTGACATTTCACTTGGGGGAGTGGGATGAGGGATTCGAGTCTGGATTTGATCTAATGCTGCTCGAGGATGGGATAAAATCATTGAAGGCTTCATGAATTTAACTGTCAACATTTTAGCCAGTATGAGAACTTGGTTTTTGTACTAATCTTTTGATATTGACCTAAGTGCCAGGGTGTGAAATAAATAAAAAAATGTTGACTAGTGTGCCAACCCTTGGTAAAAGCAGTGGAGCTAGCCAAAAAATATTACAAATCAAAGAAAATCATTGTGGAAAATAAAGCTTGCATTCCATAAAGTCAAATATCAGAAAGAGCTTCCACCAAAGGCGAGCGCTCCCAACTATTTTTAAAGTGTCAACTTGGACCACCGCTATTAGGGCCAGGATTCGGGCTTGCACCAAAAAGGGCTCTGCATTGTAAATGCTACAAGTCTTGGCGTAGAAGGTACGATAAGTACTCAAAAAAGGCACATCACAGTGTATTTCCAGGAAAACAAGTGTAGACGACTTTAACTTCTCTTGACGGGCGCACTGATCACCACCAAAAAAATTATGTTGAGTAATAAGGCACTAGAGAGAATCCTTGTTCCAATGAGAGGGAGAGAAGAAATGACACAATCCCAAACCCTCCATCAGCTGGCCTGCGACCTACATTTCTAAGTCTAACAACTAAGGAGACGGTGGATTAATTGCAATATTTGGTTTATTCCTTAATGTTGAGGATTGGGTGCTTAGGAGATTTTCTTGTACCAGGACCTTAGGTGACGTTTGACTCTACTCCTGTGAATGCAGTCAACACTAAATGTCATATCCTTAGTTTATATACAAGAGATTCTGGAAAATTAGAGGAATTGGATGCCTCTTGATTAAGACTGGGTTGAGCTATGAAATTTTGGATCTCAAAAATTGAGAGGACATGAACAGATCAGATCTTGTACGCACATGCACAAGGCGGATAATCCAGCTCATTCATTTTTTGTGATGCTCGAGGATGAGCATAGTTTAAGTATATGGGGTTGATGAAACCCAATTTCATACTCTTAATTAACCAAAATTAACCACCTAGTTTAGACTAAGTGTCAATAAAAATATGAGTAATCCTTGTAGTTATCTAACCCCTTGAATAAATTAAAAATACAAAAAAAATCAAAACAAAATTCATAGTGTTTTTAACCCTTAAAAACGCTCACAAAAATATTTCTATCTCTATTTGACCTCATCTCTGTTTTAGTCAACATAAAACTTGTAGATCTCATCGAGATCTACAACTTTCAAGTTTTGAGTTTTTCCAAATTCGACCATCTTCTCCCTCTTATTTAACTTTCTTTGTTGCAATAATCTGATTTGGCCACGTGGTGCCATCTGGTTGCGCCTCGTGACCCAGTCCCTTGCGAGCCACGTGCTCTCTCCATCCGTCATTCGATGGCTCTCTATCTCTCCAGATCTCAGCCGTCCATACCCGCATCCTCTTGCAGCCATCCGATCATATCCAGATTAGATCATGGCCGCACGCTAGCGCCTAATCCTCAGCCTGCCACGCGTCATGCCCATAGCCACCCGATAGTCTCAATCTCAGCCATCACCTTCCGGTGCGATTCTAACCCTTCGATCTCCTCTTGATTTCATCTCACCCGTTCGATTCTGCATTCCTATGCGCCCGACACATGGCACCTTCCTTGACCACCCAATCGTACCTATTGGGATCTAATCCTAACCGCTCATTATTGCTCCGCTCTTAGATGTTGGATCACTAGATCCAACGGCCAAGACTTCGTTGTCTACCTCTGAAGAGCCCTCACCCACGTTGCCCATCTTGTCGGCCCTCATCCCCTTTTCCATTTCCCTAGCCATCTCCACCACTCTATGAACTCACTAACTACCTCACGACATAGCCTAATCCCCCATCTTCCTTGCGGGTCGTCACTCACCCCACGACGGCCTCTCTCTCGCTCCATAATCTCTACGATCACCTCAACCCCCATCACTGAAACCGCCATCTCACCTCGATAAATACTTCACCTCAACCCCATTTCATCCTCGTCCACCTTTACGAGGGGGGAGGCCCATCCCTCCTCCTCCTCCCCGTGACATGGGAGGAACAAGGATCGAGCAATCATGACCTCCTCCCCCAGTGAGACCCACCTCCTTTCATGGCTGCGATGCGACGGCTCCGCCCTGCTCGAGCTCTGAGGATCAGCCGCCCTCAACGTACGAAGACCCTGTGCCTCTCCAAGAGGCTCAAGCCCAGGCCTCGCTCCGCCAATCCCAGGTAAGCTCTCTAACCCCCTCTTGTATATTCCGTCATTTTCTTCTATCCAATAAGGACTCTCCACACTACTTCCCCTTCCATTAGCCATCTCCTTATCCTCCCACTTCCACTACCATCTTCGCGCACACTCCCGACATCACCCTCCTCTTCTCCAAGACCTTGTCACCCTCTGCCACCTTCACCACCGCTCGCCGGCGGTGAAGACTATAGGGGCTTCACTCTCTTCGCATGCAGCCCATCCACTTCACTTGGATTCACATCCCCTTGCTTTGGCTATACACTAATGCTTGTAGGATTGTCAATGGTTGGAGAGCACCCAGCTCCGATCTCCTCCTCCACCATCGACGATGCCTCATCAACAAGAGCAACCATCCACTTCCATGCCACCTTCAAGCTTCAGTTGACTTTGTGAGGTTCTCAGGAGTCTCCCCAGATCTTCATCACGCACGGAGGATGGGGGTGGAGCTCTAGGCACCTTCGTCGGAGCCCATCCAAGCCCGTCACAGACGGCGGTGACAAGGAGGATCCAGAAGAGCAATTACTGTCCAATTGCGAGATCGGACGACCTACGACGAGCCACGTTGCCCTCCCCAGGAGTTACAGCTACCGTTGGATCCTTGAGATCTGACGGTCCACAGGAGCCCACTTTATCCGATCCGAGGCTGCATACGAGCCTGTAGGTTTGGAGCGTCCGAAGCAGGTCTGAGCCTCATCCGAGCCTCCAGTGACCATCGAGCCTAGAGCCCACGTGCTTGTCACGTTCACTCTGGGTAAAATTGCAGGGAGGCCCTAGAACATTTTCACATTTACAATCAGGTCGTAAAGAACTTGTAGACCACATGTGCCTGGGTATTTTGCACTCATACCCTTTTAGGTTCTAATAATTGCAAAAATACCCCCACACATGTGGGTTATTTACTGAGAAGTCATGTACTTTATTTTATTTACATTTTAGTCCCTCCCAAGGACTTGTTTTCTATGTATCTTTTATGTTTTCTTACATTTTTGCCCCTGACTTCATTCTTGCATATCTTGAGCATCCTTGCTCTAATTGAGTCGATTAAGTGGCATTTCGAAGCTTATTTAATTCTCTTTCTAATGGTATAATTATTAATCTATTTTAGAACTTTTGATTTTATTGTCTAAGCTTAAATATCTAGTGTCATTTATTCAATGATTTTTATGCCATTGGGTAGCTTGTAAATGGAATAGCTTCATGACCCTTTTTTGAAATTGACCATCTCTTTATTGCTCATTGATTCTACATAAATTGGGCATATTTATAGTGTTTTAATTTTGCATTTCTTCGCAGTATAAAAAAATAAAAAAATGCATTTCTCATGTTTATTTATTCATACTGTCGTGTTATCATGCATTCATTGACCCACGAATGATTAAGTTAAAACCTAGTTCACATAATTAGAGTCCAAATGATACTAAAGAGGCTCGTGTCCCTGAGTTCGACCTTGGGCTTGCCCAAGTAAAATAAATTCGATCGTTTGATTTGATTGTTAATTTAATTAAATGGTCTTTGGTCGATCCAATTTAGACCGACTGCAATGACATTAGAAGTGTTAATTTCACACTATTAAAGGGCTGAATTCCGTGTTTATCATAACTCCTCAAGAATTTGTTCGACATGTGAGCCCATGAAGAGCCAATATGCAATAAATGTTATTGGAAATCATTCCCTCATCTAAAATAAAGAATAATGAATTTTCATAATAGGTCCCTTAGTGATGAATCTCTATTTCATCACCTTTATTCTTTCATTTTGTCCTTTATAGACTTGCTAAATTCATGTATATATCACTAGTTTATCAAAATAAACATTCATTAATTTGTACAAAATATCGTATAAAATATTGTACATTTATTGTATGTATTGCCAAAATAAAAGAATAGAGAAAAGAAAAGAAAAAGAGCGAACTGTCAAGGACACTGAAGTGACCTAGCCCCCGAGACTCAGTCATCATTGTGACTTAGTTGACAAGGAATAAGGTAGGGGGAGATAGGGTGGCTAATTGTACAGAAAATACAACCAGAGAACCCTACAAATATATGCCAATAATTACCTTTTTGTACCTATTTTATACTTTATTATTTATTCATCAAATCAATAAACTTTATATATGAAAGTTATAGATAAAAATATAAATAAAAATATAAATTCATTACATAAAAAAATATACAGTGTACATTTTATACTCGAAATAAAAAGCAGAAGTCCCAACTTACTAGACCCATATATCCTAAATAAAAAATCAAAATATATCAAAACACCTTTAATTCTATATTCTTTTAACAAGCTATTTAATGAAGGTGGTTTCATATTTTTTGGAGTTATAGTCTGAAAGTTAGGTTTTGGACCCCTATTGTACAATATACGTGAATAAAATATTCATTTTTATTATTGTTTATTATTTCTATACTTTTACATTTTTATAATTTTATAAATACTATTTATAACACTTATAGAAAGTTAAATAAATTAAAACCATAAAGAAAACACAAAAATAAATAAGTATACACAATAATAGATGAAATATCAACACTTATACCTGCGGATTATATACCTATATTTATTTAAGTGTACATATTATATAAAAAAATGCAAAAAAATATACACAAGTATATTCAAATAAGTTATAAATATATAAAGTATAAAATACAAAAAAATAAAATACATAAAATATAGATGAATTTACCTATACTTGTACTTGTAAAAAGTAACATATAATAAATACCTTGAAAAAACTCAATAAAAATAGGCATTAAATTCTACGAAAAATTAGAAATACTTTTCGACTTATAACCTAACATATATAAATTCATTTATTAATTATTCTCCATTTTCCAAGGCATTTTTACCCTTGAATTTCCTGGTTGGTCCACGTGGACCAACCAGGAGGCAGAGGTTGTCGAACTAGGGTCAATTGTGCCTTTCCCTTCTGACTTTTGTCAGAAGCTTCATGGGTACCGGTCTTCGTTGATTTCCCCACGCCTCCATCACAATCCTCTGAGCTTGAAACTTCCACCTTCCTATAGCCATTCCTTCTTTCTTCCATGCCCTTCTTAGAATCCCCACCAACCCTGGATCGATGGCGCGCCATCGTCTCTCGAAACTTGCCAAAACTCCTTCTATAAATAAACCTCCATCTTGACCTTTTGTTTTTTGATACCTCTCTCTTAGTCTTTAGCCCCTCAAATTGCTCGTAGAGGCTTCACCGTTGTGACAGCAGGGCATGGCTGGCATTTGCAATGAGGAGAGGCCAAGGTAGAGGTGAATCATCCATCTCTGGCCACCTCCAGCCGTGAGGTTCTACTCCTGGCCTTCCCTGCCACTTGAGCCCATTTTCTATGCATTCCTAGGTAATATTTAATGTAGATTCAATTTTGCATAAGTAATTTCAAGTTTTATTAAGCCTTTACCCTTAAATCACAAAATCCCCAAATTTCGGGAGCAAGTGCTCTAGGCTTGTTCATCGAGATTCTGACAGTGATCGACCCATCTTTCGCACCCATCTTCTTCCCCGACACGTTCTTCGCTTGTCACCCATCCATTCACCCTGATTCCTGCTAGGACTCGGGCCCTTGGAGCTCCCTCACCACATCTTGCTGGAGCTCAACCTCCATCCCTTCCCCATGTATTTGGAACAACTCTTGGGTCGAGAAGGTAGACCTCGTGCCCAGAAGTATTTTGGTACTATTTTGCAGACCTAAGGATGCGTCTGTAGCTCTGAAGACCAACTAGAGTGGCTTCAGGTGTTTTGACTTCGTCGAGCCCTCGGAGCGCCCTCATCATCCCTGGAGCCTGTCGTTGCACGCGGATGTTTCCTTGCTTTCTATAGGGCTTATCAAAGGAGTGATTTACTGCCGAAGCACAGAGAAATGGAGGATCTCATCTCGCTAGAGTCCCATTCATCGATGCTCTTGAAATGCCTCTTCATGCCATTCGATCAAGAACAACGTCCCAGATCTAATCTGGGTCGTTGTATCAATTCGAAGGGGTACACGAAGACCGCCATTGGATGGGACACGCGGTAGCCAGAAAGTGGTTGGATTCGAAGCATTAACTGGTATATTTTCTATGACCTCCCTCTACCTTTTTGTGATTTCTAAATGACCTTGTAAATATTTATGCAGTTTATAATTAGGGAAAATTTGCTTACGCACCCCTGAACATTTCTGATATTGTATATTAGTCCCTACTAGGTTCGCGTGCACTAACACGTGTGTTGTTGTAAATATTGCATGTATACACTTGTGAGTTATGTTAATTACTATTTAATATATTATGTTTGTATATTAGTTGTAAAATTTGGGTTTATTTGCATTATGCCCCCAGATCATTATTTTAATTACAAAAATAGCCCTGCTAGTTTAATTATTTTTATGTATTGATTGCTATTTATTAAAAATATCAACTGTATCCTAAAAATCATGAAAAAATTGGATTAGGTACCTGGATGCATGCATTTTCATGCTTTATAATTAGATTATTCATTTTATTCCCTTTTCCTATTTTATAAAAAATAAAAAGAGATCAGATATTCATTGTTTGATTTAAAAATCCAAAATAATATAAATCATGCTTCAAAATTCCAAAAAAACAGTGTAAGTTTATTATAGTGTCTAGTACCCCTAGAACGAAAATCCCTGAAAAATGGAAAAAGGAAAAGATAAATTAAAAGCTCATAAATCCTAAAAAAATTATAAAAACTCTTCTAAAAATGCACAAAATATTTTCTTCTGTCCTATATTTTTATTAATATATATTATAATATATAAAAATAGTTTTGGGAGTTTTTGATATTATTTAACATTTTTAAATCTCAAAACAATTCGACCTAATTAAAGAGTCCATGATTTTATGTATTTTGGAACTTTAAAATCCCTAAAAATTAGCAAAATTACTTGGAAAAAACACAAAAATAGTGAAAATGATTTAAAATCCAAAAACATTTTATTTTTCCATTTTTGATTATTTTTACTTATATTATAAACTAGTTACCCTATAGAGTGTTATATATCTACAAATACTAATATATAGGCTATAATAGTATTTATTATTATAAATATTTTTTAATTATATTAGAATTTAAAAAAAATATATTATAAGATATATAAATGAAAAAACAAAACAAAACATACTATTTATTATTAATTAACCCATATTCTTTCAGTAATTGTATGCATACATATATAAATTTATATAGATATGCTTTATTCATTATTTATTTATTTGCATGTTCTAATACATATTTTATGTTGATCTTTCTTGCAAGGGATTGCTTGGCGACATCTATCTCTTAGGAGGTGGGTGCACTAGAGACGAGCGAAGGTCAGTCTTCTCCTAATGAGCCGACCAAGAAAGAGCAGGATAGAAAAGAAGTGGAGGATGAGAGCAACTTGGACTTAGTTTTTTATTTACTGTGAGAGAGAGAATTTATTTTTTGTAATAATTAATTTGTAATTAATTTGGACACTGCCACACTTAGCAAGATCCAATGCTCGGGTGTCTGTTCACTTGGGATCCTCGTCACAGTTTTTCGTGTTTTATCTCTTTTCTTTTATTTTGTTTCACATGATTTGAGTTTTCCGTTGTTTTTATTTGTTTTCTGTGAGTGAGACTTTAAACAGTAGGTTGCTTGACTCGGTAGCTAGATCAAAAGCCCTAATAGTATTGCATGTACCTACAGTGATATGCACTTGGACTTAGTCAAAATTAATTGTTGGTTATTTGGACTTGAGATCGAGCATCGAGAGAAGTGCTATACAGTGCTTGTACGATTCGTTGTAGCGGATGCCGATGCACGTCAAAGACCGACTTTTGGATCTCACTTCTTGAATAATTAGCATTTGGTTCTTCCCAGTAATAGCAACTATTGTTTAGGGCATTTTCTTTATTTTTCATATCACCATATAGTGTAATTATTTCATTTCTGCCTTGCATCTCACATGGAGAGAGCTGGGAAGCACTGCAAGTAAGTCTATCTGTACATGCATCATTTGTCACTAAGGTGAGATTTCCATCTTAGCGATGACTTGCATGGCTTTTCCCTCCTCTTTCTGTTTTATTTATATCACTTAGGACATAAAGGGAAAATACAAAAAAACATTCGATGACTTTCTCTGGAATATACTCAAAAAATTGAAAATGCAAAAATTAAAAAAGATACTGCTAAATAAACCTGATCTTAATTTAAATTCATAACAAGCCATTCATTGTTTGGGGTTCATAAAGCTCACATTATTTTTAGGTATCTTCCACATAGAGTGAGGCATGACCCGCTAAGGATAAGAGCCCAAAGTATTGGTGCTTCTATCGTACGTGACCGAGTAGGGCCTCGTCAAGCACGATGTTCCCGCCTTGCGTGGAACATCCGACTTGGTCTGATGAGCTTAGGCCACAACCTCACGTGTGTGTCTATCTCATCGATTGCGTCCGAGTAGATCCTTGCACGCTCACAGGTGATTCTGTTGTGAGCAAGGTCATAAGTATTGGTTTCACCTATCGACTTCCCCTCTCTATTTCTGTGGCTGAGTAGCTGCCCAGGAACGAGATCAAGGACCTTTCAGTGTGCAAATCATTGGTTACAAAGGAGGTGGAAGAAGTATGGGGTGCTTGCCTGGCAGTACACATGCTCCTATAGGGTTAGCATACTTAAGGACTTGTTATAAGATTGCCTAAAAATAATAATAAAATTTAAAATATAAAAATAGCTGAACTCTTACAACTTCACATGTGTGAGTGGGTGAACCCATCCTTGCTTAGTGTTTGTTTGAATTATAATAAGGTTTAAAGATCAGTCCTGCACATTGTGTGCCTTTTTCACTTTCTTCTATTTGATTCCTACTTTGACCGCTGCTCATTTGGAGCCTTCTACTATTTTACATTCCCTTTATTACTTGTTTGACCCCCGTATCATTCCTCCAAATCGATCTTTCTCTTGGCCTTCGAGACGGCGACACATGGATGTCTTAGTCGGGACCCCACCAAAACCGACATCGATTCCATATGCTCGTCACCTCTTATAATTCGGGGTGATTCCCGAGAACCCAGTTCAGACTCCGTGAACCAATCTCCAGACTCCCCGCCTTCTCCAATAAATCAAGATCACTCTTGTCCCAAAATCTATCCATTTTGGATGGCAATTGATTTCACTCCTTACACTTCGCCATCCTTAATGAAGTTCTATATTGACCTTAGTACAGACCGATTCATTATAGCTGGTGCTTCAATTAAGATTGGTTAGGGCATCATTCCATGTGCATATCATGAGACCAATCTGGAGCCAGAAATTCTTTTGGATTCAGAGTCAGAAACAGATATAGAGATGGCTCCCGAAGGAAAATGGAAGGGACCGCAGCACCTGCCGCAGCGACATCCATAACATGTCCAGCAAGACCAAAACGTCGTGAATGCCAAGCTCCTTACCTCCATCCAGGCGATACAACATTAGCTCACTGACTAGTCAATGACCTAGGTCGCCTTCTAAGATATGCTTTGTGACATGAGGAGAGGAAGAGAAAATCCCTGAGGAGGAGGAGGAGAAGAAGGAGTAGGTGGAGGCTACGGAGGCCCAGCATATGAGCTCAGAGGAGATCGGCACAAGCCGACTCTCATGGAGATGTACAACCCAAGAGCCTATTAAGTCACAAAGTGGAACCAGATTTCAGCGATCCACACACATTTCGAGTTGAAGACTAAACTCTTGGCACTTCTGCCTAGCTTCCATGGAAATGAAAATAAAGAGTTGTATATCCACCTGCAACAGTTCAGTTGCATTTGTGGTACATTGCACTACCCTAACATACCATTAGGAGTAGTTAAAATGACAACATTCCCATTCAGTCTCCAGGGGAAGGCCCTTCATTGGATCAACCACTTGGGGAAGGTCGTCACTCTTTTGGAAGAACTTAAGTCCGCCTTCCTATATAAATATTATCCTCTAGGGTGACTTAATCAGATGCGTGCCCGCATAGAAAACTTCACCCAAGCCACTCACGAATCCATCCATGAGGCTTGTGAGAGGTTTACTAAATTGCAAGAGAAATGTCGCCATCATGACATTCTTAGGACCAGCTTGGTCTAACATTTCTTTGGGAGATTGACAGTTGAAAGCCAAAATCTCGTGGATGCTGCATGGGGAGGCTCACATTTCAACAAAGATGAGGACATCGTATGACATATCTTTGAAGAAATGGTCGAAGGTGAGGCCTCCTTGTCATCGTTCCGTGCCTATCAACGCCAATGCAATGCTATTTAGAAGCCAGTTCATATGGCATCCTCCCACGAGCCAAACATGGACGAGAGATCAAATCTGAGCATCATAGGGAGCCACCTGTCCAATGTAGACATCACCACGAAATGATCACAGGACCTGGAGAAATTTATGTGATCGAACAGAGGACACAACACCAGGACAAATTAGATCGGATTACCAAGTAGCTGTAGCTATAGCTGTAGCTGCTAGTCAGCACAATCAGCCCCTATAATTCCGTGTCTGCATCAGCCCCAACTCCAGCTGAGACGAAGGAGCAAGCATCACCATAACCTTCTCAGGAGAGTCAGACCCAGCCAACGGTACAACACGTATACTACGTGCAAGCCCCAAAACCATCATCTCCGCAATAGTCACAGCAACAACTGGTTGTTTACCAGCCTGAGCCCCAACCCATTCAGGATCCATGTTTCCCTTTACAACCTCTCATTCAAGAGGTGAATGATGTATGGGCCAACGATGCACAACCAACCCATCCATGCAGACCTTAGTAGGGCCAGCAATTAGGTAATTGCCAGTTCTTTTAGCAACAAGGAGGGAGATTTGTCCAGAATCATCCTCAGTACCACCACCAGTCTCAGCCATACAATGGAAATTGGAGACAAAATCAGTATCAACAACCCAATACAGGTCATACCAATAGAATCGATAATACTCGGTTGTTCCATATCAAAACTAACCTCCTCAGCAACACCATCAGTACAACCCCTCTCCTCAGTACCATCCTTAGCAGTCGCACCAGCAACCCACACACCAGTTCAAGCATCAGCGTAGCCGGCACTCTAACTCATCCGAGGCTACCCCTCAAACAAATCCGGCCTTGGATTGTCTGCCTCAACTAGTGAAAAATCTAGCAAAGATGAGCCAGGAACTTTGACCTTACCGCTACGAAGACCTCCATTCCAACACAGGTGGAGGCTAACCCCAATTATTTTAAGAAGAAAGAGCATGTAGTTTGCAATGTCCCTGTCAGTCTAACTGAGTTAGATATGCTTAATTTGTTTTTATCTAATGTTGTCAATCTCTGGAGCGGTATGACATTGCAACCATCGGACACATGCAAGGGGAGAAATAAAGCTTCTCCAGGTAAATCATTATCTTCTGCATCAGGCAATCCGACATCTGAGCCGGGTGAGGAAGAAGACAAAGGAGAAGCACCATCAACAAAAATTTAAAAAAACAGAAAATCATAAATGCCAAAAAGATAGCACGAACAATAGAAGAAGTAGGAACACCAGCCAACCAGCCTTGGAGGAAACCACACCTGTAGTTGATCTAGTGCTAGCAGATGGAGGCCCGCGCGTAGATTTTGGTTGCCCACCTTTCTTGAATGACCCCGCTCATTTTTGTCATCCAGTTGTACAGCTTGATGTGGGCAAAAATGTTAATGTAATTAAGAACTCTATTCATACTGCTGCTTTTGATTCTGTAAATATTTATTTTTCAGAATCACTAAGAAAATCCAAAAAAAATAAAAAATTGAAATTAGCCTTGTCTGATCCTGATGTTGTTGAGATTATTCAGAATCTTGTGCTTAAAATGCCCTTTCTCAAAGCCATCAAGTACATGCCTAACATCAAGAAAGGTCTTAAAGAGGCGTGCACCTCGAAAAGATAGCCATGTAAAGCCAGAGAAAGAATTGTAAAACATATTCTGATCGTGGATACAGTAAATGCATTCAACAATCTCCCGTCCAAGAGGAAGGATATGGGAGCTCATCTAGTCAGATGCCAGATGTTTGATCAGGAGTTCGACTGAACTCTATTCGATTGTGGATCCTCAATCAACCTAATTCCCACTTCACTGCTCAAAGAGTTTGGGTTGGTACAACGTAAGTCTTCTAGAATGATCCTGCAGTCTGCAGATACATCCATCAAGTGACCTCGAGGAATTCTGGAAGATGTTATTGTCACCATTTGGGGAATGAGGTTCACTACGGATTTCATTGTTCTGGTTATAGACACTTTAGTTCCTCTTCTGCATACCCCAATAATCCTTATATGGTCGTTACTTCGAACATCTGAAGTAGTGGTGAACTATGGCATCAGACAGATCTCCTTCCGCTCGAATATCAACAAGGTGCCAATTGAGACCATCCAGGTGCCCAAATAATCAAAACTGATATAAGACGAGACCGAGCTAGTAGAACAATGACATCAGACTGTGGCTTTTTGGCCGAAATCCATAATACAAACTATTTATGGATGATATTGAGACCCAAGCATTCCTCTCCATAGAGGAAGTCTTGGATGACACAATCGAGTTCCCAAATATCCTTGCTGATAAGATCTTTGCTGAGTTTCCTAATGAATACATTTATGGCCACCTGTCTTTGGTTGAGCAAGAGGACATCATTGAAGATTTTTGTGTACAAGATTCCATCATTGAACAATTATGTGCAGCTCTGCACTCAGAGCCTCTGGTGGACACATCACAGATGAAAGATCCGACACCTTCACCCTGCACATTGGTTGAAGTTACCACCGAGATGAACCAGACACCACCCGAGCTCAAGCCACTTCAATCGAACATGAATTATGCCTTCCTTGCAGCTGTGCAGAACATGTTCACGTGATCATCAATTCACAATTAATCTAGGAATAAGAATCTCATCTACAGGAGGTTCTAGATAGAAATCGCAAGGCCATAGGCTAGAAAATTTCAGATCTCCATGGGATAAATCGCTCATTGTGGTTGCATCACATATACCTTGAAGAAGACGGCAAGCCTTCCCGTGAGTTCCAGTGAAGATTGAATCTTGTAGTACTCTTATGGCTAGCTTAGCAGGTGGATTTCCAACCTATGTCTCGCACCTCTGCCAGCTGGAAAAAAGCGAAAGAATCGAAGAGTTGGTTGCCCACGTCACTCCAACACTAAGGTTACAAGAAGGGAAGAGGACTCTAAGCTTAATAGAGGGGAGGTTGCTCGACCCCGTTTGGGGCACCATCGAGAGACGATTCGAGTCTAGGGATATCTGGCAGGAGTTAGGAAGGAAAACAAGAAAGGCAGAAGGAAATGTTGCTTTTCCCAGCCATTGGGAACTACATCAAATAAAATAATTGGTCCGAGCGCAGGTCTCTAGTCTATATCAGGAGCCCCTCGTGCTCTCATTCCTTATTAGATTATGGTGAGGGGACCCTCACGCTCTACATCAAAGTGCCTTTCCAGTTGGGGAAGACTATCCCAGACGACGCTGTGGTGATACCCAACTTGAGGAACCTCCGGGAGGTTGTGATGAATGAAATCACGAAATGGTGTGATGCGGGATTCATATATCCAATCTCTGACTCAAAGTGGGTGAGCCCCCTACATGTTGTGGCAAAGAAGTCAGGGATCATCATGATCAAGAATGATAAAGGAGAGGAGATCAGAGCCGTAGATCCAACATCCGGGTGAGTCTATGTGGATTACTGAAGGATATGGAGAATCCTCAAGCGCATCACAGAAGCGTGACGACCGCATCTTATGTGATCGGGGCGACTAGTCGCACTAGTCACAAGATGCAGCGGAATTAAAAAATTTAAAACTTGTGATGAAACCACATGATCACAAGGACATTTTTTGGATCGTTTCATCAAACCACAAAGTATTATAAATACCTCTCGAAGTGTGGTTGCGATCATGAGATCTCTAAAGCAAGAGATGCTCCTGGCTCAAGTCCGATCCACGAAGACAACACTTGTGGGCGCGATGATGAGACGCGTGACTCTCGCAATCCTCGACGAAGATCCAAGCCTCAAATCCCCTGATTTCATCCACTGAAATATGTTGTCTTCCTCTAGAGCAAGAAGCCCCAAAAGAAGATGGAGATCCTCGAGTAGTCGAAGGCGAAGGCGAGAAGGTCTCTCTCAACACATAAGATGGATGGCCACCTTAGAGAGAGAGAGAGAGGACAATGAGAATGAGAAGAGAGAGAGAGAGAGAGAGAGAGAGAGTAGACGTGTACTCTTGGTGTACCTTGAAGGGGCTAGGGTTGCCCTCCTTATATATTAGTTTGGGATCCAATGGATCTCAATCCATGGCATACATAGATCCAACAGCTAGAATGATCTATGTATCAATCAACGGTCATGATTATTGTTGGTTAAAAACCAAAAACATTAATTTATATCAAATCAAATATATGTTGAATTATCATCAACACAATTTAATTTAACATAAATCAATTATTAAGAGATAACAAGATTACAAAAGAGAGGATAATTAATCACCCTCAAAAATAGGGGGCGTCACCTATAGGTGACGTCGCCTATTTTTGTAGTGATTATTTCCTCTTTATTTTATCCTATTATTCCTTAATAAATTACAATAACTATTATTGCAGTATTATCCACCAAATTAATTCCAAATTAATTTTAGAATATTTCAATCATGCCATTGAAAAATATGTGAATCATATTCACAACCCAAACTAATTTGTAAATTATATTTCCAATAGAGTAATTAATTTGAGTCCAATCCACATTAACAATTAATAAATGCTATTTACAAAGTTTCTCTCTCTCTCTGATATATTATAAATCACATTTATAATATACACAGATATTATGGATAACACTATCCACTATCTGCTTTCCTTGATAATTAAATCTCATTTAATTATCTTGGATAATCATTCTCATAATATGAATCTTATTCATATTATACTTGATAATTAAATCTCATTTAATCATCAAGACCTTCTTGTTTGGATACAAAATTCATCATAGGAATTATTCCTGAACTCCTTCAAGAATAATGTGCTTTCTCCGCAGATACTAGGAGATAAGGACAGGGCGATTGTATTGTTCCACGTATAGTGACTTGGATGTTGAGATCTCATCTCAAATCTAGATCTAACGGACCTTCCATAGATGCTTGATTAAATCAAGTGCGTATACTTAATATGATCATTGCATCTGAATCTCATTCAGATCAATGTCCTGCACTTGGACCAAGATCAAGTTACTTCTCTACAGAGAGGAGTCACTAAAATCCAGACCTATTTCATCACTCCCTCGGACTGGAAGCATCATGGTTACATAATTGTTTATGATCACATCACCCTCAGGTATTCCCAATACCTGCACATCCTGCATACTAGAAGACCAATGATCAACCTAAAGATGAAGATCAATTTTACACTGTCTTCTTCAGGGTTTGATCACCAAGTTTCTCAATCTTGGTCATTGGGATTTGGTATCGATTATATGCTTTCCCAAAGCATATATCATACCTTCAAATTTTTGTCATGCTTCCAAAGCACGACGACCATGCATGGAATTTGATCGGTCCCAATACCTCATGAGTGAGCTCGTGTCTTCCGGTTCATAAGTGAACCTGTATGATACCTTCAAGAGATCGTATTACTCATATGCCCTAATATGCACACCAGCTCGCCGGTGTAAAGACCTTGGTTAGGATATCAACCTAATGGTCTGCCAAATGTATATACTCAGACATATAGTAACACATCTGTCTCCGATCAGAGGATGCATGCCTATGCTGTGACAGCTTTCAACATAGGGCTTAGGTTATCTCAATCTCGCTAAGTCAACCTATTGACCTAACTAATCTGACTCCTCCGAATCACTACTCCCATGTAGAGGACCTACTTCAAGAGGTCGGTCAGATATTATCCTATGTGAGAAAGGATTGCCATCTCGTACTCAGGCTGGAGATCATCTCGTAATAATCATTTGACGGTGCTTGATGAGTCCTCTATCTAATCCATTAGATATTCATCCAAGCACCAGCCTCTATGATTCATCTAATGAATCAACAACTATATGATTATCAAGATGGCCATGGTACATAACCCTAATTGTACAGATGGACCTTATTGTACATTCATTAACTTAATTCTAGAAAGGGAGTGAACAATCAACAACTTTTATTGATAAAACATATTTATTACAATAACATTTATTGTAAGAATGGTTCGCCTCGGGATCACGTGTCTAACAATCTCCCACTAGCCCTCAGAACCATTCAGGAATAGTCCTTAAACCCATGCTCATTACATGCTGGTCGAAAACCTTCCGCGTTAGAGGTTTGGTAAGAGTATCAGCAACGTTGTCGGCTGAGGCCACCTTGGTGATGATGATATCACCACGCTTTTGAATCTCCCAAATGATGTGGTATTTCCTTTCCACGTGCTTGCTCTTTTGATGCCACCTGGGTTCCTTTGCCTGGGCAATGGCTCCCGTGTTATCGCAGAGTAACGGGATGGGAGTATCAGAGGAAACTACACCAAGCTCCAAGATGAACTTGCGCAACGACACCTCCTCCTTTGCAGCATCCGATGCGGCAATATATTCAGCTTCTGTTGTTGAATCCGCTGTAATGTCCAGCTTCTTGCTTCTCCAGCTCACAACACCACCGTTCAACAGGAATACAAACCCTGATGTCGACTTTCGATCATCAATATCCGACTGGAAGTCTGAATCTGTATATCTTAAGACTTGGAGATCACCATCTCCGTAGATCGAGATGTAATCTTGCGTCCGTCTTAGATATTTGAATATGTTCTTTACTGCATTCCAGTGTTGCTCTCCATAGTAGGATTGGTAATGACTTACCACTCCCACTGCATGGCAGATGTCTGGCCTAGTACATATCATGGCATGCATTAAGCTTCCTACAGCTGATGCATAGGGTCATCCAGCCATGGCCTTCTTCACTTTGAGGAGACATTCCTTTAGACAGATCGATACAATGTCTTAATGGGAGGAATCCTTTCTTGGAACTATCTATATGGAATTGTTCAAGAATCTTCTTAATGTATCCATGTTGTGACAATCTCAATATCCTCTTTTCTCGATTTCTGAACAACTTCAGGCCTAAGATGTAAGAGACTTCTCCAAGATCTTTCATCTCGAAGGTATGGGATAGCCAAATCTTTACTCTGGTCATTATTCCTGTATAATTCCCAATGATAAGGATATCATCTACATAAAGCATGATGAACACAATGGCTTTCCCATTAAGCTTCTTATACACACAAGATTTATCAGGATTCTGCACAAAATCATAACTCTTTATGGTTTCGTCCAATCTGATGTTCCAGATACGAGAAGCTTGTTTGAGCCCATAGATGGATTTCTTTAGGTTGCACACTTTACAATCCTCAACTATGAAGCCCTGGGGCTGCTCCATATTGATATCCTCCTCGAGGTATCCATTGAGGAAAGCTGTCTTGACATCCATCTGCTAGATGTCGTAGTCAAGAGATGCAACTATAGCTAGCAGTGTCCTGATGGACTTAAGCATAGCCATAAGAGAGAGCGTTTCATCGTAGTTGATTCCTTCTCTCTATGTGTAGCCCTTGGCTACGAGCCATGCCTTGAAAGTCTCTACTTTCCCATCAGGTCTCCTTTTTCTTTTGAAGATCCATTTACACCCAATGGGTTTTACCCCTTTAGGTGGATCCTCTAGGGTCCATACACCATTCTTATGCATGGAGTCAATCTCTGACTTCATTGCTAGCATCCATCTATCCATGTCATGATCCGCGAGTGCTTCATCAAATGAAGTAGGATCATTGTCAGTTTCTCTTGACACATGGAATCCATACCTTTCAAGTGGTGCAACCACCCTCAAACTTCTTCTAAGAGGTATGGGTGTTTCATCTTCATTTATTTCTAGTTTTTGGTTCAGGAACCTCAGAATCCTCAAGGGATTCAATGAGTTCCTCTACTTCATTTCTCTCTTGACCTTTAAGGAAATCATCCTCCAGAAATTTCACATCTCTAGAGACGAAAACCTTTTGGGTCTCAGGGTCATAACATTGATATCCAATACCATCTTTAACATACCCAATGAAGTAGCACTCACAAGTGCGAGATTCTAGCTTACTTGCGTCCACATTCTTCGCATGGACCAAGCAACCCCAAACCCTCAAGTGATTAACACTAGGTTTGGTTCCATACCAAAGCTCATGAGGAGTCTTAGGTACAGATTTGCTAGGAATATTATTCAGGATATATATTGCAGTCTCTACTGCATATCCCCAGAAACTAAGACGTAAACATGCTTTGCTCGTCATTGAACGGACCATGTCCATGATGGTCAGGGGAGTGAGATTGGAGACAATTTCATTCTCTTTAAGGTATCCCTTGAATTCATCTCAGAGGTGCTCCCCACCTCGGTCAGATCGAATCTGTTTAATCTTCCTATCGATTTGGTTCTCAACCATAGCCTTAAACTCTTTGAACTTTTCAAAGGTTTCAGATTTATGACGTAGTAGGAAGATAAACCCATATCGCGAATGGTCATCAATAAATGTCAAATAATATCGATATCCATTCCAAGTCGCGGTACTGAAGGGATCACATACATCAATATGTATTAGGTCAAGAATTACTTCGCATCTCGTAACCTTGTTACGAAAAGGTATCCTAGCCATTTTACCTCGAATGCAATGTTCACATGTAGGTAAAGATTGGACCTAAAGAAAATCTAAGGGTCCATCCTTTATCAATCTATTGATCCTATCAACAGATAAATGCTCAAGCCTTTGATGCCAAATCATATTCGAATGATTTCCATTCTCCCTGGATCTTTTAGGGTTTTTATTAGTGGTTGTGACATTCATGACACATTCATTAGTGGACAATTAATAGAGTCCTCCAGAAGTCAGAACACCATCCGCAATAAATTTATCATATTGATTAATGACTAATAGGAAGGAATATCCATGTCTAATAAGCTTAGATACAGATATCAAATTCCTCCTGACTTCAGGTACATAAAGACACACTTTAAGTACTAAGACTCGACAACTAGATAATAATAGTCGGCAGGTCCCATTGGCGACAGCTGCAACACTTGCATTAGATCCCATCTGGATGACTATCTCCCCTTGCTCCACATTCCTAGTTTCCTGAAACAAATGCAACGAATTGCATACATGAACAGAAGCACCAGAATCTACAACCCAACTTCCTTCTCGTCCGACGAGAAAGCTAGTTTCAATGATGAAAGTAGTTTTCATACCTGCTGGGGCTTTACCTTTGTTGGTAGACTTCAGGTGTTCTAGGCAGTTACGCCGATAGTGCCCCGACTTCTTGCAGTGGTGACAAACATCGTTCTTCTTCGATGTTATTAACGTGGAAGCACTAGAAGATGAACCAACTCATTGATTCTTCTTCTTTCTCTTCTGGTTCGGGCCCTTCCAAGAACCTTGCTTCTGCCCGCGCTTTCCTCTTACTTGTGCAACCATTGCACTGGCAGAGGACCCGCCATTCTTCATGACGTCTTCTGCCGACTTCAATGCAGCTAACAACCCAGCGTTAGTGAAATCAATTTTTCTCATGTGATATGACACAACAAAGTTGTTGAAAAGCTTAGGGAGCGACAGGAGAATGAAATCAGCCTGCATATCAGCATCCATGTAGGATCCTCCAATTCAGCATCCATGTAGGATCCTCCAATTCAGATAGGTACCCAAACACTTTGAGTATGTGTTCTCTGACAGAAGTCCCTTCCTGCATCTTGCAGCGAATAAGCTCTTTCATCACATTGTAACGCTGTGTGTGATTTATGTCATCGACCATATCCTTCAGATTCAGCATGATTTCTTAGCAGTCATTCATTTCCACATGCTGCTTCTGAAGCACATTGGATAATGAGCCAAGGATATAACATCTTGTCAAGTTTTGATCTTCATCATATTTATCATTAAAAGATTTATCTTTCAGAGTCTGAGGGTCTGCTATCTTGTCCTTGGTCAGCATAAATGAGATGCGCTCCGCAGATAGGACACGATCCAAATTTCGGATCCAATCTGAATAATTTGGTTCGGTCAACTGATTGACCTCCAGGAGCCTGCTCAGTGGGTTCATAGACTTCATTTTCTGAAATTAAGAATGCACTATATTAGAATATATAAATAATTATATATCCAATTTTAAAACATTTGATTAAAGCATTTTAAATCAAATTTGTCTTGCTATATCCACGATGAAAGATTATTCTCTAATCGTCTTTCAAAGTAAGAGATTTACTTACCTCTATATCTCAAGCAAGATCTGAGATCTCCTCTCTATCTTTATCATATCCCAATATGAGAACCTGTGACTCGAATAAAGAGAAGTGGAAACATATTCCGCCTTGCAAGTCCAACTTACATTTCCCAAGTCGGTCTTTAACAGGGCCCACCGCCCATAAGATGATGTTGACCCATTGCTAATTGAACCAACCGTCAACAGGCTTAATACTCTCTATACGCAATCCAATATCGCCAATAATATGAGGACCCGATATTGGGGCCACTACGTATACGGCCTTACTCTTTCGAGAAGCAAAGAACCCGATCCAGATAATTGTATATAGGACCTGTCACTTTGGACATGCGTCTCCTATATACAACTTTTGGCGACGAAATTCTTTGCCTTAACGGGAGACCGTAGATGTCACTTATGTGATCCTCTACCTCTTATTCAAATTTAAATAATTAATTATCATGAATCGTATTCACATAATTAATTCTTCCAAGGAAAATACACATCTATTCATAATAGAGTGATTTAATAGGATATAATTAATTTAACCACATTAAATTAATTATCAATCCAATTATCAATCAACAAACTTTGAATTTTACTTGAATAGTAGGCATAATCTCAAAGTACATATTATTTCGAATTTTAATAATTAGAAAAATACACTTTGATTTCTCCGGCATTATCGAGTCCCTACCCGTTGTCATGGCCAGTGCCATCGAGAGTGGGACGGACCACAGACGAGAGTGGGACGGACCACATACGTTGTAACCCGCTATCCCAATGCTCACCAACTAGACACCATATCCACCTCAGGAAAGGATAATGCCAGATAGATCATCATGTGTCATCGATCTTTCAACCGAAATTATACCATATAATATACATCAAAACAATTTTGATTATTTTATTAGGAGATTTGATAAACAAGTCCCCAATCCTATTCAAGCAAGAGAGTTTTTCATGTAAAAGTTGTCCTACAACTATTGTAGGATGACCTAGGATTTTGTATGCAAACAATGTTTGTTGATGATTTCATATTAACCAATGATCAAGATCAACTATCTTATCATTATGGTTAGTGGGATGCCATTAAAGGAATTGATTATCATCTTTAAATATTTCACAAAATATTTATTAATAACCAATTTCGGAAAATTAACAATTAATTTTCATCAATTTACTTGAATGACTATCACAAGGTTCATGATCAAGTTTGTCAATTTCCAGCAGTGATCCCCAATCACTAAAATTAACTTATCTTGATCAATTTAAATCCAAAATTCACAAAATCAGTTTCCTAAGATTGCAAACTTGATTTACAACAGAAACATAGTGATATTTCATGCATTTCGAGGTGCATGAAAATAGTAATTAACTTATTAATCACGTTCAGATTTCCTGTTCCCGCAACAGTGAATACATGCTTATTCAAAAGGCCATATCTTGAGCAAATGAAATCCAAATTTCGTAAACTCAGATCCTATGATTTCCTTATTTAATGGGGAACAAAATACAATTGAATAGTTCGTGTTTAAACAATTTAAACAGTGCCGAAAAAATCAATTAGACAGAGGTGCGAAAATTGAAATGCGATAAAACTTTCGCGGCCCTTTCAAACCCAAGTCGTCCTAGGTCTATGGATCGTATCCAAAACCTTTTCTGACCTAAGGCTTTGATACCACTTGAAGGATATGGAGAATCCTCAAGCGTATCACAGAAGCGTGACGATCGCACCTTATGCGATCGGGGCGACTAGTCGCACTAGTCGCAAGATGCAGCGGAATTTAAAAATTTAAAAGATGTGATGAAACCACATGATCACAAGAACATTTCTTGAATCGTTTCATCAAACCACACAGTATTATAAATACCTCTCGAAGCGTGATTGCGGTCAGGAGATCTCTAAAGCAAAAGATCCTCCTGGCTCAAGTCCGGTCCACGAAGACAGCACTTGCGGGCACAATGATGAGACGCATGACTCCCGCAATCCACGATGAAGATCCAAGCCTCGAATCCCCTGATTTTGTCCAACGAAATCCGACGTCTTCCTCTAGAGCATGCATCCCCAAAAGAAGATGGAGATCCTCGAGTAGTCGAAGGCAAAGGTGACAAGTTCTCTCTCAACACATAAGATGGATGACCACCTTAGAGAGAGAGAGAGGACGATGAGAATGAGAAGAGAGAGAGAGTAGACGTGTACTCTAGGTGTACCTTGAAGGGGCTAGGGTTGCCCTCCTTATATATTAGTTTGGGATCCAATGGATCTCAATCCATGGCATGCATAGATACAACGGCTAGATTGATCTATGTATCAATAAAAGGCCATGATTGTTGTTGGTTAAAAACCAACAACATTAATTTATATCAAATCAAATATATGTTGTATTATCATCAACACAATTTAATTTCACATAAATCAATTATTAAGAGATAACAATATAACAAAAGAGAGGATAATTAATCACCCCCCAAAAATAGGGGGCGTCACCTATATGTGACGTTACCTATTTTTATGGTGATTATTCCCTCTTTGTTTTATCCTATTATTCCTTAATAAATTGCAACAACTATTATTGCAATATTATCCACCAAATTAATTCCAAATTAATTTGTGAATATTTCAATCATGCCATTGAAAAATATGTGAATCATATTCACAACCCAAACTAATTTGTAAATTACATTTCCAATTAATTAATGTGAATCCAATCCACATTAATAATTAATAAATGCTATTTACAAAGTTTCTCTCTCTTTGATATATTATAAATCACATTTATAATATACACAGATATTATAGATAACACTCTCCACAATCTGCTTTTCCTTGATAATTAAATCTCATTTAATTATCTTGGATAATCATTCTCATAATATGAATCTTATTCATATTATACTTTATAATTAAATCTCATTTAATCACCAAGACCTTCTTGCTTAGATACAAAATTCATCATAGGAATTATTCCTGAACTCCTTCAAGAAGAATGTGCTTTCTCCACAGATACTAGGAGATAAGGACAGGGCGATTGTATTGTTCCATGTATAGTGACTTGGATGTTGAGATCTCATATTAAATCCAGATCTAACGGACCTCGTATAGATGCTTGATTAAATCAAGTCCTTATACTTAATCTTCTCATTGCATATGAATCTCATTCAGATCAATGTCCAACACATGGACCAAGATCAAGTTACTTCTCTACAGAGAGGAGTCACTAAAATCTAGACCTGTTTCATCACACCCTCGGACTGAAAACGTCATGGTTATACAATCGTTTATGACCACATCACCCTCGGGTATTCCCAATACCTGGACATCCTGCATACTGGAAGAATAATGACCAACCTGAAGATGAAGATCAATTTTACACTGTCTTCTTCAAGGTTTGATCACCAAGTTTCTCAATCTTGGTCATTGAGATTTGGTATCGATCATATGCTTTCCCAAAGCATATATCATACCTTCAAATTCTTGTCATGCTTCCAAAGCACGATGACCATGCATGGAATTTGATCGGTCCCAATACCTCATGAGTGAGCTCATGTCTTCCGGTTCATAAGTGAACCTGTATGATCCCTTTGAGAGATCGTATTACTCAAATGCCCTTATATGCACACCAGCTCGCCAGTGTATAGACCTTGGTTAGGTCATCAATCTAATGGTCTGCCAAATGTACATACTCAGACATATAGTAACACATCTGTCTCTGGTCAGAGGATGCATGTCTATGCTGCGACAGCTTTCAACATACGACTTAGGTTTTCTCGATCTCGCTAAGTCAACCCATTGACCTAACTAATATGACTCCTCCGAATCACTATTCCCATGCAGAGGACCTGCATCAATAGGTCGGTCAGATATCAGCCTATGTGAGAAAGGATTGCCATCTCCTAGTCAAGCTGGAGATCATCTCTTAATAATCATTTGACGGTGCTTGATGAGTCCTTTATCTAACCCATTAGATATTCATCCAAGCTCCAACCTCTATGATTCATCTATTGAATCAACAACTATATGATTATCAAGACGGCCATGGTATATAACCCTAATTGTACAGAGGGACCTTATAGTGCATTCATTCACTTGATTTCAGAAAGGGAGTGAACAATCAATAACTTTTATTGATAAAACATATTTATTACAATAACATTTATCGTAAGAATGGTTCGCCTCGACCTTACATGGCTAACAATTACATATTTCTGAATTTACGACCAAGAAAGACCATTTCCCTCTCCCCTTCATCGACCAGATAGTCGAAAGACTGGCTGCGAAGGAATACTTCTATTTCTTAGATGGATACTCTGGGTAGAATCAGGTTGCAGTAGCTCCAGAAGATCAAGAGAAGACGACCTTCACCTGTCCATTTGGGACATATGCCTTCTGCAGAATGTCATTTGGTTTGTGCAATGCTCCGGTGACGTTCCAATGATGTATGTTGGTAGCATTTGCATATATGGTTGGTAGTTTTCTTGACATCTTTATGTATGATTTCTCAATCTACGGAGAAATCTTTGATCAGTGTTTATCTTATTTAGACCGAGAGCTGAAGCGATGATGTAAAGTGAACCTTGTGCTCTTGTGGGAGAAGAGCCATTTTATGGTGATCAAAGGTATTGTGATAGGCCATTTCATCTCAAAACATGTCATGGAGGTTAATCCTACTAAGGTAGAAGTGATTTCAAAGTTAGAGCCACCTACAAATTTAAAGCAAGTCAGATCATTCCTAGGGCACATCAGTTTCTACCGATGATTCATCAAAGACTTCAATAAAAATTCCCGAACACTGACTGATCTTCTGGGCAAGGTGACATATTTTATTGTTGATGATGAAGTCCTCTATTCTTTTACACAGTTGAAAGAAATAATCACTCAGGCCCCTATCCTTCAACCACTAGACTAGTCTCTACCATTTGAGATCATGACAGACGCTTATAATAATGCCATTGGAGTGGTTTTTGGACAGAGGAGAGATCATATTCCATTTGCTATCCATTATGCCAGCAGAACTCTCTCTGAAGCTCAAAGAAACTACACTGTTACTGAAAAAGGAGTTGCTAGCAATAATATTTTCCTTGGAGAAATTCAGATCCCATCTGCTTGGATCCAAGGTGATAATTTGTATAGACCACTCGACCATCAAGTACTTGCAGGCCAAGAAGGATACCAAACCACGACTATCTGATAGATACTTCTACTTTAGGAATTTGACCTTGAAATTCGTGATAAGCCTAGAGTCAAAAATGTGGTGGCTGATCATTTGTCAAGATTACCAGAACTGGACACTTATGAGCATAGCCCATTGCTGATCACAGACACTTTTCTAGATGAAGCTATTCTGTCAGTCACCTCATTCCCCCAGTTCGTCGATATTGTGAACTATCTTGTATCCAAGAAAACGCCAAAAGATTGCTCGAAACTGAAAGTCGATGAATTCATGTCGGATATTCATTTCTATCAGTCGGACGATCCTTATCTCTTTCGTGAGGGGGCAGATTGCCTCGGAGGAAGTTCGGAATGTCCTTGAACATTGTCACACCAGAGAATCAGGAGGACACCACGCTGGGAGAAGAACGACAATGAAAGTTATACAATGCGACCTTTGGTGGTCTACCCTATTCAAAGATAAAGAAGACTTCATCAAGCATTGCACTGACTGTCAGAGATTGGGCGGTACTATTGGAATGAGAGACACAATGCCTCTGAAGTACATTTAGATTTCAAACGTGTTGGTGCATGGGGCATTAACTTCATGGGACGTTCCCTGGTAGTCAGGGTTTTGAGTACATTCTGCTTGCTATCGACTATGTACACCATTGGGTAGAGGATATCCCAACCTAACCTGCCAAAAGTCACACCATCTGCCGTTTCCTGAAGGAAAACATCATAGCATGGTTCATGATCCCCTAAATTCTCATATCATATGGGGTAGCTATTTCATCAACAAAGAGGTGAAGAAGCTGACACATGAACTCAACATCGAACATCGTGTCACCTCTCTGTACCACCCACAGTCCAATGACCTGGCCAAATGTTCAAATAGAGAGATAAGGACAATTCTGCAGAAGCTCGTGCATCTTGGCAGGAAGAACTGGTCTCAGTTACTCGATTCGATTCTTTGGGCCTATCGAACCATGTACAAGTCACCATTAGGAATGTCTACCTACTACCTGGTTTACGGTAAGCCATGTCATTTGCTTGTGGAACTCATTCACAAATCTTTGTGGAATCAATATCTATAATTTGGATTCTAAGAACGCTAGAAAGAATAGAAAGCTGAATCTGAATCGACTTCTCATATTTTGTGAGTATGTATACGTCAACAACCTAATGTACAAGGCGAAGGTAAAAAAGTGGCACGACAAGAACATCCTTCGCAATACTTTCGTACCAGGTCAGAAGGTTTGGTTGTTTGATGCAAAACTCAAACTATTCCCAGGTAAGTTGAAAAGCAAATGGATGGGCCATTCATTGTGAAGCACATGTGTGACAATGTGAGCATTGTTATATCTAGTTTGCTAATTGACACACAACCATTTGTGATCAATAGACAACTACTTAAGCCTTATCTTGAACATGATATGTTTCTGTCCGTGGTGGATTCAATTCAGACATTTTATGACGAAGAATCACATCCACATCATCAGCAAAAGCAGATGAGGCCATCAAAAATATTTTTGATTAGTTAATATTTTTCTTCTTTTCTTCTTTTCGTTTTCATTCTTCAAATACTTTAATCTGTTTCTTCTTTACTTCTTTTCATTTTCATTCTTCAAATTCTTTCTTCTGTGATGCTCTCACCCCATTCGTCTATGTTATACTTAGGATATGCTCCATCCTAAGTATAGAGAGGTGAGTGCCCTCGGCTTACTTATTTTTTTGATCCCTCACTTGTCTCCTCAACTCTTGATAATCTTTCTATACTTAGGGACATTTCACCTTAGTTATAGAGGGAGACATTGATGAATCTCCATTTCATCACCTTTATTCTATCATTTTGGCGTTAAAAACCCTAGTAATGCATGTAAATGGCATTAATCTGTACAAAATAGCATCCGTTATTTATTACATTTATTGTTAAAAAATGATGTTTTTAATGCCAAAATTATAGAATAAAGGGAAGAAAAGAAAAAGGAAGAAAATATTGAAAATATTTTCTGACCCTAAACCCTGAGACCAAGTCAAGAATTGAGTTGGTCGACAAGGAATAAAGTAGGGGGAGATAAGAGAAATGCAATAAATTCATTATTTATGCATTTTTGACACCTATTTTATTCTTTGTTATTTGTTCATCAAATAAAGAAACTTTGTACATAAAAGTTGTAGATAATAATGTAAATGAAAATACAAAATTGAGTTTGCACAAAAAATAATACATTATGTACATTCTATGCACAAAACAAAAAGTCAGAAACCAAACTTCACAGACCCATATCTTTCAAATAAAAACTCAAAACATATCAAAATCACACTCTAAATTGTATGTTACTTTTCACAAGCTATTTAATGGTGGTGGTTTCATATTTTTCGGAGTTATTGGGTGAAAGTTAGGTTTTGGGCCCTCATTGTACATTCTACCAATTAAAATATTCATTTTATTCATCCCTTATTATTTTTACAAATCCATAGTTTTATAAGTTTGTAAATATTATTTATAACATATGTGCATATTAATATTAGAATAAAATCAAAAGGAAAATGCAAAATAAAATAAGTATATGAGAATACATAGATAAAATACCTATGTCATATATGCATATAAATAAAAGGGAAATATATTCTTTCATTCCTTTATTCTTCATATTGAAAATACTATTTATATTTTATTAAAAATACAAATAAAAAATAAAACTCCATAAAATACATTAAAATAAAAAGATGTATATAAAACATAAGTAAAATACCTATAAATATGCCTGCATAATATACTTACCTATTTATTTAAGTGTGCAAATAACATCCTAAAAATAAAATAAAAATATATTTATACTCACAAAAATAAGTTGTAAATATATAAAATTTAAGATAAAATAATAAAATTAAAAACATATAATAAAATAAAAAAAATATGCAAAACATAGATGAATATACCTATAAATACACTATTAAAAAATAACTACCAATAAATAAAGCCAAAAAATAAATAAAAATCATAATAAAATAATATATAAAATAATAAACATTTTTTATTTTATATACAAAATTAATAAAATCATTTACTGTTTTTAATTAATTAATCTCTAATAAAAATCCCCTGTTTTGTCGTTTAGCATCCAACGTGGACTAATCAGGTCCCTCCGTTGGTTGACCTTGGTCAACTTGACCCTTAGCTATCTGATAGGATGCAGCATGTCTGCACCCACGTTTTCATCCATTTTTCATGGATGATCTATCCATCAATCGACGCATCTCCCTTCATACGAAATGATCATTGATCATTGTACATATACGCTATGCACTTTAATCATGTGTATATACACCGAAATCACCATTTTCACTGGTCAATAAGGACGCTTATCAAAGTCAATAAATAAAACCCCCAAATCTCCTTCCGATTTTGGTCACTTTTACGAGCCTAGGAGCCCTTGCCTTGATTTCCAACTGCCTTCTCGTAACAGGAGGAGGTGTTGCGTGCTCAGGCGAAGCTCCAGGAGGCTGGGGTGCACCCATGACCGCCGTCGCCGGCGACCCTGCTCCCTGGGCGTCCCCCAGGTATAAGAGTTGTTCCTTCTTCATTTATTTTGCTTATTTTAGTCGTAGGTTTCATTTTCTGTCATTAGTTTAGGATTTAGCTAAGTATATTAGTCTTAATTGCTTCACTCGTACTTCGACGGAGTTGAGCTCCGGCGAGCTCCTCCGCACTCCAACTCCACGGCCCCGTCATTCATTTCTCCCCCACATCATTCTCTCTACGCTCCTCTTCGCCTCAGTCACTCTCGTTCCCCCAGATCCCTAGTGGATCTGGAGATCCACTTCTCCTTCTCCGTCGTTCGTAAGAGAAGTGCCATCCACTCCATCTGTCATCCAACCTCAACCAATAAGGCCCCCAGGACCTCCTTGTTAGCTCACAACCATTTCATGCAGGTACTGAAGACCAAACGACCCTCAAGGGTCGAGTTTTGAAGAAGAACAAGGCACCTGGGCACCCATATCTTCCCCGACCTCGCTAGAGAGCTCCTAAGCACCTCCGGCGCCTTCGAGCCCTCCAATCGATCCACGGTGTTCCCAAGAAGCTTCCCGTACCATCAGTCATTCATGGGAGGCTCGGACTCTAGCACCATCTCTACTCGAAGGTCGGAAGAATGAGAGTTCATCCCTGTTCTTCCAAGAGCCGTCCTAGCTGTCCGATCAAGAAGAAGCCTCTAGATTCACCAAGAACCGTCGGATAGAGCCGTACGATCATTGTCTGATCGCGTTAAGCGATCTCATCCTAGCCATTTGCGGACAAAGCGTCATCGCGCAACGTGGACGTGCCACATGTTCAAGTGAAGAGATCCCAACCATTCATCAATGCACATATATGGGGTAAATTGCATAACTTCCCTCGCCAATTTTTTATTTAATATTTAGTCCTGAAAAAAAGGTATAAAGTGTTAAATAAGTGGATGTTTTGCATAAAGGACCCTGAGTTTTATGTTATTACATTTATGTCCAATCCACGTCACCTCACGTGCCGTCTCACTTGAGGTGGAAAAATTACAGGGATACCCCTGTTTAATTTTGTATTTATAAAAAGCCCAAATATATTGAGTTTAACGTTGTATATTTCTGTGAAAATTGCATCGAGACCCTTGAAATTTTTCATAATTACATTTTGGCCCCTCCCAACGTATATCACGTGCAGTCCCACGTGATGGGTAATTTACATAGCTTACCCTAGCGGTTTTGTATAATATATGGTAGTGCTTAAAAATTAAATAATTGTGTTTTCTGTTGTAACATTTGCATTGTTGCCCCTGGAACTTATTTTATTTGCAAATGCACCCCTGCTAGGACTTGTATTTTTTTGTGCTCTTTGACTATTTATTAAAAAGAGCTAATGTGCTCCTAAAAATCTAAAAAATAGGATTAGATGCTTCATGTCATACAATTACAGGACCTTATTTTGAATTGCCATTTTTTGCATTTTATCCATTTATTAAAATTAAAAAGGAGCCTAAATAATCCCTGTATAAATTATAGAATTTACAAAAAAAATAAAAAAAACATTTAGAAAAATTCAAAAAAATTATATATCGTATATATTAGAATTTATTAAGTCCTGAAAACAAAACCCCCTAAAAATAGTAAAAGAAAATTTAAAAAATTAGAAAGCTCCAAAATCCAATAAAAATATAAAAATTCTACAAAATACCAAAAAATTGTATTTCTATTTTATAATTATCTATATGTTATTATTTATCTATTAAAATTATTTTCGATAATTTTGGGGACTTATTTATTATTTTAAAAACCCAAATCAATTTCAGTATTTTATTAACCCCATATTTGGGATATTTTTGGCTTTAAAAAGACATAAAACTAGCAAAAATTCCAAAAAATAACAAAAAAAATTGGAAAAAAAATAAAAAATGCAAAAATATATTATTTATTATATTTTGCTTATTTTTACATATTTTTATCCATAGTATATATATACCTTATATTAAATTTATACATATACATATACATATATATATATATTATATTTAAATCAAAAAGAAATATAAAAAGAAAATATAAAATCAATATATAATTAAAAATCCACAAAAAGATCTATATGAATGAATGACTCGGTTGTACACAAATAGTCATAGGCTACATGTTTGCTCTCTGTGGTTCGACGTCTACATGCTTGCTTGCTATGCATTTTATGGTAGAGATAGTAAATTATAACCTCACTTGTGATGGTCATTGCCTTAATATTATATTGTAGGTTAATTGTTGAATAACCGAGGATCTCATCTGAGGTCAAATCAGCAATTGTTGTCTACCTTGTCGATTGACACGACTTCAGATCGATTTTTCCCAGTTATCAGATTGCGCCGTTGCCGGGGAGCAATGAGTGTATCCTATTTTTACTAGTCATTTTTGTATAGTCATTTATGTGATTTATAGATTCATTGTTGTAAATATTCATTAATTTACTTGCAAATAATTCTTTGATTATTGTTGTAAATATTCATTGATTTGATTATTCGATTATATATGTTAATTCCATCTTTTTGTGACTTTGTTACGAGGGCCCGCCATGTGAGGATGGCTTCTTAGGAGGCCGAAGCATCCAAGCTTGGAGGAGGTTGGTTTTCTCATTGTGACCAGCTGGGAGAGAGCAACAATGAAGCAAAAAGAGCAAATTAGCTTAGCTTTAATTTAAATATTCATGTAATTTATGGTGAGAGGGTAATTTTTGGCATGTAATATAACTTGGACTCTACTCTTCACAACGAGGTCCAGTGCCCGGGTGTCTGTTCACCTTGGGGGCTCGTCACAGTTTTCCGTATTTTATCACCTTCTTTTATTTTGTTTTCCGTTGTTTTGAGCTTTCTGTCTTATTTTTCTTTGATTTGTGTGCATGGAGCCCCTAGTTTTAGGCTGCTTGACTCGGTAACTAGGTCCACACCTTAAAAAGAATACATGTTCTTACAGTCTCTTAGGTATGGATCTAGTCAAATTAATAATGTTAGTAATTCAGATCTAAGATCGCGTGCCACTAGAGGTCGTATACAGCGCGTGCAGGACTCGTTGTGACGGGCACCGATCGGCATCAGAGATCGGACCTTGGTCTCATTTCTGAATAACTAATAATTGGTTCTTCACGATTAATAACAACTACTGTTTAGGGTGATTTTGTCGATTGCACACTGCCATGTAGATAGGTTTAAAAAAATTATGTCTTGCATACCGCATGGAGAGAGCTGGGATGCACTGTAAGTATTCTAACTCAGCATGCATCATTAGGTTCAATGTTGAGATTACCATCATTGAATCAACTTGCATGGCTTTTCCGCTATCTCCCCTTGATTTTGAGCATCTAGGAGTTAAATGGAAATCTACAAAAACATTAGGTGATTGTATGAAAACATACTCAAAAAAAAGTGAAAACCCAAAAATTAAAACAAGGGGACTACTAAATAAACTTTGACCTTAATTAAAATCCGTAATGGACTATCAATATTCTGTGTTCATAAAGCCCTCATTGTTTCAGCTACTTTCGGAGGGGACCAAAACCCCTCCAATGAGAGAGGCACGTCCCATAAGGAATAGAGCCCAAATTCCAGTCTGTAACTGCCTTGTGTATCGCCTGGATTTCCGAAATAATGACGCTTCTATTGTATGTGATCGAGTAGGGCCTTGTCAACGACGGTGTTTCTGCCTTGTGTGGAGCATGAACAAGGTCTGAAGTACTGAGCATAGGCCATGCCTTCACGGGGGTGTCTGTCTCATCGGTTTGCATCCAAGTAGGTTCTTGCACGCTCACAGGTGATTCCATTCTAAGCGAGAACCAAAGTATTGGTTTCACCTATCGGCTTCATTCCTCTATTTTTTTGACTGAGTAGGGATCCAGGAAGGGTTACAAGGACCTTAAAAAGTTCAGACTATAGGCTACAAAGAAGGAGGACAAGTACGGGATACTTTTCTAGCAGTACTCTCTCTCCTATAGGGTTAGCGTGTTAAGGACTTGTTATAAGATATGCCTGAACTAACAACTCTAAAACTGAAAAGATAATAAGTAGTCGAACCTTTACGGCTTCACATGGCGTGAGTTGGTTAACCCAATTTTGTATTGCATTTGTATGGATCTAGATTAAGGTTCAAAGATCATGTCCCGCACGCTTGTGCAAAATTTGTCATGTGTTTTTCACTTTGACCACTGCTCAGTTTGAGCCTTTCTACTATTTTATGTCTCCATTTATTCCTCGTTGACCACCGTATCTTTCTTCCTTCATCTACCCCCTCTTGCTTCTCGAAGGAGATCCATGGATGGTTTAGTCAGGATCTTGCCGACATCTACATCGATTCCATGAGCTCAAACTCACCAATAATTCGAGGCGATTCCCGAGAACTCGATCTGGACCTTGCGGGTCGATCTCTAGACTCCTCGTCTTCTACCCTTCCTCTTGACCACCGAATAAACCAGGACCACTGTTGTCCCACTTTCGCCGTTGTGAATGAAAGCCGATTACAGTCCATATCCTTTTTCATTCATAATACTCTGGAATTGACCTTGATTCCAGATTCATCATGGTAGCCAGGATTCGATTGCAAGTGGTCTGATTGGGATTCTCTCATCTTGCAGATAGAAGAAAAATCAAAGCCAGGAGATGAAGATTCAAATGCTCTATAAAATGCTATTTTTGATTAAATAAAATGATGCAAGATGATTGTCCAAATTAATGCTCAAAGGTAGAGGTGTCTTCGCGAGACATAAATGAAAGAAACAAATTAGAAATGTGCACAGGGGAACTTTTGGAAATATATAAACATGCAGGGAAATGTTTTTAATTTTCATAAAAAATAATAATGAAAAATAAATCAACCTTTTCTTCTCCCCACGCTAGGTTAAAAGACGTAGAGCGGGGAGGCGGGTTCGGCGGCGCGAGGACGCATGGTGGGGTGCGGCCAAGGCGGTGTGCGGCGCGTGCTGTATCCAGGCAGCGATGCGCGTGGGGTGGCCTCGACAGTGGAGCATGCATCTGGCACGGGCAGCGCGTCTGGGCTACGACGTGCATAGTTGGACGAGGCGACGCTGGATCTGGAGGGACAGAGGGCGCGACAGTGTACAGAGCTCGCGAGGACGGCGGTGGGTGGCTGCGGTGATTACGGAGAGCGGGCTTGAGGTGCGGGCGCGGCGGTTGGTGATCAAACGGTAGCACGCGCTGGCGCATAAAGGACGGGGCAGCGGCTTGCGGTAGTGGGGCCGCAGTGGCACGTAGCAGAGATGCGGGGTGGCGGGGCCGGCGCATCGTGGTCTGGAGAGTCATGCGGGTGCAAGGAGATGGTTATGTTGGGAGGCAGGGCTCGAGTTGGTGGCTGGAAGAGTGCACCGCCGCGGGGCGGAGCGGGCGACGGCGTCGCAACCGCGTGAGATGGTGAGGAGCTGGGGGCAGCTCGCTACCGCGGCGGCTGGAGCAAGATGACGCAGTGGCTGCTGGCGATCTAGGAGATGGAGGGTAACGACCATGCATTGGGTTGCGCACAGTGGGCTGGGTGGCCGCGACCTGGTGGCTGCAGCGGTTGTCAGAGCAGCAAGGGAAGGTCGGCGTCCTGGAGGGGGAGCTCGGCCAGAGGGGGAGGCGGCGGTAGGTTCTACTACTACTTACACCTGTTTCTTCTTTTATTTTTTTTATTTTTTTTGTAATTTTTTTTGTAGTTTTTTCTGTAAACAACAAATAAAATGCAATGAAGAAAAGATGTGTGTGTGATGATTGTGATGGATTTGTTATGATTAGATGAGAAATAACAACAACAAAAAAATGTTATATTAAAAAAATAATTTAGAAGGTAGAGATAGAGAAATTACTTGGAATTTCACTAGAAGGTGGAGCTATGATTCGTAGCTCCTGTCATGGCCTCAAGAAGGGTGGCAGAGTCCTACGAAGTTGGAGCAGCTTCCTGCGAGGGATGCTGCGATGAAGTGGTTGAGACCACCTCAGATCTCGCCGTGGTCGGAGGTCGTCGCTCGACGGTAATTCTCAGTAGCTGTCACCTACAGATAGTCGGAGCTCTCTCTCTCTCTCTCTTTTCTATCAAAATGGCGGATGAAGAAAAATGATGGAGGAGATGTGAATATAAAGAGGAGGAAGAAGTTAGAAAAGAGATGGAGAAAGTGGAGAAAATGATGGAGGAAGTGGAGAAGATGTGGCTTGGAGTAGAATCAAGTAGAGGAGAAGAAGTAAAAGGAAAAAAATAAAATAGATAAAATAATAATAAAAGTAGGCTACTAAAAAGAATTAAAATAGTAATAAAATAATAATAATTATTATTATTATTATAATTAATCCGAAAATAATGAAAATAGGGTGACATGTGGCGGCTCTAGGAGCTGCCACATGTTGCTCCTCAAAAATTTAAAAATTAAATGTAAAGAAAAATAAAAAAGAAATAACAAAAGAGATTAAATCAAAAAGTGGTCAACACGAAAGTTTCTCGTCTTGTCAAGATCTACAACTTTTGTGAAGGGTGGAAAATCAAAAGAAGTCATCTGTACAAAATGTATTTTTGGGTGATACCCTATACATATAAAAATACCGCATTTTATCTTTTGTAATTTTTTTGTCATTTCTAAATAAAAGAAAATTCAAAATAAAGTTAGAAAAAATATGAAAGGAATATTTACAACTTAATCTAATTTTTTTGGATTTTTATTAATTAAGAAAATAAAAGAATAAAATAAAGGGCAAAAAGGTCAATATGTACAATATACAATAGGGGTCCAAAACCAAGTTTTGCATACGAGCTCCGATTTTAATAAAGTTGGTCTTGTTTTGAAGGTATTTGAATGTATATTACTTTAAAAGTGAGTAGACCTAAATCGAACATTGTATAAAAGAGATATGCACATTTTAAGACTCCTAGTTTCAAACGTAGATTGGGGTTTTATTGGTCAATTTTACAAGTTAGTATTTTTTGATATTTATCCTTTATTGGTGTTAGTAATATATACACTATGAAGTTGATTTTATTGTATTTAGAGTTAATATAAAATATATACAAATAGGTGAAATATGGTGAATATACAGGTGAATATTTATAAGTGAAATTGGATTCTTATTTAATGCAAATATTAATGCTAAAATGCAAATATTATTTATGCATGCATGAATGCTAATTATGCAATATAAGTGGAAATATGCATCTAATTACTTAGGAACAAGGCTCTATTTTCAACTTTTAGAGTGATGAATTACAGATTCATCAACCCCCTATACTTAAACCTTACTCATCCCCATGCAACTAAAATGAATTGCAAGAGTGAAATGAGATTGGGTTCCATACCAGTTCAAGAACAAAAGTTGAATATGGAGCTTGACTTGACCTTTGGATTAATTGTTTGGCGGAACCTCATTGGGACCTGAATTTAAGACCTAACATACTCCAAGTTCCACATGTCTTCTATTTAAGACTCCTCAATAGTCAGGTCAGAACAAATCCTCAAACACAAATTTCTGATGACTATGATTTTTACTAGTACTGTGTAAGTGAGATATAGCTCTCCACATCAGAAATGGCTCAGAACCAGCCTCCTCTAACAAGGTAGCTCTAATTCCCCAGTCCAGTAACTCTTTCCTCGAGGAGCGGGGTATTCCCTTCTAAGTTCAAGTGCGACCAGCTCAAGAGGAGGGGGTGGAGAAAGAATGGAAAGTAGCCAGTGTAGCTACCTATCCCGGGATGCCTGACCAGTGTAGCCAATTCATCCAGCTGCAGACTTCTTGCTAATATACATACCCCGACAGGTATTTTATTTTCTATCTGGCATGTCTACTTCTTTTTGGAGTTCTTGCATTTTTTCTCTTTTTCCTTCTTTTTTTCTCTTTTTTTATTTTTGAACTATATACAAGGTGCAGCATGTTCATCAAGAGTTTTTCCTCTTGAGCCTATAGACTATCCCTCTTTTGAATCATTATTGCAACCCACATCATCCCGCCCTCCCGTCCTTAGATGTCAACACCACCAGACTAGGTTGACATGCACTACCCTCCCTAGAGGAGGATGAATGTTTCCACCCGTGTGGTACTCCAAGCTAAAGGATTCTACCTCCTCACCACCACATCAATTAAGAGCTGTGTGCATTGTGCTTGTCCAGGTTAGGTGATTATCTAAAAGAATCATGCGTGTGCACGGGATATTCTACTTAGACTGATTAAGATGACATGTGAACATAAACTTGCAGACTCAAAGAATTAAGTCACTTGACCTGAAAAATCTTAACTCCAGTTCTTATATGGTTCCTCTGAAATTAGGTGGATTAAGGTCAAATCAAGTCCCTGTACAACATCTACTCATAACTTGGTTCAGAACCCATTAGCTTTTCACTTTGCATATGCAAGATATGCAGATGAGATGTAGATGACATGATATGAAATGCAAGACTCTTTTCTTTTCTTTTAAGAGATGATGTGCAAGAGTAAATAAGAAGCCTTTGATTTTGATTTATTTTATTTTTATTATATATATATATATATATTTCAAAACTTTGGTATACTTCCTATGTTACAACAATTTACAAGAGTTTTATAAGTATTATACAAGTGTTATACAATATACATGTATTTTACAAAAATATTTCTCCAATTTTTACCCATCCTGTAATTATTGCGTAGTATAAACAAGAATACGTGAAAGTACGAGCTATGGGTAAAGTATATATGTAAATATACACGCCCACTATACTTAGTGTGTGCTATGTTCTCAGAGCACGAAAAGCGAGGAAAAAAGACAGCTCATGCTAAGCGTAGGAGAGATAAAATAACAAAAATAGTATTGAAGTCACTCCGCCCCCTATACATAGGCTCTGGCAGCCTAAGTGTAGAAGAATATCAAAAATGGGGCAGGCGGGGTTAAGAGGGGAAATGGAAGAGTGTATACACGGCGGGTATCGGTCCCCCCTATACTTAGGCTCTGGTCAGCCTAAGTATTGGACATGAGTGAATGTGAGAACCGATGAGATCTAGAGAATATACAGCGAAAGGTTAAGAGGCTCGGGTCACTCTCAACCCTATACTTAGGATATGATCATCCTAAGTATAGCCATAAAATGAAATGATATGGAGCCGGGACGAGTGATTCGAATCATTGGGGAGGGAGGGAAAATATATACAAGAAGGAGTGAGAACATACAAGGATCAAGAAGGTTTGTGATGTACCTTCTTACGGGATCGAGGAGGTGGGTAATATACAAGTATGTCGATGTCAGAATCGTCCTCAGATGAATAGTAGTGAGGTGAAGGGATCTTCCAACAAGGGTCGACACACGACTGCTTGCTTGGATACGGCTTAAGAATAGCCAAACTGAGCTCATTCATATAAATCACCTTATCCGGACTAGATGAGGACTCCTCAGAGAATTCCTTCTCCGGAATGTTGAAGGAAATTTTCTTGGATGGTTTTCTAGAGCCTGAATCATTGAGAGGGAGATGAGAGCGATGCGCCTTGAGAGGTTCGGGGGAACACCTTGAGGAATCAATTCGTGACTTCCTCTCACTAGATAGCCAACTAGAAGAGGGAGCAACCATGTTTTTATGTGGAGTCAATTTAGTCTTGGTTGTTTCCTTTGAAGGTCCGGAATGTGGTGCAGTGATGACCATGGGTTCCTCATCAGATGAGTCACCATATAGATTAGAATATTCCTGAAAGATCAGCACGTGTCTCGAGAAGGTGCTAGTGATCTCAGTTGGCTTGACATTATTGGACTCTTGTTCGGATCATCAAAATTGTCAAGACAATAAAAAAAAATCTTGTTCGACTTAATGGCTGCTTCTGGCCGTGAGTCCTCCTTAGAAGCTGTCACGATGGTGGTGCAAGCAGTTGATGAAGTGGAGGTGTGGGGAGCCTCTGAACCAACGGTCATCCGGACAGTCGGTCTCTCAGGTATAGCAGAGAGGTGGGACTCTTCTACCTCTCGATAGTCATGACTGTCAGTGGATGTGCGGGTCACCTATGAGTAAAGTGTATCAAAGAGTGGGTGAGGTTGAAGCGCTCCCAATGCTGAAAAATCGATCTCTCGAGTCTCGCAATCTATAGTCGCCTTAGTCAAGGCTAAGAACGACTTACCGAGAATAATCGGAGACTGGGTAAACTCTCCTTGGTGCTAGATTTCAATGATCGTAAAGTCCACCTGGAGTAGAGCACCTTGGAAAGTAACGATGACTGAAATGTTTCCTCTCGACCGTTTGATAGATCGATCAGCCTGCTGAACGATCTCCCTCGACTTTCTGATTGGCCTGAGTTTGAGCTTGTCAAACACAGAGGTTGGGAGGATATTTATCGGCTAGTCATCATCGATTCTCACATGGGTAAAGATAGTGTCTTTGATTTCACATTCAACTCGGGGTAACCGCTTCACTCTGCGTCTCTTGGTCTTTCTCCCCATCACCAAGGAGGTTGCCATAGACACTATGTGTCTTTCAATCCTTGTCCTCTTATTGCCCGGCCTCTTAGGTATCAATTTACTTCTCACAAATTGTTTGAGGTCAGGAAAGTGATCTATGGCCTTTATTAAGGGAAGATTGAAAATCAATTTTTCATCACGTGCTTCCCTTAGGGTAGGATCCAATTTTTTTAGTCATTTTCATTTTCTATTTTTTTGGATTTTTCTGATTTTTCAATGTTTTTGGTCTTTTTCGGATTTTCTATTTTTTTTGGTATTTTTGGTGGATGAATGATCAAACTCTGGATTGGAAGGCAAGGGGCTATAGAAGAGGGAAGATAGAATGGACTCCAGTTGTACAAAAGGTGTGAGTTCCCTAATGCTTGCTCGGTTTTCAACATCAGATCTATTTACTTCCTTCTCCACTTTCATACCTAGGCTTGTAGAAATTGAGTGCAAGATTTCGATGACATCTCTCAGCTTGTTACCAAATAATTCATTTTTCTCAATATGTCTGGAAACGTCATCCTCCAAAATGTTCTCTAGACAAATCATGGGAGAGTTCTGCTAAATTGGAGGATACTGCTGAGATATTGGGGTCTCATACTCAATATACCTAGACTATGTCATGTAATGCTAGGTCGAGTATGGACTTTCCAAATGGCAAATATTGGTCGGAGCCTCATATGATGGAGTCAATGAATAGGGGACTGGTGAGTCTAGTTAATGAGTCCACTCCTATGAATGTATAGGCTCTCTGAATGAAGGCTGGTTAATGGAAGCTTGATCACTAAAGTCAATCAAGTCTGGGAAATCATGATGTCCATGCCTCTCCTTTCGGGTTGTTCGATCGACCATGTTATGCCCTAAGTTTAAGTCGGGATGTGCCTTTGTAAATTGTTGTCTAGTCCGTACTTGAGGTTAGAATGAAGTATGTGGGGTCATATAATTTTGCCAACCATCTGTCTCAGCAGTGGCTTGCTCTTCATTCGATTCTTTGATTCCTGCAAGCTCTCGAGAATAAGTACAGTCATCCCTAGAAGGAAGTGGATTCAGAGTGTTAGAATATGGAGTAGGTGAGAAATTCGAAGAAGTGGAGATGTCAATCGAAGTTCTGAGTTCATAATCGGGTTGAGGTGGAACCGACCACGGGTATGGGTCTCCCGTAGATGGCAGAGGATACATGGAAGAAGGAGAAGGTGAAGATGAACAGTATATGGTCGAGGAGGATTGACCAGAGGTCACAGGGTATGGGGACTAATATCCCGACATCTTGAAGAGGAAAGGATGAATGTAAGCAGATTGAGGTAGAAAATGTGCAATTACATAGGATAACACACACATACATACACAAAGACAAACACAAGAGCAAACCCCGAGTTTGCACTCAACATGTGAAGGACCCGAAACCGAGTCCGATTAGTCTGGTTGATTTTAAGTGTAAATTTTCAAACAAGTAGCAAAGGTTATGCGACCTATAGCGGAGTCGGCTAAAAGCCGGATGCGTCTCCCCTGTTTAACCTGTCACCTTAGATACCAACGCCCTTCCTTTCTTCGCCCCTATCCCCAGCTGAAAGTTCAAGGACCTTCCTTTATCTACCTACAGTGTAAGCGGAGGCTGACAAGGCTGTAACTTCGCCCCTATCTACCTGCAAGCGCAGGCAGATGCTACTAGCAACTTGTCGTGGTGCACCGCAATTTTGCCCCTATCTACCTACCGGAGTAGGCGGAGGCTACTTGGCGCTGGTCAGTTGAACCCAAAGCTCAACCATTGATATTTGCTTGGATCGGGGTACGCGATAAGGAAAGCGGAGATTTTTGGCTCTGCCCTAGGGTGCTCACACACTCTAGTACCCTCACTCAGCCTGAAAACAAGGTTGGGGTTAATTTCCCGCAAACAAGGGTTAATTTTAGTCAATATTTTGGGTCCAGTTCAAATAGCAGTCCCGATTTTAGAGATTTGTTGTCACTGATATTAGTCCACACAAGCAATCACATCTACTGTCCAGTCCCGATTCCTTTATCCTAGGTTACAAAACCGAGAGAGAGAGAATCGGAAAAAGCTGATGCAATCGAGAAAATGATGATGAATGCTTGAGTTAGAATACTTACAGTGCCTGCAGCTCTCTACAATGCGAAATGCAATACTGAATTGAAATTTTACACTAAATGAATGCAAATGAAAAAACCGATCCTAGACAAACAATTCTATTAGTGAATGAGGAACAAATTTAATTTAGCTACAGTCCTTTAGTCTAAGTACGTCTTTTACGTGTGAAGTGTGGTCCTAGAATTTTAGGACCACAAAAAGGTCCTAAAATAGCTCTAAGAGCCACAAGTGCAGGTCATATTCTACGTAAAGCAACCACACAACACACGGGGACACGCTTTATTATGACTTACACGCGTGAGATCCCAAACGGGAACCGCTGTAAATGCAGACACTTTTTTTACAAGTTTTTTAAAAAAAATCCTTTTTGGTGTCTCAACAACCGACTTGATTCACGAATCATCGACCTCCGATGCACTTCGAGATGCGTCAACTTCAAGAAAGCTGCTCTAAGTCTACCGGGCCCTCGCACAAAAAGATAAAAATGTTAGAGAGAAAAAAAATTAAAAAAAATAAAAAATAATTTGAAAAAATGGAATAATTACAAGGTGGTTCGGGGATCCGACTACCCGAGTGACTGGAAAATGTAAATCTAATTTTCTAAAGTGATCCTAAGCCGTTTGCCTCCCCGGCAACAACGCCATTTGATGGACCTCGGATCTACCATTTTGATGGTATCGAACTAATGATTTCATTGCAGTCAGATAAATCCGGATTGATAAAAAATAACCACACGGATCAATGAATCGTCGAATGAATTAACATGCAATTTTATGTTTATTTAACCTGTGCAAGCCCCAAGATCGACTCAAAGAGGCAAAGGAACAACTCAGGATCAGATTAGATGAATTAGATCGTGGTTTTCCAAGTGGGATTTTTTTAATTTTTTTATGCAATAAAAATTCAGATGTAGTGATGCGGGTGAACTAGGATATTAAGAAAATCAACAACTTAGCCAAAAATAATTTTAATCTGAAATTAGTCCAAATTGATCAAATAGTATTTTTCCTATAAACCTAATCCAATGATCAATAGAAATGGATTTTTTTGGAATTTTTGGATTTAAAATACAGAAATGAAAAAATACAAACTTGTTTATTGATTTTATGCAATTTTTCATGCAAGTGACATGCAAAAATTATTAAAAATGGCTGGAATTTAAATATGATGAAAATAAGCTACACTATTTTTTTGAATTTTCGGACACTTTATGATTTTTTAATGAATTTTTTACTAAAAAAAGAGCAACTGTGCGTATTTAATTCCTAATTAATCAGAAATCAAATTATCCTGAGAGAGAATAATCTCAAATAGATATTTTAATAAGGAATCCAGGAGATTTGAAATTTCTCAGAAATAATCTTTCTGGTTTTAATTAAAAAACAATTACAAAAATCACTCTAGAATTTATTCTATGCAAACGACAACTCCAATTTCGATGAAACTTGGACAAGTAATTAAAGCACAAATAAAGGCATCATTATAATTTTTTTTACAAATTTAGAGCAAGAAATACATCTGTGCAAATTTCAGAGCTCAAAATGGGCAAAATATCACTCAATTTCCAACTCTAATTTTTAATAAATTATCTAATGTGTATAAAAATATAGATAAATAGCCAGGATATGAAGATTCAAATGCTCTACAAAATGTTATTTTTGATTAAATAAAATGATGCAAGATGATTGTCCAAATTAATACTCAAAGGTAGGGGTGTCTTCACAAGACAGAAATGAAAGAAACAAACTAGAAATGTGGACAGGGCACTTTTGGAAATATATAAACATGTAGGGAAATGTTTGTAATTTCCACAAAAAATATTAAAAAAAGAATCAACCTTTTCTTCTCCCCACGCTAGGGTAAAAGAGGTAGAGCGAGGAGGCAGGTTCGGCGGTGCGAGGACGCGTGGCGGGGCGTGGCCAAGGCAGCGCGCGATGCGTGCTGCGGCCTGGCGGCGATACGCACGGGGTGGCCTCAGCTGTGGAGCGTGCGTCTGGCGTGGGCGGCGCATCTGGGCTACGGCGGGCAGAGTTGGACGAGGCGGCGCTGGATATCGAGGGACGGAGGGAGCGATGGTACACGGTGCTCGCGAGGACGACGGTGGGTGGCCACGCGCAAGCGTCGCACGCGGGGATCGCAGAGAGTGGGCTTGAAGCGCAGGCGCGGCTGCTGGCAATCAAACGACACGCACTGGCACGTCGAGGACAGGGTGGCGGCCTGCAGCAGCGAGGCCACGGGGGCACGTGGCAGAGACGTGGGGTGGCGGATCTAGTGCACCGCAGTCTGGAGGGTCACGCGGGTGCAAGGAGACAGTTCTACTAGGAGGCCGGGCTCGGGTTGGTGGCTGGAGGAGTGCGTCGATGTGGGGTGGAGCGGGCAACGGCGTTACAAACTGCGTGAGACAGTGAGGAGCTGGGGGTGGCTCGCAGTCGCAGCGGTAGGAGCAGGATGTCGCGGCGGCTGTTGGCGATCCAGGAGATGGAGGGTGGCGACCGTGCGTGGGGTTGAGCACGGTGGGCAAGGTGGCCACGACCTGGTGGTTGCCGCGATTATCAGAGAAGCGAGGGAAGGCCGACGTCCTAGAGGGGGAGCTCGGCCAGAGGGGGAGGCAACGGCGGCGAGTGTTGCTACTGCTTCCTCCTGCTTCTGCTATTTTTTAAATTTTTTTGTAATTTTTTGTAGTTTTTTTGTAAACAGTAAATAAAATGCAATGAAGAAAAGATGTGTGTGTGTGTATGTGGTGATTGTGATGGATTTGTGGTGATTAGATGAGAAATAACACCAACAAAAAAATGTTAGATTAAAAAAATAATTTAGAAGGTAGAGATAGAGAAATTACCTGGAATTTCGCCAGAAGACGGAGCTACGATTCGTGGCTCCTATCGTGGCCTCAAGAAGGGTGGCAGAGTCCTTCGAAATTAGAGCAGCTTCCTGCGAAGGATGTTGCGACAAAGTGGTTGCGACCACCTCGGATCTCGTCGTGGTCGGAGGTCGTCGCTCGACGGTAATTCTCGGTAGCTGTCACCTACAGATAGTCGGAGCTCTCTCTCTCTCTTTTCTATCGAAATGGCGAATGAAGAAAAATGTTGTAGGAGATGTAAATATAAAGAGGAGGAAGAAGTTAGAAAAGAGATGGAAAAAGTGGAGAAAATGGTGGAGGAAGTGGAGAAGATGTGGCTTGGAGTAGAAGGCAAGTAGAGGAGAAGAGGTAAAAGGAAAAAATAAAATACATAAAAATAATAATAAATGTAGGCTACTAAAAATAATTAAAATAAGAAATAATAAAATAATAATAATAATAAATCCTAAAATAATAAAAAAATCCGAAAATAATAAAAAAATGGGGTGACATGTGGCGGCTCCAGGAGCTGCCACATGTCACTCCTTGAAAATTCCAAAATAAATGTAAAGAAAAATAAAAAAGAAATAACAAAAGGGATTAAATAAAAATGCGGTCAACATGAAAGTTGCTCGTCTTGTCGAGTTCTACAACTTTTGTGAGGGGCAGAAAATCAAAAGAAGTCATCTGTACAAAATGTATATTTGGGTGGTACCTTATAGATATAAAAATACCGTATTTTATCTTTTGTAATTTTTTATCATTTTTAAATAAAAGAATAATCAAAATAAAGTTTAGAAAAAATATGAAAGGAATATTTACACTTAGTCTAATTGTTTAGATTTTTAATAATTAAGAAAATAAAAGGATAAAAAAAAGGGCAAAAAGGTCAATATGTACAATATACAATAGGGCCCAAAACCCAAATTTTGCATATGAGTTCCGATTTTAATGAAATTGATCTTGTTTTGAAGGCCATTGAATGTATATAACTTTCAAAGTGAGTAAACCTAAATCGGACACTGTATGAGAGAGATATGTGCATTTTAATTCTCCTAGTTTCAAACTTGGATTAGGGTTTTATTGGTCAATTTTACAAGTTAGTATTTTTTTGATATTTTTCCTTTATTAATGTTATTAATATATACATTATGAAGTTGATTTTATTGTATTTGGAGTTAATATAAAATATATACAAATAGGTGAAATATGGTGAATATACAGGTGAATTTTTACAAGTGAAATTGGCTTCTTATTTAATGCAAATATTAATGCTAAAATGCAAATAATATTTATACATGCATGGAAGCTTATTATGCAATATAAGTGGAAATATGCATCTAATTACTCTGGAACAAGGCTCTATTTTCAACTTTTAGAGTGATGAATTACAGATTCATCAACCCCCTATACTTAAACCTTGCTCGTCCCTGAGCAACTAAAGTGAAATGCAAGAGTGAAATGAGATTGGGTTCAATACCAAGGTCATGAACAAAAGTTGAATATGGATCTTGACTCGACCTTTGGATTAATTGTGTGGTGAAACCTCATTGGGACCTGAACTTATGACCTAACAGACTTCAAGTTCCACAAGTATTCTATTCAAGACTCCTCAATAGTCAGGTTAGAACAAATCCCTCAAACGCAAATTTCTGATGACTATGATTCTTACTTGTACTATGTAAGTGAGATATAGCTCTTCATATCAGAATACGCTCAGAACCAGCCTCCTATAACAAGGTAACTCTAATTCCCCGGTCCAGTAACTCTTTCCTCGAGGAGCGGGGTATTCCCTTCTAAGTTCAAGTGCGACCAGCTCAAGAGGATGGGGTGGAGAAAGAATGGACGGTAGCCAGTGTAGCTACCTATCCCAGGATGCCTGACCAGTGTAGCCAAGTCATCCAGTTGCAGACTTCTTGCTAATATACATACTCCGACATGTATTTTATTTTCTATCTGGCTTGTCTACATTTTTTGGAATTATTGCATTTTTTCTTTTTTCTTCTTTTTTTCTCTTTTTTTGTTTCTGAGCAATATAAAGTGCGGCATATACATCAGGAGTTTTTCCTCTTGAGCCAGTAGACTATCCCTCTTTTGAAGCATTATTGCAACCCACAGCATCCCATCCTTAGATGTCAACACCACCAGACTAAGTTGAGATGCACTACCCTCCCTAGAGGAGGATGGATGTTTACACCCGTGTGCTACTCCAAGATAGAGGATTCTACCTCCTCACCACCGCATCAATGAAGAGCTACGTGCATTGTGCTTGTCCAAGTTAGGTCATTATCTAAAAGATTCATGTGTGTGCATGATATATTCTACTTAGACTGATTAAGATGACATGTGAACATAGCCTTGCGGACTCAAAGAATTAAGTCACTTGACCTGCGAAAATCTTAACTCCAGTTCCTATTAGGTTCCTCTAAATTAGGTGGATTAAGGTCAAATCAAGTCCCTCCTCAACATCTACTCATAACTTGGTTCAGAACCCACTAGCTTTTCACTTTGCATATGCAAGATATGCAGATGAGATGTAGATGACATGCTATGAAATGCAAGACTCCTTTTTTCTTTCTTTTAAGAGATGATGTGCAAGAGTAAATAAGAAGCCTTTGATTTTGATTTATTTTATTGTTATTATATATATATATATATTTCAAAATTTTGGTATACTTCCTTTGTTACAACAATTTACAAGAGTTTTATAAGTTTTATACAAGTGTTATACAATATACATGTATTTTACAAAAAAACTTTCTCCAATTTTTACCCATCCCGTAATTATTGCGTAGTATATACAAGAATACATGAAAGTACAAGATATGGGTAAAGTATATATGTAATATATACACGTCCCCCTATAGTTAGCATGTGCTATATCCTCAGAGCACGAAAAGCGAGGAAAAAGACATAGCTCGTGCTAAGCGTAGGAGAGCTAAATAACAAAAAAAGTATAGAAGTTGCTCTGCCCCTATACTTAGGCTCTGGCAGCCTAAGTGTAGAAGAAGATCAAAAATGGGGCGGGCGAGGTTAAGAGGGGGAAATGTAGGAGTATATACACGGTGGGCATCGGTCCCCCCTATACTTAGGCTCTGATCAGCCTAAGTATAGAACAGGAGTGAGTGTGAGAACCGATGAGATCTAGAGAATATACAACGAATGGTGAAGAGACTCGGGTCACTCTCCCCCCTATGCTTAGGATCTGATCATCCTAATTATAGTCATAAAATGAAATGATATGGAGCCGGGGCATGTGATTCAAATCGTTAGGAGGGAGAGAAAATATATACAAGAAGGAGTGAGAATATACATGGATCAGGAAGGTTTGTGATGTACCTTCTTTGGGATCGAGGAGGTGGGAAATATACAAGTGTGTCCGCTGTCGGAATCATCCTCAAATGAATAGTAGTGAGGTGAAGGGATCGTCCATCGAGGGTCGATACACGACTGCTTGCTTAGATATGCCTTAAGAAGAGCCGAACTGAGCTCACTCATATAAATCACCTTATCCGGACCAGATGAGGACTCCTCAGAAAATTCCTTCTCCGGAATGTTGAAGGAAATTTTCTTGGTCGGTTTTCTAGAGCCTGGATCATTGAGAGGGAGATGAGAGCGACACGCCTTGAGAGGTTCGGGGAACACCTAGAGGAATCAATTCTCAACTTCCTATCACTAGATAGCCGACTAGAAGAGGGAGCAACCGTGTTTTTATGTGGAGTCAATTTAGTCTTGGTTGTTTCCTTTGAAGGTCCGGGATGTGTTGCGGTGCTGACCATGGGTTCCTCATCAGACAAGTCACCATATAGATTAAAATATTCCTGAAGGGTCAGCACGCATCTCGAGAAGGTGCTAGTGATCTCAGTTGGCTTGACATTATTGGGCTCTTGTGTCGGATCATCAAAATGGTAAAGACAATCAGCAAAAATCATGTCTGATTCAATGGCAACTTCTGGTCGTGAGTCCTCCTTAGAAGCTATCACGATGATGGTGCAAGCAGTTGATGAAGTGGAGGTATAGGTGGCCTCTGAACCAACGGTCGTCCGGATAGTCGGTCTCTCAGGTATAGCAGAGAGGTGGGACTCATCTACCTCTCGATGGTCATGACTATCAGCGGATGTACGGGTCACCTTGGAGTAAAGTGTATCAAAGAGTGGGTGAGGTCGAAGCGCTCCCAATGCTTAAAATCAATCTCTCAAGTCTCGCAATCTATAGTCGCCTTAGCCAAAGCTAAGAACGGCTTCCCGAGAATAATTGGAGACTGGGTAAACTCTCCTCGGTGCTCGATGTCAATGACCGTAAAGTCCACCTGGAGTAGAGCACCTTGGAAAGTAACAATTACTGAAATGTTTCCTATCGACCGTTTGATAGATCGATCAGCCAGCTGAACGATCTCCCTCGACTTTGTGATTGGCCTGAGTTTGAGCTTATCAAACACAGAGGTCGGGATGATATTTATCGGCGAGTCATCATTGATTCTCGCACGGGTAAAGGTAGTGTCTTTGATTTCACATTCAACTCAGGGCAACCGCTTCACTCTGCGGCTCTTGGTCTTTCTCCCCATCACCAAGGAGGTTGCCAGAGACACTATGTGTCTTTCAGTCCTTGTCCTCTTATAGCCCGACCTCTTCGTCATCAATTTACTTCTCACAAATCGTTTGAGGTTAGGAAAGTGATCTATGGCCTTTATTAAGGGAAGATTAAAAATCAATTCTTCATCGAGTGCTTCCCATAGGGTAGGATCCAAATTTTTAAGTCATTTTCTATTTTTATGGATTTTTCTGATTTTTCAATGTTTTTGGTCTTTTTGGATTTTCGATTTTTTTGCTATTTTTGATGGATGAATGATCAGACTCTGGATTGGATGGCAAGGGGTTAGTAGAAGAGGGAGATAGAATGGACTCCAGCTATATAAAAGGTGTGAGTTCCCTAATGCTTGCTCGGTTTTCAACATCAGATCTACTTACTTCCTTCTCCACTTTCATACCCAGGCTGGCAGAAATTAAGTGCAAGGTTTTGATGACATCTCTCAGCTTGTTACCAAACAATTCATTGTTCTCAATAAGTCTGGAAATGTCATCCTCCAAAATGTTCTCATGACAAATCAAGGGAGAGTTCTGCTCAATTGGAGGATACTGCTGAGATATTGGGGTCTCATACTCAACATACCTAGACTCTTGCATGTAATGATGGGTCGAGTATGGACTATCCAAATGACAAATATTGGTCGGAGCCTCATATGATGGAGTCAATGTACAGGGGACTGGTGAGTCTAGCTCATGAGTCCACTCCTGTGAATGTATAGGCTCTCTGAATGAAGGCTAGTTAATGGAAGCTTGATCACTAAAGTCAATCAAGTCTTGGAAATCATGATGTGCAAGCCTCTCCATTCGGGTCGTTTGATCGACCATGTTATGCCCCAAGGTCAAGTCGGGATGTGCATATGTAAATTGTTGTTTGGTCCCTACTTGAGGTGAGAATGAAGTATGTAGGGGCATATAATTTTGCTATCATCTGTCTCAGTTCTGGCTTGCTCTTCATTTATTTCTTTGATTTCTGCAAGCTCTCGAGAATAAGTACAGTCAGCCCAAGTTGGAAGTGGATTCGGAGTGTTAGAATATGGAGTAGCTGAGAAATGCGAAGAAGTGGAGAAGTCAATCAAAGTTCTGACTTCATAATCGGGTTGAGGTGAAACCGACCACGGGTAAGGGTCTCCTGTGGATGGCAGAGGATATATGGAAGAAGGAGAATGCGAAAGGAACGATATATGGTCGAGGAGGATTGACTAGAGGTCACAGGGTATGGGGACCAATATCCCGACATCTTGAAGAGGAAAGGATGAATGTAAGCAGATTGAGGTAGAAAATGTGCAATTACATAGGATAACACACACGGACTGACACAAAGATAAATGCAAGAGCAAACCCCGAGTTCACACTCAACACGATAAAGGACCCAAAACCAAGTCCGATTAGTCTGGTTGATTTTAAGTGTGAATTTACAAACAAGTAGCAAAGGTTACGCGACCTATAGGGGAGTCGGCTAAAAGCCGGATGCGTCTCCCCTATTTAACATGTCGCCTTATATTCCAACACCCTTCTTTTCTTCGCTCCTATCCCCAGTTGAAAGTTCAAGGACCTTCCTCTATCTACCTACAGAGTAGGTGGAGGCTGACAAGGTTGTAACTTCGCCCCGATCTACCTGCAAGCGCAGGCGGAGGCTACTAGCAACTTGTCGCGATGCACCGCAATTTCGCCCCCATCTACCTACCGGAGTAGGCAGAGGCTGCTTGGCATTGGTCAGTTGAACCCAAAGCTCAGCCGTTGATATTTGCTCGGATAGGGGTACTCGATATGGAAAGCGGGGACTTTTGGCTCTGCCCTAGGGTGCTCACACACTCTAGTACCCTCACTCAGCCTGAAAATAAGGTCGGGGTTAATTTCCCACAAACAAGGGTTAATTTTAGTCAAATTTTTTGGTCCAATTCAATTAGCAGTCCCGATTTTAGAGATTAGTTGCAACGGGTATTAATGCACAAAAGCAATCACATCTACCGTCCAGTCCCGATTCCTTTGTCCTGGGTTATAAAACCGAGAGATAGAGAGAGAGAGAATCGGAAAAAGTTGATGCAATCAAGAGAATGATGATGAATTCTTGAGTAAGTATAGTTACTGTGCCTCTAGCTCTCGGCAATGCGGGATGCAATACCGAATTGAAATTTTACACAAAATGAATGCAAACGAAAAAACCGCCCCTAGACAAGCAGTTCTATTAGAGAATGAAGAACCAATTTAATTTGGCTATAGTCCTGCGGTCTAAGTGCGTCTTTTACGTGTGAAGTGTGGTCCTAGAATTTTATGTAACAACACAAATAGGTCCTAAAATATCTCTAAGAGCCGCAAGTGCAGGTCCTATTCTACGTAAAGCAACCACACAACACACGGGGATACACTTTATTATGACTTACACGCGCGAGATCCCAAACGGGAACTGCTGTATATGCAGATACTTTTTTCACAAGTTTAAAAAAGTAAAAATCTTTTTGGCATCTCAAAAGTCGACTTGATCCACGAATCGTCGACCTCTGATGCACTTCGAGATGCGTCGACTTCAAGAAAGCCGCTCCAAGTCCACTAGGCCCTAGCACAAAAAGATAAAAATTTTAGAGAGAAAAATAAATAAATAAATAATAAAAAATAATTGGAAAATGGAATAATTACAAGGTGGTTTGGGGATCAAACTACCCGAGTGACTGGAAAACGTAAATCTAATTTTCTAAAGTGATCCTAAGCTGTTTGACTCCCCGGCAACGATGCCATTTGACGGACCTCGGATCTACCTTTTTGATGGTATCGAACTCATGAATTCGTTGCAGTCAGATAAATCTGGATCGATAAAAAATAACCACATGGGTCGATGAATCGTTGAATGAATTAACGCACGGTTTTATGTGTGTTTAACCTGGGCAAGCTTCAGGGTCGACTCAAGGAGGCAAAGGAACAACTCGGGATCAGATTAGATGAATTAGATCGTGGTTTTCCAAGTGGGATTTTTTTATGCAATAAAAATGCAGATGCACTGATGCAGGCGAACTAGGTTATTAAGAAAATCAACAACTTAGCTAAAAATAATTTTAATATGAAGTTAGTCCAAATTGACTAAATTGTATTTTTCTTATAAATCTAATCCAATGATTAATGCAAAATTGATTTTTTTGGAATTTTTGGATTTAAAATGCACAAATGAAAAATATGAACTTTTTTAGGGATTTTATGCAATTTTTCGTGCAAGTGACATGCAAAAATTATAAAAAAATTACTGGAAGTTAAATATGATAAAAATAAGTTACACTACTTTTTTTGGAATTTTCAGTCACTTTATGATTTTATAATGAATTTTTTACTAAAAATAGAGCAATTGTACATATCTAATTCCTAATTAATCCAGAAATCAAATTATCCGGAGAGAGAATTATCTCAAATAGATATTTTAGTAAGGAATACAGGAGAGTTGAAATTTCTCAAAAATAATCTTTGTGGATTTAATTAAAAATCAATTACAGAAATCACTCTATAATTTATTCTATGCAAACGACAATCTAATTTCGATGAAACTTGGACAGTAATTAAAGCACAAATAAGGGCATCATCTATAAATTTTATTACAACTTTTAGAGCAAGAAATACATCTCTGCAATTTTCAGAGCTTAAATGGGAAAAATATCACTCAAATTCCAACTCTAATTTTTAATAAATTATCCGATTTGACAACAATATAAAGAAATAGCCAGGAGATGAAGATTCAAATGCTCTACAAAATACTATTTTTGATTAAATAAAATGATGCAAGATGATTATCCAGATTAATACTCAAAAGAAGGGGTGTCTTCGCAAGATAGAAATGAAAGAAACAAACTAGAAATGTGTATAGGGGCACTTTTGGAAATATATAAACATGCCAGGAAATGTTTGTAATTTTCAGAAAAAATAATAAAAAAAGAATCAACCTTTTCTTCTCCACACGCTAGGGCAAAAGACGTAGAGCGGGGAGGTGGGTTCGGCAGTGCGAGGACGCGTGACGGGGTGCGTCCAAGGCAGCGTACGGCGCGTGCTGGGCCGGCAGCGACGCACGCGGGGTGGCCTCCGCGGTGGAGCATGAGTCTGGCGCGGGTAGCACGTCTGGGCTACGGCGGGCAGAGTTGGATGAGGCGGCGTTGGATCTGGAGGGACAGAGGGCGCGGCGGTGCATGGAGCTCGCGAGGACGGCGGTGGGTGGTCGCTTGCTCGCGCCGCGCGCGGGGATCACGGAGAGCTGGCTTGAGGAGCAGGCACGGCGACTGGTGATCAAACGACGGCACGTGCTGGCACGTCGAGGATTGGGTGTCGGCCTATGGTAGTGGGGTCGCAGGGGCACATGGCAGAGATGTGGGGCAGCGGGGCCGGCGCATAGCGGTCTAGAGGGCCGCGCGGGTGCAAGGAGGCGGTTCTGCTGGGAGTCAGGGCTCGGGCTGGTGGCTGGTGGAGTGCGCCGCTGCGGGGCAGAGCGAGTGGCAGCTCTGCAACCGCGTGAGACGTGAGGAGCTGGGGGAGGCACGCAGCTGTGGCGGCAGGAGCAGGATGACGCAGCAGCTGTTGGTGATCTAGGAGATAGAGGGTAGCGACCGTGCGTGGGGTTGTGCATGGTGGGCTGGGTGGCCGCGACCTGGTGGTTGCCATGGTTGTCAGAGCAGCAAGGGAAGGCCGACATCCCGGAGGGGGAGCTCGGCCAGAGGGGGAGACGGCGGCGGCGGGTGCTGCTACTGCTTCCTCATGTTTCTTCTTTTTAAAAAAAAATTGTAATTTTTTTTGTAGTTTTTTTGTAAACATCAAATAAAATTCTATGAAGAAAAGATGTGTGTGTGTGATGATTGTGATGGGTTTTTAGTGATTAGATGAGAAATAACAACAACAAAAATTGTTAGATTAAAAAAATAATTTAGAAGGTAGAGATAGAGAAATTACCTGGAATTTTGCCAGATGGCGGAGCTACGATTCAAGGCTCCTGTCATGGCTTCAAGAAAGGTGGCGAAGTCCTTCGAAGCTGGAGCAACTTCCTATGAGGGATGCTACGACGAAGTGGTTGAGACCAACTCGGATCTCGCCGTGGTCGGAAGTCGTCGCGCGATAATAATTCTCGATAGTTGTCACCTACAGATAGCCGGAGCTCTCTCTCTCTTCTATAAAAATGGCAGATGCAGAAAAATGATGGTGGAGATGTGAGTATAAAGAGGAGGAAGAAGTTAGAAAAGAGATGGAGAAAGTGGAGAAAATGGTGGAGGAAGTGGAGAAGATGTGGCTTGGAGTAGAAGGCAAGTAGAGGAGAAGAGGTAAAAGGAAAAAAATAAAATAGATAAAATAATAATAAAAGTAGGCTACTAAAAATAATTAAAATAGTAATAATAAAATAATAATAAATCCGAAAATAATAAAAATAAATATGAAAATAATGAAAAAAATGGGGTGACATGTGGCAGCTCCAGGAGCTGCCACATGCCGCTCCTAGAAAATTCAAAAATTAAATGTAAAAAAAAAATAAAAAAGAAATAACAAAAGGGAATAAATTAAAAAGTGGTCAACACGAAAGTTGCTCGTCTTGTGGAGATCTATAACTTTTGTGAAGGGCAGAAAATTTAAAAAGTCATCTGTATAAAATGTATTTTTGGGTGGTACCTTATAGATATAAAAATACCGCATTTTATCTTTTGTAATTTTTTTGTCATTTTTAAATAAAAGAAAAATCAAATTAAAGTTAGAAAAAAATATGAAAGGAATATTTACAACTTAATCTTTTTTTTTGAATTTTTAATAATTAAGAAATAAAAGGATAAAATAAAGGGCAAAAAGGTCAATATGTATAATATATTTAGGGGCCTAAAACCCAAGTTTTGCATACGAGCTCTGATTTTAATGAATTTGGTCTTGTTTTGAAGGTCTTTGAATGTATATTACTTTAAAAGTGAGTAGACTTGAATCGGACAATGTATGAGAGAGATATGCGTATTTTAAGACTCCTAGTTTCAAACTTGGATTGGGTTTTATTGGTCAATTTTACAAGTTAGTATTTTTTTGATATTTTTCCTTTATTGGTGTTAGTAATATATACACTATGAAGTTGATTTTATTGTATTTGGAGTTAATATAAAATATATACAAATAGGTGAAATATGGTAAATATACAGGTGAATATTTACAAGTAAAATTTGCTTCTTATTGATGCAAATATTAATGCTAAAATGCAGATATTATTTATGCATGCATGAATGCTAATTATGCAATATAAATGAAAATATGAATCTAATTACTCGGAAAAGGCTCTATTTTCAACTTTTAGAGTGATGAATTATAGATTCATCACAAGGACAGATGCCTAATCAGATTCAGGTCAATGCACAGTTCTTGGCATCAATCCAAGCTATCCAGCAATAGCTGGCAGAGAAAGCTCTAGCACAGACTGCATTCCAGGAAATAATGAATGATGTGATGAATAAACCTGAAGGAGGAGGCAAACAAGGAGGAGGAGGTGGTGGACCCTGTGATAATCCAGATGAGGAAGAGCTTGAACAAGGATGGCTGAAACTGACGCTGAAAAAACCTACAACCTTGGAGACAACCAGATGACCGAGTGGATCCGCATACCACTGGTGCACGCTCACTTTGAGCTGAAGCCTCAGTTTCTTGCTCTTCTACCTTCTTCTCACGGGAACACCTGTGAAGAGCCATACATTCATCTGCAGCAATTCTCATGCATCTGTCGTACTACTCATCACTCCAATGTCCCTCTGGACATAGTGAAGATAATGGCATTCCCATTCAGTCTATAGGACAAGCCATCTACTGGGTCAACCATCTGGGGAAGGTTGTGACTACTTGAGAGGAGCTGAAGTCCACGATCTTACACAAGTTCTACCCTCTCGGTCGGCTCAATCAGATGCGAGCTTGAATCAACAATTTCTCTTAGGGTGCACATGAGAGTATCCACGAAGCCTGGGAGAGATTCACAGATCTACAGGAGAAATGCCCTCACCATGGGATTCCAAGGATCATCTTGGTCCAACACTTCTTTGGGGTATAAATGTAGAAAGTCAAAGGCTCATTGACACAGCCTGTGGGGGCTCACATTTTAATAAGGATGAAGACGTCGTATGGCAGATCTTTGAGGAAATGGCTGAAGGAGAGGTCGCCCTCTCTTCATCCAAGGTGTACTAAAAGTAGTCCCAGATCCTCCAGAAGCAAGTACACATGGCAGTGTCCTGAGAGGCGGAGAGAGATGAGAGCTCCAACCTTAGCATTATCGGGGGCCATCTCTCGAAGGTCGATATCATTGAGAGGAGATCACAAGACCTTGAGAAACTCGCTTTGATCGAGAAGAGGACACAGAATCTCAATAAACTGGATCAGATTACCAAGCAGTTGGAGCTGCTGGTAGGCACTATCAACTCTGTCTAGTCGGCAACACCATCTCCAAATACTCCAACTGAGAAGAAGGACAATCCATCGCTGCCACATCAGCCTCAGCTGAGCCAACAGCCAGCAGCAGCAGCAGATGGTTGTTTACTAGCCAGATTTCCTCAATCAGTCGGATCCAACATTTCCACCACCACTCCTGATCCAAGAAGTAAATGGGGTATGGAGAAATAATGCGCAGTTGGCTCGTCCTACCAGACACCAACATGGCCAACATCAAGCTAACAGGCAGTACCACCAACCACAGGGTAGTCGTTTTGTGTAGTCCTCGCACCTGCCGCCACAATATCACCAGCCTCCCGAGTATGCTAACCAATGGAGGCGGAACCAACACTACAACAGTCGTCGTACCGCCATCAGCCGCCTTATCATCAATATGCAGCTGCTTCACCCCCTCAGCTGCACCACCAGCAGTAGTTGCCTCATCTCCTGTACCCACAGCAACAGTGTGGTCTGCACGTTGAACCTTCTGAGGCAAATCCCGTGAAACTGACCTTGGATTGCTTGGCCCAGCTCGTCAAAGGCCTAGCAGACATGACAAGAAAGTTGGATGACATGGCCACCACTAAAACTACCATTCCAACGTAGGTCGAAGCTAACCCCAACAGATGCAAAAAGAAGGAGCAGGTAGAATGTGATGTCACGTCTATTCCTGTAGAGTCAGATGATTGTACTATTATTTTATCTAATGCTGTAACTCTCAGGAGCGGTTGGGCCTTGCCTCCGCCTGCCACCAACAAAGGGGAGAATAAAGCTTCATGTGAATCTTTATCTTCTGCATCAACCGTTCCAGCTACATGGACGGGTGAGGAAGAAGAAGGAGGAGGAGACATTCCAGCTGCCACTCATCACCATCCGCATCAACAAAAAGCACAAAAAAATCAGCAAAAACAAAAAGAACATCGTTGCCGAAGTGAAGCCGCACCGGCCTTGGAGAAGCCGCCAGCTGCAGTCGATCCCACGCCAACTGATGGAGTGGAGGCCCCACTTTTTGCCCATCCATCAACACTAGCACCTCAACTTCTAGATTGTACACCTTTTTGTAACCTGGAAGTACAACATTTTGTGGACGATGATTTGGTTGTAAATAAGAACTCTATTTCTGATTCCAGCAATGTGCATATTCCTTTTACCGATGCAATAAAAAAATCCAAAAAAATGCAAAAAGAAAAAGTGCATTATCTAATCCTGGAGTTGTGGATATCATTAATAACCTAACTATTGAGATACCTTTGATGAAGGCCATGGAATACATGACAGCTGTGAAGAAAGGTTTGAAAGAGGCATGTACAAGCAAGCATCGCCCAACACGAAAGAACATAGACAAACAGGTCGAGAAGCACATTCTCATTGTGGCCACTATAGCAGCCATCAGCAATATCCCACAGAAGAAGCAGGATAAAGGAGAACCTCTTATCAGTTGCAAGATTTTTGATTAAGTCTTCGAGCGCACTCTGCTTGACAGTGGTTCTTCCATCAACCTTCTGCCCTCATCACTACTACAATAATTTAGGCTAGGTCTGCTCAAGTAGAGACGAATGATCCTTCAGTTCACTGACCGATCCATCAAGCGACCTAGAGGTATTTTGGAAGATGTTGTGGTAAAAGTACGGGAAATGCAGTTCCCAGTTGACTTTGTAGTCCTTGTTATGGACTCTCCCGCAGCTTTGCTCCAGACTCCTATCATCCTTGGCTGGTCATTCTTGCGCACCTCAGATGTCGTAGTTGACTATGGGTCAGGCAAGATCACGTTCAGCTCGGATAGCAAGAGAATCATTATAGACATGATCAGCGAGCCGAAAGTCGTAACTGATGAGAGTCGTGCAACAGACTGTGACTTTATGGAAGAAATCAGAGATACACTTCTCTCTTTGGACGATCCATGGACCCAAGAAATCCTCTCTCTATAGGAGGACTTGGAAAGCATAATCAACACATACTCCAATGATATTTGGGAGACAAAATCCAATGTGCTGATGCACCTTTTTGACCCCAATAATTCACTCCAGCCCGAACGCGATGAGCCTAGTGTAGAACTGTTCAGCATATTACCAGAATCTCAACAAAGTACTGCGGGCAGTAGCTCGACCAAAGTTCAAGCAGCACATCCTACCACCAGTACAGTCTCTGAAGTGACTAACAAGTTGGCCAGATCGGAACCAGAACTCAAGGCACTTCCAGCATGCCTAAAGTATGCTTTCCTTGCGGGTGAAGAAAACATGTACCCGGTCATCATAAGCAACAGGCTGACTCCAGAGCAAGAATCTCGATTCCTCGAGATTCTAGAAAAGAACCACAAGGCACATGGTTGGCAGGTATCTGATCTCCGTGGGATAAATCCTGCGTTGTGTTCACACCATATTTACCTGGAAGAAGATGCCAAGCCATCCTGTGAATTCTAAAGAAGAATGAATCCAAATCTCCGGGACATTGTCATGAAAGAAATCATGAAATGGTGAGATGCAAGCTTCATTTACCCCTTCTCTGACTCAAATGGGTGAGCCCCTTGCACGTAGTTCCAAAGAAGTCAGGGCTTACTGTGGTTACAAATGAAAGAGGAGAGGAGATATCTACTCGGGTACCGACATCTTGGCGTGTATATGTTGATTACTGTCGTCTAAATGCGACAACAAAGAAGGACCACTTCCCGTTGCCATTCATTGATTAGGTTTGGGAAAGACTAGCCAGCAAGGAGTACTTCTGCTTTCTGGATGGGTACTCCGGGTACAACCAAGTGGCAATCGCCCCTAAGGACCAAGAGAAGACTACCTTCACTTGCCCGTTCGGTACCTATACTTTCAGAAGCATGACCTTTGGATTTTGCAACGCACCAGCAACATTCCAGAGATGCATACTTGCGGTCTTCGCCGAGATGGTGGGCAGTTTTCTTGAGGTGTTTATGGATGACTTCTCTGTCTATGGTGACATTCGATTCTTGTCTTGAGCACTTGGACAGAGTAATTCAGAAATGCCATGAAGTCAACCTAGTGCTATCATGAGAAAATATCAACTTCATGGTCACAGAGGGAATTGTGCTGGGTCACGTCATTTTCAAACGTGGCATGGAAGTCAACCCGGCAAATGTAGATGTGATTTCTAATGTTGAGCCACCTCAGACAGTAAAGAATGTGAGGTCATTCCTGGGGCATGTGGGATTCTAGCAAAGATTCATCCATGACTTCAGTTGCATCGCCCGACCACTTACAGAACTTCTATGCAAGGAGATTGAGTTCAATATTGATGAGCGGATTCTCTTTTCTTTCAATGAGTTGAAGGACCTTGTCACTCAAGCTCTAGTCCAACAACCACCAGGTTGGTCTCTTCCATTTGAGATCATTACGGATGCGTCAGACTTTGCAGTTGGGACTGTTTTAGGACAGAGGAAAGACAAGGTGCCCTATGTCATTCATTACGCCAAAAAAACATTAGATGAAGCTCAAAGAAATAACATTGTAATAGAAAACAATTTGCTGGCTGTGGTATTCTCCCTGGAAAAGTTCAGATCTTATTTACTTGGATCAAAAGTTACCATCTTCACAAACCTCTCTGCTATCCAATATTTACAACAGAAGAAGGATGCCAAGCCCAAACAGATTAGATGGATCCTTCTCCTTCAAGAATTCGATTTGGAAATCAAGGACAAGCCTGAAGTTCAGAATGTGGTAGCAGATCACCTCTCCAGAATAGAGCAGCAAGAGCGGCCGATGAACAATGCACCCATCACCAAAACATTTCCTAGCAAATCGATTTTGGTTGTGGATTCACTCCCTTAGTATGTTGATATTGTCAACTACCTCGATTCGGGGGAGTACCATCGAATTGGATGAAGATTCGGAAGGACAAATTCTTGTCGACAATCCATTTCTACCAATGGGAAGATCCTCTCTTATTTAGGGAAGGGGCATATTGCATTTGGCGCAGGTGCATTCCTTAGGAGGAGCATCATAATGTCCTCGAGCATTGTCACTTACTCTAATCTGGTGGACACCACTCTGGAGATAGGACGACAACAAAAGTACTTCAATGTGGCTTTTGGTGGCCCACACTATTCAAGGATGTAGCAGCCTTCGTCTAACAATGCACTGACTATCAGATATTGAAGGGCATACTCACAGTAAAAGACTCGATGCCCCTGAAGATCATTCAGATAGCAGATGTCTTTGATGCTTGGGGCATCGATTTCATGGGGCCTTTACCTAATAGTCCGGGATATGAGCACATCCTTCTTGCCATCGACTATGTGAGTCGTTGGGTTGAAGCTATCCCTGCTTGAGCCGCAAACAACCGGACATTATGCCGATTTCTAAGAGAGAATATCATTTCACGGTTCGGGATTCCTAAGATTCTGATATCAGATGAGGGAAGCCACTTCATAAATAAAGAGGCCAAGAAATTAACAAAGGTACACAACATCGACCATCGTGTTGCATCTCATTATCATCTACAGACCAATGGCATGGCAGAATTATCGAATAGAGAAATCAAGACGATCCTTCAGAAACTTGTGAGGCCGGACAGAAAGAATTGGTCCCAACTCTTGGACTCCGTACTATGGGCATACATAACTGCTTACAAGTATCCCTTGGGCAAGTCGTCCTATCATCTTGTATATGAAAAATCATGTAATCTGCTCGTAGAGTTAATTCATAAATCCTTGTGGACAATCAATATGTGAGATTTGGACTCACAGAGTACTGGTAAAATTAGTAAAGATGATCTGAATAGACTCCTGGAATTCAGAGACCATGCATACGATAACACATTGATGTACAAGGAGAAGGTGAAACGCTGGCATGACCGGCACATCAGACGAAAGACCTTCGAAGCTGGCAGAAAGTGAGGTTATTTAATGCAAAGTTAAAGATATTCTCGGTCAAATTAGAAAGCAAATGGATAGGGTCATTCCAAGTTTGTGAAGTGCGTGACAATGGAAGTATTGCCATATCAGAATTGTCTCCTTACGCACAACCATTCATCATCAACGATCAACTACTGAAGCCCTACCTTGAGCCTGATACTTTCTTGGTTGTTGTCGACTCAATCCAGGATCTACGCTCTGAAGATACATCCAAAACACTGGCAGCATCAAAAGATTCAGACAATGCACCTCAAAATTTTCCTCTGATTTCTTCTCTTTTCTTCTTTTCTTCTTTTCCTTTTCTATTTTCTTTTTCTACCAAAAAGGTGTCGCCCCTTGTTGTCAGTCTTCTATACATAGGATGTACTTTGTCCTAAATGTAGGGGGGAGAGCACCCAGAGTCCTTTCATTCTTTGATCCTCTCTGTTGTCTCCTCTTCTTGTCTATACTTAGGGATATCTTACCCAAAGATAGGGGGAGACAATCTGAGTACGATCTATTCATTCTCACCCTTGACCATCTTTGTCTTGTGTACAGTCTTCTATACTTAGGATTATTTGATCCAAATATAGGGGGACGATCATCCTGTTCATTTTTTTATCTCCTCATTCCTTTGTTGTTTAGATTTTTTATACTCAGTCCGAGTTACGTATTCTCTTTTTCTCTTTGATCTATAAGGACATAACTTGAGCTAAGTATAGGGGGGTCGTATATACTATGTTTATACTTTAAACCATAACTCGAACCTTTTTATTCTAAATAATACTTATGGCTAATAATAATGTTAAAATTCATTACAATCTTCTAATAAAAGATGTTTGTAGCTCCTCATATTCTTTTTGTATATCCTGATTAATAAATCAGGCAAAAATGCTTTTTGCAAAATGTTGAAAAATAGTTTGAAACTCTTTTTGAAAAATCTTTTGAAAGATGTTTGTAAAACATTTTGTTAAAAGTGTTCAACCTTTGTAAATATTTTTGTTTGCAAAAAATTATTTTCTCTGTGTGGAAAAAAATGTTTGAAAAGTTATTTGCAAATGGTTGCAAAAATATCTTGAAAAATCTATATATACTGTTTGGAAAACCTATGCAAAATGATTTTCAAATATGTGTAAATATTTGTAAAAACTATTTGTGAAAATTATGTTGGACTATAGCTTTCAAAACTGTTGCAAAATGATTTTCAAATAAGTTTGGGGAGTGTACACACTATACTAAAAAATCTTTATAAATGTATAAAAGTGAGCAATAATCCCTTGTAAATCCATTAATAACCAAAGCACTTCTATACATAAAATATATATCCATGTAACGATATGTACCCATTCTTTTTTGTATATACTGATTAATAAATCAAGTTAAAAATATTTTTGCAAAATAATTTGATAAATGATCTGATCCGTTTGGAAACATTTTGTGAAATGTTTTCAACATTTGTAAAAATATTTTGAATTGCAAAGATTCTTTTTTTGCGTGAAATAAAGGACTTGAAAACCTATTTGCAAGTGATTTTGAAAATGTTTTGTAAAAATATTTTTGAAAAATGTATATATATTATTTGAAAAATCCTTGCAAAATAGCTTTTAAATGTTTGTAAATGTTTACAAAAGTTATTGTGTACTATAGTTTTCAAAATTGTTTTCAAATAAATTTGAAGGATAAATGCATCATTAAAATTGGAAGAAAATGTGTAAAGGAAAATGAGATTCTTTACCAATTGTACATAAGTACCTAAATAAATCACTTTTTGTGAACCTGCAAATTCTATTCTCAAACTTGTATATAAAAATGAGCGCGCCCCTGTAAATAGCTGTAAATATTTTATATTTTGTGTGCGCAGAATTCATTTACAAAATTCTTTGTATAAAAATTATTTCTCATTTTCAAAATTCTTTGAAAAATTGCATCATTTTTCTTCATTGTGCATAGAATTTTCATAGCATTCATATTCTTTTGAATTGAGCTTGATGATTGAACTAGTCCAATAAAACCAAAGATTGGAGCTTTTTTTTTATACCGAAGATTGGAGCTTGGTTAGACCTTACTGCACCTAATTGCACTGGGACCTTAGGGGAAATAGGTTTAAGATACTTTAGGTCTAATAGGATTTAGTTCTTTGAAACTCAGGGATGGGTTCAAGTCCCCTCAACTGACTAACTAGAACTTTTCGAGACACACACATCTCTTGTCGGCCGTAGCCTAACTTGGACACTTGCACCTTCCACTTGGCTCAACTCAGTTGGAGTGGTGACGGTGTTGGATTTGCCAGTCTGAGACGCACACGGGTGGAAACATTCGTCCTCATCTAGGGAGGGAAGTGCACCCCAACCTTGTCCAATTACAATGAAGTCAAAAGACAGGAGAATGTGGGTTGCAATAAAGATTCAATAGAGGGATAGTCTTCTGGCTCAAGAGGAAAAACTCCTTATGTAAATGCTGCTGTGAATAGTATGTTTGAAAAAAACACCAAAAAAGTGGACACGATTGAAAATAAAAATAAAAATGCATGCCGGAGTATGTATATATAGAAAATAAGCAAGCTTGAGCATCAAAGTTATACCATGTGAGCCTTCAGCTGGATGACTTGACTAACTTGTTCATCCATCCCAAGATAGGTAGCTACACTGGCTACCATCCATTCTTTTCTTCACCTCCTCCTCTTGAGTTGGATGCCACTTGAACTTAGAAGGGAATACCCCGCTCCTCAAGGACAAAGTGCTGGATTGGGGAATCATTGGGTTGTCATTCTGGAGAAGTCAGTTCCTTTGTCATTTCAGTTGGGAGAGCCACTATCACTTACACTGTACAAGTCACCTTCATAGTCATAAGGGTTTGCGTATGATGTAGGCTAGTTCTGACCTGGCTATTGAGGTGGGGTGAACCGAGTTCTGTGACTCTCGAAGGCTGTTGTGTTTTAAATTTGGTTCCCAACCAGGTTCCGCACACATTCTCACATCAAGGTCTAACTTGAGCTCCAAACTTTGATTTTGGAAGGACACGTTTTACAAGTGAAAGCAATTCTATTCATTCTTTCTTTTTCCTTTCCTTTTTCTTTTCTTCTTTATTCTTTTGTACTTATTGCATAAGTGTTTGCAAGGGACTAGCAAAGGAAAATATAGGGGAGGGGTGATGAATCTCCACTTCATCACCTTTATATTATCATTTTGGCCTTAAAAACCCTAGCTAATGCATGTAAATGCCATTAATTTGTAAAATAGCATCCATTATTTATTACATTTATTGTGTAAATAATACTGTTTTTAATGTCAAAATTATAGAATAAAGGGAAGAAAAGAAAAAGAAAGAAAATATTGAAAATATTTTCTGACCCTAAATCCCGAGACAAAATCAAGAATTGAGTTGGTCGACAAGGAATAAAGTAGGGGGAGATAAGGGCCAAAGTACAATAAAATTGCCATTTATTCATTCATTATTTATGCATTTTTGACACCTATTTTATTCTTTGTTATTTATTCATCAAAGAAAGAAACTTTTTACATAAAAGTTATACATAATAATGAAATAAAATACAAAATTGAGTTTGCACAAAAATAATACACTGTGTACATTCTATACACAAAATAAAAAGCTAGAAACCAAACTTCACAGACCCATATCTTTCAAATAAAAACATAAAACATATCAAAATCATCTAATTGTATATAACTTTTCAAAAGCTATTTAATGGCTATGGTTTCATTTTTTTCGGAGTTACTGGGTGAAAGTTAGGTTTTGGGCCCTCATTGTACATTCTACCGATTAAAATATTCATTTTATTCATCCCTTATTATTTTAAAAATTTCATAGTTTCATAATTTTGTAAATATTATTTATAACATATGTGCATATGAAAATTAGAATAAAAACAAAAGGAAAATGCAAAATAAAATAAGTCTATGAGAATACCTAGGCAAAATAACTATGTCATATATGTATATAAATAAAAGGGAAATATATTATTTCATTCTTTTGTTCTTTATATTGTAAATATTATTTATATTTTATTAAAAATACAAACAAAAATAAAACTCAACAAAATAAATTAAAATAAAAAGATGTATATAAAAAATAAGTAAAATACATATAAATATACCTGCATAATATACTTACCTATTTATTTAAGTGTACAAATAACATCCTAAAAATAAAATAAAATATATTTATACTCACAAAAATAAGTTGTAAATTTGTAAAATATAGTATAAAATAATAAAATAAAATATACAAAATAAAAATAAAAATATGCAAAACATAGATGAATATACCTATAAATACACTATTAAAAATTAACTACTAATAAATAAAGTGAATAAAACAAATAAAAATCATAATAAAATACTACATAAAATAATAAACATTTTTTATTTTATATACACAAATTAATAAAATCATTTACTATTTTTAATTAACTAATCTGTAATAAAAATCCCTTGTTTTGTCGTTTAGCGTCCAACGTGGACCAATCAGGTCCATTCGTTGGTTGACCTTGGTCAACGACCCCCAGCTGTATGATAGGATGCGGCCTGTCTTCCCCTGCGTTTTCATGCATTTTTCATGGATGATCTATCCATCAATCGACGTAGCTCCCTTCATACGAAATGATCATTGATTATTGTACATACACGTTATGCACTTTAATCACATGTGCATACGTCTAAATCACCGTTTTTCACCAGTCAATAAGGATGCTTAACAAAGTCTATAAATAAAACCCCCGAATCTCCTTCCAATTTGGGTCACTTTTACGAGCCTAGGAGCCCTTGCCTTGGTTTCCAATCGCCTTCTCGTGACAGGAGGAGGTGTTGCATGCTCAGGAGAAGCACTAGGAGGCCGGGGTGCACCCACGACCGCCGTCGTCGACGACTCTGCTCCCTGGGCTTCCCCCAGGTATAAGAGTTCTTTATTTATTTTGCTTATTTTAGTCGTAGGTTTCATTTTCTGTTATTAGTTTAGGATTTAGCTTAGTAGATTAGTCTTAATTACTTCACCTGTACTTCGCCGGAGTTGAGCTCCGACGAGCTCCTCCGCACGCCAACTCCGCCACTCTGTCATCCATTTCACCCCCACATCGTTCTCTCTACGCTCCTCTTTGCCCCAGACACTCTCGTTCCCCCAGATCCCTAGTGGATATGGAGATCCACTTCTCCAGCTCTGTCGTTCGCCGGAGAAGTGCCATCCACTCCATCTATCATCCAACCTCTCCCAATAAGGCCCCTGGGACCTCCTTGTTTGCTCACAACCATTTCATTCAGGTACTGAAGGCCAAACAACCCTCAAGGGCTGAGTTTTAAAGAAGAACAAGGCACCTTGGCACCCATATCTTCCCCGATCTCGCTGGAGAGCTCCCGAGCACCTCCGGCGCCTTTGAGCCCTCTAGTTGATCTACGGTGTTCCCATGAAGCTTCTCATACCATCCACCATTGATGGGAGGCTTGAAGTCTAGTGCCATCGCCAATAGAAGCTCGGAAGAATTCATCCTTGTTCTTCCAAGCGCTGTCCTAGCCGTCCGATCAAGAAGAAGCCTCCAGATTCACCAGGAACTGTCAGATAGAGTTTCACCGTCACCGTCCGATCGTGCCAAGCGATCTAAACCTGGCCATCCGACGAAGCGTCATCGCGCAATGTGGACACGCCACGTGTTCAAGTGATGAGATCCCAGCCGTCCATCAGCGCGCATATATGGGGTAAATTGCATAACTTCCCCCGTAATTTTCGTATTTAATATTTAGTCCTGTAAAAAAGTTATAGTGTTAAATAATTGGATATTTTGCATAAAGTACCCTGAGTTTTATGTAATTACATTTAGGTCCAGTCCACGTCACCTCATGTACCGTCCCACATGAGATGGCAAAATTACAGAGATACCCCTATTTGTTTTTGTATTTATAAAATGTCCAAATAAATTGAGTTTAATGTTGTATATTTTTGTGAAAATTGCTTGGAGACCCCTGAACTTTTCATAATTACATTTTGGCCCCTCTTAGGATATATCACGTGTAGTCCCACATGATGGGTAATTTGCATAGCTTACCCTAGCAGTTTTGTGTACTGTAAGGTGGTGCTTAAAATATAAATAAATGTGTTTTCTGTTGTAACATTTGCACTGTTGCCCCTGTAACTTAATTTATTTGCAAATGTGCCCCTGATAGAACTTTTATTTTGTGTCCTCTTTGCCTATTTATTAAAAAAACTAATGTGCTCCTAAAAATCCAAAAAATAGGATTAGATGCTTCATGTCATACACTTAGACACCCTTATTTTTAATTGGCATTTTTTGTATCCATTTATTAAAATTAAAAAGGAGCCTAAATAATACCTGTCTAAATTATAAAATACCAAAAAAATATAAAACGTTTTGAAAAATTCCAAAAAATTATATATCATATATTTTAGCATTTATTGAGTCCTAATAACAAAAACCCCTAACAATAGTAAAAGAATATTATAAAAATCAGAAATATATAAAATCTAACAAAAAATATAAAATTTCTACAAAATAAAAAAATATGTAATTCTTTTTTATAATTATCTATATGTTATTATTTATCTATTAAAATTAACGTGGGTAATTTTAGGACTTATTTATTATTTTTAAAACACAAATCAATTTCGGGTATTTTATTAACCCCATATTTGGGATATTTTTGGCTTAAAGAATACATAAAAACTAGCAAAAATTCTAAAAAAATAAAAAAAATTAGAAAAATGTTAAAATCGCAAAAATATATTATTTACTATATTTTGCCTATTTTTACATATTTTTATCCATATAGAATCTATATATACCTTATATTGTATTTATACATATATATTATATTTAAATCAAAAATAAGCATAAAAATATAAAAAATATAAAAAGAAAATAAAAATAAAAAGTAAAAAAAATAAAATTAAAAACCCACAAAAAGATCTATATAAATGAATGACTCTGTTGTACATAAATAATCGTTGGCTACCAGTTTTGCTCTTTGTGGTTCGACCTCTACATGCTTGTTGTGATCGTCATTACCTTAATATTATATTGTGGGTTAATTGTTGAATAACCGAGGATCTCATTTGAGGTCAAATCAGCGATTGTCCATCCGCCTTTTGGATTGACACGATTTCAGATCGATTTTTCCCAGTTATCAGACATGCTGAGCCGATGATTTGTTTATTCGTTCCCACCCTCGACCCTCCCTGCATGTAAAATACAAACTTTTATACTTGGACTCACTTGATCCTGAGTATAGGGGTACGATTGACTTCTTATTCTTTATTCAGTCATTGTAGTATAGATTTCTCTATACTTTGTACGAGTTATGTCTTCCATTTCTCTTTGATCTATGAGGACATAGCTCAAGCTAAGTATAGGGGGGTCAATATATACTTTGTATATATATTTTAGCCATAACTCGTACTTTCGTATTTTCAATAAGTATGACTAAAATACTTTTTACCATTCATTAAAACCATCATAAAAAGATGAACATTCCTCAAATCCTTTTTTATGTATACTGATTAATAAATCAGGTATAAATGTTTTGCAGAATAATTGAAAAATAGTTGGAAAATCTATTTGAAAATTCTTTTGAAAAAACTATTTTGGAAATATTTTGTAAAATGTTTTCAACCTTTGTAAGAATATTTTGTTTGTAAAAATTTCTTTCCTTTGTTTGAAATAAAATGTTTTGAGCAGCGATTGGAAAATGGTGTGGAAAATGGTTGCAAAAATATTTGAAAAATCTATATATACTATTTGAAAAATATTTGCAAAATAGTTTTCACATATTCGCAAATATTTCTAAAAATTATTTGCAAAAAAAATTGGACTATAGTTTTCACAATTGATTGTAAAATCATTGTCAAATAAGTTCGAGGAATATGTACATCTTTCTAATAGACACTTTCACTAACCGTATATTTTTAACTTTATAAATAATAACATATCCCTTGTAAATTCTTAAAAACTCAACTCTTGTAAATGTGAGATGCATATCCGTGTAAATATTTGTACCTATCTTTTCTTGCAAAAATCTTTTGTTTTCAAAAATCTAAAAAAATGCAAAATTAAAAATCTCAAAAACATTCGCAAAAATTTTGCAAAAAATGCATAAAAATTTGCAAAACCTTTTTCAAAAATTCATAAAAAGCTAAAATAGAAAATTGCATGACAAAAATATTTTCTTGCATTGTACATAGCATTCACATTTTTCGGAGTAATCTAGGTGATTGAACAAGTCCAAATGAAGTCTGAAGATATTAGCTTGGAATAGACCTTAATATACCTAATTTCAGTGGAACCCATTGAGGACTGGAAGTGGAGATATTTCAGGTCACCTTGACTTAATTCTTTAGATTCCATAAGGCTATGTTCATGTGTCAATTCAATGTGCCTAAATAAAACCTTGTGTGTCATCCATAAGACTCTTGAGACAGTAACTTGACTGGAAACCTTGCACCTAGCACTTAGTTCAACTCAGATGTACTATTGTAAAATCTTGGTGTCTAAGTCGGGACGATGCAAGGTCGCTTCGTCAAGGGTGGCTCAGTAACCATTATTGGAAATTGCTGACACCGGTAATCTAACCCACTTATTTCAATAACAATGATATCTAAATACTAGAGATGTATTGAATTAATGCTTCAGATGAGGGTGGTCTACTGGTGCAACTTTTTCCAAGACCCTAAAAAAGAGGGTGGAACAAAAGATGCTATATCCACCGGGGCACAAACAAGAATGCAGAAGCTATGCAAAGTCAAAGAAAAGCTCCAAAGAAGCCAACACCAAAAATTCCACAAAAAGTTGAGCTTCAGAAAATGCTTGCTTCTTTATGAAGAATATGTTACACTGTCCAACTTCACAAGGGAACGAAGACTATACCGTCCATTCTCACTTCTCTTCCCATTCTTCTAACTAATTACCCCATTCGTTTGTAAAGATCGAGAGCAGCTGACCTTAGAAGGGAATATTTGGCTTTACGAGGATGAGTTATCAGAACAACATACTCCTTAGTAGTTCAATGGTTTTGTTTGGGGAGAGCTAAACAATTTTACACACATGGTTCTATGATTTCAAGGTATTAAGAGTATGTGACTGAGAGGATGGTTTTGACTTGCGTGTGAATTGGACTGAATAATAGGAGTATGGAACCTAAGGGTTGTTATGTCACACTTCCTAACTTCTTTGTGGTTCTGAATACACCATTAATCCAAAGGCCTTCTCTGAGCTCCAAACTCTGACTTTGTTAAGACAAGTTTAAAAGTCAACAATTATTCCAAGTTATTTCTTTTTCTTTTCTTTATTTTCTTTTATACACTTATATGGCTAAGTGTTTGCTAGGGACTAGTAAAGACAAGTATAGGGCAGTGATGAATCTCCATTTCATCACCTTTATTCTTTCATTTTGTCTTTTAAACCCTTGCTAAATGCATGTATATATCATTATATGTCAAAATAAACATTCATTAATTAGTAAAAAATACTGTATAAAATATTGTACATTTATTGTATGTATTGCCAAAATAAAAGAATAAAGAAAAGAAAAGAAAAAGAACGAAGTATCAAGGACACTGAAGTGACCCTAGCCCCCGAGACTCAGTTACCATTATGACTTAGTCGAAAAGGAATAAGGTAGGGGGAGATAGGGTGGCAAATTGTATAGAAAATACAGTCGGAGAACCCTACAAAAATAGGCTAATAATTTCCTTTTGGGGCATATTCGTTATTATTTATTCATCAAATCCAAAAAATTGTACAATAAATTATAGATAAAAATACAAATAAAAATACAAAATTGATTTCATACAAAAATAATATACAATGTACTTTTTATACTCAAAATAAAAAGCCAAAATCCGAATTTCCCAGACCCATATCTCCGAAAGAAAAACTCAAAATATATCAAAATCACTTTAATTGTATGTAACTTTTACTAAGCTATTTAATGAAGGTAGTTTCATATTTTTCGAGTTAAGGTGAGAAAGTTAGGTATTGGACCCCTATTGTACAATATACTCGAATAAATTATTCATTTTATTTAGTCTTTATTATTTATCTAATTTATATTTTTTTTGATTTTGTAAATACTATTTAGAACACTTTAAATAGTTAAAATAAATTAAAACTATAAAGAAAACACAAAAATAAAATAAGTATACACAACAATAGATGAAACACCTACACTTATACTTGCGGATTATATACCTATACTTATTTAAATGTACATATTATATAAGAAAATACAATAAAAATATATTCAAGTATATTAAAATATTAAAATATGTGTATAAAATAATAAAATATAAAAGACAAAATAAAAATAAAATACATAAAATATAGATGAATATACCTATACTTATAATTGTAAAAAGTAACATATAATAAAATAACTTGAAATACTTTCCATTTTATAACCTAAAAATAATAAATTCATTTATTAATTATTGTTCATTTTTAAATCATTTTTGCCCTGGAATTTCCTGGTTGGTCCATGTGGACCAACGAGGAGGAAGAGATTGTTGACCTAGGGTCAACTATACCTCAATCTTCCGACTTTTGTCAGAATCTTCACGGGTACTCGTCTTTGCTGATTTATCCATGCCTCCACCTTCATCCTATGATCTTGAAACTTCCACCTTCCTATAGCCATTCTATCCTTCTTCCACGCCCTTCTTAGAATCCCCACCAACCCTCGCTTGATGCCACGACATCGTCTCTGAAAACTTTCCAAACTCCATCTATAAATAAACCTCCACCTCGACCTTTTATTTGTTATCACTCTCTCTTGGTCTTTAGCCCCTCAAATTGCTCCTAGAAGCCTCGCCATGGTGACAGTAGGGCGTGGCTGGCATTTGCAGTAAGGAGAGATCAAGTTGGAGGTGAAACCACCATCTCCGACCACCTCCAGCCATGAGGTTCCTCTCTTGGCCTTCCCAGCCAGTTGAGCCCATTTTCTCTGCATTCCTAGGTAATATTTAGTGTAGATTCAATTTTGCATAAGTAATTCAAGTTTCGTAAAGCTTTTAGCCTTAAATCACAAAATCCCCAAATTCTTGGAGCCCGTGCTCCAAGCTTGTTTACCGAAATCTGATAGTGATCGGCCCATGTTTCACACCCTTCTTCTTCTCCAATGCGCTCTTCGTTTGTCGCCCATCCATTCACCTCGATTCCTGCAAGGACTCGAGCCCTTAGAGCTCCCTCTCCACATCTCACCAGAGCTCAACGTCTATCCCATCCCCCCTATGTTTGGAAAAACTCTTGGGTCGAGGAGGTAGACCTCATGCCCAAGAGTATTTGGGTACTTTTGCAGATCTAAGGATGCATCTGGAGCTCTGAAGACCATCTGGAGCAGCTCTAGGTGTTTTGGCTTCGGCGAGCCCTCGGAGCACCATCGCCATCCCTGGAGCCTACCGTTGCATGTAGAGGATGCCTTGCTCTCTACAGGACTTGTCGGAGGAGTAATCTACCGTCGAAGCACAGAGAAATGAAGGATCTCGTCTTGCTGGAGTTCAGTTCATCGATGCTCTTGCAATGCCCCTTCGTGTCGTACGATCAAGAACACCGTCCCAGATCTAATCTGGGTTGTTGAATCAATTAGAAGGGGTACGTGAAGACAACCATTAGATCGGACACATGGCAACTGGAAAGCGGTTGGATCTGAAACGTTAAGGGTATATTTTAAAAGACCTTACTCCACCTTTTTATGATTTCTGAATGTATTTGTAAATATTTTATGCAGTTTATAATTAGTGGACAATTTGCATACGCACCCTTGATTGCTTTCGATATTGCACATTAATCCCTGTTAGGTTCACGTGCACTGGCACGTGTATTATTGTAAATATTACATGTATACCCTCACGGGTTAAGTTAATTACTGTTTAATATATTAAGTTTAGATATTAGTTGTAAAATTTGGGTTTATTTGCACGATGTACCCTGATCTTTATTCTATTTGCAAAAAAAGCCCTATTAGTTTAATTATTTTTGTGTATTATTTTCTATTTATTAAAATATCAACCGTGCCCTTAAAATCATGAAAAATAAGGATTAGGTAATTCGATGCATGCTTGTTCACGCTATATAATTGTATTTTCATTTTATATCCTTTTCATATTTTTAAAAAATAATAAAGAGCTCGGATATCCCCTATTTGATTTAAAAAATTAAAAATATAAAATCATGCTTAAATTTTCAAAAAAGTGTGTTTATTCTAGTGTCTAATACCCCCAGACCGGAAATCCCTAAAATTTGGAAAAATAAAATGAATTGAAAAGCTTCAAAATCCTAAAAAATATAAAAATTTTATAAAAATCCTAAAATATTTATTTTTGTCCTTTATTTTTATTTATATATTATAATATATAAAAACTGTTTTAGAATTTTTGACATTATTTAGGATTTTTAAATCCAAAACAATTCATCCTAATTAAAGAGTCCATGATTTTATGTATTTTGGACCTTACATATCTTTAAAAATTAGCAACATTTTTTAAAAAAATCACAAAAATAGTGAAAAGTTATTTAAAATCCAAAAAACTTTTTATTTTTTTTTGATTATTTTACTTATATTTATAAATTAATAACCTTGTAGAGTATTACATATCTATAAATATTAGTATATAAGATATAATAGTATTTATTGTTATAAATATTTTATAAATATAAAAATTAATATATATTATAGGATATATAAATAAAAAAACAAAACAAAACATTCTATTTCTTATTAATTAAACCCACATTCCTTGAGTAATTGTGTGCATATATATACATTTATACAGATATTATTTATTCATTATTTATTTATAAATAATATTAAGTGCTACACCGTCGTGCTTCTTGTGTTCATCACCCTACTCTGCTTGTCACTATACAAATTTATTTGTAGGGTTTATAATAAATTTTGATTCGCACATGCTAATTCATTGATTGACATATATTGTGTGGGTTGATTGTTGATATGTTCACTTGGGCTTTGTGAGAGGTCAGTTCAGCGACTTCGCTCCTACCTTGTGTGAAGCGTACGACTCTCTCCTCTGTGTCAAGCAGTCCTTTAACTTAGTACAATTAGGGTTACGTACAATGGCCATCTTAATGATCATACAATAGTTGATTCAAATATTGAATCATGTAGCCTAGTGCTTGGATGATATCTAAAGAGTTAGATTGAGGACTCATTGATGAATCTCAAATTATGTAAGATAACACGCACTCCTTGTTACACGGGCAAATTCACAATCAACATAACCACATTTAAATAATCTCAATGAGAAGAATGTGGCCTAAATTTTTACTTGGGTAAGTCTAGGGTCAAACATAAGGACGTAAAATTTTATTTAATTAAACTTAAATGATAACTGATTATTTTAGTGATTTATAGGTTCAAAGTCAATAATACAAAATGCAATTTTCAAATTATTTTTATGCATTTATTTAATATGAATGTCAATAGTGCAGTGTACTCATAGAGACAAAGAACACAAAAAACAAATATCATGAGATGTATGCTCCCGATTAAATAATAAAGAACTTGTGATTTTATATTAAGTTTATCAATGAAGAATTAGTGTTAATCAATGTCAATTCAATCCGATGAGTGATGTATTTTTAATTCATTGAAAAGGCTGAATGGAACAAATAAATACTCAAAAATTCAATATGTAGATCAAAAATACAATTTAAATGCATTAAATTAAAGAGGATGAAACAAGCTTTCCAATGACACCAAATTTAATAAAATATGAGTTATGGATCACAAGATATTGTTAATACTAGGCAGGGGCATAAATGCAAGAAAATTTATTTATTTATATTACAAAAGAGTCCAAAATAGACTAAAATGTAAATACATATAACTTCTAGGTTAAATATAACAAATTTCGCTCGACGGGGACTTATATGTAATAATAAAGAATCAGGTAAACACGTCTGCAAAATTTCCAAAGTCACATGAAGGAGAACGCGAGATGTTCTGGGATCCGGAAGAGAGCTCGATCGGGACAAGCGACACGTTCGGATGCTTCGGCTTTGGCTCAGATACACCTATCCTTTGATCCGAAGAGATAACTCAGACTGGTTGCGTTGCTCGCTGTCAGATGTTCGATCACACCCGATCTGAGCTGATCTGGTGGTGGCTACTTTTCTATCTACCTCAAACTCCTCCGTAAGTGGCAGAGGTAAAGTTGTACTACAACGGAGCTGCTCCTACTCCTCTATACTTCCCCACAATTCCTAAAGGACATTGAAGCTTTGTAATGGCCATGTGAAGATGTTGAATGCTTATTGAAGTTGTGGGGATACTTGAATGCTTATTGAAGGTGTGGGGATACTTGCTTCTCTGGCTTGATGAAGCTTTGTCAGAGACGACGAAATGAATGTCTACTCCGATGAACGTCTGATCGTTGAAGTCTTGTAGGAGTTAAAATCAAAGCTAAAACACCTAGCGAATCTATTGGGATGGGAATGTGGCGAGATGGAAGGCTCCTAATGTATGGAAGATCGAGCCCTAGCATGGATTCTTCTACGTGCAAAAGAAGAAAAGGAACGACGTAAACACAATAATGGAGAAATAGATCAGACATGAAGAACACTATTATAAATAAAAGAGTTGATACGAAGGTTCTCGAGATTTCATATTATGAATTAATACAAATCCTTAATTAAATAAAATAGCAAAAAAGGCCACAAAATAAGATCGAGAATCTTACCTGGAACGATGAAGGATTTGAAGGATGAATCATGACCAATACGAAGTCTAAGAACTTCGTAGATCTTTGCTTAGCAATCCTGGCAAGGGATTGATGCTCGGCATCGTGATTGATAGCTGCAGCATGAGGCAATACCCGTGGATCTCGTGGGACCAGAACTTCATCGTCATGTGATCTTCGACTACCACTGTTACTGAAGGAAGGTGGAAGCTATGGGGTTGTGAAAAGTAAGATCTCACGAGGGTCCTATGGTCTCACAAGGCAAAATCGCAATCGATACGATGACCACTCACGAAACTCAACTAATTCAACAATTAACCCACGATTAAGAGCAATGAAAATAAATGTATGGGGTTAAAATTTATTATAACTCTACAAAAGATGTGCAAAGGTGCAAGTAGTGTAGAGGTCGAACACAGGGAACAAACGGGGGATGGATGCAAAAAAATGCAAAAGCATGTTCTTCTTGTTCTCTTTGTGTTTTTGTGGGTTTTAATTATATATATATATATATATATATATTAGTTTTTTAAATATATATTTTAATTGATTTTAATTTTATAATTTTTGTATTTTCTTTTTAATATAAGCTTATATAAGGTTATATATACAATATAGAGTAATATATATCGAAATACAACTTAAAAATAAAATCAAAATATAAAATGTTTTTGAGTTTAAATTATTTTTTTACTATTTTTTTATATTTTTTAGATAATTTTTCTGCTTTATATTTATTTTAAAGTCAAAAATATCGCAAATCCAGGAAATAATAAATAGGCTGAAATGAAATGAAGATTAAAAATTCCAAATAGTATCCAAAATTCATGAAATCAATTTTAATATATAAAAAATAATAAAAAGAAAATTATAAAATAGAAAATAATATTTTTAGATTTTTTGATATTTTTTTATATTTTTATAATGGAATTTGGGCCTTTTTATTTTTATGCATTTTCTTTTTTCTATTTATAGGGTTTATGGGTTCTAGAGTTGTAAAATAACTAGATAAACGAAATAAATATTTTTTAGGATTTTTTTAAAAAATTATATTTATGGTATTATGTATTATAAATTGGGAATTTTTGTGCTTTTATATTTTTTATAAAATAGGAAAAAGCCTTAAAATGATAATCTAAAATTATGTGTGAAAATACAATGCAACAGGAACCTACTACTATTTTTGTGGATTTTTAGTTATCATGTACACTATATTTAATAAATAGAATAAACACCCAAAAATTAATTGCCTAGAAAGGCATTTATGCAATTAAAATACGGTACAGGGGTGAATATGCAAAATTTCCGAAATTATATAACTAGAATAAAAATTTTTTGGAACAAAATGAAATAACAAAAGCTACAAGGGCTTGTCTACAAAAACACGTCACCTCACGTGGGATGGCACGTGAGGTGACGTGGTCTGGACTCAACTGCAAAAAATAAAACTATGAGGATCTTTTTGCAAATATTACAAAAATATATTAACGATTAATGAAATTTTAAGCATTAAATAAAAAATAGAACTCGCTTGGTGAAAGGTGCAAAATACCCAACAAAGGGTGCGATCCAACAGTGGCTATCGAGCCACTTATCCACGTGTTAGCTCCTCTGCAGCCAATAACCGTTCGGCAATCGACGCACCCGATTATATCTTGCACCCAATCTAACAGCAGAGTGATGGCAAGATCCAATGGCTACAGTGTAACCTAGGCGCTCCTGATGATCAGACGACAGAAAGAGGATGCGGATGAATAGGGAAGAAGCTTCGACGAGGTGAGCTTATTCCGCCAAGATCTCTCTTCCCCGAGGTCCTCTGCAGCTCCAAAATGGCCCAGATGCTCCTTGCTGCATCTACTATCGTCTGGAAGGCTCAAAAGGCTGTAGGGATGGCTGGAGTGTCCACAATAGGATGAAGGAGCAAGCTAGCTCTAGGAACCTCCTGTGAACCTCAAAATCCTCTCCATAGGGCCTTGGGCATGAATGACCTGCATAGGAAGAAAACCAGGGTCGAGGACAAGCTACCTCGACCGGATTACAGGGGAATGTAAGCAAGGTGAGGCGATGCAGTGGTTGCTCCGATGAAGTGAAGAGGAGCAGCACTAGGATCCCACTCTAGGGAGGGGTAGGTTAGATGGAATGGGGTGGGGCAATGGGAAATGTCAGTGAAAGAAGGTGAAGGTGGAAAGTGGGTCAGAAATAGGGCGCAACATGGTGGAAGGTTCGCCAAAGCTAGCCTCCAGCAAACTTCGAATTGGGAGATCGACTCTAAATAACACAATGAAAAGCTAAAATAAAATGCTAAAATTAAACCTACGACTAACATCTACCTAAAAAATGCAAATAAATATACCTCGTGCAGCCGAAGCTGCAAGGTGAACCTCATAACGGTGGAGCAAGTCGGAGATGTGGAATACACCTTTCCTCCACATCCTCGATCAACCTACATGCCAGGCAAAGTAGATGCCAAACCGTTTTGACGATTTGCTGGAAAGTCTTGCGGAAACTCTTTTAGGCCTTTTCTATCTTTTTTTCCACAAGGTTTGTTATGCATTCTCCTTCTAGCCTTGAGTGCAAAAGGAAGAGAGGATTTGTGGGCAAAACGATTCAAATTCGAGAAGGGGCTCAGGAGGAAATTATTTACAAGTGACTGGAGGTGGAGGAAGAACATGATTAAACGAGTGAATCATTAGTTCACACCTCTAGGAATCGAGCATGCATGTAAGAGGGATGATCAAGGTAGAAAAATAAAGAAGGAATCTACCTAAAATAGTGAATACCTCAGGCAGCAAAAATCGAGGAAGAACAGGTCGAACGAGGTCAGTCAGAATGGCAGGGCTAGGTCAGCTAGTTTATCGAGGTCAACTAACGGAGCAACCTGGTTGGTCCACGTGGACCAACCAGGAAAAACCAACCCTAAAATTAATTTTTAATTAAAAAATAAATAATAAATGATTTTATTAATTTTATGTTATAAAATGAAAAGTGTTTATTAGTTTTTATAGTATTTTAATATGATTTTTATTTATCTTTTCGAGTTAATTTATTACAAGTTTATTTTTAGGGTTTATTTATAGGTATATTCATGTATGTTTTAGGTATTTTATTTTTTTTTCTATTTTTGATTTTGTTATTTTTTATAAAATTATACTTATTTTTATATACATAAATTTATTATATTTTTCTGATGTATTTTGTACACTTAAATAAATATAGGTGTATGTTATATAGATATAAGTATAGGTATTTCATCTATGTATTTTGTATACTTTATTTTATTTTAATATTTTTTATGGTTTTATTCTATTTTAAATATGTACATATATTATAAATAATATTTACTAAATTTTAAAAATATAAAATTATACAAATAATAAAGAATAATTAAAATGAATATTTTATATAGGTAGACTATACAATAAGGGTCCAAAACATAACTTTCATACCTTAAGTCCAAAAAATATGAAACCACCTTCATTAAATAGCTTATTAAAAGTTATATACAATTAAAGTAATTTTTATACATTTTGAGTTTTTCTTTAGGAGATATGTGTCTGGGAATTTGGGATTTTGGCATTTTATTTAGAGTATAAAATGAACATTGTATATTGTTTTTGTATGAATCAACTTTGTACTTTTGTTTATTTTTATCTACAACTTTCATGTACAAAGTTTCTTTGTTTGAGGTATAAAAATAGGAAAATAAAATAAGTCCCAAAAATAAATTAATGATGAATAAATAATTGGGATTTTTATTGAATTTTTTGGCCATTATCTCCCCCTACTTTATTCCTTGTCGACCAAATCAGTTCTTGACTTGGTCTCCAGATTTAGGGTCATAAAATACCTTTTTTATTTTATTTTATTCTTTTCTTTTTTTTATTCTAATATTTTGGCATAAAAATAGTATTTTATATACAATAAATGGAATAAACAATGAATGTTAATTTGTACAAAATAATGCTATATACATGCATTAGATAGGGTTTTAAGGACAAAATGATAGAATCAAGGTGATGAAATGGCGATTCATCACCCCTATACTTGCCTTTGCTACTCCCTACTAAATACTTATGCAAGAAGTGCGGAAAAGAAAAACGAAGAAAAGAAAAATAAAGAAAGTAGATTCATTTTAATTCTTGAACTTGTCCTCACAAAATCAAAGTTTGGTGCTTAAGTCGAACCTTTGGATTTTAGGTGTGGACGAAACCTTATTGGGAATCGGATTTGAAACAAAACATCCTTTGAGAATCCCAAAACTTTGCTCAAGTCTCCTCAATAGCCAATTAGAATACTTCAACTCATATGCAAACCCTTATGACTATAAATCTATCTTGGACAGTGTGTGAGATATGTAGCTCTCCTCGGTTGAAGCATTCTAAGTCACTCTTCTCCAACATGGTGATCCTAATTCCTATTGAAGAGGATTTTTCATGGGTTTACATATGTCTCACACAATGCAGAGACACAGTCGTTGTAGCAACCAGCAAGAAACCCAACTTCAAACAACAATTAACCCATAAATAAATATAAAGCAATGCAAATAAATGTGTGGAGTTAAAATTTATTATAACTCTACAACAAGGATGTGTATAGGTGCAAGTATGTGTAGAGTGTCGAATACAAGGCGCAAGATTAATGTGGGTAATTTTAGGACTTATTTATTATTTTTAAAACACAAATCAATTTCGGGTATTTTATTAACCCCATATTTGGGATATTTTTGGCTTAAAGAATACATAAAAACTAGCAAAAATTCTAAAAAAATAAAAAAAATTAGAAAAATGTCAAAATCGCAAAAATATATTATTTACTATATTTTGCCTATTTTTACATATTTTTATCCATATAGAATCTATATATACCTTATATTGTATTATACATATATATATATTATATTTAAATCAAAAATAAGCATAAAAATATAAAAAATATAAAAAGAAAATAAAAATAAAAAGTAAAAAAAATAAAATTAAAAACCCACAAAAAGATCTATATAAATGAATGACTCTGTTGTACATAAATAATCGTTGGCTACCAGTTTTGCTCTTTGTGGTTCGACCTCTACATGCTTGTTGTGATCGTCATTACCTTAATATTATATTGTGGGTTAATTGTTGAATAACCGAGGATCTCATTTGAGGTCAAATCAGCGATTGTCCATCCGCCTTTTGGATTGACACGATTTCAGATCGATTTTTCCCAGTTATCAGACATGCTGAGCCGATGATTTGTTTATTCGTTCCCACCCTCGACCCTCCCTGCATGTAAAATACAAACTTTTATACTTGGACTCACTTGATCCTGAGTATAGGGGTACGATTGACTTCTTATTCTTTATTCAGTCATTGTAGTATAGATTTCTCTATACTTTGTACGAGTTATGTCTTCCATTTCTCTTTGATCTATGAGGACATAGCTCAAGCTAAGTATAGGGGGGTCAATATATACTTTGTATATATATTTTAGCCATAACTCGTACTTTCGTATTTTCAATAAGTATGACTAAAATACTTTTTACCATTCATTAAAACCATCATAAAAAGATGAACATTCCTCAAATCCTTTTTTATGTATACTGATTAATAAATCAGGTATAAATGTTTTGCAGAATAATTGAAAAATAGTTGGAAAATCTATTTGAAAATTCTTTTGAAAAAACTATTTTGGAAATATTTTGTAAAATGTTTTCAACCTTTGTAAGAATATTTTGTTTGTAAAAATTTCTTTCCTTTGTTTGAAATAAAATGTTTTGAGCAGCGATTGGAAAATGGTGTGGAAAATGGTTGCAAAAATATTTGAAAAATCTATATATACTATTTGAAAAATATTTGCAAAATAGTTTTCACATATTCGCAAATATTTCTAAAAATTATTTGCAAAAAAAATTGGACTATAGTTTTCACAATTGATTGTAAAATCATTGTCAAATAAGTTCGAGGAATATGTACATCTTTCTAATAGACACTTTCACTAACCGTATATTTTTAACTTTATAAATAATAACATATCCCTTGTAAATTCTTAAAAACTCAACTCTTGTAAATGTGAGATGCATATCCGTGTAAATATTTGTACCTATCTTTTCTTGCAAAAATCTTTTGTTTTCAAAAATCTAAAAAAATGCAAAATTAAAAATCTCAAAAACATTCGCAAAAATTTTGCAAAAAATGCATAAAAATTTGCAAAACCTTTTTCAAAAATTCATAAAAAGCTAAAATAGAAAATTGCATGACAAAAATATTTTCTTGCATTGTACATAGCATTCACATTTTTCGGAGTAATCTAGATGATTGAACAAGTCCAAATGAAGTCTGAAGATATTAGCTTGGAATAGACCTTAATATACCTAATTTCAGTGGAACCCATTGAGGACTGGAAGTGGAGACATTTCAGGTCACCTTGACTTAATTCTTTAGACTCCATAAGGCTATGTTCATGTGTCAATTCAATGTGCCTAAATAAAACCTTGTGTGTCATCCATAAGACTCTTGAGACAGTAACTTGACTGGAAACCTTGCACCTAGCACTTAGTTCAACTCAGATGTACTATTGTAAAATCTTGGTGTCTAAGTCGGGACGATGCAAGGTCGCTTCGTCAAGGGTGGCTCAGTAACCATTATTGGAAATTGCTGACACCGGTAATCTAACCCACTTATTTCAATAACAATGATATCTAAATACTGGAGATGTATTGAATTAATGCTTCAGATGAGGGTGGTCTACTGGTGCAACTTTTTCCAAGACCCTAAAAAAGAGGGTGGAACAAAAGATGCTATATCCACCGGGGCACAAACAAGAATGCAGAAGCTATGCAAAGTCAAAGAAAAGCTCCAAAGAAGCCAACACCAAAAATTCCACAAAAATTTGAGCTTCAGAAAATGCTTGCTTCTTTATGAAGAATATGTTACACTGTCCAACTTCACAAGGGAACGAAGACTATACCGTCCATTCTCACTTCTCTTCCCATTCTTCTAACTAATTACCCCATTCGTTTGTAAAGACCGAGAGCAGCTGACCTTAGAAGGGAATATTTGGCTTCACGAGGATGAGTTATCAGAACAACATACTCCTTAGTAGTTCAATGGTTTTGTTTGGGGAGAGCTAAACAATTTTACACACATGGTTCTATGATTTCAAGGTAGCAAGAGTATGTGACTGAGAGGATGGTTTTGACTTGCGTGTGAATTGGACTGAATAATAGGAGTATGGAACCTAAGGGTTGTTATGTCACACTTCCTAACTTCTTTGTGGTTCTGAATACACCATTAATCCAAAGGCCTTCTCTGAGCTCCAAACTCTGACTTTGTTAAGACAAGTTTAAAAGTCAACAATTATTCCAAGTTATTTCTTTTTCTTTTCTTTATTTTCTTTTATACACTTATATGGCTAAGTGTTTGCTAGGGACTAGTAAAGACAAGTATAGGGCAGTTATGAATCTCCATTTCATCACCTTTATTCTTTCATTTTGTCTTTTAAACCCTTGCTAAATGCATGTATATATCATTATATGTCAAAATAAACATTCATTAATTAGTAAAAAATACTGTATAAAATATTGTACATTTATTGTATGTATTGCCAAAATAAAAGAATAAAGAAAAGAAAAGAAAAAGAACGAAGTATCAAGGACACTGAAGTGACCCTAGCCCCCGAGACTCAGTTACCATTATGACTTAGTCGAAAAGGAATAAGGTAGGGGGAGATAGGGTGGCAAATTGTATAGAAAATACAGTCGGAGAACCCTACAAAAATAGGCTAATAATTTCCTTTTGGGGCATATTCGTTATTATTTATTCATCAAATCCAAAAAATTGTACAATAAATTATAGATAAAAATACAAATAAAAATACAAAATTGATTTCATACAAAAATAATATACAATGTACTTTTTATACTCAAAATAAAAAGCCAAAATCCGAATTTCCCAGACCCATATCTCCGAAAGAAAAACTCAAAATATATCAAAATCACTTTAATTGTATGTAACTTTTACTAAGCTATTTAATGAAGGTAGTTTCATATTTTTCGAGTTAAGGTGAGAAAGTTAGGTATTGGACCCCTATTGTACAATATACTCGAATAAATTATTCATTTTATTTAGTCTTTATTATTTATCTAATTTATATTTTTTTTGATTTTGTAAATACTATTTAGAACACTTTAAATAGTTAAAATAAATTAAAACTATAAAGAAAACACAAAAATAAAATAAGTATACACAACAATAGATGAAACACCTACACTTATACTTGCGGATTATATACCTATACTTATTTAAATGTACATATTATATAAGAAAATACAATAAAAATATATTCAAGTATATTAAAATATTAAAATATGTGTATAAAATAATAAAATATAAAAGACAAAATAAAAATAAAATACATAAAATATAGATGAATATACCTATACTTATAATTGTAAAAAGTAACATATAATAAAATAACTTGAAATACTTTCCATTTTATAACCTAAAAATAATAAATTCATTTATTAATTATTGTTCATTTTTAAATCATTTTTGCCCTGGAATTTCCTGGTTGGTCCATGTGGACCAACGAGGAGGAAGAGATTGTTGACCTAGGGTCAACTATACCTCAATCTTCCGACTTTTGTCAGAATCTTCACGGGTACTCGTCTTTGCTGATTTATCCATGCCTCCACCTTCATCCTATGATCTTGAAACTTCCACCTTCCTATAGCCATTCTATCCTTCTTCCACGCCCTTCTTAGAATCCCCACCAACCCTCGCTTGATGCCACGACATCGTCTCTGAAAACTTTCCAAACTCCATCTATAAATAAACCTCCACCTCGACCTTTTATTTGTTATCACTCTCTCTTGGTCTTTAGCCCCTCAAATTGCTCCTAGAAGCCTCGCCATGGTGACAGTAGGGCGTGGCTGGCATTTGCAGTAAGGAGAGATCAAGTTGGAGGTGAAACCACCATCTCCGACCACCTCCAGCCATGAGGTTCCTCTCTTGGCCTTCCCAGCCAGTTGAGCCCATTTTCTCTGCATTCCTAGGTAATATTTAGTGTAGATTCAATTTTGCATAAGTAATTCAAGTTTCGTAAAGCTTTTAGCCTTAAATCACAAAATCCCCAAATTCTTGGAGCCCGTGCTCCAAGCTTGTTTACCGATATCTGATAGTGATCGACCCATGTTTCACACCCTTCTTCTTCTCCAATGCGCTCTTCGTTTGTCGCCCATCCATTCACCTCGATTCCTGCAAGGACTCGAGCCCTTAGAGCTCCCTCTCCACATCTCACCAGAGCTCAACGTCTATCCCATCCCCCCTATGTTTGGAAAAACTCTTGGGTCGAGGAGGTAGACCTCATGCCCAAGAGTATTTGGGTACTTTTGCAGATCTAAGGATGCATCTGGAGCTCTGAAGACCATCTGGAGCAGCTCTAGGTGTTTTGACTTCGGCGAGCCCTCGGAGCACCCTCGCCATCCCTGGAGCCTACCGTTGCATGTAGAGGATGCCTTGCTCTCTACAGGACTTGTCGGAGGAGTAATCTACCGTCGAAGCACAGAGAAATGAAGGATCTCGTCTTGCTGGAGTTCAGTTCATCGATGCTCTTGCAATGCCCCTTCGTGTCGTACGATCAAGAACACCGTCCCAGATCTAATCTGGGTTGTTGAATCAATTAGAAGGGGTACGTGAAGACAACCATTAGATCGGACACATGGCAACTGGAAAGCGGTTGGATCTGAAACGTTAAGGGTATATTTTAAAAGACCTTACTCCACCTTTTTATGATTTCTGAATGTACTTGTAAATATTTTATGCAGTTTATAATTAGTGGACAATTTGCATACGCACCCTTGATTGTTTTCGATATTGCACATTAATCCCTGTTAGGTTCACGTGCACTGGCACGTGTATTATTGTAAATATTACATGTATACCCTCACGGGTTAAGTTAATTACTGTTTAATATATTAAGTTTAGATATTAGTTGTAAAATTTGGGTTTATTTGCACTATGTACCCTGATCTTTATTCTATTTGCAAAAAAAGCCCTATTAGTTTAATTATTTTTGTGTATTATTTTCTATTTATTAAAATATCAACCGTGCCCTTAAAATCATGAAAAATAAGGATTAGGTAATTCGATGCATGCTTGTTCACGCTATATAATTGTATTTTCATTTTATATCCTTTTCATATTTTTAAAAAATAATAAAGAGCTCGGATATCCCCTATTTGATTTAAAAAATTAAAAATATAAAATCATGCTTAAATTTTCAAAAAAGTGTGTTTATTCTAGTGTCTAATACCCCCAGACCGGAAATCCCTAAAATTTGGAAAAATAAAATGAATTGAAAAGCTTCAAAATCCTAAAAAATATAAAAATTTTATAAAAATCCTAAAATATTTATTTTTGTCCTTTATTTTTATTTATATATTATAATATATAAAAACTGTTTTAGAATTTTTGACATTATTTAGGATTTTTAAATCCAAAACAATTCATCCTAATTAAAGAGTCCATGATTTTATGTATTTTGGACCTTACATATCTTTAAAAATTAGCAACATTTTTTAAAAAAATCACAAAAATAGTGAAAAGTTATTTAAAATCCAAAAAACATTTTATTTTTTTTGATTATTTTACTTATATTTATAAATTAATAACCTTGTAGAGTATTACATATCTATAAATATTAGTATATAAGATATAATAGTATTTATTGTTATAAATATTTTATAAATATAAAAAATAATATATATTATAGGATATATAAATAAAAAAACAAAACAAAACATTCTATTTCTTATTAATTAAACCCACATTCCTTGAGTAATTGTGTGCATATATATACATTTATACAGATATTATTTATTCATTATTTATTTATAAATAATATTAAGTGCTACACCGTCGTGCTTCTTGTATTCATCACCCTACTCTGCTTGTCACTATACAAATTTATTTGTAGGGTTTATAATAAATTTTGATTCGCACATGCTAATTCATTGATTGACATATATTGTGTGGGTTGATTGTTGATATGTTCACTTGGGCTTTGTGAGAGGTCAGTTCAGCGACTTCGCTCCTACCTTGTGTGAAGCGTACGACTCTCTCCTCTGTGTCAAGCAGTCCTTTAACTTAGTACAATTAGGGTTACGTACAATGGCCATCTTAATGATCATACAATAGTTGATTCAAATGTTGAATCATGTAGCCTAGTGCTTGGATGATATCTAAAGAGTTAGATTGAGGACTCATTGATGAATCTCAAATTATGTAAGATAACACGCACTCCTTATTACACGGGCAAATTCACAATCAACATAACCGCATTTAAATAATCTCAATGAGAAGAATGTGGCCTAAATTTTTACTTGGGTAAGTCTAGGGTCAAACATAAGGACGTAAAATTTTATTTAATTAAACTTAAATGATAACTGATTATTTTAGTGATTTATAGGTTCAAAGTCAATAATACAAAATGCAATTTTCAAATTATTTTTATGCATTTATTTAATATGAATGTCAATAGTGCAGTGTACTCATAGAGACAAAGAACACAAAAAACAAATATCATGAGATGTATGCTCCCGATTAAATAATAAAGAACTTGTGATTTTATATTAAGTTTATCAATGAAGAATTAGTGTTAATCAATGTCAATTCAATCCGATGAGTGATGTATTTTTAATTCATTGAAAAGGCTGAATGGAACAAATAAATACTCAAAAATTCAATATGTAGATCAAAAATACAATTTAAATGCATTAAATTAAAGAGGATGAAACAAGCTTTCCAATGACACCAAATTTAATAAAATATGAGTTATGGATCACAAGATATTGTTAATACTAGGCAGGGGCATAAATGCAAGAAAATTTATTTATTTATATTACAAAAGAGTCCAAAATAGACTAAAATGTAAATACATATAACTTCTAGGTTAAATATAACAAATTTCGCTCGACGGGGACTTATATGTAATAATAAAGAATCAGGTAAACACGTCTGCAAAATTTCAAAAGTCACATGAAGGAGAACGCGAGATGTTCTGGGATCCGGAAGAGAGCTCGATCGGGACAAGCGACACGTTCGGATGCTTCGACTTTGGCTCAGATACACCTATCCTTTGATCCGAAGAGATAACTCAGACTGGTTGCGTTGCTCGCTGTCAGATGTTCGATCACACCCAATCTGAGCTGATCTGGTGGTGGCTACTTTTCTATCTACCTCAAACTCCTCCGTAAGTGGCAGAGGTAAAGTTGTACTACAACGGAGCTGCTCCTACTCCTCTATACTTCCCCACAATTCCTAAAGGACATTGAAGCTTTGTAATGGCCATGTGAAGATGTTGAATGCTTATTGAAGTTGTGGGGATACTTGAATGCTTATTGAAGGTGTGGGGATACTTGCTTCTCTGGCTTGATGAAGCTTTGTCAGAGACGACGAAATGAATGTCTACTCCGATGAACGTCTGATCGTTGAAGTCTTGTAGGAGTTAAAATCAAAGCTAAAACACCTAGCGAATCTATTGGGATGGGAATGTGGCGAGATGGAAGGCTCCTAATGTATGGAAGATCGAGCCCTAGCATGGATTCTTCTACGTGCAAAAGAAGAAAAGGAACGACGTAAACACAATAATGGAGAAATAGATCAGACATGAAGAACACTATTATAAATAAAAGAGTTGATACGAAGGTTCTCGAGATTTCATATTATGAATTAATACAAATCCTTAATTAAATAAAATAGCAAAAAAGGCCACAAAATAAGATCGAGAATCTTACCTGGAACGATGAAGGATTTGAAGGATGAATCATGACCAATACGAAGTCTAAGAACTTCGTAGATCTTTGCTTAGCAATCCTGGCAAGGGATTGATGCTCGGCATCGAGATTGATAGCTGCAGCATGAGGCAATACCCGTGGATCTCGTGGGACCAGAACTTCGTCATCATGTGATCTTCGACTACCACTGTTACTGAAGGAAGGTGGAAGCTATGGGGTTGTGAAAAGTAAGATCTCACGAGGGTCCTATGGTCTCACAAGGCAAAATCGCAATCGATACGATGACCACTCACGAAACTCAACTAATTCAACAATTAACCCACAATTAAGAGCAATGAAAATAAATGTATGGGGTTAAAATTTATTATAACTCTACAAAAGATGTGCAAAGGTGCAAGTAGTGTAGAGGTCGAACACAGGGAACAAACGGGGGATGGATGCAAAAAAATGCAAAAGCATGTTCTTCTTGTTCTCTTTGTGTTTTTGTGGGTTTTAATTATATATATATATATATTAGTTTTTTAAATATATATTTTAATTGATTTTAATTTTATAATTTTTGTATTTTCTTTTTAATATAAGCTTATATAAGGTTATATATACAATATAGAGTAATATATATCGAAATACAACTTAAAAATAAAATCAAAATATAAAATGTTTTTGAGTTTAAATTATTTTTTTACTATTTTTTTATATTTTTTAGATAATTTTTCTGCTTTATATTTATTTTAAAGTCAAAAATATCGCAAATCCAGGAAATAATAAATAGGCTGAAATGAAATGAAGATTAAAAATTCCAAATAGTATCCAAAATTCATGAAATCAATTTTAATATATAAAAAATAATAAAAAGAAAATTATAAAATAGAAAATAATATTTTTAGATTTTTTGATATTTTTTTATATTTTTATAATGGAATTTGGGCCTTTTTATTTTTATGCATTTTCTTTTTTCTATTTATAGGGTTTATGGGTTCTAGAGTTGTAAAATAACTAGATAAACGAAATAAATATTTTTTAGGATTTTTTTAAAAAATTATATTTATGGTATTATGTATTATAAATTGGGAATTTTTGTGCTTTTATATTTTTTATAAAATAGGAAAAAGCCTTAAAATGATAATCTAAAATTATGTGTGAAAATACAATGCAACAGGAACCTACTACTATTTTTGTGGATTTTTAGTTATCATGTACACTATATTTAATAAATAGAATAAACACCCAAAAATTAATTGCCTAGAAAGGCATTTATGCAATTAAAATACGGTACAGGGGTGAATATGCAAAATTTCCGAAATTATATAACTAGAATAAAAATTTTTTGGAACAAAATGAAATAACAAAAGCTACAAGGGCTTGTCTACAAAAACACGTCACCTCACGTGGGATGGCACGTGAGGTGACGTGGTCTGGACTCAACTGCAAAAAATAAAACTATGAGGATCTTTTTGCAAATATTACAAAAATATATTAACGATTAATGAAATTTTAAGCATTAAATAAAAAATAGAACTCGCTTGGTGAAAGGTGCAAAATACCCAACAAAGGGTGCGATCCAACAGTGGCTATCGAGCCACTTATCCACGTGTTAGCTCCTCTGCAGCCAATAACCGTTCGGCAATCGACGCACCCGATTATATCTTGCACCCAATCTAACAGCAGAGTGATGGCAAGATCCAATGGCTACAGTGTAACCTAGGCGCTCCTGATGATCAGACGACAGAAAGAGGATGCGGATGAATAGGGAAGAAGCTTCGACGAGGTGAGCTTATTCCGCCAAGATCTCTCTTCCCCGAGGTCCTCTGCAGCTCCAAAATGGCCCAGATGCTCCTTGCTGCATCTACTATCGTCTGGAAGGCTCAAAAGGCTGTAGGGATGGCTGGAGTGTCCACAATAGGATGAAGGAGCAAGCTAGCTCTAGGAACCTACTGTGAACCTCAAAATCCTCTCCATAGGGCCTTGGGCATGAATGACCTGCATAGGAAGAAAACCAGGGTCGAGGACAAGCTACCTCGACCGGATTACAGGGGAATGTAAGCAAGGTGAGGCGATGCAGTGGTTGCTCCGATGAAGTGAAGAGGAGCAGCACTAGGATCCCACTCTAGGGAGGGGTAGGTTAGATGGAATGGGGTGGGGCAATGGGAAATGTCAGTGAAAGAAGGTGAAGGTGGAAAGTGGGTCAGAAATAGGGCGCAACATGGTGGAAGGTTCGCCAAAGCTAGCCTCCAGCAAACTTCGAATTGGGAGATCGACTCTAAATAACACAATGAAAAGCTAAAATAAAATGCTAAAATTAAACCTACGACTAACATCTACCTAAAAAATGCAAATAAATATACCTCGTGCAGCCGAAGCTGCAAGGTGAACCTCATAACGGTGGAGCAAGTCGGAGATGTGGAATACACCTTTCCTCCACATCCTCGATCAACCTACATGCCAGGCAAAGTAGATGCCAAACTGTTTTGACGATTTGCTGGAAAGTCTTGCGGAAACTCTTTTAGGCCTTTTCTATCTTTTTTTCCACAAGGTTTGTTATGCATTCTCCTTCTAGCCTTGAGTGCAAAAGGAAGAGAGGATTTGTGGGCAAAACGATTCAAATTCGAGAAGGGGCTCAGGAGGAAATTATTTACAAGTGACTGGAGGTGGAGGAAGAACATGATTAAACGAGTGAATCATTAGTTCACACCTCTAGGAATCGAGCATGCATGTAAGAGGGATGATCAAGGTAGAAAAATAAAGAAGGAATCTACCCAAAATAGTGAATACCTCAGGCAGCAAAAATCGAGGAAGAACAGGTCGAACGAGGTCTGTCAGAATGGCAGGGCTAGGTCAGCTAGTTTATCGAGGTCAACTAGCGGAGCAACCTGGTTGGTCCACATGGACCAACCAGGAAAAACCAACCCTAAAATTAATTTTTAATTAAAAAATAAATAATAAATGATTTTATTAATTTTATGTTATAAAATGAAAAGTGTTTATTAGTTTTTATAGTATTTTAATATGATTTTTATTTATCTTTTCGAGTTAATTTATTACAAGTTTATTTTTAGGGTTTATTTATAGGTATATTCATGTATGTTTTAGGTATTTTATTTTTTTTCTATTTTTGATTTTGTTATTTTTTATAAAATTATACTTATTTTTATATACATAAATTTATTATATTTTTCTGATGTATTTTGTACACTTAAATAAATATAGGTATATGTTATATAGATATAAGTATAGGTATTTCATCTATGTATTTTGTATACTTTATTTTATTTTAATATTTTTTATGGTTTTATTCTATTTTAAATATGTACATATATTATAAATTATATTTACTAAATTTTAAAAATATAAAATTATACAAATAATAAAGAATAATTAAAATGAATATTTTATATAGGTAGACTATACAATAAGGGTCCAAAACATAACTTTCATACCTTAAGTCCAAAAAATATGAAACCACCTTCATTAAATAGCTTATTAAAAGTTATATACAGTTAAAGTAATTTTTATACATTTTGAGTTTTTCTTTAGGAGATATGTGTCTGGGAATTTGGGATTTTGGCATTTTATTTAGAGTATAAAATGAACATTGTATATTGTTTTTGTATGAATCAACTTTGTACTTTTGTTTATTTTTATCTACAACTTTCTTGTACAAAGTTTCTTTGTTTGAGGTATAAAAATAGGAAAATAAAATAAGTCCCAAAAATAAATTAATGATGAATAAATAATTGGGATTTTTATTGAATTTTTTGGCCATTATCTCCCCCTACTTTATTCCTTGTCGACCAAATCAGTTCTTGACTTGGTCTCCAGATTTAGGGTCATAAAATACCTTTTTTATTTTATTTTATTCTTTTCTTTTTTTTATTCTAATATTTTGGCATAAAAATAGTATTTTATATACAATAAATGGAATAAACAATGAATGTTAATTTGTACAAAATAATGCTATATACATGCATTAGATAGGGTTTTAAGGACAAAATGATAGAATCAAGGTGATGAAATGGCGATTCATCACCCCTATACTTGCCTTTGCTACTCCCTACTAAATACTTATGCAAGAAGTGCGGAAAAGAAAAACAAAGAAAAGAAAAATAAAGAAAGTAGATTCATTTTAATTCTTGAACTTGTCCTCACAAAATCAAAGTTTGGTGCTTAAGTCGAACCTTTGGATTTTAGGTGTGGACGAAACCTTATTGGGAATCGGATTTGAAACAAAACATCCTTTGAGAATCCCAAAACTTTGCTCAAGTCTCCTCAATAGCCAATTAGAATACTTCAACTCATATGCAAACCCTTATGACTATAAATCTATCTTGGACAGTGTGTGAGATATGTAGCTCTCCTCGGTTGAAGCATTCTAAGTCACTCTTCTCCAACATGGTGATCCTAATTCCTATTGAAGAGGATTTTTCATGGGTTTACATATGTCTCACACAATGCAGAGACACAGTCGTTGTAGCAACCAGCAAGAAACCCAACTTCAAACAACAATTAACCCATAAATAAATATAAAGCAATGCAAATAAATGTGTGGAGTTAAAATTTATTATAACTCTACAACAAGGATGTGTATAGGTGCAAGTATGTGTAGAGTGTCGAATACAAGGCGCAAGACTAGATAGATCGTGCAATTTGACGTAAAGAAGGTGACATGTGCTTCGTGTCTAATTTTTAATGTTGGTTTTTAGTTTTGTATTTCTTATTTTATTTTTGTTTATATTTTTGTATTTTTTTTATTTTGTATTTTTATATTTCTTTTTTATATTTTTTTACATTTTTAATTTATCTTTTTTAAGTATATAATATAGGATATATAAGACTATATATATGATAATAGATAATATAGATATAAATATAACTAAAAATAACTAAAACTTCCATAATTAAATATTTTTGGTTTTAAATATTTTTACAATTTTTATGATTTTTAATGAATTTTGCTAATTTTTATATAATTTTGAAAGTAAAAAATATACCACATCAAGGATTAAATAAATACCTGAAATTTAAATGAAGATTAAAAATAGCGAAATAGTTACAAAATTCTTAAAATCAATTTTAATATATAGATTTTATTATATATAAAATAATAAAATAGGAAAATATATTTTTGGAAATTTAGGAATTTTATGGATTTCTATAATGTATTTTGGGTTTTTTAATTTTTAAGAGTTTTATTTTTCTATTTTTATGGATTTTTGGTCTGAAGGTGAAAAGTACTTAAATAAAAAAATATATTTTTTAGGAATTTTTCAAATGATTTTATATTTTTTGGTTTTTTTTATGCTAAACATGGATTAATTGTGCTCTTTTTTATTTTTAATAAATAGATAGAAGACCTAAATTGCTAAATAAAAAATGAGATGGAACTAGAAATAATCAGGAACCATCACGTATTATTTGGTGATTTTTGGAGTACAATAGCTATGTTTAATAAATGGAGGAAATGCACAAAAATGGCTAAATTAGCAGGGCATATATGTAAATACAATAAAGTCTAGGGACCTTGATGCAATATTGACAAAAGTTTTTAACTTGAATAGAAACTTTCTGGACTAAAGATGGAATATAAAAGGTCGTAGGGGTAGGGGCGCAAAATTTCAGAGAAATGAAAGAAATAAAATACAACAAACACGTAAATACAACAAATACACGTGGCCTAATTGCAAATTACACTGAAATAAAATAACTACAAAGGAATGTTTATGTACTAAATATTAAATTCCAAAAATGTGTGGGATGAAGAAGCAAAATACCAAACGCTTTGCGGGAGCGGATGACTGATATCGAGTCACTTGCCACGTGTCTGCTCCTTGTAGCACGATGTCGCTTCGTGGATGATCGCCCCATATTATACTTCAGATCACGATCCAGTGGCTGGCGTGCGGTGCATCCAGCGACGGAGACTAGAACTAGCACCTCCCTTCAATCCGATGGCTAGGAAGGAGCATCGAAGAACAGGGACAAACTCCCCGATCTCCGAGGTTCGATCGCCAACAACATGGGCCTCCGACCTCCCCTTGAGCTGCGAAGGGTCCAAAAAGATTCCTGGGCACATTGTTTAGCGGTTGGAACTTCAAAACACTCTGACAATGGTCGGAGCTCGCTTACGAAGTTGAGGAAGCCTAGAGGCTCCATGTACCTCCAGCGAGGATCAAAACTTGCATCCAGCGAGTCCTGGGTCTTATGTCCTGCATAGGAAGTGAAGAGGGACGAGGGTAAAGAGCCTCGAACCTATTAGGAGTGAAATGGACGAATGGTGGTGCATGGCAGCGGTGTCCCAGCGAGGCAGCGGAGGTGGGACACCGAAATCCTACCCCATAGAGGAGCATGTGGGATGGGATGCGACGGGGATTAGAGAAGCGACTGGGAAAGAATGTGAGGGTGCTTGCGGGTCGGAGAAACGGGTGTTGACGATGGACAAGAGTAGCCGGAGCTCTAGAGCTACGACAAAGGTCAAGATATAAATATGGACTAACACTGTAATTATACTACTAAATAAGATGCATAAATGAATCCTAGATCTAACAGCTATCGAAGGGACTAAGAAAACTAACCTCAATCGCTGATAAACCATGAGATCGACCTCAACGGCGACAAGCCACCAGTGATGGTGGAATCGCACTCCAAACCTTGCCTCGAATCGCTCTCAACGACTAGAGAAGAGGTTGTCACCCTCTTCAATCCAGAGCATGCGAAGGAGAAGGCAAAACAGGGTCAAGGAGTATTTAAGAGGAGAAGAAAGATTGGAGGGGGGATATGTGGAGGAGCAACATTTGATGCAAAATCTAGGGCGAATCGAAGGAGATCTGCCTTAGGAAAGGTCTAGGCATGGATCATAGATGAATAGTGGTCAAGATTTGCGAAGAGACCTAACATAGAAATTCGAGAAGAGAGGTCAAAATATGTTCTTACAAAGGCTAGGGGGTAGGTCTGGTAGAAAATTTATAGTTATTAATAAGTGAATTTATTATTTTAAGTTATAAAATAATTTTTTTCATTATTTTCATAGTATTTTATTCTTATTTTTTTATTTTGTTCTAGTTTGTTTATTAAAAATTAATTTTAGTGTTTAATTATAGGTATATTTAGCTATGTTTTGTATATTTTATTTTTATTTTGTATTTTTGATTTTATTATTCTATTTTCTTATTTTATAAAATTATAACTTTTTTATATACTTAAATATATTTTTATTATATTTTTCTGATGTAATATATTCACTTAAAGAAATAGATATATTAAATATATAGGTATAATTATAGGTATTTCATTTATGTATTATATATACATATTTTATTTTAATATTTTATTTATGGTTTTGTTCTAGTTTTAATATGTACATATGTTATACGTAATATTTACAAAATTAAAAAAAATATAAAATTATAAAAATAATAAAGAATAAATAAAACAAATATTTTATTCACGTATAATGTACAATAGGGGTCCAAAACATAACTTTCACACCTTAACTCCAAAAAATATGAAACTACCTTCATTAAATAGCTTATTAAAAATTATATACAATTAAAGGTGGTTTCGATACATTTTGAGTTTTTTATTTGGGAGATATGGTTCTGGGATGTTGGGATTTAAACTTTTTATTTAGATTATAAAAAGTACAATGTATATTTTTTTTGTGTGAAATAATTTTGTAATTTTCTATATATTATTATCCACAACTTTAATGTACAAACATTATTTATTTGAGGTATAAAAAGTGTAAAATAAAATAGGTCCCAAAAATCAATAAATAATGAATTAAAAATGGGATTTTTATTGTATTATTGGCCCTTATCTCCCCCTACTTCGTTCCTTGTCGACCTATTCATCAAGATGCCTAGGTCTCGGGGTTCAAGGTCATAAAATACGTTTGGCATTTTATTGTTTTTTTCATTTCTTTATTCTATAATTTTAGCATTAAAAACAGAACTTTACACAATATTTATACCATCAAAAATGAATGTTAATTTGTATAAATTAAGTCTATTTACATGCATTAGCTATGGTTTTTAAGGCCAAGATGATAGAATAAAGTAGATGAAATGGAGATTCATCACCCCCTATACTTGCCTTTGCTAGTCCCTAGCAAACTCTTATGTAATAAGTGCAGAAAATAAAAACTAAGAAAAGGAAAAAAGATAGTGGATTAAGTTTAGTTGTCAATTTTGTCCTCATAAAAACAAAGTTTGTAGCTTAAGACGGATCTTTGGACTTTTAGTACGGTCGGAACCTTATTAGGAATCGGATTTGAAACACAACATCATTTGAGAATCCCAAAACTCTGCTCAAGTCTCCTCAATAGCCAGGTCAGAATAGTACTTCAACTCATACACAAACCCTTATGACTATGAGTCGTACTTGTACAGTGTATGTGATGGTCGCTCTTCCCAGCTGAAATGACAAAGAGACTGACTTCTCCATCATGAGAACCCAATGATTGCCCAATCCAACAACTCTTCCCTCGAGGAGCGGGGTATTCCCTTCTAAGTTCAAGTGACAACCAGCTCAAGAGGAGGGGGTAAAGAGAAGAATGGACGGTAGCCAGTGTAACTACCTATCCTAGGATACAAGACTAGTGTAGTCCAGCCACCCAATTGCAGAGTCACATAATATGACTTTGAAGCTCAAGATTGCTTATTGACTATACAAATATATACACTATGGAAGGCATTTTATTTTTAATCAGGCTTGTCCACTTTTTGGAGTTTTTTCTTTTTGCTTTTTTTTTGAAATACTATATACAATAGCATTTTCATAAGGAGTTTTTTTCCTCTTGAGCTAGTAGACTATCCCTCTTTTGATGTATTATTGCAATCCACACTCTCCTATCTTTAGACGTCTCTGCTAATGGATGGGTTGGGGTGCACTTGCCTCCCTAGATGAGGACAAATGCTTCCACTTGTGTGTGTCTCATCGACAAATCCAATCCCCTCACCACTCCAACTGAGTTGAGCCAAGTGAAAGGTGTAGGTGTCCAATTTAGGTCACTATCAACAAGAGTCGTACGTGTACTTCGAAATAATCACATTAGGCAGTCAAGAATCCATTAAACCAAGTCTCACGATTCTTAACGAATTAAGTCAACCAGACCTGAAGTACCTCAATTCCAGTTCCTATATGGTTCCTGTGATTAGGTAGATTTAAGGTCCAACTAAGCTCCAATCTTCGAATTTTATTTAGACTTGTTCAATTATCAAACTCAAACTGAAAAATGTGAATGTTATGCAAATGCTATGTATAATGCATAAAATATTTTTGTGATGTAATTTTTCAAACTTTTGAACTTTTTTTAGGTTTTCGAAAAATGTTTTGCAAATTTTTTATGTGGTTTTTCAAAAAGATTTTGCAAATGTTTTTGGTATTTTTGGTTTTGCAATGTGACTTTTGAAAACAAAAGATTTTGGATAAAATAGTACAAATATTTACACAGGGATGCGTCCTGTATTTAGAAGAGTTGGGATTTTAAGAATTTACATATAGTTAATAAAGAATTTTAGTGTGATGTATATATTCCTCAAACTTATTTGAAAATGATTTTACAAACAATTTGAAAACTATAGTCCAAAATAGTTTTGCAATTTATTTTATAAACATTTACACACATTTGAAAATCATTTTGTAAAGGTTTTTCAAACAATATAAATATAAATATATATATATATATATATATTTGCATCCATTTTCAAATCATTTGCAAATAGTTTTTCAAACATTTTATTTCACACAAAGCAAAGAAATTTTTACAAACAAATTTGTTTACAAAGGTTGAAAATATTTAACAATTTTTTTCTAAATAGTCTTCAAAAGATTTTTCAAAAAAAATTCAAACTATTTTTCAAACATTTCTCAAAAAATATTTTTACCTTATTTATTAATCAATATATACAAAAAGAGTTTGAGGAATAATCAACATCCTTTTATTAAGTGATTTTAATGAATTTAATTGTATATATACAATATTTTAGGTACAATTATTATTAAAAATATGAAAGTACGAGTTATGGATAAAGTATATATGCAGTATATACGACCCCCTATACTTGTCTTGAGTTTTATCCCCATATATCATAGAGAAAAATAGAAGAAATAAGAAAATGAGAAGTCGAACGTCCCCCTATACTTAGGATCAAATAATCCTAAGTATAACAGACTATACACAAGGCAGGAAGGGTCAAGGATGGGAATGAACAAATCGTACTCGGATTGTCTCCCACTATACTTAGGGTAAGATATCCCTAAGTATAGATAAGAAGAGGAGATAGTGGATAGGATCAAAGTATAGAAGAACTCGGGGTGCACACTCCCCTATACTTGGGACAAAGTACGTCCTAAGTATAGAATACTGACAAAAGGGGCGACACCTTTTCTGTAGAAAAAGAAAAATGAAAATGAAAAGAAGAAAAGAAGAAAAGGAGAAAATAATAGAAGATAGATGAAGATAGAAGAAGAGATCAAGAAGAATATACACATCACTCACCCTATACTTAGGGTAAAAGAGCCCTAAGTGTAGGCAACAACAGTGATGAAATGGAACGAAGAAAGAACACTCAGCTCATCCACTCTTTTTATACTTTGGATAAAGTATGTCCTAAGCAAGGTATACATGAGAATGGGGTGGATGAGCGATACGGTCGACGGACATAGAAAAACGAATGTGAATATACAAATATAAAGAAGGTAGAAAGCGAACCTTCTTGCGAGACCGCTGAGGAATGGATCGAACAAGGTGTAGGTTGACATCAGGGTCCTCAGCTGACACAAACTGATCAGGGTCGACCTAGAAGGTATCCTCAGTGGTCCTAGGGTGAGAAGGCATAGATAGGGCACTAGAAGAAGTGTTGCTAGGTCCAGCCTTGGGAGTCTCAACTAGGTCATCATCAAAATGAAATGGGATGAACTCATCATTAAAAGAAGTAAGGTCAGGTTAATCCTATGAAGACTCACAGATATTGAAATGAAAAGGGACGAACTCATCATTGGAAGAAGTAAAGTTATGTTCATCCTATGAGGTCTCTACTGGATCATCATTCTCATCAAAAGGCCTGAATTCATTAATGAATGCAACAAGATCAAACTCGGCCTTTTCAGTCTCATATAAGTCTGTCGTCTGCTCAAATGTTTCAATTGTGTAAATCACATAGATTTCATCAATACATCTAATACCAAGAAGCGGGAGACACCGAGGTCTATGTATTTCCGAGTCCTCCTCCTTGGAGAGGAATTCTCGGGTCTAAATAGAATCCAACATACAACAAAAATCTATGATGGTCTCATAAAGGTCATAGTCCTCAGGGTCGGCTAAGATAGGTGTAGTTACATCAGGTAGAGGTCTCTGGTCGACATTAGGTGCGGTGATGACCACATCGCTCATGTCATCAAGACTGAAGCAAATCTCTCTTGATCTATATTCAATGACGACTCTCGCAGAGGTGAGAAAGAGTCGTCGCATGATGATTGGAGAGTGCTCCCCCAGTGGAGGTCTCCATGGGCAATACAATGAAATCGACAGTATAGCTCATACCTTGAATACAAGTGACAATGTTCTCTAGAATACCCTTTGACCTCCTGATAGATCCATCAGCAAATTGAATGATCATCTTGGTTTTCTTGAGAGGCTCTAAGTGAAGATACTGTACCAGTGAGAAGCGTACGATGCTAATTAAAGCATCGTCGTCAAGGAGATTGTGATCACATGAAAAGTCAGAAATGGTGCATCTAATGAATGGTGTAGCAACGTTCCTTTTCCTAGAAGATGGACGGTGGGTGATGGCGTGGGCAGTGGCCATGGTCAAAATATGACGCTCAGATCTGCTCCTTCGCTTTCTCTTCTTGGGTTGAGGAGTAGATAAATGGGTCATGGCCTAGCGAAGTGGGAAATCAATGATCTCATGAATAGCAGCCGCCACTTCATGTTCAGTCAACATTTTTTAAAATTTTGGACCTACTCCATACAAGGGAGGAGATCAGAATCATCATTTACACAAGGATGACTAAGAGCAGTTTGTATAGTGTCATCTTTGGGGTCAAAGGTGTACAAGATGTGAATGGATGTGTTGGGTAAATGATCTGGCATTGGGGTCCTCTCCTCAAAAATGAATCAACAATGTATCTCCCAAAAACTTTTTGGCTTTTTAAAATTTTCTCAATTCTTTTGAATTTTGGCGATTGGCAAGCTCTCATGATTTTCCTCAAGTGAATCCATATCCTCAAATAGTGAAGCATCATTCTGTCTCTTATTCGAACAAGTGAGATCGTCAATCCTTGAATTCGTATGCTCCATTAATTGAGTCATGGTTGCAAGTGTGGACTCCATGAAAGGTGACTCCAACATATCAGTCTCGGGTGGATGTGAAGGTTGATGATGTGAGGATGGTGGATAAAAACCTGAGGCATGATACTGTGGCTGAGGCGGATATGTACAAAATTAGGATGAAAGTCCTCGTAAAAAGAAGGAGGTGGATCGGCTGGAGGGTACGAAGGATCCGCAAAGTCAGGATAAAGTTCACTCCACACGGCCATCTTCGAAACAAAATAAGAAATGATTGGCGGAGCTTTATGGTCAAATCAAAAGATGTGAGTAGAAAGGTGCAAATGCATGGATGGATCGAGTATACACACAAGCAATCACAAACAAACACACAAGACAAACACAAACCCTCAATTCCTCTAGTCAACACTATGAAGACCGAAATGATGGTCTTTTTATGTTGTCATTTTTTAGATTTAGGTGAGAATCACATAATTGTATAAACATTAGGAAGGCTTATGGGATTTGGGAACTAGTCCTTGGTGTGTTCGTGAGCAATCTAAAATGAATACAATGAGGGGATTACTTTCCCTAAAATAAAGATTTTCCTTTTTGATCGATTTTAGGGTCAAGTAATTTTAACAGTCCCAATTTTATTTATTATCACTTTTTGTATTTTTAATAGAAATGCATGCGCCTAATGAGGATTCAAATCTTTTTAGCAATCTTAGGAAATCGAAATGAGAGGGAGAGAATCGGAAAAGCAATATGAGGCGAAATCAGTGTGTGTGCTAAAGCTTAAATGCTCACCTTGCCTCCAGCTCTCTAGATGCAAGGATGCTAAGCATAATTGAAACCTATCTATATGCAAATGCAAAGCCGATGAAATCGCCGTATACAAGGATATACTATTATCGTGAAGATCAAAATGCCAATTATCTAGAAATGAGACCAAGGTCCGGTCTTCGACGTCGATCGGTGCCTGCCACAACGGGTCCTGCAAGTGCTGTATACGACCTCTCTCGGTACACGGTCTCAAATCCAAATAATTAATAATTCAAAATTTGACTAAGTCCAATTGAGACTATATGTGCAGGCAATGATATTAGGTGTTTGGCCTTAATCTATTGACAAGCAGATCCTAGGCTAGGGCTCAATCACACAAAATAAAGAAAATAAAATCATGATACAAAAATAAAAAAAGTGAGAAAAACACAAGAAAAACAATGAGTCCCCGAAGGGAATAATCCCTCGGGCATTGGACCTCTTGAAGTGTCGTAGAGTCCTAAGAGTGTCATGAATATTATAATAATTGTAGTCTCTCTCTTACTTTAAATTACAAATGAAATAAAAAATGCAATTGTCTTCAAAATGTCTCCAAGTCATTCTTTGCTTGAAGTCCTTTTGACAACTAGGTCAAAAAACAATACCGCCTCACATAGGTGCGCATGCGCTCTTAGAAGAGTGCCTCCCTCGATCCGCATTCCTTGCAACAAAGACAACAAGGAGAGATGATTAGAAAATTCAACAATTATATCAAACAAAATAGAAAATAAATAAGCAAAAATATAGGCAAAGAAGACACAATCAAACAAAGCCAATCTATGTACAGTTTCTCCTTGGAAACGTCACCATTTGTTGAAGAGGATTTTTCGTGGGTCTAAATATGTCTCACAAGGCGGAGACAGTTGCTGTGGCGACCCGCAACAAATCAAACTTCAAACAACAATTGACCCACAAATAAATATAAAGCAATGCAAATAAATATGTAGAGTTAAAATTTATTGTAACTCTACAATAAGGATGTGTATAGGTACAAGTATGTGTAGAGAGTCGAACACAGGGAGCAAAACTGGACAGATTGTACAATTTGATGCAAAGAAGGTGATGTGTGCTTCTTGTCTAATTTTTATGTGGATTTTTAATTTTTTATTATTTTATTTTATTTTTGTTTGTATTTTGTTTATAAATTTATATTTTTTGTATTTCTTTTTTATATTTTTAGATTTTTATTTTTTTCTTTTAAGTATATAATATAGGATATATAAGATTCTATGTATAATAGTAGATAATATAGATATAAATAAAACTAAAAAACTAAAAAATATAGTTACAAATATTTTTAGGTTTTAAACATTTTTTATTTTTTTTTTGTGATTTTTAGTGAATTTTGCTAATTTTTATGAATTTTTAAAGTTAAAAATATCCTAAATCATGGATCAAATAAATACTCGAAATTGAAATGAAGATTAAAAATAACCAAATAATTACAAAATTCTTCAAATCAACTTTAATATAAAGTTAATAATATAGAGAAAATTATTAAATAGAAAAATATAAATTTGTAATTTTAGGAATTTATAGATTTTTATTTTGGGGTTTTTAAATTTTTAAGAGTTTTCTTTTTTAGTTTTTATTGATTTTTGATCTGAAGGTGAAAAGTACTAAAATAAACAAAATATTTTTTCGGGGAATTTTTCAAAATGATTTTATATTTTTTTGGTATTGTATAAGCTAAACAAGGATTAGTTATGCTCTTTTTTATTTTTAATAAACTGATAAAAGTCCTAAATTGCTAAATAAAAAAAGGCATGGAATTATAAGCAATCAGGAACCTACACATATTTTTTGATGATTTTTGGAGCATAATAGTTATGTTTAATAAATGGAGCAAATGCAGAAAAATGGTTAAACTAGCAGGGGCATATATGTAAATACAATATAGTCCAACGACCTTGATGCATTTTTCACAAAAGTTTTTAACTGGAATAGAAACTTTCTGGACTAAAATAAAATATAAATAGCCACAGGGGCACGATAGAAAATTTTCAAAAACGTATCTAATGTGCGATCGCACGTGAGGTAACGTGGAATGTACTTTTATGCAATACAACAAATGCCAAGGGCCTAAGTGCAAATTACAAAAAAAATAAAATAACTGCAGAGGAATGTTTATATATTAAATATTTAATTACAAAAATGTGTGCGATGAAGATGCAAAATACCCAACGCTTTGCGTTAGCGAATGACTGATATCGAGTCACTTGCCTTGTGTCCGCTCATGGTGGCACGATGTCGATTCGTGGATAAATGCCCCATATTAGACTTTAGATAATGATCCAATGGCTGGCGTGCAGTGCATCTAATGGCGGCGATTAGAACTGGCACTCCCCTTTGATCCAATGGCTAGGCAAGAGCCTCCAAGAACAGGGACAAACTTCCCAGTCTCTGAGGTTCGATCGGCAACAACACGGGCCTCCGACCTCTCCTCGAGCTGTGAAGGATTCAAAAAGATTCTTGGGCACATTTTCTAGAAGCTGGAAGCTTCAAAAAACTCCGGTAATGGTCGAAGCTCGCTCGCAAGGTCGAGAAAGACCAAAGGCTCCAAGTATCTCCTCCGAGGATCAAAACTATCATCCAGCGAGTCCTGGGTCTTCTAGCATGCATAGGAAGCGAAGAGGGTCGAGGGCAAAATGCCTCCACCCTACTAGGAATGAAATGGACAGATGGTGTTGCGTGGCGGCGGCGTCCCGGTGAGGCGGTAGAGGTGGGACACTGGAATCTTGCCCTAGAGAGGAGCAGGTGGGATGGGATGTGATAGAGCTTAGAGAAGAGACTGGGAAAGAATGTGAGGGTGCTTGCCGGTCGGAGAAACGAGTGTTGATGATGGACAAGGGTGTCCGGAGCACTACAACTCCAGCGAAGGTCCATATCTAAATCTGGACTAACACACTAATTAAACTACTAATTAAGATGCATAAATGAATGCTAGAGCTAACAACTATGTAAGGGACTACAAAAACTAACTCAGTGGCTGGAAAACCACAAGATCGACCTCAATGGTGGAAAGCCACTGGAGATGGTGGAATCACATTCCAAACCTCACCTCGCCTCGTTCTCAACGATTGGAGAAGAGGCTATCACCCTCTTCAATCCAGAGCACACGAAGATGAAGGCAAAAAAGGGCCACGGAGGATTCAAAAGGAGAAGAAAGATTGGAGAGGGGATATGTACAATATGGTGGAGGCGCAACATTCGACGCAAAATTTAGGGTGAATAGAAGGAGATCTACCATAGAAACGTCCAGGTGTGGATCACAGACGAATAGTGGGCAAGATTTGTGAAGAGACCTAATGTCCTCGAGCAATGTATTATTGTGTAGAAATTCGAGAAGAGAGGTCAAAAGTTGTTCTGACAAGGGCTAGGGGTCAAGTCAGGCAGTTGACCAAGGTCAACTATTGAAGCCACTTGGTTGGTCCGTGTGGACCAACTAGGAAAACCCATCCTAAAAAATTATTGTAAAATCTATAATAATTAAATGAATTTATTAATTTTAAGTTATAAAATAAAAAAGTTTATTTTTTTCGTAGTATTTTATTATTATATTTATTTATTTTTTCGAGGTCATTTAGTACAAATTAATTTTTAGGGTTTTATATGTATATTTATCCATGTTTTGTATAATTTATTTTTATTTTGTATTTTTAATTTTGTTATTTTATTTTCTTATTTTATAAAATTATAACTTTTTGTATACTTAAATATAATTTGTTATATTTTTATGATGTAATATATAGACATAAAGAAATAGGTATATTTAATATATATATGTATAAGTATAGGTATTTCTTCTATGTATTATATATACATATTTTATTTTAATGTTTTTTTTTATGATTTTGTTCTAGTCTTAATATGTACATATGTTATAAGTAATATTTACAAAATTATGAAATTATAAAATTATAAAAATAATAAAGAATAAATAAAATGAATATTTTATTCGAGTATATTGTACAATAGAGGTCCAAAACCTAACTTTCACATCTTAACTCCAAAAAATATGAAACCACCTTCATTAAATAGATTATTAAAAATTATATACAATTAAAGGGGATTTTGATACATTTTGAGTTTTTTATTTGGAAGATATGGGTCTGGGAATTGGGATTTTGGCTTTTTATTTAGTAGATAAAAAGTACACTATATATTACTTTAGGGTTTTTATTAGTTGTGTCCCTCAAAGATATTCCAATATCAAATATACCCCTCCCTATATGGGAATATCAGTTGTGGCCCCGACTTCTTGCCAATCTATCACTTGTGCCCCTCTGTTACTTTAGCCGTCAGTAAATTGATCTTAACCATGACTTTTTCAAACCATGGTTTGGTTAGGAAGGTTAAAATAGGAAACCATCATCTTATTTTTCAGGTCGAACTTCGGGTTCCTTGAGTCGTCTTCGGGATAGTCGGCAGTGTAAGCGGCAGTGGCATCTTACAACCGATGCTCAAGCTCAGGATCACGAATAGGGGGAGGAGCTAGTGGTAGAGACGGAGGAGTGTGGCAGAGGGTAAGGAGCAGGATGAAGGAGAAGGACAGACGGGAAGGAGCAGTAGTGGAGGGGGAGGAGCTGGGCGAAGGGGGAGGAGCATGACAGAGGGAGAGGAGTTTAGCAGAGGATCTGGACAAAGGGGAGGAGCAGGGCGGAGGGGGAGGAGCTAGGTGGAGGGAGGGGAGCGGTCTAGGGGTAGTAGGGCAGAGGAGATGGGCATAGGGGAAGGAGAATTGGCGAAGGGGGGGGAGCTAGGTGGTGGGGGAGGGGCAGGATGGAGGGAGAGGAGCTCGACGGAGAGGAGGAGTGAGGCAGAGGAGTGGGGTGGACGGGGAGGAGCTGGAAGGAGGGGGCAGAGCTGAGAGGAAGGGGAGGAGTGGGGGGGAAGGGGGAAGAGCTGGGTGGAAGTGGAGGAGCTAGGCGGAGGAAGAGGAGCGGGGAAACGGGGAGCATGGCACAGAAGCTGGGCAGAAGGGAAGGAGAAATGGAGGAGGGGGAGGAGATGGGCAGAGGGGGATGAGCAGGATAGAGGAAGATGAGCTAGGCGGAGAGGAGGAGCAGGGCGAGCAGACGGGAAGGAGAGGGAGTGGAGGGGAAGGAGCTGGGCGGAGGGGGAGGAGTGCTGCAGAGGAGATGGGCAGAGGGGGAGGAACTAGGTGTTGGGGGGGAGAGAAGGGATAGGAGATGGAAGAGAAGGGGGAGGAGGAAGAGGATGACTTTTCAGTCCCTTTTTTTTAAATTTAATTCCTGTTGTGTCCCTTAAGTTAACAGTTGTTTGCATTGGAGATGAACAACAACTAACCTAAGGGGCAAAAGTGATAGATTCGCAAGAAGTTGGGGGAACAACTGATATTCCCAAAAAGGAAGGGCATAACTGATATTAGATCATCTTGGAGGTTCACAAATGATGAAAACCCTATACTTTATAGGTCTATACATGTACATTTTACCTATGTATGTATTGTTTATTTTGATTTTATTTTAATGGTTTTATTTTATTATAATTATGTACATATGTTTCAATTATTTTTAAAATTTTATAAAATTAAAATTGTTTGAGAATATAATGAATAAATATATTGAATAAAATGTACATGTATATTGCATAATAGGGGCCCAAACCTAACTTTTGCATCTTAACCCTAAATTAAATGAAACCACCTTCCTTAAATAGCTTATTAAAAATTAAAAGATAAAGTTATTTTTCTTCATTTTGATACAGTATGGAGAAGATACATGTCTGTTGAGTTTTTATTTGTAGTTTTTATTGTGTGTATCTAGGGTACACTGTGCATTATTTTTATATGAACTTATTTTTTTGTCATATCTTACCAACAATATTCATCTTGAGTGTTTATTGATTTGAAGTATAAATAATAATGAATAAAATAGGTGCGGAAAATTAATTGTAGATGAATTAAAAATTGAAGTTTTTTCTGTCTTTTTTATACAATTCATATGCCCTATCTCCCCCTACTTTATTCATTGCTGACCAAGTCATCGTGACGACTGGGCCTTGGGGCCTAGAGTCACTCAACACCTACGGTCTCTTATTTCTTTTTCTTTTCTTCCTTTGTTCTTTAATTTTGGGATTAAATGCATAAGTAATACAGTATACAGTATTTTGTACAAATTACAGAGTGTTTATTTTGACAAACTAATGATATATGCATGCATTTAGCCAGAGATTTAAGGCTAAATGAAAGAATAAAGGTGATGAAATGGAGATTCATCATCCCCCTATTCTTGTCTTGACTAGTCCCTAGCAATCACTTATTCCTATAAGTGCAGAAGAGAAAATAAAGATTTTTTTAAAAGTAAGAACTCGGATTGATTTTCACTTTTAAACTCATCTTCATAATATCAATGTTTGGAGCTCAGTCGGACCTTTGAATTTGTAGTTTGGTCGAACCTTATTAAGAATCAGACTAGAAACTCAACAACCTCTGAGAATCACAAAACTCTTCCCATGTCTCCTCAAAAGCCAGGTCAGAATAAGTCGATGTCACACGCAGTCCCTTAAGACTATGAGTCTATCTTGTACAGTGTATGTGATATGTAGCTCCTCCCAGCTGAAGTGTTAAAAGTCAGGCTTCTCCAACATGGTGACCCTAAATCCCCAATCTAATAACTCTTTCTTCTAGAAGTGGGTTATTCCCTTCTAAGTTCAAGTACAATCGGCTCATGAAGAGGAGATGGAGAAGACAATTGATGGTAATCAGTGTTGCTACCTATCCTAGAATGTCTGACTAGTGTAGCCAAGTCATCTGGCCGCAAGCTCACATGTATCTTTGACTTTGAAGCTCAAGATTGCATATTGAATACATACATACTCCGAAGGGAATTGAATTTTCTTGATTTTTGCACATCTATATTTTGGAGTTTTTTTCTTTTTTTATATTACTGTATACAACAGAATTTACATATAGACTTTTTCCTCTTGAGCTAGTAGACTATCCCTCTTTTGAAGCATTATTGCAACCCACGACATTTTGTCTTTAGACATCATGGCTACTAGATCGGGTTGGGGCACAATGGCTACAATATCGTGACTTCATATGTTTCCATTCACTTGTGTCTCATGTTGGCAAATCTAGCACTCTACCACTTCAACTGAGTTGAGCACTGTGTAAAGTGCATGTATGCAAGTTAGGTCACTATTGACAAGAGTCATACGTGTAGCAGTGAACACTACACTGAACCAAGTCTCGTGGTATCAAAGAATTAAGTGTAGTAGACCTAAAGTGCCTCAATTCCAATTCCCTTAAGATTCCCGTGCTTAAATGTATCAAGGTCCTTCCAAGCTCCAATCTCTGGATTTTATTTTGAATAGTAAAATTGTAATTATCAATCTGAAAAATGCAAAAGCTATTCAATGCATGAAAATATTTTTACGAAACCATTTTCTAATTTTGAACATTTATGGGATTTTTTATTTTTTTTTGCAAATTTTTAAGCAGTTTTTGAAAACATTTTACAGATTTTTATGGGTTTTTGATCTTCCAAATTCTTAGTGATTTTTCAAAACAAAACAGTTAATAGAGGAAATATGTGCAGATATTTACATGGGAGTGCATTTTTCTATTTACAATAATTATGGATCAAGAATTTACACAAGTTAGTTATTTAAAAGTTTCTATATAGAATTTGTAAAGAACTTTATTTGTTTGAATATGTACAAGGTTCTCAAAATATTTTTAAAAAGATTTTCACAACCATTTTGAAAACATTATTTTTGAAAATAATTTTACAAAGAATTTTTACAAAAATTTACAAAATTTGAAAAACATTTTGAAAAGATTTTTCTAATAGTGTGTATAGATTTTTAAAAGTATTTTTGCAATCATTTTCCAAACCATTTGTAAATAGATTTTCAAATACTTTATTCAAACCAAACAAAGATTTTTTTACAAACAAAATATTTTTACGAAGGTTTGAAAATATTTTAAAAATATTTTTAAAATGGTTGTATTAAAGACTTTTCAAAGTAATTTTCCAATCATTTTTTTAAAAATTTTGCAAAACATTTTTAATCAGCTTATTAATCGTAATTACAAAGAATTTCGATGCGTCTTCTGATTTTATTAAGTAGACATATTATTGAAAATACAAAAGTACGAGTTAATATCAAAAATATATACAACATATATAAATATATGACCCTGCTATACTTATATTGAGCTATGTCCTCATTGATTGGATTGAAAAAGAAAACATAATTCGTACTAAGTATAGGAAAGACTATACTACAATGATTGAATAATGAATGATAAGTCACCATCCCCCCTATACTTAGGATCAATTAATCCTAAGTATAGTTGACTGTACAGAAAGCATGAAGAGTTGACGGTGGGAACAAATGCATGAATCATCGTCTCATCATGTATCCCCTATACTTAGGGTAAAATATCCATAAATATAAACAAAATGTCAAGAGTTGAGGAGATAGGTGAGGGGATTAAAGAATGAGCACCCATATACATTGATCCCCCCTGTGCTTAGGTTGAAGCATATCCTAAGTATAGCAATGATGAATGGGATGAGTAATGTTTTCAGAAGAATGAAAGAATTAAAAATGAAAAGAATAAAAGATGAAAAGAAGAAAAGACTACTAATCAAAAATATTATTGGATTTCTTATTTGAATCTTCAGATGTTGCTGTAAGAAGTTCTTGATCATAGACCACCTAAATAGAGTAAGCCACAGACAAGCATGTATCGTGCTCAAGATAAGGCTTTAGAAGCTGTCAGTTGATGACGAAAGTCTGTGCGTCAGCAGACAATCCGAATATAATGATGTTTCCACTGCCACGTACATGCCTCACTATGAACGACCCAGTCCATTTGCTCTTCAACTTACCTGCCAATAATTTCAACTTTGCATCAAACAACAAGACCTTTTGAGCAGGTTCGAAAGTCTTGCGACGAATGTGCTTGTTGTATGCCACTTCTTGACCTTCTCCTTGCACATAAGGTTGTTGTCGTATGCACAGTCAAGGAATTCGAGAAGTCTATCCAGATCTAGCTTTTTGTTCTTTGATGCCTTCTTCGAATCCAAATTGTAGATGTTTATTGCCCATAATGATTTATAAATCAGCTCGATGGGCAAATGGCATTGCTTTCCATATACCAGGCAATAGGGAGACATTCCCCAAGGTGACTTGTATGCAGTCTCATACGCCTAGAGAATAGAATCAAGCAGTTGAGAACAATTCTTTCTATCTGGATGTACAAGCTTTTGGAGAATCATCTTGATCCCCCTATTCAATCATTATGCCAAGTCATTAGACTGTGGGTGGTATGAAGAATCTACTCGATGTTCTATGCAGTACTCTTGAGTCAGCTTCTTCACTTCTTTGTTTATGAAATAAATACCCTCATCGGATATCAAAATTTTGGGGATCCCAAACCTTGCAATGATGTGTTCTTTCAGAAATCAGTAGACGTTGCGATTGTCGATGGCTTGGGTTGGGATAGCCCCCATTTGACAACTAACGCAATCAATCATGAAAAATCACTAAGTATATGTATTAAAATGTATCCGTTGTAGTACGGGCACTTAGCATGTCATACAAAATCCGATGAATGATCTCCGCGAAGAGGATTCAACTCGAATTTATATCCGAGGAAGTCCAGGGACGAACACAAGGACATGAGCAATTTAGTGATGAAATTTAAGTGTCAAATATTTTAGGTAACAATTTGTAAGGTGATTATGTTAAGCAAATGCACAATTCACAAGAATGATGATTTTCAACACATATTTTTATGCACTTAAATTAGATGAATCAGTAATGCACAAAATATGAGGTGAAATCACTCACAAGATAGAAACACAATGAACAACTGAGGTTAATCACAAGAATTCCATGAATTAATTAATATCATTTATGGCATGGAAACAGATCTAATGATAGCTTTAAGCAGTAATTGATCTTGAAAGTAATTTCAACACAACTCTAGTTTCCAATTTCACTTGATGTTCAAATAATTTCAACGAGCAATTAAACCGTTTATTAACTTAATGATGATGATTAAAAAATAACCATTAATTAGTCATTAAGAAACAGGAGGGATATTAGGTTCAATTGTTCACAAAGATGACATTTTTAACTTTATTTAAGAAATTAAATTAGCATTTAGAAGATGAAATAATTCTTGTGTCGTTTTTAACTCAATAATATCAATAAAGATGCCAATGGAAAGAGCAACAAAGTAGCTTTCAAACAAAACCAAAATCACTTTATTTTGGATTTATAGGTAAAAAGATATTCAACATTAAATCCAGGGGCATTTTAACAAGAAAAACTCCAAGTTTTATTACAAAATAGGACAAAAATGGACCGAATTATAATTAAATATTCCTGCAAGGGTTATTATGCAATTTTTACACAAGCGGGAAGACTTATCTGCAATATTTGGGAAATTAGGTACTGACGCTGTAAATAGCCTAGTCACGTGCACAAGTCATGTGACCAATTGAGTTTCAGACTACGACTCGGTGATGGCGTGTCAACACTACATTAACTCAGCTCAGGCTTGGTCAGACGAAGCTCCGGTCCGCTGGATAGGCTCAACAGGAGACGTGGCCTGATCAAGTGCGTTGAATCTCACCCAAATGGAGAGATCCAACGGAGGTTGTACTTCATCCTTTATTAAGCTCCTCCCCAGAACACAGAGATTTGATTGTGCTCGATGACTATTGCTTTGCTCTTCCACTCTTCTTCTAATCGCAAGAAGATCAGGAACCTTTCACGAGGCCCCTGCGAAGGTGCTCGTATGAATAGGTTGTACATGAGAGATCTCTAATGGAGGTTTGATGGCGAGTGATCGATGTGGACGATTAAGACCGGCGGACATCTGATATCTTCGATCGTTGAAGCTTCTTGGATCACCTGCAGTTGTAGTAGATAGCTGAAGCCTAGTAGAGTAAAATGACGTGTTAATGGCATGGGATGGAGGGCTTCTCAAAGCGATGGATTTAAGTTGTAGATAGATCCTTATTAGTGAAGGAGAAGGATGTGTATCGAAGTGGAACACATCATGGAAATCTGGGAGAGATAACAAAAGATAACACGTGCATCGCGGATTATAAGTGGAAGTGGATATGGATTCAAGTGAGTGAAATAATGAAAAATGGATTACAGAATAAACGCTGAACTGATGGAGAAGAGAAATGGTGACATTTACCTAAGAAACTTCAGAAGGAAGAAGAAGGCTTCCAGGTTAAATCTGACCCAATAAGAAGTAATAAGAACTTCGCTTTACAAGGTGGGCAAACCTTGAAGCTCATGCAGCATCGGATGATGGCTGCTTCACAAGTAGTTCCTCGTGTATCTCGTCAGCGTCAAACTCCATCGAAGCTCGTACTTCATCCCGTTCACTGTCACAGAAAGGGGATAAGAGGCTAGGAGTTGGTGCAAACAATGGTGGATAACATCTTCTCAAGGTGGACAGAATGTATTTGAAGAAGGAAATGGTGATGTTTGTTGATCCACGCGGTGGTTTTAACCACCGCCTATTACCACAAGGGGTTGGTTTGGAAGAAGTTAAGGTTAGCTTGTGGAAGGTAGTTGTGTGGTGAAGGGATAGGAAGTTGTAGTTGGTTGGAAGATGGATGGAAGAGGTTGGGAAAAACTGGTGAAGATGGTGGTTTGGATGAAGGGATGCAATGAGTGGAGGTTGATGAAGGACCTCAACCATTGGATCGTACGATCCAACGATCAGAGATCGAGCTCCAAAACACATCTTAAATTACTCCTCAGAGGCGCAATCAAACGGTCGAGGTGACTGATGAATCCACGTTTCATCATCTTTATTCTATCATTTTGGCCTTAAAAACCCTAGTAAATGCGTGTAAATAGGCTTAATATAGGCATTTTAGCATTCATGCATATGTGTGTAAATATTGTATAAAATGCGGTTTTTAAAGCCAAAATAATAGAATAAAGAAAAGAAAAGAAAAAGAATAAAATATTGTAAATATTTTATGACCCGAAACCCCGAGACCTAGGCATCTTGATGAATAGGTCGACAAGGAATAAAGTAGGGGGGGATAAGGTCAGAATTGCAGAGAAAATACCTATACATTCTATTGACTCTTTATTCATTTTGGGACCTATTTTTGGTTCCACTTTTTATACATCAAATAAATAAACTCTGTATATGAAAGTTGTAGGTAAATTAATAAAGAAAAATACAAAATTGATTTCACAGAAAAATAATGTACAGATAAAAAGTTATGGTCTGAATAAAAATCCAGAATGCCAACTTCCCAGACCCGTATCTCACAAACGGAAACTCCAAATGCAGCATACTCACCTTTAATTGTATATAGAAGAAAATAAGCTATTTAATGGTGGTGGTTTCGCATTTGGCGGAGATACGGTTTGAAAGTTGACTTTTGGACCCTCATTGTACCTTGTACAGATTAAAATATTCAATTTATTATTTATTTATTATTTTTATAATTTTATATTTTTATAATGTTGTAAATAATACTTATAATAATTATGTATATTAAAATCAGAATAAAAATATCATTAAAACTCAAATAAAAAGACTTGTATATATTTGATACATAGGTATTATACATACACTTATACCTATATATAAAATACACTTGTATTTTATTAAATATACAAAACATATCAGAAAAATAAAATAAAAATGTATTTATGTATATAAAGGTATTTTATAATTTTATAAAATCATAAATAAAAATAATAATATTAAAAATACCTAAATAAAAATAGAATACTTAAATACATAGATATAGATACCTATAAGGGTATAAATGCAAACGTGTAAAAATAAATCTCATAAAAATAATTAAAAATCGAAATAAAATACTATATAAAATAATAAATATTTTTTATTAAATAACCTTAAATTAATTACATCATCTATTATTTTTAATTTAATTTATAAGGTATTTATTTATCTTTTGTCTTTTTGCGGATGACGTGGCCCAATCAGGCCACGCCATCCGTTGACCATGGGTCAACTCTATGACCCAGGTCTGAGACCGCTGGACCATTGCAAGTGCCCTACTTCTCGATTTTTTCCAGGACACGTCTTTCACCGATTGGCCTCGGTTTCTTCATGACTTTTGAAGATCTACCATCCAGCTACCACGCCCATGCATCATTTTGGCGATTTCATCGCAGGCACACCCGTGATCGCCCATGGAAAGTCGCGCCGGAGCCAAGTTTCAAAACCGACCCCCTTTCTTCCATTGCTCCGGGGAACCCTCTTTGACCACTCTTCTTCCATCTCTTGGGCGTGCTCCGGATTGGGCCTGGTGACAGGAGGTCCTCCAGCCGCCTAGAGGCGAGGTTGAGCGGCCGAGGCGGCGTTCCTCCACCATCTCCGGCCAACCTCGGCCGTGAGGTTCAAATCTTCTTGTCTCCGGCCAAGTCGAGGTGTTTTCTGTCCCTTTTCTTTCCCATTAGTTAGTATTTAGTTTCAGCTTTCAATCTGTGCTTTTAGTTGGCTGTTTAAGCTTTGATTAGTACAAACATTCGCCATCGTCACCCCCCTCGCCGACCTTGCTCCGGCGAGCGCCATACACCATCGCCGCCCATTTTTTTGTTACTCCTAGAACTATTACTGCTGCCTTGACGTTTATCTGCAGGTTCAGGAGCGAAGGACTCCCACCTGGGGGAATTTTTGACGCACGACGAAGCCTGGGAGCAGCCCCCTGTCCGATTATGTCGTGGTGGACCTCGACGCCCCTTGCCGCCATTTTGGGGCCACCATTCAGTCGAGGAAGCTTCCAGGTGCTCGGCGTGCTTGTTGGAGACGAAGGAGGTCGTCGGAGGGGCGCCGGAGGAGCGTCTGAAGCTCGGCTCGGCCGAGTTCGCGGCCGTTCTTCCTCCGCACCTTCAGGCCGTTCGATTCAGCAGCGTTCTTGGTGGCGTACAGCCACCGTCCGATCTCGCCTCCCCCAGGCCGTCGGATCCCACGTCAGGATCTAATCCTGGCCGTATTAACTGAAGGGGCATCGAGGCTCAGGCGCGCGACACGCGTCATCAGTGAACTTTCATCAGCTGTTGGATGCGCCCTGAGGTTGGGTATTTTGCGAAGAAACCCAGCTCATTTTGGTATTTATTAGATAATTCTGAAACCTTCGTCTGCAGTTGAGTAATTTTTGTAATATTATTAAAACCCCCCTGAAGTTGTCCTCTTTACACTCATAACCCTGCCAGGCACACGTGCTTAGCACGCGCGCCTTGGGCATTTTGCAGCCTAGCCCCTGTGGCTTTTTGTTATTAATTTTAGTCCAGCAAAGTTTAACTTAGTTCTTTATTTCCTGGAAATATTACACGCAGGCCCTCGCATTTCTTGCATATTACATAAATGCCCCTGCGAATGTGAATTTTCTTTATGCTTCTAGTATTTTATGCATGCATCTATAAAACCCCAAAAAATCTCCAAAAATTATATTAAGCTCTTGTTGCATAGTAGATTAATGTCATATTTTTATTTTCCATAATTATTGCATTTTAATATTTATTAAAAATCAAAAATAGTCATTTTCAGCACTGTTTGCATTAGAAAATCACTAAAAAATATAAAAACATTCCAGAAAAATCCCAAAAAAATATATATTGTGTCTTTTAGTTTGTTTTAACTCCCAGCCAAAAATCATTAAAAAATATAAAACCAAACTCCTAAAAATTGCAAAACTCTAAAAACCTTCATAAAAATTTATAAAATTCATAAAAAAAATCCAAAAATTGTGTTTTCTTTTCCTGAATTTTCTTTGATCTGTTATCTTTAAGTGAAAATTAATTTGGAGAATTTTTGTTAATGTTTGCTATTTTATTTCTCTATTTTAGTTTCAGCCTTGTATTTTCTTCACTGATTTCTTTATTTTGACAATTAAAAATACCAAAAACATTCTAAAAATTACCCAAAAATCACAAAAACAGTAAAAAAGCATAAAAAGACCAAAAAGACTTCATTTGCTAATTTTTGGATATTTTTATCCATTTTTATAAATATCTTTTTCCCCCTTTTATTACATTGTCCTTATTTTCCAATATTGAAAAAAAAGAAAATAAAAAAATATATAAAATATAAAAAAGAAAACATAAAAATCAGTAAATTAAAAATCAAAATACAAAATTATAAAATTAAAAATTAAATAAAAAATAAAAATTAAAAACCCACAAAAAATAGCATAATAGGCATTTGATCACAACTCACACATTTTTGAGCATTCGTGCCCCGTTCTACCTGTCTGCTCCCTGTGTTCGACCTCTACACATACTTGCACTATACATATCTTGTTGTAGAGTTATAATAAATCTTAACTCCGTACATTTACTTTCATTGCTTGATTTACTTGTTGTGGGTTAATTGTTGTTTGAATAGGGATTTTCGAGCGGTCACCGCATCGACTACGGTTTCGCCTTGTGAAACCGTACGACCCTCAATCATCTGTGTTAAATAAATGGCGCCGTTGCCGGGGAGCAACAGCGCGTAGTTCGAGTTTTTGCTTCGTGTTGTGATCATTTGTCTACCTTCGCGGCTTTTATTTTTCGCTATTTTATTTTCTTTATTTTTGATATATCTCTTGAGCGGTCTAACCTTCTCTTTTGTTGACTTTGTGCGAGGAACCGCGGATCGAGGGAGGTGCTCCACCCTAGGCGCCTACGCACCCACGTGAAGCCGGCATCTGCCAGCCGAGCACCGACGAGACGAAGAGGAAATTTTGAAGACCGAGCTCCACCTTTAGTCGTAGAATTTATTTCATGTATTTATTTTTGTAATTTTTGTGAGAGAGAGACCTCTATCTTTGTAATAATACAGGTACCACCGAACTTGGACATTCAGGACTCTCGGGCCTAATTTCCAAGTGATTGTTCACTTGGGGGCTCACCGCAGTTTTGACGGTTTTCATCGCATTTTTTTACTTTGTTTTTCGATTTTCGATTTTCTTTATTTTGTGTGATTGAGCCCCTAGTTCTAGGATTGCTTGTGATAGACTAAGACCAAACACCTAATATTTTGCATGCACCTATAGTCTCGTTTGGACTTAGTCAAATTTTAAACAGTTGATCATCACCTTCAATCCATCGCGTCGCGAGCTCTCCCCGCAAAGCGCTTTCTCCTACCCTCAATTTGTTGAGCAGAGGAGGGGTGAGCCTAGACCGGACTCTAGGGTTGAGTATTGGCGGTCAACTTGTGGTTCTTCCCGCTAATAGCAATTTCTGAAACTTAGGGCGATTTCATCGGCTTTTGCATTTGTATATAGTTAGGTTTCAATTCTGCTGAGCATCTTTGCATGTAGAGTGCTGGAGGCAAGGTGAGCATTTACGCTTTAGCATTCATCATCGTTTTTGCCGCTTGCATTGCTTTTCCGACTCTCCCTCTGTTTTTGCCAACTTAGGTGCTCAAAGGAATTGAATCCCCGATAGGATCGTGCATTTTCATTAAAAATTCAAAAAAAAGTGATAATCAATAAAATTGGGACTACTAATATTACTTGACCCTAAAACCGATCAAAAAGGAAATCTTGTATTGGGGCGAGTAATCCCCTCATTGTCTTCGCTTTTATTTGCTCGCGCACACACTAAGGTTAGAGCCCAAAATCCCACATTCAGCCCCCTAAGTGTTTGTGCAATTTTGGACTGCTCGCCTAACTCTAAAACAGACAAGATAAAAAGACCGCATTTGCGATCTCTACCGAGTTGAGTAGGTGAATTGAGGGTTGTCTTATTTTCATTTTTGTTGTGATTGTTTTAAGTGTGTCCTAGATCATCCCTGCGCATTTGCGCCTTCTTCTCCACTCTCTTGACTTAACCGTCGTGCTCTCCCGATCATTTTCTTTTGTTTTCGAGATGGCCGACTGGAGCGTATTTTATCCAGACTTTGCGGATCAGTCGTTCACTCCAGCCGGTCCACCTCCTTTTTTCCAGGAGGACTTTGCTCCTGACTTTTGTACATATCCGCCTCAGCTACAGTATCAGACCTCGGACTTCTATCCACACCCACCCCCACTTCCATATCCTCCACCTTCACATCCACCCGAGGCCGAGCTGTTGGAGTCACCTTTCATGGAGTCCACCCTTGAGCACTTGACCCAGATGATGGATCATATGAGACAGAGGATTGACCACCTCACTAGTACCAAAAAGAGCGACCATGATATTCCACCATTTGATGATATGGGTTCATTTGAGGATTTCCATGAGAGCTTGCAATCGCCCAAAATACAAAAAAATGAGAAAAATTTAAAAACACAAAAAGATTTCGGGAGACACACGATCGAGTCGGACTGTGAGGAGAGCGCCCACTTGCCAGACTTTTTGACCACACATGCATTCACACCCGGTCCCACCTTTGACCCTGAGGATGCCGCTGTACAGACTGCTCTGGGCATGCCTCGTGTATAAGATGATTCCGACTTCCTCCCTTGTATGGAGGAGGTCCAAAAATTCAAAAAAATGCTGACTGAACCAGAAGTGGTGGCCACCATTCATGAGATCATCCGTGCCCCACTTCAGCAGGCCATGAGCGATTTATCTGCTCCTCTTCCCAAGAAGAGAAAGCGGAGGAGTAGATCTGAGCGTCACATCTTGACCATGGCCACTGCCCACGCCATCACACATCGTCCCATTCCTCAGAAGAAGAACACTGCCACACCATTCATTAGTTGCACCATCTCTGACCACACATGTGATCACACTCTCCTAGACGGCGGTGCTTCGATTAGCATCATACCCTTCTCGTTGGTACAGTCTCTTCACTTAGGGCCTCTCAAGAAAACCATGATGATCGTACAGTTCGCTGATGGATCAATAAAGAGGCCGAAGGGTATCATTGAAAACGCCATCATATCGATTCAGGGCACGAGCCACAATGTTGATTTTGTCGTCTTGCCCATGGAGACCTCCACAGGGGAGCATTCTCCAATCATCTTGGGACGACCATTCCTCGCCTCTGCGAGGGTCGTTATTGATTATGGATCAGGAGAGATTCGCTTCCGTCCTGCTGACGAGGGCGAAGCAGTGATCACCGCATCCACTACTGACCAGAGACCCGCACCTGATGTGACCACACCTGTCCTGGCTGACCCCGAGGACTATGATTTATATGAGGATATCAGAGAGACATTCTTTATGACCGACGATGAGACCCGAGAATTCCTCTCCAAGGAGGAAAGCTCGGAAAGCATAGACCTTGGTGTTTCCGCTTCCTGTGATTGGCGTTGTGTTGATGACATCCGCGGGATTTACACGATCGATACCATTGAGCGGAGGGCAGACTTAGAGACTATACAGGACGGACATGCTCTGATTACTTCCACCGATGAGTCCGCTCCTGTCCATGTAGATACTGATGAGACTAAGGCCGAATTTGATTTAGTTGCTTTTCTTCAGAGATTCGGACCTTTTTATGAAAAAGATGATCCAGTTGAGATTATAGAGGACGAACAGAGCTCGACTACTTCCACCGATGACTTCGTGCCTTTTGATTTTGACCTGGATGACACCTCGCAGGATGACTCCGAGTACACTAATTCCGATGATGATGAGTTCGTCCCATTCCACTTTGATATCAGCGAGCCTCCCAAGGCCGGACCTAGCCGTACTTCTTCCACTCACTCGTCTGTGCCTCTTCACCCTAGGGCCGCTGAGGACCTTCATTCTGTCGACCCTGATCGGCTTCCGTCCACTGTAGACCCCGATGTCGACCTGCACCACACGAGATCTATTCCTCTGCGGTCCCGCAAGAAGGTTCGCTTTCAACCTTCTTGATCATCTGTACATCCGTCTCTGTTGTATATCCTTTCTGGTATATCTTCCTATCTCCCGTTTTTACTCGTCCACCCATTCTCGTGTCTGCCTTGCTTAGGACATACTTTGTCCTAAGTATAGGGGGGTGGACGAGCCGAGTGCTCTTTCTTCGTTCCGTTTCAATTACTCCTGTTGTCGCCTATACTTAGGGCTTCTTTTACCCTAAGTATAGGGGGAGTGATGTGTATATCCTCTGATCTATCCTTCCATCTTTTGATTTATTTTCTTCTTTTCTTCTTTTCTTCTTTTCCTCTTTTATCTTCTTCATCTACTGAAAAGGTGTCACCCCTTGTAGACAGTTTTCTATACTTAGAACGCACTTTGTCCTATGTATAGGGGGGTGTGCACCCCGAGTTCTTTCATTCATTTCGATCCTCTCCATTGTCTCTTCTTCTTGTCTATACTTAGGGATATCTTACCCTAAGTATAGGGGGAGACAATCTGAGTATGATCTGTTCATTCCCACCCTTGACCCTCCCTGTTTTGTGTACAGTCTGCTATACTTAGGATGAGCTGATCCTAAGTATAGGGGGGACAGTCAACTTCTCATTCGTTTGTTCATCCATTCCTTTAATTATTTATTCCTTAGACTTCTCTATACTTAGTACGAGTTATGTCTTCTCTTTTCTCTCCGATCTATGAGGACATAGCTCAAGCTAAGTATAGGGGGGTTGTATATACTACGTATATACTTTAGCCATAACTCGTACTTTCGTATTTTCTTAATAATATGGCTAATAATTCTTTAAAATTCATTAAAAATCTTAATAAAAAGATGTGATTATTCCTCAAATTCTTTTTGTATTTACTGATTAATAAATCAGGTGAAAATGTTTTTTGCAAAATGTTTGAAAAATAGTTTGAAAACTTTGTGAACATCTATTGAAAACTATTTTGAAAATATTTTGTTACATGTTTTCAACCTTTGTAAAAATGTGTGTTTTGTAAAACTTCTTTTCTTTGTGTGAAATAAAATGTTTGAAAAGTGATTTGCAAATGGTTTGAAAAATGGTGGCAAAAATGATTTGAAAAACCTATATATACTGTTTGAAAAGCCTTTGCAAAATGATTTTCAAATGTGTGTAAAATGTTTGTAAAAACTATTTTGGACTATAGTTTTCAAAAATTGTGTGAAAAGCTTGTTTTCAAATAAGTTTGAGGAATATTCACATCACACCAAAATTAACTATGTATATATGTATAAAATTGACCACTTACCATGTAAATTCTTAAAATCCACTTCCTGTAAATATAAGAAGCACTCCCGTGTACATATTTTCACCTAGTTTTTAGCCAAAATCTTTTTCTTTTCAAAAATCCCAAAAACATTTGCAAAATTAAAATCCAAAAACATTTGAAAAATCTTTTTGAAAAAGACAAAAAAAATGCATATGCATCATCATCATCTTTTCAAAAATCCATAAAAAGTTCAAAATCTTGAAAATTGCATCACAAAAATATTTTCTGCATTCTGCATTGCATTGCATAGCATTCGCATTTTTCGGATTGAGTTTGATAGTTGAACAAGTCTAAGTAGAATCCGGAGATTGGAGCTTGATTGGACCTTAAAATCTACCTAATAACAGGAACCTTATAGGAATTGGGTTTGAGGTACTTCAGGTCTAGTTGACTTAATTCTTTGAGGATCACGGGACTTGGTTCAATGGATTCTTGACTGTCTAAGTAGAGTATTTCGGAGCACACGCACGACTCTTGTTGATAATGACCTAACTTGGACACCTGCACCTTTCACATGGCTCAACTCAGTTGGAGTGGTGAGGGGATTGGATTTGCCGGTATGAGACGCACACAAGTGGAAACACTTGTCCTCCTCTAGGGAGGGAAGTGCACCCCAACCCGTCCAGTGATTAGGAAGTCTAAATACAGGAGGCTGTGGGTTGCGATAAAGCTTCAAAAGAGGGATAGTCTACTGGCTCAAGAGGAAAAACTCCTTATGTAAATGCTGCTGTGAATAGTATTTCAAAAAAAAAAAGTCAGGCATGCACAAAAATAAAAAGCCTGCAAAGTATGTACATATGTTGTAAAGTCAATAAGCAAGCTTGAGTTCCAAAGTCATATCATGTGAGCCTGCAGCAGGATGACTTGACTACACTAGTCGTGCATCCAAGGATAGGTAGCTACACTGGCTATCGTCCATTCTTCTCTTCACCCCCTCCTCTTGAGCTGGTTGCCGCTTGAACTTAGAAGGGAATACCCCGCTCCTCGAGGATGGAGTTATTGGATTGGGGAATCATTGGGTTGTCATACTGGAGAAGTCAGTTTCTTTGTCATTCTAGTTGGGGAGAGCCACCATCACTTACACTGTACGAGTCAGATTCATAGTTGTAAGGGTTTGCGTATGAATTGAGATATTGTTGACCTGGCTATTGAGGGGACTTGGACAGAGTTTTGGGATTCTCGAGGACTGTTGTATTTCAAACTCGGTTCTTACTAAGGTTCCGACCGCACTAAAATTCCAAAGGTCCGACTTAAGCTCCAAACTTTGATTTTGTGAAGACAAGTTTGACAATTAAATTTAGTCCATCTTTCTTCTTTTTCTTTTCTTTGATTTTCTCTTTTAGCACTTATTGCATAAGTGTTTGCTAGGGAATAGCAAAGGCAAGTATAGGGGGATGATGAATCCACGTTTCATCATCTTTATTCTATCATTTTGGCCTTAAAAACCCTAGTAAATGCGTGTAAATAAGCTTAATATAGGCATTTTAGCATTCATGCATATGTGTGTAAATATTGTATAAAATACGGTTTTTAAAGCCAAAATAATAGAATAAAGAAAAGAAAAGAAAAAGAATAAAATATTGTAAATATTTTATGACCCGAAACCCCGAGACCTAGGCATCTTGATGAATAGGTCGACAAGGAATAAAGTAGGGGGAGATAAGGTCAGAATTGCAGAGAAAATACCTATACATTCTATTGACTCTTTATTCATTTTGGGACCTATTTTTGGTTCCACTTTTTATACATCAAATAAAGAAACTCTGTATATGAAAGTTGTAGGTAAATTAATAAAGAAAAATACAAAATTGATTTCACAGAAAAATAATGTACAGATAAAAAGTTATGGTCTGAATAAAAATCCAGAATGCCAACTTCCCAGACCCGTATCTCACAAACGGAAACTCCAAATGCAACATACTCACCTTTAATTGTATATAGAAGAAAATAAGCTATTTAATGGTGGGGTTTCGCATTTGGCGGAGCTACGGTTTGAAAGTTGACTTTTGGACCCTCATTGTACCTTGTACAGATTAAAATATTCAATTTATTATTTATTTATTATTTTTATAATTTTATATTTTTATAATGTTGTAAATAATACTTATAATAATTATGTATATTAAAATCAGAATAAAAACATCATTAAAACTCAAATAAAAAGACTTGTATATATTTGATACATAGGTATTATACATACACTTATACCTATATATAAAATACACTTGTATTTTATTAAATATACAAAACATATCAGAAAAATAAAATAAAAATATATTTATGTATATAAAGGTATTTTATAATTTTATAAAATCATAAATAAAAATAATAATATTAAAAATACCTAAATAAAAATAGAATACTTTAATACATAGATATAGATACCTATAAGGGTATAAATGCAAACTTGTAAAAATAAATCTCATAAAAATAATTAAAAATCGGAATAAAATACAATATAAAATAATAAATATTTTTTATTAAATAACCTTAAATTAATTACATCATCTATTATTTTTAATTTAATTTATAAGGTATTTATTTATCTTTTGTCTTTTTGCGGATGACGTGGCCCAATCAGGCCACGCCATCCGTTGACCATGGGTCAACTCTATGACCCAGGTCTGAGACCGCTGGACCATTGCAAGTGCCCTACTTCTCGATTTTTTCCAGGCCACGTCTTTCACCGATTGGCCTCGGTTTCTTCATGACTTTTGAAGATCTACCATCCAGCTACCACGCCCATGCATCATTTTGGCGATTTCATCGCAGGCACACCCGTGATCGCCCATGGAAAGTCGCGCCAGAGCCAAGTTTCAAAACCGACCCCCTTTCTTCCATTGCTCCGGGGAACCCTCTTTGACCACTCTTCTTCCATCTCTTGGGTGTGCTCCGGATTGGGCCTGGTGACAGGAGGTCCTCCAACCGCCTAGAGGCGAGGTTGAGCGGCCGAGGCGGCGTTCCTCCACCATCTCCGGCCAACCTCGGCCATGAGGTTCAAATCTCCTTGGCTCCGGCCAAGTCGAGGTGTTTTGTGTCCCTTTTCTTGCCCATTAGTTAGTATTTAGTTTCAGCTTTCAATCTGTGCTTTTAGTTGGCTGTTTAAGCTTTGATTAGTACAAACATTCGCCATCGTCACCCCCCTCGCCGGCCTTGCTCCGGCGAGCGCCATACACCACCGCCGCCCATTTTTTTGTTGCTCCTAGAACTATTACTGCTGCCTTGACATTTATCTGCAGGTTCAGGAGCGAAGGACTCCCACCTGGGGGAATTTTTGACGCACGACGAAGCCTGGGAGCAGCCCCCTGTCCGATTACGCCGTGGTGGACCTCGGCGCCCCTTGCCGCCATTTTGGGGCCACCATTCTGTCGAGGAAGCTTCCAGGTGCTCGGCGTGCTTGTTGGAGACGAAGGAGGTCGTCGGAGGGGCGCCGGAGGAGCGTCTGAAGCTCGGCTCGGCCGAGTTCGCGGCCGTTCTTCCTCCGCACCTCCAGGCCGTTCGATTCAGCAGCGTTCTTGGTGGCGTACAGCCACCGTCCGATCTCGCCTCCCCCAGGCCGTCGGATCCCACGTCAGGATCTAATCCTGGCCGTATTAACTGAAGGGGCATCGAGGCTCAGGCGCGCGACACGTGTCATCAGTGAACTTTCATCAGCCGTTGGATGCGCCCTGAGGTTGGGTATTTTGCGAAGAAACCCAGCTCATTTTGGTATTTATTAGATAATTCTGAAACCTTCGTCTGCAGTTGAGTAATTTTTGTAATATTATTAAAACCCCCCTGAAGTTGTCCTCTTTACACTCATAACCCTGCCAGGCGCACGTGCTTAGCACGCGCGCCTTGGGCATTTTGCAGCCTAGCCCCTGTGGCTTTTTGTTATTAATTTTAGTCCAGCAAAGTTTAACTTAGTTCTTTATTTCCTGGAAATATTACACGCAGGCCCTCGCATTTCTTGCATATTACATAAATGCCCCTGCGAATGTGAATTTTCTTTATGCTTCTAGTATTTTATGCATGCATCTATAAAACCCCAAAAAATCTCCAAAAAATACATTAAGCTCCTGTTGCATAGTAGATTAATGTCATATTTTTATTTTCCATAATTATTGCATTTTAATATTTATTAAAAATCAAAAATAGTCATTTTCAACACTGTTTGCATTAGAAAATCACTAAAAAATATAAAAACATTCCAGAAAAATCCCAAAAAAATATATATTGTGTCTTTTAGTTTGTTTTAACTCCCAGCCAAAAATCATTAAAAAAAAATCAAACTCCTAAAAATTGTAAAAATCTAAAAACCTTCATAAAAATTTATAAAATTCATAAAAAATCCAAAAATTGTGTTTTCTTTTCCTGAATTTTCTTTGATCTGTTATCTTTAAGTGAAAATTAATTTGGAGAATTTTTGTTACTGTTTGCTATTTTATTTCTCCATTTTAGTTTCAGCCTTGTATTTTCTTCACTGATTTCTTTATTTTGACAATTAAAAATACCAAAAACATTCTAAAAATTACCCAAAAATCACAAAAACAGTAAAAAAGCATAAAAAGACCAAAAAGACTTCATTTGCTAATTTTTGGATATTTTTATCCATTTTTATAAATATCTTTTTCCCCTTTTATTACATTGTCCTTATTTTCCAATATTGAAAAAAAAGAAAATAAAAAAATATATAAAATATAAAAAAGAAAATATAAAAATCAGTAAATTAAAAATCAAAATACAAAATTATAAAATTAAAAATTAAATAAAAAAATAAAAATTAAAAACCCACAAAAAATAGCATAATAGGCATTTGATCACAACTCACACATTTTTGAGCATTCGTGCCCCGTTCTACCTGTCTGCTCCCTGTGTTCGACCTCTACACATACTTGCACTATACATATCTTGTTGTAGAGTTATAATAAATCTTAACTCCGCACATTTACTTTCATTGCTTGATTTACTTGTTGTGGGTTAATTGTTGTTTGAATAGGGATTTTCGAGCGGTCACCGCATCGACTGCGGTTTAGCCTTGTGAAACCGTACGACCCTCGATCATCTGTGTTAAACAGTGACAACACTCAAGGATGGTCAAGAGGCGGGTTGATCTTACTATCATCAGCATATGTGGATGAAAACAAAGGAAGAGGGCCACGTAGCTGAAGCAGAATGCGCCATGTAGCTCTTGAGAAAAATCAAAAATCAAGAAGTACTTATAAAATCAACAAAAATAGTTAGAGAGAAAATTAATGAAAATAGTAAACTTGAAAATTGTAGATCTCAATGAGATATACAACTTTCATGTAGAAGTCAAAGAGATTAGAGGTCATTTGTACAAATATAAAATTAAATACTTAATAAAACAATAAAAAATAATTTTCTTTTATTTTACTTTTATTTAATTTCTTGTATTTTTATTTTGTTTTATGTTCAATATTATTCTAATTTTTATTTGATTTTTAATGATGAATAAAAACATAAAATATTAGAACAATAATAATGTTATATAAATATATGTTAAATAGTGTCAACTATATGCAACACACCAAATAATAATTAATGTTAATTAGTCAATGAATTTTGTTGATTAACTTGAGCAAAAAAGATAATTTTAGTGATTAATGATGACAAAAACTGGATTTATCAGACCGCAAGAAGAGTATACTCATATCTCTGACTAATGGGAAATGGGCCCATAAAGTCAATGCCCCATGCATCAAATACATCTGAAATCTGAATATACTTCAAGGGCATTGTATCTCTCATTATGATGGTTCCTCCCGTCTCCTAACAGTCAGTACACTTTTTTTCACAAAATCTTCTGCATCCTTAAAGAGAATTGGCCACCAGAGGCTGCATTGTAGAACTTTTGCTACCGTACGCTTTCCATAGTGGTCTCCTCCTGATTCTCGGGCATGGCAATGCTCTATAACACTGTGAACTTCTAATGAATCTCCATTTCATCACTTTATTCTATTATTTAGCATTACAAACCATATCTAAATGCATGTAAATATCGTTATTTTGTACAAATTAACATTCATTATTTATTCCATTTATTGTATATAAAATAATTTTTAATGCCAAAATTATAGAATAAATAAAAGAAAAGAAAAACAATAAAACGATGAAGGCATTTTATGACCCTAAACCCTGAGACCTAGGCATCTTGATGATTGGCCGACAAGGAATAAATTAGGGAGAGATAAGGGTCAAAAACACAAATAAAACCCTCACTTATATTCTTCAATAATTCATTGACCTATTTTATTTTATTTGTTTTTTTGTATTTTTATTTTGTTTTATGTTATGAGGAATAAAAATATAAAATATTAGCACAATAATAGTGTTATATTAATATATGTTAAATAATGTCAGTTATATATGACACACCAAATAATAATTAGTGTTGATTAGTCAATGAATCTTGTTGATTAACTTGAGCAAGAGAGATAATATTAGTGATTAATGCCGATAAATATAGGATTTATCACCCCCTATACTTAAGCTAAGCTCAACCTTGAGCAAATAACTATAGAATAAATTAGAAAATTAGTTTAATTAGTGAGATCCCTCACATGTGCAAGTGAATATACAGGGGCTTGATTAAACCTAGAACACTAGGTTTTAAGAATCCTAAAACCCTAAGTTTATCCAAGTATTGATCAAAAGGAATTCAACTCCTCTAGTTTTCATATTCTCGATGTATACATACATACATACATACATACACACACACACACACACACACACACACACACACACATATATATATATATATAAGATGTATGACCTAGTGTTGAATGCGATTATGAGAGTCAATTCTCAATATCGCCAAAAAATCCAATCTCAAAAGCTCTCCTGAGGACCCAACCCTCAACTCTAGAGAATAAATCTAGTCTTGCCTCATTCCATTGTCTCTTTAGTTTGTCAGACTTCAAAAGGAGAGATGGAAGGCTTGATTATGGAGGATATAGGATTGTGTACTTATTTTCACTTCCTCTCATTGGAACATGATTGTCTTAAATTCCAATACTCAACACATTTTTATTTTTAATTTTTCCAATCAGTGTGCTCATCAAAGAGAAATTTGAGTCATTTATACTTGTTTTCCTGGGAATACACCGGGGTACATCTTCTTTAAGAATCTAATATACTTGTACCAAGACTTGTAGCACTAACGATGCATAGCCCTTTTTTGAGGTACTAGCTCAACTCATAAAAGCCTAATGATTTGGTCCAATTGGACACTTAAAGGTTGGGAGCGCTCGCCTTGAATATAATAGCTCATATGATGTAACTTTGTAATGTGATGAGATTTTCTTAACATTCCATCTTTCATATATATTTTGTTATTTGAGGCAACTTCTCTTCTTTTTTGCTAGCTCCACTGCTTTTACCAAGGATTGATGTGAACTGATCAACTTATTAATTTAACGTCACACCCTGGAACTTTAGATCAAAGTCAAGAGATAGCATGAGATCATGTCCCATACTGGCTAGATTGCCGACACTCGGGTTTCATGAAGCTGTCATTAATTTTATCCCATCTTCGAGCATCATATAGATCCAGTCCAAACTCAAGCTTCAAATACTAGTCTCCTTAGTGATACTTTGACTCATCTCAATCATGACTGCAGTCGTCCATGTGAGTGATAGTCAAATTCTTTAAAGGGAGATTACGCATGCAATATAGAATGCATATCTTTTAACTTGGGAGGTGTGAATTTTTAAGTCCAAGACCCTAATGATTAAGATAATATAACTCTAAGTCTAGGGACTCCATAAACCCAGTGTTTAATATCATCTCAAGCCTTGAGTGCAATGTGAAAATATAAGGAAAGACACCAATTAATTAGTTAGCAATTTAATTTTTTATAAAAGAATTACGGAATTATTAGTTTTATTAAAATAGAAACAATATAATGGACACCCTTGTTAAAACAATACAGAGAACACACAGACACACTAGGATACCTAACACAACACTACAAACTTTAGATCCTTACAAGTCAAGATTGACTCTTCGAGGTTTAAAATCACAGGTGCCTTATGTTTCAACTACATCCTTCTAATAGATAACACTTCGGAATCTAAATAATAAAGATATTCATAAACATGGAATTTCAATCTTCTAGCATGATGCAATTCTTCCTCAAATGTAATATCCATAATGACATGGGAACCCTCAAAATTCTTCATAATCATGGGAAGACGAATCAAACCTTTAAATCCTACAACAGACTTTTGGGTTTTCCTTTGAAAAGAAAAAACTAGACACAGAAGGATGACCTAATTTACAAGAAATATAAGAGTCCAAAAACTGAACATCCTCGAGAAAAGGTAAGGGCACCTCCATATCTAATTTTTCTATCAATAAATAATCCTCCTCAATTTGTATCACTCTTTTCAATGAAATCTTTATCAACTTGATCTTCCAAAATAAAGAGTTGAAATCCAGACTTTCCTCCATGTATGACTCTGTAAGACTCTAAGGAAAGACTACCTGATAAAGAATAAAGAAAAGATGGTTCAATGAATCGTCGCAACCTCTTAGAACCCTAAAACACTAAGGGATACTGGAGAGACACGCTAGAATTAATGAATTTTTGTTCTTCCATTTTTTTAAAACTTCTTTATAGAAATAGTGAGTGGCCCAAACTCATAGGATTAGTTGCATCTAATTTCAGCCAGTATGGGTGTAAGTACAGACCATTAAATGGCTACCCGTATTACTTAAAGACGGTGCCATGTGCGTTGTCTTTTAACCACCAACTATGTTAAGGGAGTAATTCCCTCTCTGAAAAGTAGCTAATCATTTTTAAGTCTAGTAGACAGGATTAAAACTAAAGAATTTGTTTTAATTTTAAGATTTTATTGAATGTTGAAGAAAGTTAATAATTATACTCATTTACACCCTTAGCTTTGAAGAAAAATTTTGAATTATGTTTGCAAGTAATTTCACAGAAATATAGGTTTTCAAAATATTTCACAAATGATTTTCCTAACAATGTCAATCTAAATTTTCACAAACCATGTAAAACACTTAAAAACCATATCGAATATGTATGTAATTTTCAAAACTCCTTTTCAAAATATTTTGTACAGATCTCAGTTCAAAAATGTAATACGATACCCATGACCCCAAAAATTATATATGTAATATATACGGTAGGCCCCCCTATAATTAGATTTTAATATGTCCTCAAAGCACAAAGTGATATTAAGCCATAGTTCACCCAAGCATAAAAGAATATATAATAATTGCGACAAGAATAAGACACGTGTAAGAATGAAAAAGAATGAGTCATAAGGAATATACAGGGATGGTCCCCCTATACTTAGGCTTTTAACAACCTAAGTGGAAATATAGAGATAATACATAGAAGAGACCTGAGTAATGGAGAAGGTATGGACAAATCCCCCCCCCCCATACTTAGGCTGAGAATATCCTAAGTGTAAGTAAGAAAAATAATAAGATTAAAATGAATCTACAAAAGAGATAGAGTCAGAATGGATATGAATCTTTTATATTGAATCTTGTAATGTGAATCTATAATGATGACATGCCTTCTCAAAGAAATCTGAAACTGAATCAATAGGCATGAAGTCAATCATCTAAACGGGAGTTAACCTTTCCTTTGACCCTACAAAATGCTTATGTAACTGGCCGTTAACTAGAAAGGAAGGTGCATTCTCTGAAAGTTCTGAAATATCTACACTACCATTCTCATGCACTTCCGTAACAATGAAAGGACCCGTCCATTTTGACTTAAGTTTCTCGTGAAAAATCTTTAACTTCGCATTAAACAACAATACCTTTTGTCTTGAGACAAAGTTCTTGCATCTAATATGCCCATCATACCACTTCTTAACTTTATCCTTATAAATCATGTTGTTGTCATATGCTCGGTTGCAGATTTCCACTAATTCATTTTGGTCAAGGTCTCTAACCAATTTCCCTAAGTGACATCTCTAGTTTATCTTATTTATGCTCCTTCATATTTGTGCATTAACTTAGAGAGCAAATGATATGGCTTGCCATAAATCATCTCAAAAGGTGAAGTGCCAAGAGGTGTCTTGTAGGTCATTCTGTAAGCATACATAACTTGGTTCAATAACTGAGACCAGTTCTTACTATCTGTATGGACTAACTTTTGAAGAATGTTCTTCACCCCCCCTGTTTGAAACCTCTGCCATGTCGTTTGATGGTTGGTGGTAAGGACTAGTTATTCCATGCTCAAATCCATAGTCCTTTGATAAAGATTTCATCATTCCATTCACGAAGTGGCTACCCCCATCAGATATCAAAACCCAACGTACCCCTAAATGTGAAATGATATGATCCTTTATGAACTTACAAATAGTCCTATTGTCTGCAGCTCGAGTTGGAATAGCCTCCATCCATCATGACAAGTAACCTACCACTAACAAGATGTACTCAATATTTTGTTTATTTGGGAAGGGACCCATGAAATCTATGCCTCAAGCATAAAAAACACCACACAAATTATAGGTTGTACGTGCATCTCATCTCTAGAACCAATAGTTCCTCCCATCCTCTGGAAAACATGGCACTACAGTAAAAAATCAGTGGCATCTCTAAAGAAGGTGAACCAAAAGAAACCATATTGTAACACCTTATGAGAGGTCCTCTTTCGTGATTGGTGTCCTCCAGCCTCAAGTGAATGACAATACGTGAGGACACTCTAATATTCCTCCTGAGGAATACACCTTATCGAAATACAATCTACTCCTTCAAAGAAAAGGAACGGATCCTCCCAATGGTATTTCCTCAAATCCAACTTGAGTCAGTCTATACTACTCCTAGTCCAACCATAGGGAACTTGCTTGGAGACAAGGTAGTTCACCATGTTGACATACCAAGGGAGTAGTTAACAAGATAAATAGACTCCTCTGGAAAGGCCTCTCGAATAGGCTTGGTATCACAGGAATCCTTTAATTCAATCCTAGAAAGATGATAAGCCACTACATTTTTTACTCCAGGTTTATCCTTAATCTCCAAATCAAACTCCTAGAGTAACAATATACACCTAAGAAGACGTGCCTTTGCATCCTTCTTTTCCATGAGATACCTAATGGTTGAATGTTCGGTATAAATTGTCCTAAACTTCTCTAAAATCCATACTACAACAAGCATCTCTTTCTCGATCACTGTGTAATTCCTTTGTGTTGAATCCAAAACATTACTTGAGTAGTGAATAGTGAATAGAATCCAATTTCACCTTTGCCCCATTACGGCTCCTATAGCAAAATCTGAAGCATCAGTCATAATCTTGAAGGAAAGAGACCAATAGGAGCCTACAAGATAGGAGAGTCACAAATATTCTTCTTAAGAAGCTCAAAGGCCTCAAGACACTTATGATCTACAAAGAACTCGATGTCCTTTCCTAAGAGCTTGGTCAGGGGTCAGGCAATCTTAGAAAGATCATGAATAAAACGTCTATAAAATCCAACGTGCCCTAGAAATGAACTCACTGACTTGATGTCTATTGGTGGATCAAATTTATTTATAACATCCACCTTAGCATGATAAACCTTCATTCCATCTTGAAGATGACGTGCCCCAACACAATACCTTCCTTAACCATAAATGACTTTTTTCCTTGGAGAGTACCAGATTCACCTCTCTACACCTTTGAAGGACTTGGTCCAAATGCACCCAACAAGAGTTAAATGAATCACCGTGGATCGAAAAGTCATCCATGAAGACCTCCAGGAAATCCCCAACCATCTTAGCAAACACGACAATCATGCACCTCTGAAAAGTACCTGGGGCATTGCATATCCCAAAGGGCATGCGCCTGAATGCGTAGGTGACGAAAGGACATGTAAAAATGATCTTTTCCTAGCTCAAGGGTGATGGCTACTTGATTGTAGATGGAGTATCCATCAAGAAAACAGAAGAACACCTTCCCTGCTAGTCTCTCCAAATTCCTATCAATAAAAGGTAGGGGAAAGTTATCTTTCTTGATCGCAACATTCATGCACATGTAATCAACATAGACATGCCACGACGTGGGTACTCATGTCACAATCACAACTCCCTCCTCATTCGTAACCATCTAAATTCCCGACTTCTTCAAGACAACATGTAAAGGTGCCTCCCATTTGGATCATAGATTGGGTAAATAAAACCCACTCCACACTATTTCCCAATCTCTTTCTTAATTGCTTCCTCTAGATTCAGATTAAGTCTCCTCTAGAACTCACGAGAAGGTCTAGCATTATCCTCAATGAAAATATGGTGTGAACAGAGCATGGTTTATATCCACGAGATCTGACATTGTCTAATAATAAAATGAAGCTCCAGCGGTCCTAAGGAAGGATTACCCATGGATAATCTATGAGTCTATCCAATGATTAAGGAAATTCATGTCAAGGATAGTGAAGTCCACTCTATAGTCTTGTCCCTCAATCGAGATAATGACATTCGTGACCTTCCCTTTAGCGTTTTTCATTGATTTATCAACAAACTGAAGTAACGCTCTAAAACGGCATAAAGGTCCCAACTTCAGTTTCTCAGATAAGGCAAAGGGTAACTAGTTGATTGAAGAACCATTATCTAGGAGAGTACGTGCAAAAGCTATGTCATCAATATGACTTACCACATAATTTGCACCTAAATCTCTCTTCTTCTGTGGCAACTTCTGGTTCTTGAGACAAAACATAGTGGCAACCAAGAGAACATTGGTCTTGACTTAGCTGTTTGGTTTCTTTCTGCTAACTCTGCTAGGTGTGCATCTCATCTTTAAGTACTTCTGGAATGCAGGATGACTAGCAACATACTCATCGAATGGCACCTTAACCATGATGTTATCTCTACAAAATCGTGCCATTTCAAGATCATCTTTTTGAATCTTATTAATGATGTGCTTTCCTGCCGTAAGAGCATGGGAGAAAGGGATAGGCAAAGAAGGATGTGAACACTCTGAATCATAAATAGAAACATGCACTTTATTATCCATAGAAATCGAATTTTTCACACACGAGTCTTTTACAACTGGAAAAGCAACTAAGTCATCTACTACAGGGTGGGGAATGCCTGCTGAATGTGCATTCTCCTCATCCAAAGGTGCAATGTACTCCGTAGACTCTGAATCTGCTGTGTGCTGCTCCGCTCTCATACTCCTCCTCGATCTCCTCCGAGAAGCCTCCGCTCTCTGGTGATCTCTCTGAAGATGCTTAGCATCATCATCCTCTGAAGTCTCCTCAGGTTGAGACTCAGAGTTGGTCCTATCCATGTCCCTAGCACAATCAGGTACGACCACGGTCCGTCCATTCATGAGAGACATATAATTAATACAATCAAATGGAAAGATCTCATGCCCAGATTTGGGAGAATCTGAGTAGTATACCTAATCTAACTATTGTTGCTGAGGTCTGTTCAGGCTATTGGGCTTAGCCTGACCTGAGAAGGAATGGATGTAGTAGGGGAAGTGCGCTCATCATGTAAACGAGAAAGACGGTTGAGGTCAACCCTCAAATCCTGCACTTCTTTCATGTAGGAATGCAACTCCTCCAGAATCTGTCGCTGAAAATCCATGGGACCTTAAGATGAATGATGCGGCTGTGAAAGAAGAAGAAGGCAAAGACGAACATAATGAATGTCCCTGATGGACATAGGAATGTTGCTGCTGGGTATGTTGCTGAACTTGCGGGCCCTGCTGGCCCGACTAGTACGTCTACTGACACATGTATTGTTGTTGTTGTTGTTGTCTCGGTGCCTGATAAGGAACGACTCTAGAGCTCTGTGGTGTTGAAAGAGGTGTTGGAGTATCGATGTGTTGTAGAAGGTTTGCGGATGCTGGGAGGAGAAATTATCCCCAGAACTCCCCTGCCTGGCAGGGTCATGTGTGTACCACACACCATTTACCTCCTACACCTGGGAAGACTCCTCAGTAACTGTCTCCATAGACAGTGGTTGCTGCTAGCAAGAATGGGCTAGAGGCTGGTCCTCTACCCATGGCTGGGGTGGCCCTGACAGATGCTGCTCCTGAATATGATGAACACGGTAAATGGGAGCAGCAAGTGTTGTCACGGCAGGTACCCTCATCTTGGATACCTTGTCAGAAAGCTTAGCCATCTACTTAGGTAGTTTGGATAAGTTGTTGTCCAACTCATCCATCCTCCTATCAATCCTCTAAACCACTACGAGTTTATCAACTATGATGCCCATGTCAAAAGGATCCACTCTTGCCTTCACTCCCCCGCTAGATAGGAATGGAATAGCAGTCTCTAGTTAAGATATACTCGCGGTATGCGCTCTACTCGTCTTGGCCATCTGCTCGAACACCTTCTAGACGATGTCCGCTCCTCATGAAGTATAGCTGCCTCCACAAGCAGCACTAACCAAACCCTGCACCTCAGGTTCTAGACTACAATATACAGACTGAACCAGGATGGTAGGCTCTAAGTCATGAAAAGGACACTTCTGTAAGAGATCCTTGAATCTCTCCCATGTATCACAGAAGGCTTCATTGGGAAGTTGGGAGAAACTTGTAATGCGTGAATGCATCAAGTTAGTTCTACTCAAAGGGTAGAACTTCTTCAGAAAGTGGTCCTTAAACTGCACAAAGGTAGTTACAACTACCCACAGGTTCTTCATCACTAATATACCTTATACTTTAAGGCAAAAGGAAGGGCTTTGATCCTAATGTAGTCTTGGATAACCCTAGGATGCCTAAGGTTAGTACAGACCAACTCAAAGTCCCTAAGGAATGTGTATGGCTCCTCGTGTGCATTCCCGTGGAAATGTGGTAGCAGACTAAGAAATTGTGTCTTCAAATCGTATTCAACTTCAAGTTCAACTAGTCTTAACCAATTAGCCATATGATGGTGCCTAGGGTTGTATCTCACGTCCATTAGCGCATCTCAACCCAACTATAACTGGCCACGTTGTGCTCGCATAAGTGCTTAATTTTGCTCTAATTCTTCTAACCTGGCCAATACGACATGAATTGGGTCCACTCGTTCTTCCTCCTCTCCATTATGTTTCTAGGAGGCATCCCTTATGTAACTTTGCCACCTTCATCAAAGAAAGGATTAGAGTGAGATCTAGATGAAGATAACGAAACCAAATTGATCTCACCAAGGCAATGATCTTCCTTAGTGAGAAGAGAAGAAAAGGGATTGGTTGAGATGTAACCACCCTCCAAGGAAGGAATAATGATACATCGGTTCGAAAAAAGGGTTATTTCCAAACCAGGAGGGTCCAGTTAAAGAAGAAGGAGAAGGAGATTGGACCGATGAAGACATGATATTTGGGCGGTTCAAGGACAAGAACACAAAATCCAAGCAAATATCCAACCAATTATCCATGTTTGAATTCAAGAGATAAGGAACTGGAGCACGCTCAACACAAAAATATTCGGTACTACTAGGCACGTAAATGTGCGGAGTTACTCACACAATACAATCAATGCAAACCCCTTTGAATTGATTCACTAACTCAACACTTAAGTTTGAGGATGTTGGCCTTATTATCTTGTCAATTTTAGTTTAGTGAGTCAAACAATCTTATACATTCTCATAGGTGTATTCCCTTATAGTAACTCAAGTTCAAGCCGGCGGAACACAACAACGGGAAGAGGGTTACTTCTTCTAATGGTCTGAGGCAAGTCCTTACAGTAATAACAGGACCCTAAAAGGGAGTCCAAGCGCTTAGGGTACAAGTCCAGGGATTTTGCCTCTATTCCTTAGGGGCTACGTCTTTACCTACTCTGTCTGGAGCCAAGTACCTGCAAGCAATGCGGGATTTACTTCCCATAATATAAGGTTGCTTTTATTCCAATTTAATTTGGTCAATTTGCATAAAATCAATCTTGATTTTGAGAATTTTGGTTATATCTTGAATTAAGTGACCACAAACATCGCCTAACGTACAATCCCTTTTTCCTTTTTCCTTAAGTTGTTAAAATTGAGGGAGAAAGCGAAAAACAGAATGTAATCAGAAATAAATGATGCATGCAGTTGTTCAGAGATGCTTACATCGCTTCCTAGCACACTCCATGTGGATGCATAGACTGAATATATAAATCTAGATATATGATGCAAGTAAAAAAATACGTACCTAAGCAATAGTTCTACTAGCAATAAAGAAATCAATTTATTTATCTAAGAAGAACGTATGCCACGTGCGTCTATGAATCTCCTAAGATTTTTGTAATTGTGAATCTTATGAGATTGTGGTGTGTTTCCTAATTTACGAAATAGATCAAGCAAAAGGACCCATGATATGTCTAATTCGATGTAGTGTCTGCATCTAAAACATCACTCAAGTCGAGAACCAGTCCTGACACAACAACCACATAGAAGAAATAAAGTTAAACATGCCTTCATTACACACGCGAGATCTAACCATTGTAAATAGGCAAATAGGTTAGAAATAATTACAAAATGACAAAATGGACTCAATTAATCTAAATAATCTCTCTACTAAATAAATTGCTTCCTGGGTCTCTAGCAAGCAACTCTAAAATCCTCTCCTCCGCGGTCCTCCGAGAGTCCTCGGCTCCACGAGCCTACCACAAAGCAAGAAATTATTAGAGAATTCTAGAGAGATTAAAAATAATTAATTAAGTAAAAATCACAACACAAAACAAGACAAAATTCTACAAGACAAGCTCAAAAATAATGAACCTAAAAATCACTATATAAATATTTGGCCCTAAAAATGATCACAAATGTGTCACGTCCTCGACAACGACGCTATCTGATGAATCACAAAATGCATGTATTAAAGTGTATCTATTGTAGCATGGGCAATTAGCATGTCATACAGAACCAAATGAATTATCTCCACGAGGAGGCTTCGGCTTGAATTTATATCCTGGAAAGTACATGGTTGACAAAAGGATGCGAGCAATTTAGTGATGAAATTTAAATGTCAAATATTTTAGGTAGCAATTCGTAAAGTGATTATGTTGAGCAAATGCACAATTCACAAGAATGATGATTTTCAACACATTTTTTGTGCACTTAAATTAGATGAAAATAGTAATGCACAAAATATGAGGTAAAGTCAATCACAAGACAATTAGAAACACAATGAACAACTGGGGTTAATTACAATAATTCCCTGAATTGATTAAATACCAATTGTGGCATGAAAACATATCCAATAATAGATTTAAGACGTAATTGATCTCGAAAGCAATTTAAACATAACTCTAATTTCCAATGTCACTTTGATGTTAAAATAATTTCAGTGAGCAATCAAAAACCATTTATTAACTTAATGATGATTAAAAAATAACTAATAATTACTCATTGAGAAACAGGAGGGATATCAGGTTCAATTTGTTCACAAAGATGGCATTTTCAACTTCATTTAAGAAATTAAATTAGCACTTAGAAGATGAAATAATTCATGCATGATTTTTAACTCAAAAATATCAACAAAGCATGTCAATGGAAAGAGCAACAAAGTAGCTTTCAAACAAGACCAAGATCACTTTATTTGGATCTATAGATAAAAAAATATTCAACACTAAATCCAAGGGTATTTTTGCAAGAAAACTCTAAGTTTTATTACAAAACAGGACAAAATGGACTAAATTGTTATTAAAGTTTCCCACAAGGTTTATTTTGCAATATTTACACATAGAGAAGGACTTATCTGCAATATTTTGGAAATCAAGGATTGGCGTTGTAAATAGCCCAGTCACATGAACAAGTCATGCGACCAAGCGAGGATTGGACTGAGACTCGATGATGTCGTGTCAACACTGCAATGACTCGGCTCAGGCTCGGTCAGATGAAGCTCTGATCCACTGGATAGGCTCGACAGGAGATGTGGCCTGATCTGGAGCGTTGATTCTCGACCAAATGGAGAGATCCCACGGAGATTGTACTTCATCCTTGACAAAGCTCCTCCGCAGAAGGCAGAGAATTGGCTACGCTCTAGTGACTATTGCTTTTCTCCGCCACTCTTCTTCTGACTGCAAGAAGATCAGGAACCCTTCACGAGGTCCTTGCAAAGGTGCTCGTATGCAAAGATCGTATATGAGCAATCTTTAATGGAGATTTGATGATGAGTGATCGAAGTGGAAGATGGAGACCGACGAACATCTGTTATGCCTGATCATTGAAGCTTCTTGCATTGCCTACAGTTATTAGTAGATAGCCAAAGCCTAGAAGAGTAAAATGAGGTGTTAATGGCATGGGATGAATGGCTTCTCGAAGCGATGGATTTAAGATGTAGATTGCTCCTTCTTCGTGTTTGATAAGGAGATGCATAGAAGTGGACCACATCATGGAAAATTGGGAGAGACCAAAATAGATAACTCGTGCATCGTGGATTATAAGTGGAAGTGGTTATGGATTCAGAAGGAAGAAGAATAAAAAAATGGATTACAGAATAAACAATGAACTGATGAGAGAAGAGAAATTGTGGCATTTACCTGAGAAACTTCAGAAGGAAGAAGAAGTCTTTGTTAGCCATGTGAGCCAGAGCTGAACCATTCTTACAATAAATGTTATTGTAATAAATATGTTTTATCAGTAAAAGTTATTGATTGTTCACGCCTTTCTGAAATTAAGTGAATGAATGCACTATAAGGTCCCTCTGTACAATTAGGATTATGTACCATGTTTGTCTAGATAATCATATAGCTGTTGATTCATTAAATGAATCACAGAGGCTGGTGTTTGGATAAATATCTAATGAGTTAGATAGCGGACTCATTAAGCACCGTCAAATGATTCTTAAGAGATGATCTCCAGCATGAGTAGGAGATGGCAATCCTTTCTCACATAGGTTGATATCTGACCGACCTCTTGATGCAGGTCCTCTGCATTGGGAATAGTTATTAGAGGTGTCAGATTAGTTAGGTCAATGGTTTGACTTAGCGACATCGAGATAACCTAAGCCCGATGTTGAAAGTTGTCACAGCATAGGCACACATACTCTGATCGGAGACAGATGTGTTACTATATGTCTGAGTATGTACATTTGGCAGACCATTAGGTTGATGACCTAACCAAGGTCTATACACCTGCGAGCTGGTGTCTATATAAGGGCATATGAGTAATACGATCTCTCAAAGGGATCATACAGGTTCACCTATGAACCGGAAGACATGAGCTCACTCATGAAGTATTGGGACCGATCAAATTCCATGCATGGTCGTCATGCTTTGGAAGCATGAAAAGAATTTGAAGGTAAGATATATGCTTTGGGAAAGCATATGATCGATACCAAATCCCAATGACCAAGATTGAGAAACTTGGTGATCAAACCTGGAAGAAGACAGTGTAAAATTGATCGTCATCTTCAGATTGATCATTGGTCTTCCAGTATGCAGGATGTGCAGGTATTGGGAATACCTGAGGGTGATGTGATCATAAACGATTGTATAACCATGACGCTTCAAGTCCGAGGGAGTGATGAAACATGTCTGGATTTTAGTGACTCCTCTCTGTAGAGAAGTAACTTGATCTTGGTCCAAGTGTTGGACATTGATCTGAATGAGATTCAGATGCAATGAGAAGATTAAGTATACGGACTTGATTTAATCAAGCATCTATGGGAGGTCCGTTAGATCTGGATTTGAGATGAGATCTCTACATCCAAGTCACTATACGTGGAACAATACAATCGCCCTGTCCTTATCTCCAAGCATCTGCGGAGAAAGCACATTATTCTTGAAGGACTTCAGGAATAATTCCTATAATGAATTTATATCTAAGCAAGAAGGTCTTGATGATTAAATGAGATTTAATTATCAAGTATAATATGAATAAGATCCATATTGTGAGAATTATTATCCAAGATAATTAAATGAGTTTTAATTATCAAGGAAAACAGATCGTGGATAGTGCTATCCATAATATCAGTGTATATTATAAATGTGATTTATAATATATCAGAGAGAGTGAAACTTTATAAATATCATTTGTTAATTGTTAATGTGGATTGGAATCACATTAAGTAATTAATTAGAAATGTAATTTATAAATTAGATTGGTTTGTGAATATGATTCACATATTTTTCAATGGAATGATATAAATATTCACAAATTAATTTGGAATTAATTTGGTGTATAATATTGCAATAATAGTTATTGTCCAATTTATTAAGGAATAATAGGAAAAAATAAAGAAGAAATAATCACCACAAAAATAGGTGACACCCCCTATTTTTTGGGGGTGATTAATCATCCTCTCTTTTGTTATCTTATTATCTCTTAATTATTTATTTATGTTAAATTAAATTATGTTGATGATAATGCAACATATATTTGATTTGATATGAGTTAATGTTGTTGGTTTTTAACCAACAATCATCATGGCCGTTGATTGATACATACATCAATCTAGCCATTTGATCTATGTATGCCATGGATTGAGATCCATCGGATTCCAAACTAATATATAAGGAGGGCAACCCTATCCCTTTGGAATACATCAAGAGTACACGCCTACTCTCTCTCTTTCTCATTCTCGTCGTCTCTCTCTCTCTCTCTAAGGTGGTCGTCCATCTTATGCGTTGAGAGAGACCTTCTCACCTTTGCCTTCGACTACTCGAGGATCTACATCTTCTTTGGGGCTGCTTGCTCTAGAGGAAGATGATGGATTTCGTTGGAAGAAATCAGGGGATTCGAAGCTTGGATCTTCGTCGAAGATTAAGGGAGTCACGCGTCTCATCATCGTGCCCGCAAGTGCTGTCTTCGTGGATCAGACTTGAGCCAGGAGGATCTTTTGCTTTAGAGATCTCGTGATCGCAACCACGCTTTGAGAGGTCTGTCTAATACTTTGCGATTTGATGAAACAATCCAAGAAACGTTCTTGTGATCATGTGGTTTCATCATATGATTTAAATTTTTAAATTGTGCTGCACATTGCGACTAGTGCGACTAGTCGCCCCGATCGCATGAGATGCGATCATTACGCTCCCGTGATGTGTTTGAGGATTCACAATATCCTTCAAGTAGTATCAGAGCCTTCGGTTGGAAAAGGTTTTGGATACGATCCATAGACCTAGGACAAATTTGGTTTGAAATGGTCGCGAAAGTTCTATCGCATTTCAATTTTCGCACCTCTGTATAATTGATTTTTTCGGCAGTCATTAAATTGTTTAAACACGAAATATTGATACTGATTTTATTTCTCATTAAATAAGGAAACCATAGGATCTGAGTTTACGAAATTTGGATTTCATTTGCTCAAGATATGGCCTTTTGAATAAGCATGTATTCACTGTTGCGGGAACAGCAAATCTGAACGTGATTAATAAGTTAATAACTGTTTTGATGCACCTCGAAATGTGTTAATCACTTAGGTTCTCTTGTAAATCGAGTTGGCAATCTTAGAAAACTGATTTTGCGAATTTTGGATTTAAATTGATCAAGATAAGTTAATTTTAGTGATTAGGGATCACTGCTGGAAATTGACAAACTTGATCATGAACCTTGTGATAGTCATTCAAATAAATTGATGAGAATTAATTGTTAATTTACTGAAATTTGTTATTGATAAATATTTGTGAAATATTTAAAGATGATAATCAATTCCTTGAATGACATCCCACTAACCATAATGATAAGATAGTTGATCTTGATCATTGATTGATAAGAAATCGTCAACAAACATTGTTTGCATACAAAACCCTAGGTCATCCTACAATAGTCGTAGGACAACTTTTACATGCAAAACTCTCTTGCTTGAATAGGATTAGGGATTTGTTTAGCAAATCTCCTTATAATATAATCAAAATTATTTTGATGTATCTTATATGGTATAATTTCGGTTGAAAGACCGATGAGCATCTCAAAGTACATGATGATCTATCTGGCATTATCCTTTCTTGAGGTGGATATGGTGTCTAGTCGGAGAGCATTGGGGTAGCGGGTTGCAACGTATGTGGTCTGTCCCACTTACGTTGGTACTGACCATGACAGCGGGTAGGGACTTGATAATGTCGAAGAAATTAAAGTGCATTTTTCTAATTATTAAAATTCGAAATAATACGTACTTTCATATTATACCTACTATTCAAGTAAAATTCAAAGTTTGTTCATTGAAAATTAAATTGATAATTAATTTAATGTTATTAAATTAATTATATCCTATTAAATCACTCTATTATGAATAGATTGTAGTTCCCTTGTAAGAATTAATTGTGTGAATATGTTTCACGATAATTATTATTTCAATTTGAATAAGAGGTGGAGGATCATATAAGTGACATCCATGATCTCCCGTCAAGGCAAAGAATTTCGTCGCCAAAAGTTGTATATAGGAGACGCCTGCCCGAAGTGACAGATCCTATATACAATTATTTGGATCGGGTTCTTTGCTTCTCGAAAGAGTAAGGCCGTATACGTAGTGATCCCAATATCGTGTCCTCATATTATTGGGGCGATATTGGATTGTGTATAGCGAGTATTAAGCTTGTTGACGGTTGGTTCAATTAGCAACAGGTCAACATCATCTTAGGGGTGGTGGGCCCGGGTGTTAAAGACCGAATTGGGAAATGCAAGTTGGACTTGCAAGGCGGAATATGTTCCCGCTTCTCTTTATTCAAGTCACAAGTTCTCATATTATTGGGATGTGATAAAGATAGAGAGGAGATCCCAGATCTTGCTTGAGATATAGCGGTAAGTATATCTCTTACTTTGAAAGACGATTAGGGTTTAATCTTTCATATGGACATAGCAAGACAAATTTGATTTAAAAAGCCTTAATCAAATGTTTTAAAATTGGATATATAATTATTTATATATTCTAATATAGTGCATTCTTAATTTCAGAAAATGAAGTCCATGAACCCACTGAGCAGGCTCCTGGAGGTCAATCAGTTGACCGGACCAAATTATTCGGATTGGATCTGAAATTTGGATCTTGTCCTATCTGTGGAGCGCATCTCATATGTGTTGACCAAGGACAAGATAGCAGACCCTCAGACTCCAGAAGATAAATCTTTTAATGAGAAATATGATGAAGACCATAACTTGGCAAGGTGTTATATCCTTGGCTCATTGTCCAATGTGCTTCAGAAGCAGCATGTGGAAATGAACCACTGCCAAGAAATCATGTTGAATCTGAAGGAAATGTTCGGTGACATAAACCGTACACAGTGTTATAATGTGATGAAAGAGCTTATTCGTTACAAGATGCAGGAAGGGACCTTTGTCAAAGAACATGTACTCAAAGTGTTTGGGTAACTCTCTGAACTGGAAACCCTGGGAGCTTACATGGATGCTGATATGCAAGATGATTTCATTCTCTTATCGCTCCCTAAGTCTTTCAACAACTTGGTCGTGTCATATCACATGACCAAAGTTGATTTCAATAATGCTTGGTTGTTAGCTGCATTAAAGTCTGCAGAAGACGTAACGAAGAAGGATGGTCCCTCTGCCAGTGAAATGGCTGCACAAGCAAAAGGAAAGCATGGGTGGAAGCAAGGTTCTCGGAAGGGCCCGTCCCAGAAGAGAAAGAAGAAGAATCAAGGAGTTGGTTCATCTTCTAGTGCTTCCACATTAATGACATTGAAGAAGATGGATTCCTGTCACCACTGCAAGAAGCTGAGGCACTGGCAGCGTAACTGCCCAGAATACCTGAAGTATGCCGACAAAGGTAAAGCCTCATCAGGTATGCAATCTACTTTCATCTTTGAAACTAGTTTTCTCGTTGGACGAGAAGGAAGTTGGGTTGTAGATTCTGGTGCTTCTGTTCATGTATGCAATTCGTTGCATTTGTTTCAGGAAACTAGGAATCTAGAGCAAGGAGACATAGTCATCCAGATGGGATCTGATGCAAGCATTGCAGCAGTCGCCATTGGGAGCTGCCGACTATCGTTATCTAGTGGTCGAGTCTTAGTACTTAAAGAGTATCTTTATGTACCTGAAGTTAGGAGGAATTTGATATTTGTATCTAAGCTTGTTATACATGGATATTCCTTCCTTTTCAGTAATAAGTTAGTCATTAATCAATATGATAAATTTATTGTTGATGGTGTTCTGACTTCTGGAGGACTCTAATGTCACAACCACTAATAAAACCCCTAAAAGATCCAGGGAGAATGGAAATCATTCGAATATGATTTGGCATCAAAGGCTTTGTCATTTATCTATTGATAGGATTAATAGATTGATAAAGGATATACCCTTAGATTTTCTACAGATCCAATCTTTACATACATGTGAACATTGTATTCGAGGTAAAATAACCATGATACCTTTCCGTAACAAGGTTGCGAGATGCGAAGGTATTCTTGACCTAATACATGCTGATGTATGTGGTCCCTTCAATACCGCGACTCGGAATGGATATCAATATTATTTGATGTTTATTGATGATCATTCACGATACAGGTTTATCTTCCTACAACGTCATAAATATGAAACCTTTGAAAAGTTCAAAGAGTTTAAGGCTTTGGTTGAGAACCAAATCGATAGGAAGATTAAACGGATTTGATCTGACCAAGGTGGCGAGTTCCTCTCAGATGAATTCAAGGGATACCTTAAAGAGAATGGAATTATCTCCAATCTCACTCCCCCTGGAACTCCCCAACTTAATGGTGTTGCTGAAAGACGCAACAGGACCATCATGGACATGGTCGGTTCAATGATGAGGAAAGCACGTTTACCTCTTAGTTTCTGGGGATATGCAGTAGAGACTGCAATATATATCCTGAATAAGATTCCTAGCAAATCTGTGCCTAAGACTCCTCATGAGCTCTGGTATGAAACCAAACCTAGTGTTAATCACTTGAGGATTTGGGGTTGCTTGGTCCATGCGAAGAATGTGGATGCAAGTTAGCCAGAATCTAGCACTTGTGAGTTCTACTTCATTTGGTATGTTAAAGATGGTATTGGATATCAACTTTATGACCCTGAGACCCAAAAGGTTTTTGTCTCTAGAGATGTGAAATTTCTGGAGGATGATTTCCTTGAAGGTCAAGATAGAAATGAAGTAGAGGAACTCATTGAATCCCCTGAGTATTCTGAGATTCTTGAACCAAAAACTGAAGAGATAAATGAAGATGAAACACCCATACCTCTTCGAAGGAGTTCGAGGGTGGTTGCACCACCTGAAAGGAATAGATTCCATGTGTCAAGTGAGACTGACAATGATCCTACTTCATTTAATGAAGCACTCGCGGATCATGACATGGATAGATGGATGCTAGCAATGAAGTCAGAGATTGACTCCATGCTAAGAATGGTGTACGGACCCTATAGGATCCACCTAAAGGGGTGAAACCCATTGGGTGTAAATGGATCTTCAAGAGAAAAAGGGGACATGTAGCCAAGGGCTACACACAGAGAGAAGGCATCGACTGCGATGAGACATTCTCTCATATTGCTATGCTTAAGTCCATCAGGACACTGCTAGCTATAACTGCATCTCTTGACAATGACATCTGGCAGATGGACGTCAAGACAACCTTCCTCATTGGATACCTCGAGGAGGATATCTATATGGAGCAACCCCAGGGCTTCATAGTTGAGGATGGAAAAGTATGCAAGCTAAAGAAATCCATCTATGATCTCAAACAAGCTTCTCGTAGCTGGAACATCATATTTGACGAAACCAAAAAGAGTGATGATTTTGTGCAGAATCTTGATGAACCTTGTGTGTACAAGAAGCTTAGTGGGAGTGCCATTGTGTTCATCGTGCTTTACGTAGATGATATCCTTATCATTGGGAATGATATAGGAATGATGACCAGTGTGAAGATTTGGCTATCTCAATCCTTCAAGATGAAAGATCTTGGAGAAGCCTCTTGCATCTTAGGACTGAAGCTGTTCAGAAACCGAGAAAAGAGGATGATGGGATTGTCACAACATGGATACATTAAGAAGATTTTTGAACGATTCCGCACGGATAGTTCCAAGAAAGGATTCCTCCCCTTAAGACATGGTATCCATCTGTATAAAAGGATGGCTCCTCAAAGTATTGAGGAAAAGAAGGACATGGCTGGATGCCCCTATGCATCAGCTGTAGGAAACTTAATGTATGCCATGATGTGTACTAGGCCAGACATCTGCCATGCAGTTGGAGTGGTAAGTCGTTACCAATCCTGCTATGGGGAGCAACAATGGAATTCAGTGAAGAACATATTCAAATATCTAAGACGGACGCAATATTACATCTTGGTCTATGGAGATGGTGATCTCCAAGTCTTGGGATATACATATTTAGACTTCCAGTTGGATATTGATGATCGAAAGTCGACATCAGGCTTTGTATTCCTGTTGAACGGTGGTGTTGTGAGCTGGAGAAGCACGAAGCAGGACACTACGGCTGATTCAACAATAGAAGCCGAATACATTTCCGAATTGGATGCTGCAAAGGAGATGGTGTGGTTGCGCAAGTTCATCTTGGAGCTTGGCATAGTTTCCCTTGATACTCCCATCCCGTTACTCTGCGATAACACAGGAGCCATTTCCCAAGTAAGGGAACCCAGGTGGCATCAAAAGAGCATGCACGTGGAAAGGAAATACCACATCATTCGGGAGATTCAAAAGCGTGGTGATATCATCATCACCAAGGTGGCCTCTGCTGACAACATTGTTGATCCTCTTACCAAACCTCTGACGCAGAAGGTTTTCGACCAGCAAGTAATGAGCATGGGTTTAAGGATTGTTCCTGAATTGTTCTAAGGGCTAGTGGGAGACTGTTAGCCATGTGAGCCTGAGGCAAACCATTCTTACAATAAATGTTATTGTAATAAATATGTTTTATCAAAAAAAGTTATTGATTGTTCACTCCTTTTCTGAAATTAAGTGAATGAATGCACTATAAGGTCCCTCTGTACAATTAGGGTTATGTACAATGGCCGTCTTGATAATCATATAGTTGTTGATTCATTAAATGAATCTTAGAGGCTGGTGTTTGGATGAATATCTAATGAGTTAGATAGAGGACTCATCAAGCACCATCAAATGATTCTTAAGAGATGATCTCCAGCCTGAGTAGGAGATGGAAATCCTTTCTCACATAGGTTGATATCTGACTGACCTCTTGATGCAGGTCCTTTACATGGGAATAGTGATTTGGAGGTGTCAGATTAGTTAGGTCAATGGGTTGACATAGCGAGATCGAGATAACCTAAGCCCTATGTTGAAAGCTGTCACAGAATAGGCACACATCCTCTGACCGGAGACAGATATGTTACTATATGTCTGAGTATGTACATTTGGCAGACCATTAGGTTGATGACCTAACCAAGGTCTATACACCGGCGAGCTGGTGTGAATATAAGGGCATATGAGTAATACGATCTCTCAAAGGGATCATACATGTTCATCTATGAATCGGAAGACATGAGCTCACTCATGAGGTATTGGGACCAATCAAATTCCATGCATGGTCGTTGTGCTTCGGAAGCATGACAAGAATTTGAAGATATGATATATGCTTTGGGAAAGCATATGATCGATACCAAATCCCAATGACCAAGATTGACAAACTTGGTGATCAAACTCGGAAGAAGACAGTGTAAAATTGATCTTCATCTTCAGGTTCATCATTGGTCTTCCAATATGCAGGATGTGCAGGTATTGGGAATACCTGAGGGTGATGTGATCGTAAACGATTGTATAACCATGATGCTTCCAGTCCGAGGGAGTGATGAAACATGTATGGATTCTAGTGACTCCTCTCTGTAGAGAAGTAACTTGATCTTGGTCCAAGTTTTGGACATCGATCTGAATGAGATTCGGATGCAATGAGAAGATTAAGTATGTGGACTTGATTTAATCAAGCATCTATGGGAGGTCCGTTAGATCTGGATTTGAGATGAGATCTCAACATACAAGTCACTATACGTGGAACAATACAATCGTCAGTCCTTATCTCCAAGTATCTGCGGTGAAAGCACATTATTCTTGAAGGAGTTCAGGAATAATTCCTATGATGAATTTTGTATACAAGCAAGAAGGTCTTGATAATTAAATGAGATTTAATTATCAAGTATAATATGAATAAGATTCATATTGTGAGAATGATTATCCAAGATAATTAAATGAGATTTAATTATCAAGGAAAAGCAGATCGTGGATAGTGTTATCCATAATATCTGTGTATATTATAAATGTGATTAATAATATATCAGAGAGAGAGAGAGAAACTTTGTAAATAGCATTTGTTAATTGTTAATGTAGATTGGATTCACATTAATTAATTAATTAATTGTAAATGTAATTTACAAATTAGTTTGGGTTGTGAATATGAATCACATAATTTTCAATGGCATGATTGAAATATTCACAAATTAATTTGGAACTAATTTGATGGATAGTATTACAATAATAGTTATTGCAATTTATTAGGTTATAATAGGATAAAATAAAGAGGAAATAATCACCACAAAAATAAGTGACGTCACCTATAGGTGATGCCCCCTATTTTTAGGGATGATTAATTATCCTCTCTTTTGTTATCTTGTTATCTCTTAATTGTTGATTTATGTTAAATTAAATTATGTTGATGATAATGCAACATATATTTGATTTGATATGAATTAATGTTGTTGGTTTTTAACCAACAATCATCATGGCCGTTGATTGATGCATAGACAATCTAGCCGTTGGATCTATGTATGCCATGGATTGAGATCTATTGGATCCCAAACTAATATATAAGGAGGGCAACCCTAGCCCTTTGGAGTACATCAAGAGTACATGCCTACTCTCTCTCTCTCTCTCATTCTCGCCATCTCTCTCTAAGGTGGCCGTCCATCTTATGCGTTGAGAGAGACCTTCTCGCCTTCGCCTTCGACTACTCGAGGATCTCCATCTTCTTTGGGGCTTCTTTCTATAGAGGAAGACGACTGATTTCATTATATGAAATAAGGGGATTCAAAGCTTGGATCTTCGTCGAGGATTGTGGCCGTCACACGTCTCATCATCGCACCAGCAAGTGTTGTCTTCGTGGATCGGACTTGAGCCAGGAGGATCTCTTGCTTTAGAGATCTCATGATCGCAACCACACTTCAAGAGGTATTTCTAATACTTTGTGGTTTGATGAAACGATCCAAGAAACGTTCTTGTGATCTTGTGGTTTCATCATATGATTTAATTTTTTAAATTCCGCAGCACATTGCAACTAGTCGCCCAATCACATGAGATACGATCACCACGCTTCCGTGATGCGCTTGAGGATTCTCAATATACTTCAGGCTTCCAGGTATAATCTGACCAAATGAGAAGTGATAAGAACTTCTCGAATCGTTGCTTTACAAGGTGGGCAAACCTTGAAGCTCAAGCAGCATCGGATGATGGTTGCATCGAAGGATAAGGGATAATCCTCAAGCGCATCATGGAAGCGTGAGCATCGTATCATATAGGATGAAGAACGACTAGTCGGACTAGTTGTTCTATGCAACAGAATTTAAAAAAAAATTATATGATGAAACCACATGATCCAAGAACGATTCTTGGATCATTTCATCAAAAAACACATCAAGTATATAGGAATACCTCTTGTAGCATGATTGATCGAGTCTCTACGAAAAGAGACCTCCTGTCTCAAGTCCGATCTTCAAAAAAGATGATTGCGAGCGTGAGGATGAGTCGTGTGATCCTCGCAATCCAAGATGTTGATCCAAGAACGGGAACTCCTGATCTCGTTGCACGAGATTGAACACCTTCTTCATGAGCGACACACTCCAAAGAGGATGGAGAACCAAGAAATGTCGAGGCCGAGGTACAGTGGCGAAGCGACGACAAGTCTTCTCCTTTAGGGTTTGGTGGACGGACACCAGTGGAGGAGAGAGAGGAGATGGCGTGTGGAATTAAGGAGAGAAGAGAGCTTGATGTATCTCAATTGCATAACCCTAGAGAGCAAGGGATGCCTCTCTATTTATAGGGTTTTGGGAGTCCATGGATCACAATCCATGGGACACATCAAATCAATGGATGAGATTGATTTGTGTTTATTTCAATGGTCAAAATTGTTGTCGGTAAAACAACAATTAATAATTTAATTTAGAAAAAATATATTTGATAAATCAAATATAATTCAATCCCAAATCAAATCAATCAAATATGGAGACATATGCATGGAGATTACACTCTCCATGGAGATTGGTAGGATGGCTACCAACTTCCATATAGGACTTGGTAGCCGTCCACCATATCTCATGGTGGAGGCAATCTCATGCAATCTCATGAGATTGCATTACTCCATGAAAATCTCTAAGATTTCTACAACAACTTTTGTTGTAAATTATTCTACAAAAATAATTCATAATTAATTTTGAGAATATTGCAATCTTGCCATTGGAAATGTGTGAATCACATTCACAACCCAAAAAATAATTTACATTTTCAATTAATTATATAATGTGAATCCAGATCACACCAATAATTAATTAACAAATATAAATCATAATAAGCTCTCCCTAATACATTATAAATCACATTTATAATATATTATGAATAATTGGATATTGCTATCTAAATTATTCTTATCCACAATAATTAAATCACATTTAATTAGGCTAATTATCCACATGCATCAAGATAATTAATCACATTTAATTATCAATCTCTCAATGCTTAGATATAATTCAACTATGGAATTATTCTTGAACCCTTTCAAGAATAATGCGCTTTCTCCGCAGATACTTGGAGATAAGGACAGGGTGATTGTATTGTTCCACGTGTAGTGACTTGGATATTGAGATCACATCTCAAATCCAGATCTCATGGACCTCCCACAGATGCTTGATTGAATCAAGGCCGTAGACCTAATCTTCTCATTGCATATGAATCTTATTCAGATCAATGTCCAATACATGAACTAAGATCAGGTCACTTCTCTAGTGAGAGGAGTCACTAAAATCCAAACCTGTTTCATCACTTCCTCGGAATGGAAGCGTCATGGTTATACAATCGTTTATGATCACATCACCCTCACGTATTCCCAACACCTGTACATTCTGCATACTGGAAGATCTATGATGAAACCCAAAGATATAGATCATTTTTATAATGTCTTCTTTAGGGTTCAATCATCAAGTTTCTCAATCTTGGGCATTCGGAATTGGTATCGATCATATGCTTTCCGAAAGCATATAACATACCTTCAAATTCTTGTCATGCTTCCAAAGCATGACGACCATGCATGGTATCTGATCAGCCCCAATACCTCATGAGTGAGCTCATGTCTTCCGGTTCATATGTGAACCTGTATGATCCCTTTGAGAGATCGTATTACTCATATGTCCTTACATGCACACCTGCTCATCGGTGTATAGACCTTGGTTAGGTTATCAACCTATTGGTCTGCCAAATATACATAATCAGACATATAGTAACACATCTGTCTCTGGTAGGAAGATGCATGCCTATGATGTGACAGTATTCAACATAGGTCTTTTGTTATCTCGATCTCGTTAAGTGAACCCTTTGACTTAACTAATCTGACACCTCCGAATCACTATTCCCATGCAGAGGACCTGCATCAAGAGGTCGGTCAGATATCAGCCAAATGAGAAAGGATTGCCATCTCCTACTCATGCTGGAGATCATCACTTAATAATCATTTGATTGTGCTTGATGAGTCCTCTATCTAACTCCTTAGATATTCATGCAAGCACCAACCTCTATGATTCAATCAATGAATCAACAACTGTATGATTATCAAGTTAGCCATGGTACAAAACCCTTATTGTATAGAGGGACCTTATAGTGCATTCATTCATTTAATCTCAGAAAGGAGTGAAAAAACAATCAATAACTTTTATTGACAAATCATTTATTACAATAACATTTATTGCACGATTGGTTCGCCTTGGGCTCACATGGCTATCAATCTCCCACTAGCCCTCAGAACCATTCAGGAACAATCCTTAAACCCATACTTTTTACACGCTGGTCGAAAACCTTCTGTGTTAGAGGTTTGGTAAGAGGATCAGCAATGTTGTCGGTAGAGGCCACCTTGGTGATGATGATATCGCCACGCTTTTGAATCTCCTGAATGATGTGGCATTTCCTTTCCACGTGCTTGCTCTATTGATGTCATCTGGGTTCCTTCGCATGGGAAATGGCTCCTGTGTTATCACAGAGTAGCGGGATGGGAGTATCAGAGGAAACTATGCCAAGCTCCAGGATGAACTTGCGCAACTACACCGCCTCCTTTGTTGCATCTGATGCGGCAATATACTCGGCTTCTGTTGTTGAATCTGCTATAGTGTCCTGCTTCTTGCTTCTCCAGCTCATGACACCACTATTCAGCAGGAATATAAACCCTAATGTCGAGTTTCGATTATAAATATCCGACTAGAAGTCTGAATCTGTATATCCCAAGACTTGGAGATTACCATCTCCATAGACCAAGATGTAATCTTGTGTGTGTCTTAGATATTTGAATATGTTCTTTACTACATTCCAATGTTGCTCTCCATAGCAAGATTGGTAACGACTTACCACTCCCACTGCATGGCTGATGAATCCACGATTCATCATCTCAATATCTTGATCTTAGCAAAATCCCCGAGTAAAATCCCAGAAAAATGTCCATAAAATCCATAAATTAACAAAATAACTCTTGTCAATAAAATACACTAATTATTGTATATTAGATTGTACAAAATGAATTAACAATAAAAAGCCGCAAAAATAAAGGAGTTTTATACTTGTAAATAGCCCAAAACTTCATGTATTTTTAATAATTTCATTTCAACTCCTTTTTTACCTAATTCTTTCTCTAACTTGTTTATAAAAATGTATATAAAAATAAAAAAAATACAAAATAAATTTCACCTCAAATAAATGCTCCTAGATCCCAAAGAGAAAAAGCTGTAAAGTCCAACTTCCAAGCTAAATTCCCGCTCCGTATGAACTCCAAATTCACCAAACTCACTTTTAAAGTTCAAGTTAGAAAATTATCTATCCAACGGAAGTGGTTTCATTAAAATCGGAGCTCATTTGCAAAAGTTGGGTTTTGGGACCTAGATGTACATTGTATATTATGTATATATTCATTCTTTCTTTAATTTTATTTGTATCTTTCTTAATTATTAAAAATAAAAAAATTATACTTGTGTTGCATTTTAATTGTAGTATTTTATTGTATTTTTCCGTTGTAAATATCTCTTATTAAAAAGATAAAAAAAATTACATATTAGAAAAGTAAAAAAATGTGTACATGTTGTTTGTCTTCCCTTGTAAATTGTCCACTATCTATTTTATTCTTTTTTATTGTAATTAAAGTAGACAACTTTATTTTATTTATTTATTTATTTTATTTTACATTCTCTACAATAACCACCAATTCAACTCCATTACTCCACCATATTTTCTAACTTCTAATTCAACTCCACCATTTTATTAACCTCCATCCCACTCCATCTTAATTCTAACTTCCATTTTTCTTCTTCTTTATATACATGCCATTCTCCTCATTTTTGCCTTTGATCCATCTTTATGTGAGGAGAGCCAAGTTCCCAGAGTTGAATCGGTGACAGCGACGCAACCGCGGTCGAGCGAAGACGGCCCTCTCTCCGGTGTGATCCGTTGGCTTTTTGGCCAACATCGCAGCCGCAACCGCGCGCTGCTCGAGCTCATCGTGCGCCGACGATTCGAGCGAAGACCGTGCTCTCGTGAGCACTCCATAGGTGCCCACGTTCATCGTAGGTAATTTTAGTTCATCTTTTCATTATTTTTAACTTTGCAATTTTTTTAGACCATCACACCCACATCCATATACCCACATTTGTTCCATATTATCTGCACCACCATATTTACATTGGATCACATTCCCCATTGCATGTGTTCATTTTCTGTTTAAGAAAACAAAAAAATTTAAAAAAATTAAACAAAAAAATTGTTCACTACATCAGCATTTTCCTACTAAAAAAATAAAAAAAAAAAAAAGAGGAGCCGCAGGTCACGCCCGCCGCCCCTCCTCTTCCCTCCAAGCGGCACCGCCGCCGCCGCCTGACCACCAGGCCACGCCGCCCGCGGTCCACCGCGACCTCCTCCTGTGCCTCACCGCCACCGCCCGTCTCGCGGTCGCACGCAGCCGCGACGCCGACTGCCACCGCCCCTCCGCCAGGCGCGGCCCCATCGCCGCCGCGACCTCCCCATCGCCGTCGCGGCCTTGCAAGCCACGCGTGGCTTTCCCCCGCCGTCCGCCTCCTCCGCGGCGAGCCGCCATAGCCACCCTCGACCCACCCCCGCGTTGGGTTCTTCTTTCCCCTGGAACCTACGAAGAAGAAGGTCCAACTTTCCTTTCTTTTTTTTTTATTATTGTAAAAATTGCATAATTTTCTTTTATAGTTTTTGTAATTACTTTTCAGTCCTTGTTCATGTTTTCTATTGTCAAATTCTAATTTCTATTTTGCACCAAGACCCCTATGTTCCTGCATTGATTTGGACCACGTTTATGCATCTTTATCTTCATTGAAAAATGTTTTCATGTTGAGCAACTAATTCTCTACTTTGTGGATATTTCTTTGTATTTTTGTGGTGTATGGGTAATTAACTAAAATTGTTCAACTGAAAATTTACATAGTTTACCCATTTTGGACTCTTAAAATTATATCTCACACACGGTTGCTCTAAAAAATCCACAAAAATTATATGTGATGCCTTGATATGTGATAAACGTACTTTCCAAATTTCAACTAAAATGGAGATGTCATGTGCCTGAAATAAATTGTAGAGTGTTACTAGTATTTGATTTTTAATTAAATCCACGAACATCCTTTTTGCGAAATTTAAAGTCTCATGTATGACACATGTAAATATCTTTCTGAGATAAATTGCACTCTAATTAATTTGATAACGTGGATTTATTAGGAATTATTTACTCACTATCACTCTGTTTCCACTAAAAAATACATAAAACATTCATATTTTGTCAAAAAATTCCAAAAATATTATTGTAGCTTCCTTGCATCATGTTTTCATTTCAGTAATTTTTTCATAATTTTTGCTAACTATTTGTGTGAGAAATTGCGAAAAACCCCATAAAAAGTGTGTATTTTTCATTATTGCATTTTAACCCCTAAAATTGTAAAAAATATGTTTTGTGTTCATCTCTGGATTAGTATTCTAGGAAAAATATAATTTGGCTAAATTGGACTAATTTGACATTAAAATTAATTTGGCCTTGTTGTGTGTTTTCTTAGTGTTGTAATTCACTTGCATTTGCATTCTTTTTGCATAAAAAATCTAAAAAAATACCGTTTGGATATCTAGATCTTAAATTTGCAAATTAAACCCAAGTTGTTCCTTTGCCTCCCTGAGTTCGACCCCGGACTTGCCCGGGATATAAATTAAAGCCGAGACACTCTTCACGGAGATCTTCTCTCGGTTCTGACCGAATCGCTAAGTACATGTATTACAACGAACACGAATTAAACATCGTATCTAGCGACCTGTCAATGGCAGATATCTGTCCTAGAAGACATCATGGCATACATTAAGCTTCTTACAACTGATGCATAGGGGCATCCAGCCATTGCTTTATTTTCCTCAACAGTTTGAGGAGCCATCCCTTTAGACAGGTGGATACCATGTCTTATGGGGAGGAAACCTTTCTTGGAATTATCCATACGAAATTGTTCAAGAATCTTCTTAATGTACCCATGTTTTGACAATCCCAATATCCTCTTTTCTCGGTTTCTGAACAACTTCAGACCTAAGATGTAAGAGGCTTCTCCAAGATCTTTCATCTCAAAGATATGGGATAGCCAAATTTTCATACTGGTCATCATCCTTGTACCATTCCCAATGATAAGGATGTCATCTACATAAAGCACGATGAACACAATGGCGCTCCCACTAAGCTTCTTGTACACACAAGGTTCATCTGGATTCTGCACAAAATCATAACTCTTTATGGTTTCGTCAAATTTGATGTTCCAGTTACGAGAAGCTTGTTTGAGCCCATAGATGGATTTCTTCAGCTAGCATACTTTGACATCCTCAACTATGAAGCCCTGGGGCTGCTCCATATAGATATCCTCCTCTAGGTATCTATTGAGCAAAGCCGTCTTGATGTCCATCTACTAGATGCTGTAGTCAAGATATGCGGCTATAGCTAGCAGTGTCCTGATGGATTTAAGCATAGCCACAGGAGAGAACGTCTCATCGTAATTGATGCCTTCTCTCTGTGTATAGCCTTTGGCTATGAGCCGTGCCTTGAAAGTCTCTACTTTCCCATCAGGTCCCCTCTTTCTCTTGAAGATCCATTTACACCCAATGGGTTTTACCCTTTTAGGTGGTTCCTCTAGGGTCCATACACCATTCTTATACATGGAGTCAATTTCTGACTTCATTGCTAGCATCCATCCATCCACGTCATGATCCGCGAGTGCTTCATCAAATGAAGCAGGATCATTGTCAGTTTCACTTGACACATGGAATACATACCTTTCAGGTGGTGCAACCACCCTCGAACTTCTTCGAAGAGGTATGGGTGTTTCATCTTTATTTAACTCTTCAGTTTCTGGCTCATGAAGCTCAGAATCCTCAAGGGATTCAATGAGTTCATCTTCTTCACTTTTGTCTTAACCTTTAAGGAAATCATCCTCCAGAAATTTCACACTTCTAGAGACAAAAACCTTTTGGGTCTCAGGGTCATAGAGCTGGTATCCAATACCATCTTTAACATACCCAATGAAGTAACACTCACGAGAGCGAGAGTCTATCTTACTTGTGTCCACGTTCTTCGCATGGACCAAGCAACCCCTAACCCTCAAGTGATTTACACTAGGTTTGGTTCCATACCAAAGCTCATGAGGAGTCTTAGGCACATATTTGCTAGGAATCTTATTCAGGATATATATTGCAGTCTCTACTGCATATCCCCAGAAACTAAGTGGTAAATGTGCTTTTCTCATCATTGAATGGACCATATCCATGATAGTCATGTTGCATCTTTCAACAACACCACTATGTTGGGGAGTTCCAGGAGGGGAGTGAGATGGAGACTATTCCATTCTCTTTAGATATTCCTTGAATTCACATGAGAGATACTCGCCACCTCGATCAGATCGAATCCATTTAATCTTCTTATCAGTTTGGTTCTCAACCAAAGCCTTGAACTCTTTGAACTTTTCAAAGGTTTCAGATTTATGAAGTAATAGGAAGATAAACTCGTATCGTGAATGGTCATCAATAAACGTTAAATAATATCGATACCCATTTCGGGTCGCGGTACTGAAGGGACCACATACATCGGTATGTATTGGGTCAATAATACTTTCGCATCTTATAACCTTGTTACGGAAAGGCATCCTAGTCATTTTACCTCGAATGCAATGTTCGCAAGTAGGTAAAGATTGAACCTACAGAAAATCCAAAGGTCCATCCTTTATCAATCTATTGATCTTATCAACAAATAAATGACCAAGCCTTTAATGCCAAATCACATTTGAATGATTTCCATCCTCCTAGATCTTTTAGGGTTTTTATTCTTAGTGGTAGTAACATTCATGATACATTTATCAATGCATAATTCATAGAATCCATCAGAAGTCAAAATACCATCTGCAATATATTTATCATAACGATTTATGACTAATTTATTACAGAAAAGGAACGAATATCCACTTTTAACAAGTTTAGATACAGATATCAAATTCCTTCTGACTTCAGGTACATAAAGACACTCTTTAAGTACTAAGACTCTATCACTAGATAACGATAGTCGACATGTCCCGACGGTGACTGCTACAACACTTGCATCAGATCCCATCTGGATGATTATCTCCCCTTTTTCCAGATTCTTAGTTTCTTGAAACAAATGCAACAAATTGCATACATGAACAAAAGCATCGGAATCTACAACCCAACTTCCTTCTCGTCCAACGAGAAAACTAGTTTCAATGATGAAAGTAGATTTCATACATGTTGGGACTTTACCTTTGTCCACCGACTTTAGATATCATGGGCAGTTACGCCTCCAGTGCCCTGGCTTCTTGCAGTGGTGACATATGTCGGTTTTCTTTGACGCTATCAATGTGGATGTATTGGAAGATGAGCTAACGCCTTAACTCTTCTTCTTTCTCTTCTGCGCTAGGCCCTTCCGAGAACCTTGCTTCCGACTGTGCTTCCCTTTGACTTGTGCAATCATTGCACAACCAGAGGGACCATCTTTCTTCATTACGTCTTTCGCAGACTTTAATGCATCAAGAAGTCTAGCGCTAGTCAAGTCCAATTTGTTCATGTGGAATGAAACCACAAAATTATTGAAAGACTTGGGCAAAGAGAGCAGAATGAAGTCAGCTTGCATGTCTGCATCCATATTTGCCCCAAGGGTCTCCAACTCAGACAAGTACCCAAACATTTTGAGTACATGTTCTCGGACTGAAGTCCCTTCCTGCATCCTGCAGCGAATGAGTTCTTTCATAATATTGCAATGATGGGTACGGTTTATGTCACCAAACATATCTTTCAGATTCTGCATTATTTCCTGGCATGTGCTCATCTCCACATGTTGCTTCTGAAGAACATTGGAGAGTGAACCCAGGATATAGCATCTAGCCAAGACATGATCTTCATCATACTTGCCATTGTATTGCTTTTCTTCCTTCATTTTAGGGCTTTTATGCTTGTCTTATGTTAGTACGTAACTTATGCGCTCGGCTGAGAGAAAAAGTTCCAAATTACGGATCCAATCTGAATAATTTGGTCCGGTCAACTGGTTGACCTCCAGAAGCCTGCTAAGTGGGTTCATGGACTTCATTTTCTGAAATTAAGATTGCACTATGTTAGAACATATAATTATATATTCAAATTGATAACATTTGATTAAGGCATTTTAAATCAAATTAGTCTTGCTTTGTCAACTTTGAAAGTTCATTAACTTAATCACTTTCAAAGTAAGAGATATACTTACCGTTATATCTCTAGAAAGAACTGGGGTCTCCTCTTTATCTTTGTCACATCCCAATAATATGAGAACTTGTGACACTAATAAAGAGAAGCGTGAACACATTCCTCTTTGCACGTCCAACTTGCATCTCCCAATTCGATCTTTAACACCTGGGCCCACCACCCCAAAGGTGATGTTGACCCGTCATTAATTGAACCAACTGTCAACAGGATTAGTACTTGTTATGTGCAATCCAATATCACACCAATAATATGAGGACCCGATATTGGGGTCACTACGCATACGGCCTTACTCTTTCGAGAAGCAAAGAGTCTGATCCAGATGTGCTTCCATACAAGAGTTGTCACTTTGGATAGGCGTCTCCTATATACAATCCCTAGCGACGGAACCCTTCGCCTTGACAGGAGACCATGGATGTTACTTATGTGATCCTTTACCTCATATTCAAATTTTAATTAATTATCATGAATCATTGATGAGCCGGAAATCCACCCCTTTAAGAGCGCAGGATTAGCACTCGGAAGTCATCGCAGCTGGGCTGGATTTCATCTGTCAAAGACCATCTAATTGCTATGTCAAATAGAATTAAATGGTCATGAATTTATATTTTACTTGGTAAGTAATCAAGGTCGAACTTAGGGACACGAGCCTCTCTCGTGATATTCAGACTTTTATTGATTTTATTAGGTGTTGAGTTAGTGAACCATAGGTAAAACAGTGCACGAAGACAAGACAATGCATCTAATAAGCATGAATCTATGCATTATTTTATTTTATTTTTAATCATGCACTTAGATGTAATCAAATGCAATGCAAATATGCCTGGATGAAACAAATACTTTAGCCAATTAATTATAAGTCAAATCAAGGTCAAATACTAAAGCTATTTTCATTCATGTAAAAATTAGGCATGAGAAGCATTGAAATCAATACACTTAGCCAATAAAATAACACATCAAATTTCATAGCGTCAAATCTGAAAGCAAGCATGCCATAGAGAAGACAATGAAAAGAGCTTCAAAACGCCACTGAAATCAACTCAATCGGAGCACGGATGCTCAAGATATTCACGAGTGAAGACATGGGCATAAATGCAAGAAAACATGAAAGATAACTACAAACAGGTCCCTTGGAGGGACTAAAATGCAAATAAAAGAAAGTTCGAGACCTTCCTTATAAATAACCCACATACACAGGGGTATTTTTGCAACTATGAAAACCCCTGAAGGTATAAATGTAAAATACCCACTATGGACGTGGTCGGCACATGATTCCAGGACCTATCTGCAAATTTAAAGAAATCGGTGGGCCTCTGTGCAATTTGCCCACATGGCACGTGATGTGCATGCGCTCTCCAGGTTCGGTAGACTTCTTGGCTCGGAGGAGGCTCGTTGTAGCTTCGGCAAGGCTCAGGAGCTGGCTCTGGTTCGATGTAGTCACGGAGAAGCTCGAAGTGCTGGGGAGGTTCGGGACAGGCCCGGGGCATCCAAGCCTGCGGATCTGGTGCTGCGGCTCGGAGAAGGTTCGAGGCTGACACGTGGCCGATCGAAACCCATCTGATCTCAAGGATCGAATGGTACCTGGAGGATGCGTTAGTTGGCGACGTGGATGCTCTTGCACCATTGGATGAGCTCCGGAGAGGAGCATCCAACGGTGCCTGTGCCTTCATCCTCAGCTTCAATAGGCGGCAGAACCAGGACTCCGTTGAAGTGGTCCCAGCTCTGTCGCTCTCCTATGATGTCGATGAAGCTCGTCAGCTGATCCTGATTGGTTGGCGATGGAGCTCAAGGTGTGGGCGAGCCGCGGCTATACGTGGAGAAGGCTCTAGTAGCTCCGATGGTGGAGATGGCGCTCGCCAAGATAACTATGGTGAGTCCTCCGATCATTGAATAATGTAGAGTACCTGCAGCATTAGTGCCACAGCCGAAGCATGGCGACGTGAAGGTGAGTGAAGTGGGGAGCTCTGTGAACGAAGAAGGCGGTAGCTCAGAGCTCCTCCGCCGTGGAGGGCGGAGAAGTTGGGTCGGATGCGTTATGGGTGTGAAGGAAGAAGAAGGTGAATGAAAGGTAGCGCGTGAAAGGTGGAGGTGAGGCGGAGCTCGAGGGGGGATCAGAATATGGTGGAAGTGCCGGAGAAAGCCTAGGTAATTCAATGAAAATCAAAGAAAATACACAGGAGGTCGAAGGAAGCTTACCTGAGAAAAGGGCGGTCGTCGGTGGCTTGGACTGAGTGACGGTGGCACTCCGGTCATCGCTGGACTCCCCCAGCCATGGGGAGCAGCTTGGCGGGGTTCAACCACCGCAGTCCTGGCCTACCATGGCTAGGGGATGACACTGGAGAGAATCACCGTCTTCGCGCTCCTCGCCGCCCCATCGCTATCACCGGGGGGCAGAGGCTTGCTGGGTGACTCCTCGCGTAAAGGTGGACAACCGATCTAAGGCAGCTAGGAAGATGTATTTGAAGGGTGGATGTGTAGGTTTCGGGTGAGGGCGATGTGGTTTGGGTGGTGATTTCGGGGTAGTGGAGAGGATGACGTGGGATGAGTGGTGGCTCGCGAGGATGAGGAATGATGGGGGAATGTCGTGGGGGTGTTGGCAAATGGAGATGGTGATCGAGATGACGGGGAAAATGAGAAGGGGGAAGGTGGTCAGCGAGCCGGCGATCGTGGGAGAGAGAAGGGGTTCGAGGTAGATGACGGTGTTTTAGCCGTTGGATATTGAGATCCAACGGCCGACAGGCGAGCGCTAAAGAGCAGATGCGATTTGATCTCGGGCGACGCGATCAAAGGGTGAGTGGCGCGCCACGTGTTGTGTTAAAAACTCAGCGCTAGCGGGCGTCCCAGATCTCAGATGGAGGACGATCGGAGGGGCGTTATTTGACGCGGAGAAGCGGATGGGATGGAGCAGCCTGGAAGTGATCGTGAGGTTCACAAGATGCCACGTGGCATAAGGAGGGAAAGGCAGGAACCATCGGCCTAGATGCGATCAGTGCTTTGATCGGATGGTGGATATCACAACGGCAATGGACGGTGGAGATCAAGAGAGAGGAAGTGGATCAGACGACAGCTGGAATCAGGCGATGTGGCACAAGGAGATGCGGCCACGTGGCTCAACCAGGATGAGCCGCGTGGCCCAATCAGATTATTACGACAAATAATGGGAAAAATGAAGGGTAAAACGACCGAATTTGGAAAAACTAAAAACTATAAAGTTGTAGATCTCGATGAGTTCTACAAGTTTCATGTTGACCAAAAATGAAGAAGATGTCAAACAAAGGCACAAAATATTTTTTGAGGGTATTTTTTAGGCTAAAAACACCATGATTTTTAATTTTGTTATTTTTTTGGGTTTTTACTTTATTCAATGACTTGAAAATTACAAGACTTTACCTGGTTTTTATTGACACACATTTAAGCAAGGGGGTTAAAATAAGCAAATTAAGATGATGAAATCGAGTTCCATCACCCCCTATACTTAAACTATGCTCGTCTCCGAGCATCAAAGAGAATGAATAAACTGGATTAACCCCCTTGTGCATGTGCGTACTGGATCCGATCCGTTCAAGTCCACTCAACTTTAGAGGTCCAAAATTTTAGAGCTCAACCCAGCCTTAATCAAGAGGCACCCAATTACTCTAATTATCCAGACTCTCTTTGATGTACATATAAACTATGGGTATGGCATTTAGTGTTGACTGCGTTCACGAGAGTAGAGTCAAAACCTCACCCAAGGTCTTGGTCCGAGAAACTCTCCTGAGGACCTAATCCTCAACACCAGGGAATAAATCAAATCTTGCGTTCAGTCCACCATCTCTATAGTTGTCATACTTGAAAATGTAGATGGAAGGCCAGTAATGGAGGGCATGGGATTGTGTCATTTATTCTCTCCCTCCCATTCGAACAAGGATTCTCTTTTAGTGCCTTATTACACAACACATTTTTTGGTGTTGATCAGTGCATCCGTCAAGAGAAGTTGGAGCCGTCTGTACTTGTTTTCCTGGGAATACACCAGGGTGTGTCTTTTTTGAGTACCTATCGTACCTTCTACACCCAGACTTGTAGCATTTACGATGCAGAGCCCTTTTTTAGTGCTAGCCCGACTCCTGGTCTTAATAGCGGTGGTTCAAGTGGACACTTTGAAATGGTTGGGAGCGCTCGCCTTTGGTAGAAGCTCTTTGATATTTGACTTTGTGGAATGAGAGCTTTTCTTTGACATTTCATTGATTTGTAGTATTCTTTGGCTAGCTCTACTGCTTTTACCAAGAGTTGGCGTACACTGATCAACATTTTTATTTATCTCACACCCTGGCACTTAGGTCAATGTCAAGAGATTTGTATAAGAACCAAGTTCTTATACTGGCTAAAGTTGCTGACACTCAAGTTTCATGAAGCCTCCAAAGATTTTATCCCATCCTCGAGCATCATTAGATCAAGTCCAAACTTGAATCCCTCATCCCAGTCCCTCAAGTGAAGAGTTAACTCATCTCATCGAAACTGCAGTTGTGCATGTGATGTGCTGATCATATTCTTATGCTCGAATACTAAGCATGCAATAAAGCACGCAAATCTAGAAATCTATGGGAATGTGGATGATCAAGTCTAAGACCCTGATGGCTAAGGCTGATTAACCTAGAATCTCAAGTCCTCATAAATCAAGCTTTCTTGAACATTTCAGATCATGGGTGGAAGTGTGAATGTAGAGGATTAATCCAACTCCTTCATTTAAAAACACATTATTTATTTATTTAAGTTTTTTTAGCCTCAAGAGACATTATGATTGCCTAAACTCAATTAAGTAGATGCATCTGCATTCAGCCAGTATGGGTGTAAGTACAGGCCGGAGCCCGTTGCTTGAGGACGGGGCCTTACGCGATGTCCTCTAAACCACCCACTCTGCTAAGGGCGAACCCTCACTGAACACGACTACTTATTTGGGCTTAGTAGTCACTAATGACTCTTAAAGGATTTTTGGATTTTCTCCTTTTTGTGGATTTTTAATTAAAGGTTAGAACACTGGTTAGACTCAACTTTCTTTGAAAAGAGAAAGAAATTTTCAATACCATGTCACACAAATAAAAATTTTCAAAATATTTTCAAAAGATTTTTCAAAATAAGGGAAACTCATTTTTCAAATCATTTTCAAAAATATTTTTTTATAAATATAGTGTAACATAATATAGAAAAAGCCTTGAAAACAATAGAGTCTACTTAGTTCGAAGGATTTTACTTTAGCCAAAAAGTTTTAAATTTTTCAAATTATTCAGATTATAGCTAAAGTAAATATACTGTATATACAGTATACCCCCCTATACATAAACTTTGCTATGTCCTCATAACACTAGATGATACAAGTCCATAGGTTCATTTAAATATAGAGAAATATACGGGAACTAAGGAGAGCTCCCCCACACTTAGGTTAGAAATAACCTAAGTATAAAGGCAAGGAAAGATGAGTAGAGAAAATCACAGGGACTCGGGTCCCCCCTATACTTAGGCTGAGAGTAGCCTAAGTATAAAGATGGAGATTTGATGTTGGAAGAGATCCGAGGTGAATGAAGAAGATGTATGGATACACAAATGAGTGAATGAATCTGCGGAAATTTAATGGAGTATCTAAGGCTCTAGGGAGGGTGTCGGAGCAAACATGGCTCAAACAAGCATACAACACACTTCAATTTCATCAACTCACACATGAAACCAAAATATGTTGGTTTATTATCTGGTCGGTTTTATTGGTGATTAAAACATTATATCTTTACGTGGAAAAAATGTTAAGTATAATCAATTGCGTAATCGAGGGTATTGCTCTCCCAAAACAATATTTTACTCCATTTTAGATTGACTTGCAATTAACAGTCCCAATTATTTTGCTTAAGGTTGTCACTGAATTAAGGTGAGCACATAAATCAAGAAATCATCATCTACCATTCATTCCCATTTTCCATTAACCTAGGTGATCAAGCTAGGAGGGGAAATCGAGAAAAACCATGTAATCGATAAAAACCATGATCTAGGCTAAGCGAGAAATCATGCAGTGCCTTGGCGAAAAGTAAAAAGTTGGACTATTTTGAAAACCAAAATAATGTATGCAAGTCGATTGAAATCCGCACCTAACATGCTTCTATTAGCGGGGAAGAATGTCTTTTAAATTTGGCTAAGTAAAGCAAGGCTATGTGCGTCTTTTATTAATGTTTGTCCTACCTACGAGCAAACACGTAAAAATTGAAACGATGAAATACGCTCGAAGAGACGCGTGCCTGGTCCTAAGTCGACACTCAAGTGGGGACGATCCCCACACAACCACATATGATCGTTCATTTACAATCACGAGTCTTCGATCGAAGACCGCTATAAAGACGATTATTACATGATGCAAAAACACATATTATTTTTTTTTTTCAACTTGCTCCAAGCATGCTTCTGCGGATCCTCATAGCAGGAAGCACCTGCTCCTCGCCTCCTTGAACATCAAGGGCCATGTCACAAAAGCAAAGATTAGAGATCGATCGAGAAGAAAAATTTTACGATGCAAGATAAATGAACAAATTGACCTATATAAAAGAAACACTTGATTAAATAAATAAAAATCCAAATAATACAAGAAATGAGTCGTGTCCTCAGCAACGGCGCCATTTGAGGAGCAGGAAATCCACCCCTTTAAGAGAGCGGGATTAGCACTCAGAAGTCATCGAAGCCGGGCTAGATTCGATCCATTAAAGACCATCTAATTGTTAAGTCAAATAGAATCAAATGGTCATGAATTTATATTTTACTTGGTAAGTAACCAAGGTCGAACTCAGGGACACGAGCCTCTCTCGTGATATTCAGACTTTTATTGATTTTATTAGGTGTTGAGTTAGAGAACCATAGGTCAAAAAGTGCACAAAGACAAGACAATGCATCAAATAAACATGAATCTATGCATTTTTTTATTTTATTTTTAATCATGCACTTAGATGCAATTAAATGCAATGCAAATATGCCCGGATGAAACAAATACTCGAGCCAATTAATTATAAGTCAAATCAGGGTCAAATACTAAAGCAATTTTCATTCATGTAAAAATTAGGCATGAGAAGCATTGAAATCAAGACACTTAGCCAATAAAATAACACATCAAATTTCATAGCATCAAATCTGAAAGACAAACATCCATAAAGAAGACAATGAAAAGTGCTTCAAAACGCCACTGAAATCGACTCAATCGGAGCTCGGATGCTCAAGATATTCACGAGTGAAGCTAGGGGCATAAACACAAGAAAACATGAAAGATAACTACAAATAGGTATCTGGGAGGGACTAAAATGCAAATAAAATAAAGTTCGGGACCTTCCCTATAAATAACCAACACGCATAGGGGTATTTTTGCAATTATGAAAACCCACGAGGGTATAAATGCAAAATACCCACTATGCACATGGTCAGCACGTGATTCCAGGACCTATCTGCAAATTTGAAGAAATCGGTGGCCTCTGTGCAATTTTCCCAGATGGCACGTGATGTGCACGCGCTCTCCAAGCTCGGTAGAATTCTAGGCTCGGAGGAGGCTCGTTGTAGCTTCGGCAAGGCTCGGGAGATGGCTCTGGTTCGATGCAGGCACGGAGAAGCTCGAAGCGCTGGGGAGGTTTGGGATAGGCTCGAGGCGTCCAAGCCTGCGAGTCTGTGTTGCGGCTCGAAGAAGGTCCGAGGCTGACACGTGGCCGATCGAAATTGTCAGATCTCAAGGATCCGACGGTACCTGGAGGATGCGTTAGTTGGCGACGTGGACGCTCCTGCACCATTGGATGAGATCCGAAGAGGAGCATCCAATGGTGTCTGTGCCTTCGTCCTCAGCTTCAACATGCGGCGGAACCGGGACTCCGGTGAAGTGGTCCCAGCTCCGCTGCTCTCCTATGACGTCGATGAAGCTCATCAGCTAGTCCTGATTGGTCGGCGATGGAGCTCAAGGTCTGTGCGAGCGGCGGCTATACGTGGAGAAGGCTCTAGTAGCTCCGTTGGTGGAGATGGCGCTCGCCAAGATAACTCTGGCGAGTCCTCCGATTATTGAATAATGTAGAGTACCTGCAGCGTTAGTGCCATAGTCGAAGCGTGAAGACGTGAAGGTGAGTGAAGTGGGGTGCTCTATGAACGAAGAATGTGGTAGCTCAGTGCTCCTCCATCGTAGAAGGCAAAGAAGTTGGGTCGGATGCATTCTGAGGTTTGGAGGAAGAAGAAGGTGAAGGAAGGTAGTGCGTGAAAGGTGGATGTGAGGTGGAGCTCGAGGGGGGATTAGAAGATGGTGGAAGTGTCGGAGAAAGCCTAGGTAATTCAAAGAAAATCAAAGAAAATACACAGGAGGTCGAAGGAAGCTTACCTGAGAAGAGGGCAATCTTCGACGGCTTGGGCTGAGTGAGGGCACTCCGTTCATCGCTGGACACCCCCAGCAATGGGGAGCAGCTTGTCGAGGTTCAACCACCGCTGTCCTGGCCTACCATGGCCAGGGGTCGACACCGGAGAGAATCACCATCTTCGCGCTCCTTGTCGCCCCCTCGTTGTCACCGGGGGGCAGAGGCTTGCTAGGTGACTCCTCATGTAAAGGTGGACAATCGATCTGAGGCGGCTGGGACGATGTATTTGAAGGGCGGATGTGGAGGTTTCGGGTGAGGGAAACATGGTTTGGGTGGTGATTTCGGGGTAGTGGAGAGGACGACGTGGGATGAGTGGTGGCTCGCGAGGATGAGGGATCATGGGGGAATGTCGTGGGGGTGTTGGCGAATGGAGATGGTGACCGAGATGACGGGTAAAATGAAAAAGGGGAAGGTGTTCAGCGAGCTGGTGATCGAGGGAGAGAGAAGGGGTCCGAGGTAGATGATGGTGTTTTAGCCTTTGGATCTTGAGATCCAACGGCCGACAGACGAGCGCTAAAAAGCAGCTGCGATTTAATCTCGGGCGACGCGATCGAAGGTGAGTGGCGCGCCACGTGTTGTGTTAAGAACTCAGTGCTAGCGGGCGGCCCAGATCTTAGATGGAGGGCAATCGGAGGGTCGTTATTTGACACGGAGAAGTGGTTGGGATGGAGCAGCCTGGAAGTGATCGTGAGGTTCACAAGCTGCCACGTGGCATAAGGAGGGAAAGGCGGGAACCATCGGCCTGGATGCGATGAGTGCTTTGATTGGATGGTGGATATCACAGCGGTAGTGGACGATGGAGATCAAGAGAGAGGAAGTGGATCGGGCGGCAGTTGGAATCAGGCGACGTGGCGCGAGGAGATGCGGCCACGTAGCTCAACCAGAATGAGCCACGTGGCCCAATTAGATTATTGCAACAAATAATTGAATAAATGAAGGGTAAAACCACTGAATTTGGAAAAAGTCAAAACATGAAATTGTAGATCTCAAAGAGAACTATAAGTTTCATGTTGGCCAAAAAGGGAGAAGAGGTCAAATAAAGGCACAAAATATTTTTGAGGGTATTTTTAAGGCTAAAAACACCATGATTTTTAATTTTGTTATTTTTTTGTGTTTTTAATTTATTCTATGACTTTGATAATTACAAGACTTTATCTGATTTTTATTGACACAAATTTAAGCAAGGGGGTTAAAATAGGCAAATTAAGATGATGAAATCGAGTTTCATCAATCATATTCATATAATTAATTCTTCAAAGGAAAATACACATCTATTTATAATAGAGTGTTTTTAATTGGATATATTTAATGTAATCACATTAAATCCATTATCAATCCAATTTAATCAACAAACCTGATTTTTACTTGAATATATATGGTATTATCTCAGAGTACGTATTAATTCAAATTTTAATAATTAGAAAAAATACACCTTGATTTCTCCGGCATTATCGAGTCCCTACCCGCTTTCATGGCCAGTACTGACGGGAGTGGGATAGTTCGCACACGGTGAAACCTACTACCCTGATGCTCCCCGACTAGACACCATATACACCTAAGGAAAGGATAATGCTAATTAGATCATTGTGTACTTGAGATGATCATCGGTTCTTCAACCGAAATTATACCATATAGTAGTAATCAAAGCAATTTTGATTCTAAGGAAATTTGCTAAACAAATTTCCAATCCTATTTAAGCAAGTTGTTTGTTAATTGTGTATCCAATTATAATCTAGATCAAATTTAATTAATTTATTGGTTGAGGTCATGTCAATTAAGGAAATAATCATCACTAAATATTTCTCAAATATTTTCCATGATTATTTCAGAAAATTAACAATTAATTTCACTTATTGATAATCACATGGTTCTTGATTAGGAATGTAATTTCAGGAGTGACCCCTACTTACTAAAATTAACATATATCAATCAAATCAAATCCAAATTATGCAAAATCAGTTCCCAAAGATTTCTAATTTGATTTATGACAGAAAGTGATATTTCACGCATTTCTAGGGGCATCAAAATAGTAATAAACTCCTTAATCATGTTAAGATTCGCAGTTCCCGTAACTGTGGATACATGTTCATTAAAAAGACCATATCTCGAGCAAACGGAATCCAAATTACATAAAATCAGATCCTATGGTTTCCTTATTTAATGGGGAACAAAATCTTAATTCGTGTTTAAACATTTTAAACAGGGTCAAAATTATTCACTAAATAGATGTGCGAAAATGAAATGCGATGAAAACTTTTGCAACCTTAACGAACCCAAGTCGTCCTAGGTTTACGGATCGTATCCAAAACCTTCGACCTAAGGATCTGATACCACTTAAAGGATATGAGATAATCCTCAAGCACATAATGGAAGCGTAAGCACCGTATCATATATGATGAAGAACGACTAGTCGGACTAGTTGTTCTATGCAACGGAATTTAAAAAAAAATCATATGATGAAACCACATGATCCAAGAATGATTCTCAGATCGTTTCATCCAAAAACACATCAACTATATAGGATTTCCTCTTGTAGCATGATTGGTCGAGTCTCTACAAAAAGAGACCTCCTGTCTCAAGTCTGATCTTCAAAGAAGATGCTTGTGAGGGGGGATGAGTGGTGTGATCCTCATAATCGAAGATGTTGATACAAGCGCGGGAACTCCTAATCTCGTCGCATGAGATCAAACACCTTCTTCGTGAGCAAAGCACTCCAAAGAAGATTGAGAACCGAGAAATGTCGAGGCAGCGACGCAGTGGCGAAGCGACGACAAGTCTTCTCCTCTAGGGTTTGGTGGACGACCACCAATAGAGGAGAGAGAGGAGATGGCATGTGGAATTGAGAGAAGAGAGCTTGATGTATCTCAATTGCATAACCCTAGAGAGCAAGGGATGCCTATCTATTTATAGGGTTTGGGAGTCCATGGATCACAATACATGGGACACATCAAATCAATGGATGAGATTGATTTGTGTTTATTTCAATGGTCAAGATTGTTGTTGGTAAAACACAACAACTAATAATTTAATTTAGATTAAATATATTTGATAAATCAAATATAATTCAATCACAAATCAAATCAATCAAATATGGAGACATATGCATGGAGATTACATCTCCCCATGGAGATTGGTAGGACGGCTACCAACTTCTATATATGACTTGGTAGTCGTCCACCATATCTCGTGGTGGAGGCAATCTCATGAGATTGCATTACACCATGAAAATCTCCAAGATTTTTACAACAAGTTTTGTTGTAAATTATTCTACAGAAATAATTCATAATTAATTTTGAGAATATTGCAATCTTTCCATTGGAAATTTGTGAATCACATTCACAACCCAAAAAAAATTTACAATTTTAATTAATTATACAATGTGAATCCAATTCACACCAATAATTAATTAACAAATATAAATCATAATAAGCTCTCTCTAATACATTATAAATCACATTTATAATATATTATGAATAATTAGATATTGCTATCCACGCTATTCTTATCCACAATAATTAAATCACATTTAATTATAATGGATAATTATCCACATGCATCAAGATAAATAAATCACATATAATTATCAATCTCTCAATACATAGATATAATCCAAATATGGAATTATTCTTGAACTCTTTCAAGAATAATGCGCTTTCTCCGCAGATACTTGGAGATAAGGACAGGGCGACTATATTGTTCCACGTATAGTGACTTGGATATTGGGATCACATCTCAAATTCAGATCTCATGGACCTCCCACAGATGCTTGATTGAATCAAGATAGTAGACCTAATCTTCTCATTGCATCTGAATCTTATTCAGATCAATGTCCAATACATAGACTAAGAAGGTCGCTTCTCTACTGAGAGGAGTCACTAAAATCCAAACATGTTTCATCACTCCCTCGAAATGGAAGCGTCATGGTTATACAATCGTTTATGATCACATCACCCTCAGATATTCCCAATACCTGTACATCCCGCATACTGGAAGACCTATGATGAAACCCAAAGATATAGATCAATTTTATATTGTCTTCTTTAGGGTTTAATCATCAAGTTTCTCAATCTTGGTCAATGCGAATTGATATCGATCATTGGCTTTCCCAAAGTGTATATCAAGAAAATCCAAAAATCAAGAAGAATTTATGAAATCAATAAAAAAATAATTAGAGAGAAAATTAACGAAAACGGTAAACATGAAAATTGTAGATCTCGATGAGATATACAACTTTCATGCAGAAGTCAAAGAGATCATAGGTCATTTGTACATAGATAAAATTAAATACTTAATAAAACAATATAAATCAGTTTTCTTTTATTTTTCTTTTATTTATTTTTTTTGTATCTTTATTTTGTTTTGTTTTAATTTATTTATGTACAATATTATTCTAATTTTTATTTTATTTTTAATGAGGAATAAAAATATAAAATATTAGCACAACAATAATGTTATATTAATATATGTTAAATAATGTCAGTTATATACAACACACTGAATAATAATTAGTTCTAATTAGTCAATGAATTTTGTTTATTAAATTGAGCAAGATAGATAATATTAGTGATTATTTTTTATAAATACGAGATTTATTGGACTACAATAAGAATATACTCATATCCATGACTAATGGGAAATGAGACCATAAATTCAATGCCCATGCATCAAATACATCTGAAATTTGAATATACTTCAAGGGCATTATGCCTCACATTCTGGTGGTTCCTCCCGTCTCCTGACAGTCAGTACACTTTTTTCACAAAATCTTCTGCATCCTTAAAGAGAGTCGGCCACCAGAGGACACATTGTAGCACTTTTGCTACCGTACGCTTTCCAGAGTGGTCTCCTCCTGATTCTAGTGCATGGCAATGCTCAATAACACTGTGAGCTTCTAATGAATCTCCATTTCATCACCTTTATCTATCATTTTGGCATTAAAAACCATATCTAAATGCATGTAAATAGCACTATTTGGTACAAATTAAAATTCATTATTTATACCATTTATTGCATATAAAATATAGTTTTTAATGCCAAAATTATAGAATAATGAAAATAAAATAAAATGAATAAAATGACAAAAGCATTTTATGACCCTAAACCCTGATACCTAGGCATCTTGATGACTGGGTTGACAAGGAATAAAGTAGGAGGAGATAGGGGTCAAAAACACAAATAAAACCCTCACTTATATTCTTCAATAATTCATTTTTAGGAACTATTTTACTCTTAATTATTATACCTCAAATAAAGAAACTTTGTACATGAATGTTGTAGAAAATAGTATATAGAAACATACAAAATTGATTTCACACAAAAATAATATATAGTGTACATTTTATACTCTAAATAAAAAGCCAAAACCCAAACTTCCCAGACCCATATCTTCTACATATGAATCCAAAATGTACCAAAATCACTTGTATATAACTTCTAATAATCTATTTAATGAAGGTGGTTTCATTTAATTTCGAATTAAGATGCAAAAGTCAGGTTTTGGACCCCTATTGTACAATATGCCTAAATAAAATATTCATTTAAATTATTCTTTATAATTTTGTGATTTTATATTTTTATTATTTTGAAAATATTATTTTTAATATATGTACATATATAGAATAAAATAAAACCATAAAGAATACAATAAATAAAATAATGTATAAAAATACATAGATGAAATACATATACCTATTATACTTATATAATGTATACCTCTATATATTTAAGTGTACATATTACAACAGAAAATAAAATAAAAATATAAATATGTAAATAAAAATAATTTATAAATATAAAATATGAAAATAAAATAATAAAATCAAAAATACATAATAAAAATAAAATATACAACACAAAGATAAATACACATATATATAAAACCCTAAAAAGTAACTTGTAAAAAAATAACTTGTAAAAATAAATAAAAATCATATTAAAATAATACAGAAAATAATAAAAAAAATTATTTTATAATCTAAATTTAATTAATTCATTTACTATTTATTAATGAATTTATAATAATTTTCAGGTTGCCTTTTTTCTGGTTGGTCCACGTGGACCAAGCAGGGGGAGTCAAGAGTTGACCCCTGTCAACTCTTCTCCCCAGGCGTGTAGGTTTGTTAGAACCTCGTTTTGACCTGTTTGCTTCCTTTTTCTTCATCGATGTGATCATCGATTTGGAGAGATTCCTCGACGATTTTTTCTCCTCGATCTACCCTCTTTCACGTGCCCTTGAGGCCTTAAGGATTGAATGGCTGCATCAGCCGCTTCACCTCGTTCTTTCCCCTCTGCCTATCACATGTACAAAACCTTGCCTCCTCCTCCTCTTCGAATTTGGTTCCCTTTTCTCCATTCTTAGCACCTCGAACCTGTTTAGACACCTTCAGTGAGGTGACAGCTTGTTGTAGTGAGGTTCACAACGAGGAGGAGCATCGAGGGAGGAGTTCCCAACCATCTTCGACCACCTTGGCCATCGATGTACTATCTCGTGGCTTCCTGCCATTTAAGGTTCATTTCTTTAGCTCTTTAGATAGACATTAGCTTTAGGTTTTGTTTTATGTTTTTATTTCATGCTTCGGTGTTTGTTTAGTTTAGGAATTAGATCTAAAACCTCGCCGGAGCTCTAGAGCTGCGGCCACTATCGGTAACTATCGTACACCTTGTTTCCGACCTCCATTGCCATCCCACTTCCTTCCCCTTCGATTCTCCACCGTGCTCCACCTCCCATCCACCTAGATCGCTCCTCGATTTGGTCCCTCGAGGTTAACTCCGTCACCTCTCCTAAGACCTTTTCTCTTCACCACCATTCCCACTATCATCCTTGCCAACAACAGCCTAGTCGCTTCCCTGAAGCCCCTCCTTCCTTCTCTTGAAGGTACAACACCTCAAAGGGGCCATTTGAGGCCTAGAATCTTCGTGCATCTACTCCAAGGACCTCTGTAGCACCTTCAATCTCCACGGTTCATTCAATGAGATCAGGACCTATTTGAGGTTCCTAGGAGTTTCATCGAGGTAGTAGGAGCGAGTAGAGACCTTCGGTTGTGCAGGAGGACATTGGTGGAGTAATCGGCATCGGATTCAAACTAGCCCACCGCGAGTTCTTCAGGTATTCATCCAGCATCCTTCGAGCCATCGGATCATGAGTTGCTGCTAGATCAAGCAGCTATGATTAGATTGAGCAAGCCTCCAATGTCTGATCTCCATTGGATATCAAATCCAGTATGTTGCTGCATGAACCGGTATCGTGCATTCTAAGGATGCCACGTGTTCAAGTCAATCATCAAGAGCCGTCCAATCGTGCATTAAGTGGGTGTAATTTGCATTCTATGCCCCCAAATTTTGTAGCATTCCTAGTTAGTACTATAATATTTTTAATTAGTTTAAATTTTTTGTAATAATTGCACAAGGAACCATGAGCTTTATTGTAATTATAATTTGGTCCGGTCCACGTCACCTCACGTGTGGTCCCACGTTGCATATAAACCCTCGTGGGTTTGGTAATCTGCATTTAGTCTAGAAACTTTAAATATTAGTTATAATATTTTTGGAATTTTGAAGAAATAACCTTTCATTTATTTTTAATTGCATATATGCCATTCCTAGTTCATTAATTTTGTGTTAGTTTTTCATTTATTAAAAATATCATTAAAGCTCCAAAAAATTCTCAAGAAAAAGGATTAAGTGCCTGCTTATTTGTAGTTTAAAGTCATGTTTTTATTATTGCATTTTAGGAAATATAAGTATTTATTAAAAATCAAAAGAGTATGTTTTGGTCCCTATTTGAATTAAAAATTATTAAAAAAATATAAAATCTTCTTGAAAAATTCGAAAAAAAATGTATTTTGTTTATTTTAGTATTTCCTAAATCTAGATCAAACATCCCTATAAATAGAAAAATAAAAAGATAGTGAAATTAAAAAGCTTTAAAACCCTTTATAAAAATATAAAAAAATCATAAAAAATTCAAAAAATACTCATTTCTGTTCTGTAATTTTTCTTTTATTATATATTATTAATAAAAAATAATTTTGGAAAATTTTATCTTCATTTAGTATTTTGAAAGTCCAAATTCGGCCTATTTTTTAATCCTTATTTTGAGATATTCGTGACTTTAGAAATATTTAAAAAAAAACAAAAAATCCCCAAAAATACAAAAAAGTAGAAAGTTATATAAAACTAAAATAAATTTTATTTCCTATTTTTATTATTTTTATTAGTGTCTATAAATATATTATCATATATTGTATATATAGATTTATATATTTTTATATTATATATTTAAAAACCAAAAGAAATTAAAACTCAGATAATATAAAAAAAGAAAATGAAAATTATGAAACTAAATACAATAAAAATTCAAAAAAATAAATCCAAAAATATAAAAATTAAAAACCACACAAAAAACTTAGATAAGAAGATAAAGACAAAGTTTGCGCATTTATTTGCACGATCTATCACATTTGCTCCGTGTGTTCGATACACTTCACATACTTAAACCTATACACACATTTGTAGAGTTATAATAAATTTTAACTCCACACCTTATTTTTCATTGCTATATTTATATTGTGGGTTAATTGTTGATTAAATCAGGGTTTCGTGAGTGGTCACCTCAGTGACACTTTTGCCTTCGCTTTTCAGTTAGGATAATTTTTAGACCCTCCCAAAATCTTGTTCATCAACTTCCTCCCGAGGAATGCACCTCCTCCAGGTGTAATCTACCCCCTCATGAAAGAGATATGGATCCTCCCACTGTTAGAAATGAATATCCGACAAAAATTTACCGACTTTCAGCTTTGGTCAATCTTGTGGAGTTTTCTAGGAAACAAGATAATCCACAATATCAATGAACTAGGGGAGTGATGTGACTGACATAATGTCTTAATCTCGAAAGGTTTTTGTGATTGGCAATAAGCTCTGTTCAGGAATGTCATACTCTAGTAATCTTGACAAATGATCTGCCACCACATTTTTAACTCCATGTTTATCAAATATTTTAAGATTGAATTCCTAGAGTAAAAGGATCCATCTGATCAGCCTTGGTTTGGCATCCTTCTTAGCTTGCAAGTTCCTGATGGCAGAGTGGTCTATGGTACACAATTAGTTTGAATCCAAGTAAATGAGATATAAACTTCTCTAGGGTGAAGACGACCGTTTGCAAATGGAAGATTATCTCTCCTCTATCCTAGAACAGAGTCAATGGCATAATCTAAAGTGTCTGTCATGATCTCAAATGGTAGAGACCAATCTGGCGGTTGCAAACAAGGGCCTGAGTAATCAGATCATTCAATTGATTAAAGGCTTTGATGACTCTGGAATCTAGAATAAAATCGACATCCTTGCCTAGAAGCTCGGTCAGCGATCGGGCAATCTTGTTGAAATCTTTAATTAATCAACTACAAATCCCAAATGCCCAACGAAGGACCGGACTTGCTTCCAATTTGTAGTTGGATCTAGTGTTGAAACGACCTCCACCTTTACAGGATCGACCTCCATGCCATGTTTGGATATGGAATGGCCTAGCACAATCCCTTCAGTCACCATGAAATGGCTTTTTTCCCACGAGAGCACCAAGTTGACTTCATAGCATCTTTTCAAGACTTGGTCTAGATAAGATAGGCGTTGATCGAATTTATCTCCATAGATTGAGAAATCGTCCCCAAACATCTCTAGAAAAATACCAACTATATCTACGAAAATTGCTAACATGCACCTTTAAAAGGTCGCAGGAGCATTGCACAATCCAAATGGCATCCGGCAGAAGGCATATGCTCCAAATGAATAGGTGAAGGTAGTCTTTTCTTGGTCTTCTAGGGTGATTGCAACCTTATTATATCCAGAGTGTCCATCCAAAAAGTGTAAATACTCCTTCTCAACCAATCCTTCAACAATTTGGTCGATGAACGGAAGCAGGAAATGATCCTTCTTGGTAGCTAAATTCAAGCATCTGTAGTCATCACAGACATGCTAGGATGTCAGAACTCTAGTTGCAATCTCCTCTCCTTTGTCGTTCTTCACAATGGTGATCCCTTAATTCTTTAACATGACATGCAAGGGACTCGCACATTTTGAGTCAGTGATGGGATATATGAAGCTCTCATCACACCATTTTGTAATCTCATTCATAACAACCTCGTAGAGATTCAGATTCAATCTTCGTTGAAATTCGTGGGACGGCTTGCTATCTTCTTCTAAGTAGATGTGTTGGGAACATAGTGACGAATTAATCTAATGTAGATATGATATTTTGTAGCCTATGGCCTTGCAGTTTCTTGCTAGAACCTCGAGCAGATGAGATTTATGTTCATGGGTCACCTGGGAATTGATGAGTACAGGAAACATGTTCTGTGCACCCGCAAGGAAGGCGTACTTCATGTTTTCTAGAAGCAGTTTATGCTCTCATGGGGATCGAATCTTTTCAGTGGTAACTTCTGTTACAGTGCAGGACATTAGTTGTGCCAAATCTTTCTTCTTTACATTGTCCACTTATGACAGTCAAGCTCTGAATCTAATGATGCACAAAAATTCTCAATGATTAAATCTTGTTTAAAGAAGTCTTCAATATATCTTCTTCCTCTGCTAAGGATAGGTGGTCATCAATCAATTCATCAAGCAGATCAGCAAAAATCTCATTTTCACAAATAGAGGAAATTTTACTGTGTTATCCACTCCTTCCTTAGTGGAGAGGAATCATGGGTCTCAATATCATCCATGAACAAATTTGTGTCTCTGATCTCTACATGATAGCCACAGTCTTCAGTGGGGTCTGCATGCACGCTTGCATCTGATGCAGATTCTGTTGGTTTGGGCATCGGGATCATCTGAATTGGCACCTTGTCACTATTAGAGCGAAAGGTGATTTGTCTGGTGCCATAGTCCACCAATGCTTTGGCTGTTCAAAGGAATGATAGTCCAAGTATAATAAAAATATGTAGAAGAGGAGTAATAGCAGGTTGTACAAAAGGAGATGAGGTGTCCATATCTAGTACAATGAAATCCACAGGGAACTGCATTCCCTGAAAAGTGACAATGATATCCTCCAAATATCCTCAGGGTTGCTTGATAGATGTGTATATGGACTGCAAAGACATTCTAATGGATTTATGTGTTCCTAACTCAAATTCCTTCAGCTGTGAAGTGGGCATCATATTGATGGATGATCCACTATCTAGAAGAACTCGATCGAACTCTTGATCAAACAACATGCATTTGATGAAGGGGGCTCCCATGTTTTTCTTCTTGCTCGAGAGATTGTCAATTAAATTAAATATCACCATCGTTAGGATGTGCTTTACATTTCTCTGTCTGGATTGCTGTGGATGTCTCTTCAAAGTACATACCTCCTTCTATCATTTCTTATTGTTTGGCATGTACTTAATGGCATGTAGCAGAGGCATCTCTAGAACAAAACTCTGAATTATTTGCACAATATCTGGATCTGACAAAGCATTTCTCAAAATTTTTAGGTCTTTTGGATTTTTGTAAAGTGACTGGAAAAGGAATATTTATAGAACCAAAAACAGAATTATTATTCTTATTTACAACTAAATCTATTCCCAAATATGGTTGTATAGTAGGATGACAAAAAGAAGTATCTTCATCGGTTTAAGCTGCTGGACATCCCAAAATAGCAAGCGGGACTACGTCGGCTGACTCCGGATTGGTTGCACGTACAATCCTCTTCGTTGATGGTCGGCTGGCGCTCCAGCTGTTGTTGTCCTATTTTTGTTGGTTTTGATTTTTTTTTCCATTTTGGCATCTGGTGTTTCTCCTTATTTTTCTTCCCCACCCGACGCAGTTGCTGGTACGACTGATGTAGAAGAAGATGATGAATTGCCTATGGAAGCTTTATTTTTCCCCTTCATTATTGTAGTCGGATGCCAGGTCCAATCGCTCTTGAGAGTAATCGCATTAGATAAGAAAGTATTATGCACATCTGACTCTATTGGTTTGGACAAGACATCACAAACTATTTGTTGTCACTTTCGTAAGTTAATGAGGATGGCCTCCACTTGTGCCGGAATGGGGGCCTTTGCAGCGGTGAGATCACCTAACTTCTGACTCATCTATGCAAGGCTCATAACTAGCCAAGCCAAGTAGTCTAAGCAGGGTCCACAGGAGGGACAACCTCAGATGGTTCAGCTTGCTCACCACGTTGAGAATAAGAATAGTGTGGAGGCTACTGATAAGAGTGCTGAGAATATTGGAGTGAAGACTGGTATTGTTGATGTTGAGGAGGGGGTGCTGATAAGGCACAACTGAGTATTGATGGTACAATTGATTCTGGTGATATTGTGGTAATTGGTATTGACTCTGTCTCCAACCCTACTAATATGGTCAAGATTACTGGCGGTGAGGTTGTTGGTTCCCTTAGATAAATCTCCCTCCTTGTTGTTGAGGGAATGGACAGGAGTTAGCAGATTGGCCCTGTTGAGGTCCTCTCGGACGAGCCAACTGATGAATCTGTGATTCATCACTCTTAAAGTTGAAAATAGAGCTCTATCCCCGGGTATTTAGCAGCATATTTCCCTTTATCTTGCATAAATAGCATTCATGCATCAATCCACAATACATGCATTTTAGCATTCATATTTGCATTAAATAAGAAGCCAATTCATTTGTAAAATCCACTTCTAAAATATCCACCAATAACTCACCTAATTATTTGTATTTTATATCCCCTCTGAAATCAAATAACGCATTCCTTATACTGTGTACATTATTAGTTAATAATATAAGGAAGAAGGCCAAAATTCCCTATCTTGTAAATTACCCACTAAAGCCCCAGAGCCCCTAGACCTTAGATTGCCAGGATCCCTCTCATACAAACTCCGAACTAGGTCTACTCACCTTCAGATTAATACACATCCTGCGACCTTTAAAGTGAGACTAATTTCATTCAATTCGGAGCTCATATGCAAAACTTGGGTTTTTGGTCCCCCTTGTATACTATATATATATATATATATATATATATATATATATATTTGTACTCTTGTATTTTTTATCATATTTGACCTTATCTCTGTTTTTTTTCAACATGAAACTTGTACATCTCATCTAGATCTACAACTTTCATGTTTTGAGTTTTTCCACCTCCTTCTCTCTCTAAATTCACTTTCTTTCTCAGCCACTCAGAGCTGGCCACGTGGTGCCCTCTGATTGTGCCACGCATCCCGCTCCGTTGCGTGCCACGCTCCCGGCCTTCACCGTCGTCTGATCGCTCGTGCCCTCTGGTGATCTGGGTCGTTCATCATCGCAGTGATTTTTAGCCGCCCGATCAAACCTCTGATCTCATCTGGACCACTCGCCAGCGTCGTGCCCTCCTTGCGCCACGTCGACGCCTACGCCCTCCGATCTTAGGCAGATACTCCTTATCCTGGCTATCCATCACGCAATACCTCTCGACCTTTCAATCGGACCCCAAGGCTTCATCTCCGCCGCACGATAGTGCCTCGATCTACACCAGCCACATGGTGCGCCCTGTGCCCTTGATCTTGCTCCGCCGATCTGATCCTCACCCTCTGCTTTCCCCCCTCTCCTGACCGTTGGATCGCTCGATCCAACGGTCGTTCTTTCATCGTCTTCCTCCCACACACCCCGTGCCCCACTTCGTCCACTGTGTGCAAGGGGCTGCCCCCTTTCTATTTTAGGCACCACGCCGACCACCATCTCCGCCCCCTGGCACCACCACTACACATCCCACTCTTCCCTCATCCTCGCCAATCCCCTCGTTCGCCATAAATGCCCTCAACCTCGCTCCACGATGCCCACCAACCCCACCTCCTCGCTACCTACGTTGTCACCTTCATCCTATAAATAAATCGCCTCAGTCCACCTTCACTCCTATCCGCCATCACGGAGAGTATCTCAGAGCTCCCACCTTCGAGTTGGTGACAGCAATTTGAGGAAACGTCGAGCGAAGACCGAGATTCACCTCCGGTGAGATCCACAGCCCTCCATCGCCGTGTCGCACCTCCTCCGCGAGCTGCACGAGCTCGAGACACTACCGGCCCTTAAGCGAAGACCTGGAATCTCTCATCCGAGCTTCTGACCCTAGGTGGACACCTCCATCTTCTCTCTGATCTTCTTCTTCATTTTCTTTCTTTTATCACTGATTTTTATCGTTGTCCTCCCTTCACTTCCTGCTCCGTTGAGCATCCATCGAGCTTCCCCTAGAAGCTCTGATCTTCGTGCCATACTCCATTCACTCCGACGACACATTCCACTTCCCACCGACGCCAGCTCCGCCACCTTGGCAGATCTCGATCACCGGAGCCCAGCCATCTCCGCCGCAGGAGGCGGCGGGCCAGTTACAGAAGACGAGCAGCAGCCGTCCGATTGCCTTGATCGAATGGTCTGGAGCACGCCACATCGCCCACATCCCACAGCCGTAGGATCAGGAGGATCCTACGCATCTGATCGAGCCACGTCATTGCTTCACCGCGCTCTAGCTACTGTTGGATCACTTTAGATCTAACGATCGTTGATCAGCCACGCCTTCGATCTCAGGAGCCCCCTTCCATCGTTGATCTTCATTAGATCTAACGGATCCAGGTGCGCCACGTCTTCAGCAATCAGTAGACGTTGGATCGTCTCTTGATCTAATGGTCCAGAACACGCCATGTCGTCTACTCCGAGCCTTCTCCCCGACATCAGTCTCGGAGCTCCCGAAGCAAGCCGAGCCTCCATCCGAGCCAGGTCCGACCCTCCAAAGCCAACCGGGCCTCGATCTGAGCCTCCGAAGACCACCGAGCCTGGGACCTCCACGTGATCTGCACGTGCGGCCTAGGGTAATTTGCAGCGAGGCCCCTAGAGGTTTCCATATTTAAATTCCAGTCCCTGCCAGGAGTCCCCACGTGAGGAGCACGTGTTTTGTGGGAAATTTGCATCCACCCCCTCAACATTATAGGTAATTTCATATTGGTCCCTGTCAGCACGCTTTATTTTTATCAATTTTATTTCCTGACATTGCATTTAGGTCCCTATCTTTGTACACATATTTAGGTACTCATTTTAAATCATTTTTTTGTTTGAAAATTGCATTGTGTAGCTTACTTTGTCCTCTTTCATATGTGACACTTGGCACATTTTTGTATGATCAGTGGATTTTATTATTAATTAATTGGTGGAATTTTGTTATATTTTGCCCATTTATGCCTTTTAATTCATAGTAATTTCTCTTTAACTCAAAAATCACCAAAAATTCACATTAGATCTAGGATAATTAGGTTTCACATTGTATAAAAAAATCATCTCATTTGCACGCACCTCGAGGCCTGAATAAATCATTTAGTGATTTCTTTAATTAATTTTTAATAGTTTCTGAGATCTATCTAGGATAATTTTTATATCTGAAAATATTGTGATTAATATTTATTAAAACTAATTTAGTCAAAATCACCTGGCATCTATTTTAAATTCACAGTGAATTTATTTAGTGTCAGAAAAATCCAAAAAAATAAGGTACTTGATTTCATTGCATTTCATCATCTGGACAAGTTTCATAATTTTTGGACTTGATTTGATCACTTATCTGAATTAACTTGTAAACCGGCTTGATTGTGCTTGTGTCTTTTCTTTCTTGCATAAAATATATTGAAAAAGACCAAAAAAATTATCCCCTGAACATTAGACCTTGGAATTTGCTTAAAAACTACCGAAGGAGAAAGCTACCTCCATGAGTTCGACCTTGGGCTTGCCCAAGTAAAAAAATTGCCGCTCGAAATTAATTGATCTTAAATTGAAAGTGGTTTTTGATTAGCTCTTATTATCTGACTGCAACGAACGAAAACACATTAAAAATTACCATTAATTTGATTAAATTAATAAGGGTAGTGAGACGCTATTAAAAATGGCACCGTTGCCATGGAGGCACGACTTAGGTTAATTTGCAGTAATTTCTGAGTATTTGATTTTCTATCCCCGGGTAGTCTGACCCCCGGTTTTCTTGTGAATAATTTTCTGTCTTTTAATTTTTTATATTTTTGTGTCATTCTCTATATGACCTCAACTTGTTTCTATGCGAGGAATGCGAGGAGTCAAATATGCTTCGAGGAACTTGCATTTTAATTTATTTGAGTGACTTGAGAGGACTTGTATTTTTATTTCTTTATTTTCACATTATTTCCAACGGTTCCCGTTTGGGTTCTCCCATGTGTAAACATAGTGGAACTGTGTCCCCGTGTGCTGTGTGGATTGAATTTGCAGATTAGGCTTACACTAGTAGCTCCTCGAGCCATTTTAGGAATTGCTTGTGCTCGTAAATCTTTAGGACCACACAATACACTTAAAAGATGCACTTAGACAGCATATCTAGTGAAATCAACTTGTGCTTCACTCGCTAATAGAACTGCTTGTTTAGGAGCAGATTTTATCGTCTGCATTTGCATGTAGTGTAAAAAGATCTCAATTATGTTTTGCATCTTGCATAAAAGCGAAGGGTTCACTGTAAGTATTCTCCACTCAGCATAAGCATCATTTTTTTTCGTGCATCGGATTTTCTCGATTTCTCTCTCTTGGTTTTTCAAACTTAAAGTTAAAGTAAATTGGGACTGGACATTGGCGTGTTGTGTGGATTGGACTAACAAGTTATAACTTAACTTAAAATCAGGACTGCTAACATTATTGACCAAAAAAATTATCTCCTGAAATTCAGACCTTGGAATTTGCTTAAAATCTACATAAGGAGACAGTTGCCTCTCTGAGTTCGACCTTGGGCTTGCCCAAGTAAAAAAAATTGTCGCTCGAAATTAATTGATCTTAAAGTGAAAGTGGTTTTGATTAGCTCTTATTATCCGACTGCAACGAATGAAAACACATTAATTTGACCATTAATTTGATTAAATTAATAAGAGTAGTGAGATGCTGTTCAAAATGACCTCGTTGCCTGGGTAGAGGAGCAAAATCAATAAAATCGGAAAATCTGCTTGTAGGAGACTAATCCCCGACCTTGTTTTCAGGATGAGTGAGGGTACTTGAGTGTGTGTAAACACCTGAAGGCTGAACCCAAATCCCCACCTTCCATATCACGTTTCGACTAATCCTAGCAAATATCACAAGTTGAATTATTAAGGTTCACTGACTAGTACAAAGTAGCCTCCGCCTGTCTCAGGTAGATAGGGGTGAAATTGCGGTACATCGTGACAAGTTGCCAGTAACCCTCCGGGGTGAAGTTCCAGCCTTATCAGCCTCCGCCTGCTTGCAGGTAGATAGAAGCAGGTCTTTGAATCCATCAACTTGGGATAGGAGCGAAGAAAGGCAGGATCGACGATATCTTAGGCAACAGGTTAAGCAGGGAAGACACATCCGACTCTGAGCCGACTTCCCTATAGGCCGCGTAACTCCTTGCTATCTTGCTTGAAAAATCACACTTAAAATTAACAAGATTAATTGGACTCGATTTCAGGTCCTTCACTGTGTTGAGTGTGAATACAGGGTTTTGGATTGAATTTCTTGCTTCAGGTAGGAGTAAAATCCTATCTTCACTTAGAACTCCCGACTCTTCTCGCCAATCCAAGATGAGTGACTGGGGGGATATCGACTCCTTATTCTCCAATCTCTCTTTGAGTCCCCCACGAAACTCCTCTTCATCGGGCCAAGCGCAACTTGGACCACCCAGAACTCATGACCCTCTTGAGTTCTGGATCCCTCACACCCAGGGTGGTTACTCTCAAACCAACCCTTTCCTCTCCTCTGAACTTACCGAGGAAGACCATCGCCTCGGTAAAAATCCCTTCCTTGATTTAACCTCTAACCCGGACTATGTTTCATACCCAGGACTAGAGGACAAGATGCCACCTAAGCAACCACCGGATGAGGACCCGTTGCGACAAATCCTTAATCGTCTCGCCACAGCCGAACAACAGAATGCGGATCTTACAGCAAGAATGGAACAGATCATAACGGTAGGAGGAATCGACCGAGCAATGGTTGATGCCTACAACCGAGCAGAGAACGAAATGCATAGTTAGTTTGCACCAGCAGTTCCCCCCGAAGCATTAGAGCTCAAGCCCCACTTCCTTAGCCTGCTACCGAAGTTTAATGGAAATACAAACAAAGAATCATATGCCTTCCTCAGAGACTTTGAGCTGGTTTGCAACAACCTTAGTCATCCTAGGGTTGGGCAGGATTACATTCGACTGAAGGCCACCCCATTTTCCTTAGGAGATAAGGCAACACATTGTCTGAAGAACCTAGGGGTGATATGTACAACCTTGATGCAGTTCAAGGACCTTTTCCTGAAAAAGTTCTACCCACTTAGTAGTACTAATCAAATGAGAACAAAGATTGCAAGCTTTTCCTAGGAACCTAGCAAACCATTCCATGAAGCCTGGGATAGGTTTATTGACCTAATTCGGAAATGTCCCTGCCATGGCATTTCTAAGGCGATCTTAGTCCAGACCTTGTTCTGTGGCATGACACCGGAGATGCAGGGGTTAGTTAGTGCCGCCTATGGAGGAAGTTATCTGAACAAGAATGAAAATGATGTAGGAAAATCTTGGAGCAGATGGCAGAAACAGGCAGGTCGCAGGCCACCAGGACCTATCAGTTGTCTCCATCAATTCTATCCAAGGAGACAACTAGAAGGACTGTAGCGGATCTGACAGAGGACCTCATTCCCAGCATGGGGATGATAGCTGACAAGTTAACCATGGTCGAATAGATCCACAAGAGGGTCACTGACCTCGAGTCTCTTTCACGTTTGCCGAAGCAAATGGAGGAACTTACTGAAAGGGTAGCTAAGATAAAGCTACCTGCCCCTTCTACACCACTTGTGCCTGTACACGAAGTCCATCTTGTACAAGAGCGGGCACCGGGGCCTCAGAGTGACTGGGTAGAGGAGCAAACATACACCCAGCAGGACCAGCATGCACCCCCACAAGTGGAAACCGGATACGAGGAGCCTCCGCAGGTGTTCGAGATCAACGGGCTGTGGTACAACCATGACCCTGTTGGTAGACAGTCGGGGATGGGGAACGACCAGCCTTACCGACCTTCCCCAGCTTACAATGAAACCAGCTCCATCCCCACACCGCACTTTGTTCAGTCCAGGCCCAAACAAGGGTACCAGCCTCAACAGCACCAGTAGCAGTGCATGTTCTACTTGGGCCAGCAGGGCCCGTCACCGTCCCACCAGCAGCAGCAGTATTGACATGGCTAGAAGGGCCAGTACAGAACCTCATCTGTAAGTCAGCATCAGCCAGCCCAGCCCACCGAATTGGAGTCCCTCACCTTGGCGATCCAGACCCTGTCTGATAAGGTCCAACATATCCAGAATGACTATCTAGATATGAGAACCGATCCGAATCGTGTTTCTCGTACCTAGGATCAACAAATGGCATTAAAGACCCCAATCCCTGCATAGGTTCAGGCCAACTTGAACAAGTTAAACTTAGGCCAGAACCGACCTCGTGATCAGGTATACTATTGAGATAATTCTTTATTTGAATATGAGATCCTTTTGTATGATAATGTAAACTATATGTCCCTCAGGAACGGAAGGACCGTGATCGTACCTGATCGGGCATGGGCACCAGAGGAAGAAGCCGCCAAGTCTCTACCTGAGGAGAACTTGGAGGCAGAAGAGGAGCAGCACCACCATCACCGGCAGAAGAAGAGGACTTCTGGGTCCTCGAAGAAGCAAAGAACCTGCACCAGCAGAGAGTCCACTGAAACCGATGAAGAGCCCGCACCTCCATCTGAGGAGGACCGTCCAGCAGTCGCGGAACACGCATCACCGATTTCGCAGCAGCATTTTCCTTTTAGTCATAGTCAGAGTCAGAGTCAGTTTCAGAGTCCTAGTCCTGTACAGAACTTAGTTCCCACTTTGAATGAAAACATTTTAGTTTCAGAATCTGAGTTGGAGTCAATAATCCCTTTCCCCCGAGCTCTCAAGGGTGGAAAGAAGAAAACTAAAAAAATCCAAAAAGATGACCCTGAGATGGCAGAGTTTTGTAACAAACATATCAAGGTTACAATTCCCTTTGACAAGTACGTGGAAATGACACATGCGTTTCAGAAATACCTTAAGGTGAGAAGCACACCTACTAGGGTTAGCAGGAAGACCAAAAGCCGTGTTGAGATACACGTTTTGTCAGTAGCCATGACTTGTGTAATAAAGAACTCGTTTCCAAGGAAATGAAGAGACATGGGTGCACATTATCTGGTGAGTCATGTCGATGACATTGCTTTTGCATGCACTCTCCTAGAGAACGGCTCCTCAATCAACTTAATGCCTACAACCCTCTATGAGCGGCTTAATCTCAGACATCTTAGTAAATCTAGAGCCCTCCTTCAGTTCGCTGATAAATCAACCAAGAGGTCCCAAGGAGAATTGAGGAATGTTGTCATCAAAGTCGATGGTCAAGAATATATGGTGGACTTTACTGTCCTAGATATGGAAACCCCTCGTAATTGGAGAGATTCCTAGATCATCCTAGGTAGACCCTTCCTCAAGACAGCGGGGGCCTTGTTTGATTACGAGATCGGGAAGATCCAGTTCCAAACTCCAGGCGGAGATGAGGAACTTGAGATGAAGCAAACCAGATGGCAAAGACCGGAATTCGAATCCAGCACCGAGTACTCTTCAACCGAAGCAGACTACGACCATGTAGACACAGTTGGGCCATGGAGACAGAACCCAGCCAGCACCGATGAGTCCCTCCCCTCCGGAGATGATCTTGTGCATGAGTTTACGAGGTCCTCATAAATGAGTACAGCTCAGAGTCTGCATCCCCCTACATCTTCGATGACTTAGAGGCCCAGCTGGGCCTGTCAGTCCTTCCCTCTTTAGGACAATCAGAAGATGAGGATGACGAGTCGGACGTGGCTTTTGCCGATTACATGGAGACCTTTGACGATCTGACTCTAGAGCCGAATAACTTGGTGGCAGCAATTACAGAGACAAATCCAGCCACATTCAACACTGAACCATATTCGGTTGAGCCAGATTTCCTAGATGATCACACATTACCTGAGCTCAAGCCTTTACCCACAACACTAAAATATGCCTTCCTTTCGGGTCAGTAGAAGAAATTTTCGATCATCATCAGTTCGCGATTGACCGAGGAGCAGGAATCTCGCTTGCTAGAGATCTTGGAAAGAAACCGGAAAGCGATAGGCTGGAGCATTTCTGATCTCCACGGGATAAATCCCTAACTGTATTCGCACCATATCTACTTGAAGAATGAAGACAAACCCTCTCGTGAATTCCAACGTCGTTTGAATCCAAATTTACGAGAGGTAGTGAAGAAGGAGATAGAGAAATGGTGCAACGCGGGTTTCATTTATCCATCTCCGACTCTAAATGGGTGGCCCTGATCCATGTTGTCCCAAAAAAGTTAGGAATTCAGACGACCACCAACGAGGATGGAGAAGAAATCGTGACGCGAGTACCCACGTCGTGGCGCATCTGTGTGGATTACAGACGCCTGAATGCTGCGACGAAGAAGGATCATTTCCCCCTACCGTTTATTGATCAGATCCTAGAAAGACTAGCGGGGAAAGAATTCTTCTGCTTCTTGGATGGTTCTCGGGCTACAATCAAGTAGCCATAGCTCCGGAGGACCAAGAAAAGACCATGTTCGCATACCCCTTTGGTACCTATGCTTTCAGGCGCATGCCTTTTTGGTTATGCAATGCTCCAGGTACTTTTCAAAGGTGCATGATTGCTATATTCGCCGAAATGGTCAGCGAATTCCTGGAAGTCTTCATGGACGACTTCTCGGTCCACGGCGATTCCTTCGATTCCTGTATTAGGAATCTGGACCGAGTCCTCAAACGTTGTTGTGAGGTTAATCTGGTGCTCTCCTTGGAGAAAAGTCACTTCATGGTGATAGAGGGCATTGTGTTGGGGCACGTCATCTCCAAGAGAGGAATGGAGGTTTACCCTGCCAAGGTGGATGTGATCATACGACTCCATCCACCAACCAACGTTAAGCAATTGCGGTCGTTCCTCGGGCATGTCGGATTCTATCGGAGATTCATCAAGGATTTTTCTAAGATTGCTCGACCGCTAACTGAGCTTTTAGGTAAGGACATGGAGTTTATTGTTTATCACAAATGTCTTGAAGCCTTTAAGCTATTGCAATGGATGATCATGGACGCCCCGATCCTACAAGCCTCAGATTGGTCTCTACCTTTTGAGATCATGACGGATGTCTTAGACTTTGCTATTGGGGTTGTGTTAGGGTAGAGGAGGGATGGCGTCCCGTTTGCAATTCACTACGCAAGCAAAGTGCTTGATACCTTCCAGCGTAACTATACGGTTACGGAAAAAGAGATGCTTACGGTAGTGTTTTCCTTGGACAAATTCAGATCTCACTTAATCAGATCCAAGGTAATTGTGTTCACTGACCACACAGTGCTATGATACTTGATGCAAAAGAAGGATGCAAAGGCACGTCTTCTTCGGTGGATTTTGCTTATCCAGGAGTTTGATTTGGATATTCGTGATAAACCTGGAAAGAAGAACGTAGTAGCCGATCATCTCTCTCATCTCCAAGATCTTAATACTTCTGAGGATTTACCAATTCGAGACTCCTTCCCTGACAAGTTGATTTTTGTTGTCGACTCACTCCCATGGTATGCCAATATCATGAACTATCTTGTCTCCAAGAAGGTTCCCGAAGTTTGGCCCAAGAGCCACATTGACCGACTAAAGTTGGAAGCTAGACATTACCATTGGGAGGATCTGATCCTTTTCTTTGAAGGACCGGATTGTGTCTGGAGATGGTGTATTCCTTAGGAGGAATACCAGAGTGTAGTTTCTTTATGCCATAGCTTGGAGGCAGGAGGACACCACTCCGAGAAGAGGACCGCATGGAGGGTACTTCAGTGTGGCTTTTACTGGCCGACTCTGTTTCGCAATGCCATCACCTTTGCGAAGTCGTGTCCAGTATGCCAGAGAATTGGAGGAATCGTTGGTTCAAAAGATGAGATGCCGATGCAGCCTGTCATCAATTGTGATGTCTTTGACGCCTAGGGCATCGACTTCATGGGCCCATTCCTTATTATCCACAGATTCGAGTACATCTTTCTTGTGGTAGACTACTTGTCTAGGTGGGTAAAAGCCATACCAACCCGAGCTACAGACAGTAGGACTGTCTGTAAATTCATCAGAGAGCATATCATCTCTAGGTTCGGGATCCCCAAAATGTTGATATCAGATGGGGGTAGCCAATTTATAAATCGAGAGGTGAAGAAACTCTTGAAGTCCTACGGCATCGAACACCATGTCGTTGGTCCTTACCACACACAGACTAATGGTATGGCTGAGGTGTCGAATAGGGAGGTGAAAACTATATTGTAAAAGCTTGTCTTCCCAGACAGGAAGGACTGGTCTTAGATCTTGGATCAAGTCCTATGGGCTTATAGGACAGCTTACAAGACACCATTAGGAACCCCCCCATTCCGGATGGTATTCGGAAAGCCGTGCCATTTGCCCAAAGAGTTAGTGCATAAATCAGAATGGGCAATCAAGAAGGTCAACTGGAACACATACCTTGGGCAGAAGCAGAGAGAAATGGATCTGAATGAGCTTGTGGAAGTCAGAAACCGCGTATACGACAACAGTTTGGTGTACAAGGACAAGGTTAAGCGTTGGCACGATAGATATATCAGATGAACGACCTTTGTTCCTGGACATAAGGTACAGTTGTTTAATGCAAGACTGAAGATCTTCCAAGGCAAGTTGAAGTCCAAGTGGAAGGGCCCATTTGTTGTCCGTACGGTGCATGATAGTTGATGTATCGAGATCTCAGATCTCACAGACGATGCACCGACATTCCTAGTGAATGGACAATTGCTGAAGCACTTCGTCGAATCCAATGAGTAGTTAGTCTATGTTGAGGAGATTGTATTCATGCGTGAGGCAGATTCAGCAGATATACATCGAGCCACGCATGAGACCTTGCAGCAGTAAGCTCTAGCCATCAGCAACATCTTGAAAGATTCAGTCCACGATCTTTGTATATACACATCGTTCCTGTACATTCTGTCCTTTTCCCACGTGACTCTAGTAACTCATCCCAGCTTCATTGATCACCATCTTGGACTATACTTAGGATGACCAGATCCTAAGTATAGGGGGGATGAGCCACCTGAGTCTATTCTCTGTACATCCTCTAGATCACATCGGTCCTCATACTCACTCCCATCATATACTTAGGCTGACCTGAGCCTAAGTATAGGTGGGACCGATTCCCTCCTTGTACATATTCATCCATTTCTCTTCTTGACCTCGTCCGCCCCATTTTTGACCTTCTTTTACACTTAGGCTGCCAGAGCCTAAGTATAGGGGGGCAGGACGACTTCTTTACATTTTCTCTCTTTTTGGCTCTCTTACGCTTAGCACGAGCTATGTCTTTTTCCTCTCTTTCCGTGCTCTGAGGACATATCACATGCTAAGTATAGGGGGGCATGTATATATTACATATATACTTTACCCATGGCTCGTACTTTCACATATTCTTGTATATATTACGCAATATATATGGGCTGGGTAAAATTTGGAGAACATTTTTTTGTAAAATACACTTGTATAATTTGGATAATACTTATGAACTCTTGTAAATTTTTGTAACATAAGAGGTATACCAAAGTCTTGGAAAAAATATACTTCAAAGGCTTTTTATTTACTCCTGCATATCATCTCTGCATCAGAAAAGAAAGAAAAAGAGTCTTGCATTTCATCTACATGGAATGTCATCTGCATCTCATATGCATATCTTGCATATGCAAGGTGAAAAGCTAGTGGGTTCTGAACCAAGTTATGAGTAGATATTGAGGATGGACTTGATTTGACCTTAATCCACCTAATTTCAGAGGAGCCTTATAGGAGCTGGAGTTAAAATTTCTCAGGTTTAGTGACTTAATTCTTTGAGTCCGCAAGTCTATGTTCACATGTCATCTTAATCAGTCTAAGTAGAATATCTCGTGCACACGCATGATTCTTTCAGATAATGACCTAACTTGGACAAGCATAATGCACGTAGCTCTTCATTGATGAGGTGGTGAGGAAAGTGAATCCTTTAGCTTGGAGTAGCACACGGGTGGAAACATCCGTTCTCCTCTAGGGAGGGTAGTGCATCTCAACCTAGTCTGGTGGTGTTGATAGCTAAGGATGGGATGTTGTGGGTTGCAATAATGCTTCAAAAGAGGGATAGTCTACTAGCTCAAGAGGAAAAACTCCTGATGTACATGCAACACCTTGTATATAGTTCAAAAAAATGCAAAAACACCAAAAAAAATCAAACAGGTCCAAGTGAAAATAAAATACCTTTCGGAGTATGTATTATCAAAGAAAATGCAACTGGATGACTTGGCTACACTGGTCAGGCATCCCGAGATAGGTAGCTACACTGGCTACCGTCCATTCTTTTCTCTACCCCCTCCTCTTGAGCTGGTTGCACTTGAACTTAGAAGGGAATACCCCGCTCCTCGAGGAAAGAGTTACTGGACCGGGTTATTTGACTGACCTTGTTAGAGGAGGATGTTTCTGAGCCATTTCTGATGTGAAGAGTTACATTTCACTTACACAGTACAAGTAAGAATCATAGTCATCAGAAATTTGCATTTGAGGATTTGTTCTGATCTGACTATTGAGGAGTCTTGATAGAAGACTTATGGAACTTGAAGTCTGTTAGGTCTTATGTCCAGGTCTCAGTAAGGTTCTACCACACAATTAATCCAAAGGTCGAGTCAAGCTCCATTTTCAACTTTTGTTCATGACCTTGGTATGGAACCCAAAATCATTTCACTCTTGCATTTCATTTAGTTGCTCAGGGATGAGAAAGGTTTAAGTATAGGGGGTTGATGAATCTGTGATTCATCACTCTTAAAGTTGAAAATAGAGCTCTGTCCCCAGGTATTTGCAGCATATTTCCATTTATCTTGCATAAATAGCATTCATGCATCAATCCACAATACATGCATTTTAGCATTCATATTTGCATTAAATAAGAAGCCAATTCATTTGTAAAATCCACTTCTAAAATATCCACCAATAACTCACCTAATTATTTTTATTTTATATCCCCTCTGAAATCAAATAACACATTCCTTATATTGTGTACATTATTAGTTAATAATATAAGGAAGAAGGCCAAAATTCCCTATCTTGTAAATTACCCATTAAAGCCCCAGAGCCCTTGGACCTTAGATTTCCAAGATCCCTCTCATACAAACTCCGAACTAGGTCTACTCACCTTCAGATTAATACACATCCCGCGACCTTTAAAATGAGACTAATTTCATTCAATTCGAAGCTCGTATGCAAAACTTGGGTTTTTAGGCCCCCTTGTATACTACATATATGTATATTTGTACTCTTGTAGTTTTGTATCATATTTGCATCATCTCCATTTTTGGTCAACATGAAACTTGTAGATCTCATCGAGATCTACAACTTTCATGTTTTGAGTTTTACCAAATTCGGCCTCCTTGACTTCTAAATTCACTTTCTTTCTCAGCCACTCAGAGCTGGCCACGTGGCACCCTTTGATTGCGCCACGTGGCCCGCTCCGTTGCGTGCCACGCTCCCATCCTTCCCACCGTCCGATCGCTCGCCTCCTCTAGTGATATGGGTCGTTCATCATCGCAGTGATTTTTAGCCGCCCGATCAAACCTCTGATCTCACCTGGACCGCTCGCTAGCGCAGCGCCCTTTTGCGCCATGTGGTGATGCCTACGCCATCTGATCTTAGCCAGATACTCCTTATCATGGCCATCCATCACGCAACGCCTCTCGACCTTTCGATCAGACCCCAAGGCTTCATCTCCGTCGTACGATAGCGCCTCGACCTACGCCAGCCACGTGGCACGCCCTATGCCCATGATCTCGCTCCGCCGATCTGATCCTCACCCTCCGCTTCCTCCCCTCTCCTAACCGTTGGATCGCTCGATCCAACAGTCGACACTTCGTCGCCTACCTACTGCACACCCCGCGCCCCACGTCGTCAACCGTGCGCAAGGGGCCGCCCCCATTCTATTTTGGGCACCACGCCGACCACCATCTCCGCCTCCTGGCACCACCACTACACAGCCCACTCTTCCCTCATCCTCACCAATCACCTCATTCACCATGAACGCCCTAAACCTCGCTCCACGATGCCCACCGACCACACCTCCTCGCTACCTATGTTGTCACCTTCATCCTATAAATACATCGCCTCCGTCCACCTTCACTCCTATTCGCCATCACGGAGAGTATCTCCGAGCTCCCACCTTCGAGTTGGTGACAACAATTTGAGGAAACGTCGAGCGTAGACCGAGATCCACCTCCGGTGAGATCCACGACCCTTCATCACCGTGTCGCAGCTCCTCCGCGAGATGCACGAGCTTGGGACACTACCGGCCCTTGAGCGAAGACCTGGAAGCTCTTGTCCAAGCTTCTAACCCTAGGTAGACACCTCCATCTTCTCTCCGATCTTCTTCTTCATTTTCTTTCTTTTATCTCCGATTTTATTTGCCATCCTCCCTTCACTTCCTGCTCCGCTGAGCATCCATCGAGCTTCCCTTCGAAGCTCTGATCTTCGCGCCATACTCCATTCACTCTGACGACACATTCCACTTCCCACCAACGCCAGCTCTGCCACCTTAGCGGAACTCGATCACCGGAGCCCAGCCATCTTCGTCGCAGGAGGCGGCGGGCCAGTTAGAGAAGACGAGCAGTAGTCGTTCGATCACCTTGATCGAACGGTCCGGAGCATGCCACATCACCCACGTCGCACAGCCGTAGGATCAGGAGGATCCTACGCATATAATCGAGCCACGTCACTGCTTCACCGCACTCCTGCTACCGTTGGATCACTTCAGATCTAACGGTCGTTGATCAGCCATGCCTTTGGTCTCAGGAGCCCCCTTCCGTCGTTGATATTCATTAGATCTAACAAATCCAGGCGCACCACGTCTTCAGCAATCAGTACCCGTTGGATCGTCTCTCGATCTAACGGTTCAGAACACGCCACGTCGTCTACTCCAAGCCTCCTCCCCGACATCAGGCTTGAAGCTCCCGAAGCAAGCCGATCCTTCATCCGAGCTAGGTCCGACCCTCCAAAGCCAACCGAGCCTCGATCCGAGCCTCCAAAGACCACCGAGCCTGAGACTCCCACGTGACCTGCACGTGCGGCCTGGGTAATTTGCAACGAGGCCCCTAGAGGTTTCCATATTTACATTCCAGTCCCTGCCAGGAGTCCCCACGTGAGGAGCACATGTTCTGTGGGAAATTTACATCTGCCCCTCAACATTATAGGTAATTGCATATTGGTCCATGTCAGCACGTTTTATTTTTATCAATTTTATTTCATGTAATTGCATTTAGGTACATGTCTTTGCACGCATATTTAGGCACTCATTTTAAATCATTTTTTTGTTTGAAAATTGCATTGTGTAGCTTACTTTGTCCTCTTTCATATGTGACACTTGACACATTTTTGTATGATCAGTGGATTTTATTATTAATTAATTGGTGGAATTTTGTTATAGTTTGCTTATTTATGCCTTTTAATTCATAGTAATTTCTATGTAACTCCAAAAATCACCGAAAATTCACATTAGATCTAGGATAATTAGATTCACATTGTTTAAAAAAATCAACTCATTTGCACGCACCCCAAGGCCTGAATAAATCATTTAGTGATTTCCTTAATTAATTTTTAATAGTTTAATTTCACATAGAAATTTAGGTTTATTGATTTTCCAGGATTCTTCAAACTTAGATCTATCTAGGATAATTTTTATATCTGAAATAATTATGATTTGTTATTTATTAAAATTAATTTAGTCAAAATCATCTTGCATCCATTTTAAATTCACAGCTAATTTATTTAGTATCAGAAAAATCCAAAAAAATAGTGTAGCTTAATTTCATTGCATTTCATCATCTGGCCAAGTTTCATCATCTTGCATCCATTTTGGACTTGATTTGATCACTTATCCGAATTAACTTGTAAACTAGCTTGGAAAATGCATGTGTCTTTTCTTTATTGTATAAAATATATTGAAAAAGACCTAAACAATTATCCCCTAAAAATCAGACCTTGGAATTTGCTTAAAATCTACCGAAGGAGACAGCTGCCTCCTTGAGTTTGACCTTGGGCTTGCCCAAGTAAAAAAAATTGCCACTCGAAATTACATGATCTTAAATTGAAAGTGGTTTTTGATTATCTCTTATTATCCGACTGCAACAAATGAAAACACGTTAATTTGACCATTAATTTGATTAAATTAATAATGGTAGTGAGACGTTGTTCACCAACTATGCATCGTTAGACCAAATTTCATTCACCTCCTGAATGAGAGTGGTGGAGGAGAGGATGGATCTTAAGGAATAAAGTATTTTGGCTGGTATACAATAAGCTGTTGATGTGGTTGTTGAGGCAATGATGGCTCGGGAGCTTGCACGTAGTAAACGTGTTGAACCGCTAGCTAAGAAGAACTCTATTGAAGAGGTTGTGGCAATGTTGGATCCTTCATCTCAGCTAGAGTCGAAGTGGATATGGACATGAACTGGCATAGGCTGATTATGCTTACGAGCAGCTCTAGTTGCTTGGTAATCTGATCCAATTTGTCCAAATTCTGAGTCCTCTGTTTGATCACAGCGAGATTCTAAAGATCATGTGACTGTTTCTCGATAATATCCACCTTAGATAGGTAGCTCCTGATGATGCTCATATTGGAGCTCTCATCCATGTCTGGCTCGTACGAGGTTGTCATATGTATTGGCTTTTGGTGAATTTGTAGTTGGCGCTAGTATGCTCGGGACAACGTCAAGGCAGCTTCTCCATCTATGCTGGTATGCTCGGGACGACGTCAAGGCAGCTTCTCCTTCTGCTATTTCTTCAAAAAATTGTCAGACGATGTCCTCGTCTTAGTTGAAATCTGACTCGCCACACGTGACATCGACGAGCTTCTGACTCTCAATTGTAAGTCCTCCAAAGAAGTGCTGGGCCAAGCTGGTCTACGAGATGTCATGATGGGGACAATTTTCTTGCGCATCTGTAAACCTCTCCCAAGCCTTATGAATTGACTCATGATTCACCTGCTCGAGAGGGTAGAACTTGTGCAGGAAAGCGGTCTTCAACTCCTCTTAGGTGGTGATGACTTTCCTCGAATGATTGATCTAGTAAAGCGCCTTGTCCTAAAGGTTGAACGGGAATGCCCTCATCTTGATTGTGCCTAACGCAATGTTAGGGTAGTGCATGGTTCCTCAGATGCACCCAAAGTGTTGGAGATGGATGTATGATTCTTCATTTGCATTCCTCTGGATGGTGGGAAGTAGATCCAAGAGTTGAGGCTTCAACTCAAAGTGGGCATGGACAGCAGGGATCTGGATCTATTCTGTCATATGTTCGACACCGGGTTTTAAGTCTCCTTGATGATCTTGTTTTGTCACCCTCCTCTTCGCTCAACCATCGGCCCTCTACTGGATCCATATTCTTTGTCTTCCTCTTCTCCTTCTTCTTATGGTTGGTCTCTCCTTCATAGATCATTCAACATGTCCTGAAAGGCGACCTGGTCCAATGCATAGTCGGTGAGCTACTGATGGATTGTTTGTATGGAGGTAAGGAGCTGGGCATTCACTACATTCTAATCTGGCTACTGGCATGTCTGTGGTTGTGGATCTGAGGTCCCTTTCCCTTTCCATTAAGAGCCATCTCTTTCTCTGAATCTACAACGTACAAAATCTCTGGCTTCATATCGGGCTCTTGTTCTACACAAGGAATGATACCCTGATTAGTCTATACTGAAGCACCAAATGAAAAGAATCATTCAGTGTTAAGGTCAACACAAATTTTCATTAAGGATGGAGAGGTTACGGAGTGAAATCAATGTCCATCCAAAATAGGCATATTTCAAGACAAGAGTGATCCCGGTTTATTGCGGAAGGTGGGGAGTCTAGAGAGTGGTTCATGGAGTCGAATCATGATCTCAGGAATGGGTCTAAATTATTAGAGAGGTAGACCATATGGAATCGATGTTGGTGTTTGTGGAGACCCAACCAAGCCATCCATGAGTCGTCATCTCGAAGAACAAAAAGGAAGATCGAGAATGGATGAATGATACAGAGGTCAACAAGAAATAAACGTGAACTAGAAGAGAACTAGAGATGTGGTCGTGAGTTCACACAAGGAATAAAGAAGTGCAAAATATTAGAACGACTCAATGTGGGTGGGGGTAAATTGAGAATAAAAGAAGAGAAAATTAATAGATAAAATTTGCACAAGTGTGCTGACTTGATCTTTGACTTTAATCTAAATCAAACAAACACCGGACAGGTTGTGGATTCACCAACTCAACCCAAATGAAGCCTAAGAGTTCGATTATTTATATCTTTTTTAATTTTATGGTTGTTTTGCAGGTAAATCTTTTAACAAGTCCTTATAAGGGCTATCTCTATAGGAGTGTGTGTACTACCGGAAAAGTACCCCCTACTTCTTCCATCTCCTTTGTAACATGTGATCGGCATACTTTGAGGTCCTTGATCTCATGCTGAAGGATATGGTATAATCCTCAAGCGCATCACGGAAGCGTGAGAGTCGTATCGAATACGACGAAGAACAACTAGTCGTACTAGTTGCTCTATGCAGCGGAATTTAAAATTTTTATGCGATGAAACCACATGATCCAAGAACGATTCTCGGATCGTTTCATCTATAACCACAACAATTATAAAGGAATACCTCTTGAAGCGTGGTTGATCGAGTCTCTACGAAAAGAGACCTCCTATCTCAAGTCCGATCGTCGGAGAAGAAGCTTGCGAGCGCGGGGATGAGTCGTGTGATCCTCGCAATCCAACGAGTTGATCCAAGCACCGGGAACTCCTGATCTCGTCGTACAAGATCGAACGTCTTCCTTGCGAGCGTAGCACTCCAAGAAGAAAGAGAACCGAAGAACGTCGAAGCGGTGGCGCGGTGGCGAAGGCGACGACGAAGTTCTCCCTTAGGGTTTGGTGGACGGCCACCAAGGAGAGGAAGAGAGAGTTGGTGTGTGGGTAGAGAGAGAGAGAGAGAGATGTGCTTCCAAAAGCATAGCCCTAGAGAGCATGGTATGCCTCTCTATTTATATGGTTTTAGGATCCATGGATCTCAATCCGTGGGACATATAAAATCAATGGATGAGATTGATTTATGTCTAATCCAATGGTCAAGATTGTTATTGGTAAAAAAACCAACAACTAATAGTTTCATTTTGATCAAATATATTTGACAAATCAAATATACATCAATCCAAAATTAAACCAATCAAATAAGGGATATTACCAACATGGAGATTGCCTCCTCATGTATCATGGTGGACGGCCACCAATTTCCATATTGGTTATGGTGGCCGTCCACTTGATTGCAAGTGGTGCAATCTCATGTGATTTCATGAGATTGCAAATCTCCATGTAAATATCCTTTATTTAATCCAACAACTTTTGTTGTGATTTATTCTTCAAAAATAATTCATAATTAATTTTGAGAATATTGCAATCTGGCCATTGGAAATTTGTGAATCACATTCACAACCCAAAACAAAATATAATTTACATTTTCAATTAATTATTCAATGTGTATCCAATAAACATTAATAATTAATCAACAAATATAAATTATAATTAGCACTATCTAATACATTATAAATCACATTTATAATATATTATGAATAATCGGATATTGCTATCTCCATTATCCTTATCCATAATAATTAAATCACATTTAATTATATTGGATAATTTCCACACACATCAAGATAATTAAATCACATTTAATTATCAATTTCTCAATGCTTAGATCTTATGGAATTATTCTTGAACCCTTCAAGAATAATGTGATTTCTTCGCTGATACTTGGAGATAAGGACAGGGCGATTGCACTGTTCCACGTATAGTGACTTGGATATTGAGATCATATCTCAAATCCAGATCTCATGGACCTCTCATTGATGCTTGATTAAATCAAGGCCGTAAACCTAATCTTCTCATTGCATCTGAATCTCATTCAGATCAATGTCCAATATATGGACCAGGATTAGGTCACTTTTCTACTGAGAGGAGTCACTAAAATCCAGACCTGTTTCATCACTCCGTCAGAATGGAAGCGTCATGGTTATACAATCATTTGTGATCACTTCACCCTCAGGTATTCCCAGCACCTGTACCACCCACATACTGGAAGACCTATGATCATCCTTAAGATATAGATCACTTTTACACTGTCATCTTCAGGGTTATGATCACTAAGTTTCTCATTCTTGGTCATTGGGATTTGGTACAGATCATATGCTTTCACAAATCATATATCTTACCTTCAAATTCATGTCATGCTTCCAAAGCATGACGACCATGCATGGAATTTGATCGGTCCCAATACCTCATGAGTGAGCTCATGTCTCCCGGTTCACAAGTGAACCAGTATGATCCCTTTGAGAGATTGTATTACTCATATGTCCTTACATGCTCACCAGCTCGCCGGTGTATAGACCTTGGTTAGGTCATCAACCTATTGGTCTGCCAAATGTACACACTCATACATATAGCAACACACATGTCTCTGGTCAGAGGATGCGTGCCAATGTTGTGACAGTATTCAACATAGGTCTTTGGTTATCTCGATCTCGTTAAGTCAACCCATTGACTCAACTAATCTGACACCTCTGAATCACTATTCCCATGTAGAGGACCTGCATCAAGAGGTCAGTCAGATATCAGCTTAATGAGCAAGGATTGCCATATCCTACTCTGGCTGGAGATCATCACTTAACAATCATTTGATGATGCTTGATGAGTCCTCTATCTAACTCCTTAAATATTCATCCAAGCATCAACCTCTATGATTCAATCAATGAATCAATAGTTGTATGATTATTAAGTTGGCCATGGTACATAACCCATATTGTACAGAGGGACTTTATAGTGCATTCATTCAATCAGTTTCAGAAAGGGAGTGAAACATAATCAATAACTTTTATTGATAAATCATTTATTACAATAACATTTATTGCAGGAATGGTTCGCCTCGGGCTCACATTGCTAACAATCTCCCACTAGCCCTCAGAACCATTCAGGAACAATCCTTAAACCCATACTCATTACATGTTGGTCGAAAACCTTCTGTGTCAGAGGTTTGGTAAGCGGATCAGGAATGTTGTCGGCAGAGGCCACCTTGGTGATGATGATATCACCAAGCTTTTGAATCTCCCTAATGATGTGGTATTTCCTTTCCACGTGCTTGCTCTTCTGATGCCATCTGGGTTCCTTCGCTTGGGTAATGGCTCTCGTGTTATCGTAGAGTGGAGGGATGGGAGTATCAGAGGAAACTACGCCAAGCTCCAGGATGAACTTGCGCAACCACACCGTCTCCTTTGCAGCATCCGATGCGGCAATGTACTCGGCTTCTGTTGTAGAATCTGTTGTAGTGTCCTGCTTCTTACTTCTCCGGCTCACAACACCACCATTCAACAAGAATACAAGCCCTAATGTCGACTTTCGATCATCAATACTTGATTGGAAGTCAGAATCCGTATATCCCAAGACTTGGCAATCACCATCCTCCATAGACCAAGATGTAATTTTGCGTCCGTCTTAGATATTTGAATGTGTTCTTTACTGCATTCCAGTGTTGCTCTCCATAGCAGGATTGGTAACGACTTACCACTCCCACTGCATGGAAGATATCTGGCCTTGTACACATGATAGCATACATTAAGCTTCCTACAACTGATGCATAAGGGCATCCAGCCATGGCTTTCTTTTACTCAAGAATTTGAGGAGCCATTCCTTTAGACAGGTGGATACCATGTATTAAGGGTAGGAATCCTTTCTTGGAACTATCCATACAGAAATCGATCAAGAATCTTCTTAATGTATCCATGTTGTGACAATTCCAATATCCTCTTCTCTCGGTTTCTGAACAACTTCAGATACAAGATGTAAGAGGCTTCTCCAAGATCTTTCATGTCAAAAGTATGGGATAGCCAAATCTTCACACTGGTCATCATCCATGTATCATTCCCAATGATAAGGATGTCATCTACATAAAGCACTATGAACACAATGGCGCTCCCACTAAGCTTCTTGTACACACAAGGTTCATCCGGATTCTGCACAAAATCATAACTCTTTATGGTTTCGTCAAATCTGATGTTCCAGCTACGAGAAGCTTGCTTGAGCCCATAGATGGATTTCTTCAGCTTGCATACTTTGCCATCCTCAGTTATGAAGCCCTGGGGCTGCTCCATATAGATATCCTCCTCGAGTTATCCATTGAGGAAAGTCATCTTGACGTCCATCTGCTAGATGTCATAGTCAAGATATGCAGCTATAGCTAGCAGTGTCCTGATGAATTTAAGCATAGCCACAGGAGAGAATGTCTCATCGTAGTCGATGCCGTCTCTCTGTGTGTAGCCCTTGGCTACGAGCTGTACCTTGAAAGTCTCTACTTTCCCATCAGGTCCCCTCTTTCTCTTGAAGATCCATTTGCACCCAATGGGTTTTACCCCTTTAGGTGGATCCTCTAGGGTCCATACACCATTCTTATGTGTGGAGTCAATTTCTGACTTCATTGCTAGCATCCATCTATCCATGTCATGATCTGCGAGTGCTTCATCAAATGAAGTAGGATCATTGTCAATCTCACTTGACACATGGAATCCATACCTTTTAGGTGGTGCAACCACCCTCGAACTCCTTCGAAGAGGTATGGGTGTTTCATCTTTATTTATCTCTTCAGTTTCTGGTTCAGGAAGCTCAGAATCCTCAGGGGATTCAATGAGTTCATCTACTTCATTTTTGTCTTGACTTTTAAGGAAATCATTCTCCAGAAATTTCACATCTCTAGAAACAAAAACCTTTTGGGTCTCAGGATCATAGAGTTGGTATCCAATATCATCTCTGACATACCCAATGAAGTAACACTCACGAGAGCGAGATTCTAGCTTACTTGTGTCCACGTTCTTCGCATGGACCAAGCAACCCCAAACCCTCAAGTGATTAACACTAGGTTTGGTTCCATACCATAGCTCATGAGGAGTTTTGGGTACAGATTTACTAGGAATCTTATTCAGGATATATATTGCAGTCTCCACTACATATCCCCAGAAACTAAGTGGTAAATGTGCTTTGCTCATCATTGAACGGACCATATTCATGATGGTCCTGTTGCATCTTTCAGCAACACCATTAAGTTGGGGAGTTCAAGGAAGAGTGAGATTGGAGACAATTCCATTCTCTTTAAGATATTCCTTGAATTCATCTGAGAGGTACTCGCCACCTCGATCAGATCAAATCTGTTTAATCTTCCTATTGGTTTGGTTCTCAACCAAAGCCTTGAATTCTTTAAACTTTTCAAAGGTTTCATATTTATGATGTAATAGTAAGACAAACCCGTATTGCGAATGGTCGTCAATAAACATCAAATAATATCGATATCCATTTCAAGTCACGGTACTGAAGGGACCACATACATCAGTATGTATTAGGTCAATAATACCTTCGCATCTTGTAACCTTGTTATGGAAAGGCATCCTGGTCATTTTACCTTGAATGCAATGTTTGCAGGTAGGCAAAGGTTGAACCTGTAGAAAATCTAAAGGTCCATCCTTTATCAATCTATTGATCTTATCAACAGATAAATGACCAAGCCTTCGATGCCAAATCTCATTCGAAAGATTTTCATCCCCCATGGATCTTTTAGGGTTTTTATTAGTCGTTGTAACATTCATAATATATTTATCAATGCACAATTCATAGAGTCCTCCAGAAGTTAAAATACCATCCGTAATATATTTATCATAACGATTTATGACTAATTTATTACAGAATAGGAATGAATATCCACTTCTAACTAATTTAGATACATATATCAAATTCCTTCTGACTTCGGGTACATAAAGACACTCTTTAAGTACTAGGACTCTACCACTAGATAATGATAGTCTACAGGTTCCAACGGCGACTGCTGCAACACTTGCATCAGATCCCATATGAATGACTATCTCCCCTTCTTCCAGATTTCTAGTTTCCTAAAACAAATGCAACAAATTGCATACATGAACAGAAGCACCAGAATCAACAACCCAACTTCCTTCTCGTCCAACGAGAAAACTGGTTTCAATGATAAAAGTAGATTTCATACATGCTGGGGCATTACCTTTGTCAACCAACTTCAGTTATTCTGGGCAGTTACGCCTCCAGTGCCCCAGCTTCTTACAATGGTGACAGACGTCGGTTTTCTTAGACGCTATCAGTGTGGATGCATTGGAAGATGAGCCAACACCTTGACCCTTCTTCTTTATCTTATGGGCCGGGTCCTTCCGAGAACCTTGCTTCTGACCGCGCTTCCCTCTGACCTGTGCAATCATTGCACTGCTAGCGGGACCATCTTTCTTCATTATGTCTTCGGCAGACTTTAATGCAGCAAGAAGTCCAGCATTTGTCAATTCTAGCATATTCATGTGGAATGAACCAACAAAGTTATTGAAAGACTTGGGCAAAGACAGTAGAATGAAATCAAATTGCATGTCTGCATCCATGGTTGCCCCAAGAGTTTCCAGCTCCGACAAGTACCCAAACATTTTAAGTACATGTTTACGGACCGAAGTTCCTTCTTGCATCTTGCAGCGAACGAGTTCTTTCATAACGTTGTATCGCTTGGTGCGGTTAATGTCACCAAGCATATCTTTTAGATTCTGTATAATTTTCTTGCACGTGCTCATCTCCACATGTTGCTTCTGAAGAACATTGGAGAGAGAGCCCAAGATATAGCATCTAGCCAACACATGATCTTCATCATACTTGTCATTGTATGCTTTTTCTTCCTTTGATTTAGGGTTTTCATGCTTGTCTTCTGAGAGCACATAACTTATGCGCTCAGCAGAGAGTACAAGCTCCAAATTACGGATCCAATCCGAGTAATTTGATCCGGTCAATTGGTTGACCTCCAGAAGCCTGCTTAGTGGGTTCATGGACTTCATTTTCTGAAATTGAGAATGCACTATATTAGAACATATAATCATATATTCAAATTCATAATATTTGATTAAGACTTTTTAAATCAAATTAGTCTTACTTTGTCAACTATGAAAGTTTATTCCCTTAATCACTTTCAAAGTAAGAGATATACTTACCGCTATATCTCAAGCAAGAATTGGGATCTCCTCTTTATCTTTGTCGCATCCCAATAATATGAGAATCTGCAACTCCAATAAAGAGAAGCAGGAACACATTTTGCCTTGCAAGTCCAACTTACATTTCCCAATTCGGTCTTTAAAACCTGGGCCCACCACCCCTAAGGTGATGTTGACCCATCATTAATTGAACCAACCGTCAACAGGAATAGTACTCGCTATGCGCAATCCAATATCGCCCCAATAATATGAGGATCCGATATTGGGGTCACTACGCATACGACCTTACTCTTTCGAGAAGCACAGAGCCCGATCCAGAAGCACTTGCATATAGGAGCTGTCACTTCCTACAGGCGTCTCCTATATGCAATCCCTGGCGATGGAAACCCTTCGCCTTGACGGGAGACCATGGATGTCACTTATGTGATCCTCCACCTCTTATTAAAATTTTAATCAAGCTCTGATACCACTTGAAGGATATGGTATAATCCTCAAGCACATCACGGAAGCGTGAGCGTTGTATCGAATACGACGAAGAACGACTAGTTGTACTAGTTGTTCTATGCAGCGGAATTTAAAATAATTCATGCGATGAAACCACATGATCCAAGAACGATTCTCGGATCGTTTCATCTATAACCACAACAAGTATAAAGGAATACCTCTTGAAGCGTGGTTGATCGAGTCTCTACGAAAAGAAACCTCCAGTCTCAAGTCCGATCGTCGGAGAAGAAGCTTGCGAGCGCGGGGATGAGTCGCATGATCCTCGCAATCCAACGAGTTGATCCAAGCACCGGGAACTCCTGATCTCGTCATACGAGATCGAATGTCTTCTTGCGAGCGTAGAACTCCAAGAAGATGGAGAACCGAAGAACATCGAAACGGCGGCGCGATGGCGAAGGCGACGACGAAGTTCTCCCTTAGGGTTTGGTGGACGGCCACCAAGGAGAGGGAGAGAGAGTTGGCGTGTGGGGAGAGAAAGAGAGAGAGAGAGAGAGAGATGTGCTTCCAAAAGCATAGCCCTAGAGAGCATGGTATTCCTCTCTATTTATAGGATTTTAGGATGGGACATGTAAAATCAATGGATGAGATTGATTTATGTCTAATCCAATGGTCAAGATTGTTATTGGTAAAAAAACCAACAACTAATAGTTTAATTTTGATCAAATATATTTGACAAATCAAATATGCATCAATCTTAAAAGTAAACCAATCAAATAAGGGAGATTACCAACATGGAGATTGCCTCCTCATGTATCACGGTGGACGACCACTAATTTCCATATTGGTTATGGTGGCCGTCCACTTGATTGCAAGTGGTGCAATCTCATGTGATTTCATGAGATTGCAAATCTCCATGGAAATATCCTTTATTTAATCAACCAACTTTTGTTGTGATTTATTCTTCAAAAATAATTCATAAATAATTTTGAGAATATTACAATTTTGCCATTGGAAATTTGTAAATCACATTCACAACCCAAAACAAAATATAATTTACATTTTCAATTAATTATTATATGTGTATACAATACACATTAATAATTAATCAACAAATATAAATTATAATTAGCTCTCTCTAATACATTATAAATCACATTTATAATATATTATGAATAATTGGATATTGCTATCCACATTATCTTTATCCATAATAATTAAATCACATTTAATTATATTGGATAATTTCCACACACATCAAGATAATTAAATCACATTTAATTATCAATTTCTTAATGCTTAGATCTTATGGAATTATTCTTGAACCCTTCAAGAATAATGCGATTTCTCCGTTGATACTTGGAGACAAGGACAGGGCAATTATATTGTTCCACGTATAGTGACTTGGATATTGAGATCATATCTCAAATCCAGATCTCATGGACCTCTCATAGATGCTTGATTAAATCAAGGTCGTAAACCTAATCTTCTCATTTCATTTGAATCTCATTCAGATCATTGTCCAATATATGGACCAAGATTAGGTCACTTCTCTACTGAGAGGAGACACTAAAATCCAGACATGTTTCATCACTCCCTCGGAATGGAAGCGTCATGGTTATACAATCGTCTATGATCACATCACCCTCAAGTATTCCTAACACCTGTACATCCTACATACTGAAAGACCTATAATCATCCTGAAGATATAGATCACTTTTACACTGTCATCTTCAGGGCTTGATCACTAAGTTTCTCATTCTTGGTCATTGGCATTTGGTACACATCATATGCAGCATATATCTTACCTTCATATTCATGTCATGGTTCCAAAGCATGACGACCATGCATGGAATTTGATCAGTCCCAATACCTCATGAGTGAGCTCATGTCTCCCGGTTCACAAGTAAACCTGTATGATCCCTTTGAGAGATCGTATTACTCATATGTCCTTACATGCACACCAGCTCATCGGTGTATAGACCTTGGTTAGGTCATCAACCTATTGGTATGCCAAATGTACACACTCAGACATATAGCAACACATTTGTCTCTGGTCAGAGTATGCGTGCCTATGTTGTGATAGTATTCAACATAGGTCTTTGGTTATCTCGATCTCGTTCAGTCAACCCATTGACTCAACTAATCTGACACCTCTGAATCACTATTCCCATGCAGAGGACAGGCATTAAGAGGTCAGTCAGATATCAGATTAATGAGCAAGGATTTCCATCTCCTACTCAGGCTGGAGATCATCACTTAACAATCATTTGATGATGCTTGATGAGTCATCTATCTAACTCCTTAGATTTTCATCCCAGCATCAGCCTCTATGATTCAATCAATGAATCAACAGTTGTATGATTATTAACTTGGCCGAGGTACATAACTCATATTGTACAGAGGGACCTTATAGTGCATTCATTCATTCAATTTAAGAAAGGGAGTGAAACATAATCAATAACTTTTTTTGATAAATCATTTATTACAATAACATTTGTTGTAGGAATGGTTCTCCTTAGGCTTACATTGCTAATCATTGCTAACACATGCTTGGGTGGATACTCAGCCAACGAAATAGAGAGAGGAAGCCAATGGGTGAAACTAATACCTCCCTCACAAGAGAGGTACTCGATCGTAGGACAACGAGATAGACACCCCGTGAAGGCATGTCCTATATTCAATACTTCAAACCAATTAGGATTCTCAACACAGGGTGGGAATACCATCGTCTACAAGGTCCTACTCACCTACATATGATAGAAGCGCCAATACTTTGCCAACCCAAGAGATAATCATGGCTGTCACAGATTGGGTTTTTGGCTATAATCCTTAGGGGATCGCACCTCACTCAATCTGGAATGTATCTGAAAATAATGAGGGCTTTATGAACCCAAAACAATGATTTCCATTACAATTTTTAATTGATTTCAAAGTTTATTAGCAGACCCCTTGTTTTAATTTTTGAGTTTTTAATTTTTTGAATAGTTTTCAGCAAATCGCTTAACAATATTTTTTTGTATTTTCTTTTGAGACCTAAATGTGATATAAACAGAGGGAGAAGACAGAAAGAAATGCTGGACAGAAAGGAAATCTCACTCTTGTGTTAAATGATGCATGCAAAGTAAGAAGACTCACCCTACTTCTCAGCGCTCTCCATGCGAGATGAAAATTAGAATATATAGACATATACTACATGATCGATATGCAAATGAAGAAAGTGTCCTAAACAAGACTTGTTATTATCGAGAAGAATCAAATGCTAACTACTCAAAAATAGATCCAAGTGTCCGGTCTTGGAGACTCCTCAGTGCCCGCCACAACGAGTCTTGGAAGTGCTATGTGGAGTCTCTCACAGCTTGTTGTTCCAAATCCAAGTAATTTGCAATTAATTATTTGATTAAGTACAAGTGAAAGAGACTATAGGTGCATGCTTTTATAGGGATTTGGACCTACCTACCGAGTCAAGCAAACCAAGATCTAGTGGCCCAATCACACAAAACAAATGAAAAATAAAGGTGGAAAGTTCACATCATGAGAAACAAAATAAAAGAAAGTGATAAAACATGAAAAACCACGACGAAGCCCCCAAGTGAACAGATACACGGTCAATGGACCTCATTAGTGTGGCAGTGTCCAAGTCCAAGTTATTACAAATTAATTGTATAAAAATAAAATAGAACACTCTCCTCACAAAATAAAACAAAAATATCTAAGTGTGTTGCTCTTCTCATTTCTCTTTGATTCTCTTTTCTACTCTCTCCTGGTCAGCTCACAAGTAGAAGGGCCCACTCCTCGTAGCTCGGATGCGTCCACCTCCTGAGAAGCGACCATCGCCACATGGTCCAACGCAAGAAAGTCAAACAAAGAAATATGGGTTAGAATTGATAAATAATTATCAAAAATAAAGATAAAAAATAGAAGAGACATAATGTACACAAATATACAACAATACACTATCTTTTGCTCCCGGCAACGGCACCATTCGATGAACTAGAAGAGAACTGAGAGGCGGTTGTGAGGTCACACAAGGAGGACCTCAGTCACTATGATGACCAGTTTCGAGAGCCGACTGACTCAGACAATAATCAACCCACACAAAAATATGAGGCAATCAAAGCGAGTGAATCAAAATTTATTATAACCCTACAGACAAGTGTGTATAGTGGACGAGTAGGTAGACGTCGAACACAAGAAACACGGGACATAGCAATAAATATTATTTTTAAAGAAATAATACAAGTGTATATGTGTATGTATAAGTATGCATAACATCAATCAATGTGTTGTAGATTTTTCATTAATATATGTATATATATTAATTTTTTTAGTTTTCTTATCTTAATTTATTTTTGATAATATATAAATATGTATATAAGAGTGTATATATAAAGGTATAGGTTAGGCAATATATATACATTGGAAGTAATATATAGTAGAATATATATAATAAATGTAAAAATTCAAAAAATATTCCAAAGAATAGTCCTTTTATATTTTAAAAGGTTTTAAAATATTTTTGAGGTAATTATAATAATTACTCATAATATACACTATATAGAGGTATATATAGGCTATATAGGATATTGTACTTATAAATATAGGTATAAATAGTCAAAAATTACAGAAGAAAATCTTTTTGTGTTTTTAATTTTTTTTTGAGAATTGTTGGGGAATTTTTGCAAATTTTTTTTGTATTTTTAAAAACATAAATAATGCAAAACTTGACCTTTCTAATTAGGAAAAATTGGTTTTAGATTTAAACATAATAGAAGGGTCAAAATTTTCTAAAACCAATCTCAAAACTTGCTAATATATAAATAAAAATACAATATAAAAACTACTATTTTTGGGAGTTTTAAGAATATTTTATAAATTTTAGGTATAGCAAGGGTTTGCTAATTTTAAGTTTGTTTTGAGATTTTGTTGGTGATTTTTGATCTGGAATGAAAAAATAGGCTAATACACATTTTTTCATTTTTTTAGAAGTAGTTTTATAATTTTTTGTATTTTTTAAGTCAAACGTGGAGTAAACTATATTTTTTATTTTTAATAAATAAGAAATGCAAACAAAATAGCAAATAAAATATATAACATGAACAAGCACCCAATCATGCACTTACACCTATTTTTGCATATTTTTAGAGAACATGAGCTATTTTTAATAAAAAGAAACGCTACTACAAGAAAATGCAGTTTTACCACACTATCGCTACTACGTGTGATGGCAATTTAGTCGCAAAAATTATAACCACAGTATTGTGACTACATTACCACCACAGTGTAGTCCTTACCTTAAGGAGCAACTTTTACGACTACATGTGGTCACGAACTGTTGTAGTTAACTATTACGACTATGTTGCGACCATATGGTAGTCGTAAAGTGGTGGCGAAGTTTGGCGAAATTTTTTAACCTGCCAATCGATTGGAGCACAAATGATTTCCCCCTCACAAAGCTCTAAAACTTACTCCACCCTCCGGTTCCCCCTCTTGACTCTCCTCTACCCTCGATACTCGCCTCCTCCACTTGTCGGTCGTCACCTCCCCTCTCCACCACCTCCTCCGCCTCTCAACCATCTCCTTTGCCTTCTGATCGTCGCCTCCCCTCTCCACCACCTCCTCCACCTATCAACCATCACTTCTCCTCTCCACCACCTCCTCTACCTCTTAACAGTCGCATCTGCCTTGCGGTCGTCGCCTCCCCTCTCCACCACCTACTCCACTCAGCCACATCCTCTGTCTTATGGTCGCTACCTCTCATCTCCACCACCTCCTCCACCTCTCAACTGCTGCCTCTGCCCCTCGATCGTCGCCTCTGCCTCTTGGTCACTGCTTCAGCTCTCTATGGGGTTCTCCTCTCCAGATCTAAGGTCATCTCTCTCTCTCTCTATATATATATATATATAATGATGTTAATTTAATATAATTAGATGTGCTATGGTCATGATATTTATGCATTGGGATTGTGAATTTGCATAGTCAGGACATTCAAGAGATTGACTTGCTTTGAGATTATGGATTTGTATTATTGAAATGATGTTTCTGTTGAGCAATCTTGATAGGCATTTCAGTAACTGTTGGAATGTGTTCGGAACTAGAAACTTAGTGATGGGGACATCAAACCTTAACGAGGACACAAGCAATTGCCTATTGAAAAAATGTGAGTGTGGGCAATTCAATGATCCTTGTTGAAAATAACTACCTATTGAAAAAACTAAATGTGAGTATGGGCAATTATGCGGAAACCATTCTCAATTGAAGGAAAAAAACCACTTGAGAGGATGATCTTATGCACACGAGCGGGAATATTTTCTTCTATTCTATTTAATTCTTGGATAAGAGGTGTGAGATATTTGTAAAATTTAGAGGTTGAATAGATATACATCCAAGATCCATTTACACAACTAAAAATTTTAACGCTAGGGTATCTTCACATTTGTAAAACACTTAGATCCAAGGTACTTGTTCACATTAGGAATAAAGAATGGCTGTGAATAGGTTTTTCCTAAAAAATATACAAAGAAATATGTTTGATGGAAAGACCCAACATAGAGAAATTGCAAGACTCTACGTGGATCCTGAGGTGGAGGAGGGCCTTGGGACTATGGAGTGTCCTGTGTGCTGATAAGACCTGAGAAAGCGGGAGAGGCTGAGAGGGTGGAGGTTGGATAGGGCACTGAGACTCACGAAGGATATGATGGTGGTTAGAGGATTGTGATGTGGTATGACGAGTACATGTCACACTGGGAGGTGTCCCTGCTCGAGGAATATAATGAGCATATTGTGTAGGGATTTGATAGGTTCACACTGATAGGGTCTCTGCACATTAGGAACACACTTGGATCATGGGTGCTTGTGGAGACTTTGGGACTCTAATCTTGGGTAAAGAAGTATGAGCGCCCTGATAGGGTCTTTGCAGAGGTTTCCTAATGGTCGATTACCAGAGATTTTACCAAATCCCTCATACTCTAGTGATGGTTCTCCCAAGCTCTACTTTTATACTTGTGGGCTAGAAAACCGATAGTTCAAATACGACATTGGATGATTTATTCAATCAAGAGTCAAGTTAGGAAGAGAGGTATGTTGGAAAGCGTGTGTAAGGATATATGGCTATGTAAGCATGAATGATGGTATGCGTGTTAGTGTTGCTCTATCTTCCTTAGAGGATCAGTTTTCATTGTATCACCCCATGTGTGTAATTAACTATTATGATCTCATTGTAGGTAGAGCAATGAGTTCGATAAGGGATTGGATTTATAATCGTGTAGTGAATGGATCCATTTGCATGCAATTTCTGATTGGTGTAGAAGTCTTTCTCAATTTTACTTATATACAAGGATAAAGAATAGTTGACGTAGATGGGAAGATAATTTGCATGAGCATGAAATGTGGATTAACAAAGAAATAATTTAGAGATGTTGTGGCAGAACACTTATGCTAGAATAGTTTTGTCAATGATTACACATATTGGTATGCACATGGAGAGGTCTGAGCAACCCACTGAGAGAGGTCATAGATGTCAGACAATCCCATTGTTGAGATGGTTATAGATGCAATATGTTCGAACTTCGACCCTTCTCTAGAGGGTTGTGATGATGAATTCAATAGAGAATCTAAAGATTTTTCTGAATTGTTACAAAATATTAAGGAAGCATTATGGTCTACTTGTAAGTCTTTTTTCTCTCATATATGTTGTTACGGAGTTACTGACAATTAAAGCTGAGTACATTATGGCTGATGCTAGTTTCAATACCATCATTAAGACTATAAAGAGAATGCTTCCTAAAGAAAATGTTCTACATGATACCTATTATAAAGTAAAATCATGACGAGTACACTTGGACTATCAAAAAAGTTAATTGATGCATGTCCCAACGATCACATCATAAGATATGGGGATAGATATAAGAATGAGAGTAAATGTCCAGAATATGGTGAACCTAGGTATAAACCAAATATGAAAACAAATGGTCCACAGACGGGGCTCCATTACTTTCCAAAATCACAGTGATTACGAAGACTCTATTATTGCAAAGAAACTGCTAAAGACATGACTTGGCATGCAAATCATAATGTGGTGACTTTATGGAACATCCTTCTTACTCAGCTTGTTGGAGGGCTTTGATGGAGTCATCTCTGACTTTCAATATGGAAAAGAGGGATGTGGTTATTGGGTTATCAACCGATGGATTTAATCCACATGGTCAGGGGAAAGATTACTCATGTTTGCTAGTTATCACTACTCCATACAACTTGCTACCATGGTTGTGCAACAAGAAGCAACATATGTTTCTAACTTTACTTGTGCCCAGTTCGAGCCATCCTTGAAAATATTTAGATGTCTATTTATGAGACCATTAGGCGATGAACTATGATGGTGTCAATCACATAAATTTCAGATGAGAGTGGGTTTATGATGGTGGCAATCACATAAATATTAGATGAGAGTGGGTTTATTGTGGACAGTTAGTGACTTTCTAGCATATAGAATGATATCGGGATGGAGCACACATGGGAAAAGAAGTTGTCCATATTACATGGAATTATGAAAGCATTTTAGCTTGAGCATGATCGAGAACCATGCTTCATTGACTGATATAGAAAATTCTTACCAAAGGATCATCTTTATAGGAAATAGAAGATGGCATTCCAAAGAAATACAATTGAAGATTCAGATCCAGCTGTAAGGTTGTCATGACTTGAGATATTCAAAAGGTTAATAGAGTTAAAGAGTTCGGACGATTGTATTCTACCTCTTCCAGGTTTTGAGGATACTAATAACTGGACGAAGAAGAGAATATTTTGTGAACTACCATATTGTCCCAATCTACTCATCAGACATAATTTAGATGTGATGTACAAAGAGAAAAATGAATTTGATAATGTATTTCATATGTTATTGAATGCCACTAGTAAGACAAAGGATACAGATATTCCTGCAGAGATCTTGTGAAAATTTGTGCACGTCTTGAATTAGGCCTAATAGAATATGAAGATGATTGTATTTATATGCCGAAGGCAAAGTACCGCTTAAGCAAAGATCAAGTGAAAGATGTATGCCAATGGGCTAGTAAATTAGAAATGCCAGATAGTTTTTCCTCTAACATATCTAAACTTATTGATTTGACGAAAATAATTTTAAGGGAATGAAAAGGCATGTTTGTCATGTATTTATGGAGTAATTGTTGCCTTTTGCTTTTAGAGGAATATTGCTGAAGGGAGTTCACGATGTTCTAGTTGACTTGAGTAAATTCTTCAAATGCATATGGTCCGCCAAGTTGTTAGTCGAAGATATGGCAACCCTTGAGGAGAGTACGGTTCTTATATTGTATAACCTTGAGAAGATATTTCCTCCAACCTATTTTGACTTGAGGGAACACTTAACAACTTTTCTATGAAGCTAGAGTTGGTGGAGTTGTTAAATACCACGGGATGTATGATGAACCGCGGACCTATCCTTTTGATGTGTCTAATTGACGGTTTCGTTGCAATCGGATAAATCCGGATCGATCAAAATTAACCGCACAAATATATTAATCGTCTAATGAAATTAAGTGTGGTTTTATGTTTGTTTAGCATGGGCAAGCCCCAGGGTCGACTCAAGGAGGCAAAGGAACAACTCAGGATCAATTTAGAGGTATTAGATTGTGATTTTCCTAGTTGGATTTTTTTGATATTTTTTAATGCCATAAAAATGGCAAATGCAGAATACGAATTGGATTAAGGTTATTAAGAAAAGAACCGACTTAGCCAAATTTAATTTTAATGTGAAATAAACTCAAATCAGCCAAGTGATATTTTTCCTAATAACCTAATCCAACAATGAATGCGAAATGCATTTTTTTGGAATTTCTGGATTTAAAATGCACAAATGAAAAATACACACTTTTTTAGGGTTTTTATGCAATTTTCATGCAAATGAGATGCAAAAATTATGAAAAATTTACTGTAAGATAAACATGATGAAATGAGGCTAACTATTTTTTTGGAATTTTCTGACACTTTGTTATTTTTTATGAATATTTTACTGAAAATAGAGTGATTGTAGGTATTTAATTCCTAATTAATCCACGAAATAAAATTATCCAGAGAATGAATTATCTCAAATAGATGTTTTAATAAGAAATCCAGGAGAGTTGGAATTTCTCAAAAATAATCTTTATGGATTTAATTAAAAATCAATTACAGAAATCACCCTAGAATTTATTTAATGCAAATGACAACTCCAATTTTGACAAACTTGGATAGTAATTAAAGCATACTTAGAAGCATCATCTATAAATTTTCGTAATTTTTAGAGTAATAAATATGGCTATGCAAATTTCAAAGCTTAAATGGGCAAATTATCGCTGATTTTCAATCTCTGAATTTTAATAAATAATATGATGTTCACAAAAATACAAATAAATAGCCAAGAGATAAAGAATTACTTGCTCTACAAAATGCTATTTTTTGAATAAAAATTAATGAAAAATGACTGTCCAAATTAATGCTCAAAGCCAAGGGTGTCTTTGCAAAACAGAAATGAAAGAAACAAAGTAGGAATGTGCACAGGGGCACTTTTGGAAATATATAAATAAGACGGACTAACTATGCAATATTCACAAATAATAAAAAATAAAAATAAAAAATGAAGGACCTTTGATAACTGTGGGTTCCAAGAATGGAACCCACGTCTTTCACGCCTAGGGTACGCAAGGGGAGTGGGCGTGGCGGTGCTATCAGCGGCGGCCAAGGGCTCGATGGAGCCGCACATGGCGGCGGAGCACAAAGGCGGTCTGGGTCGGTGGTGGCGGCGTCGTGCACTGCACGCGCGAGCGGTGGTGCGCGCGCGGTGTGACAAGCATGCGCGGAGGGCGGCGGAGGAGGGCAGCGTAGCTGTGGCGTGGTGGCGCGGGACACCGGTGGCAAGGAGGAAGTGGCATATGCCGGAAGCGACGCACGTGGGGCGGCCTAGCGCGAAGAGGGGGACGGCTGGGCGGCGCCGCGCTAGGGCGTGGCGCTGAAGGGCGGCTTCGGCGTGTGCGCGAGGCAGGGGCGAGGTGCGGAGGTGACGGTCACTTATGGGGACTTGCGGCCACGGGCTAGGGCGATGCAGTGAGACGCGTGGAGCGGCGCGGTTGGCATGGGAGGAGGTGGTGCTACCGCTGGAAGGCAGCCGTCGCCTGGCAGTTGGTCGCGGTGAATGGTGGCGGCTGGGATGGCCGTCAAAGGGTATCCGTTGTCGGCGTCGGAGCCTGGAGGTCGAGTGCGGCTGGGGCGGCGGCCTGGCTGGCATCGGGAAGTGGTGGCAGAGTGGCGGCCGACCGCCAGGTGGCTGACGGCGGGCAGCGATGGCTGGACTCACAGAGGTGTCGTGCAGATCTGCAAAATTATTTTTTTATTTTGATTTTTTTATATTTTTTTAGTTTTTTTTGTGAAACAGGAAATAAAATGTGAATGTACAAGTGCATTTTGATGGTAGTGGTGATAATGGTTGATGTATTAATGGCGGTGATGACAATGAATAAGATAAAAAATTTGATGTTAGATAAATAAATGACGAAGTGAAGATAGAGAATACTTACCCGTGTGGTTCACCGGATTGTGGAGCTATAGTGTGTGGATTTCTTTTGTCGCTTCGATCAATGCCCGGTGAGGCACCGAGAAGCTAGAGCTCTTCCAAGAAGGAGGAGTGACGAAGGTTGGGAACCTTCGGATCTCGTCGTGATCAGAGGTCGTCGCTCGACGGTGGTTCTCGGTAGCTGTCACCTACGGATATCCGGAGCTCTCTCTCTCTCTTTTCTGTCGAAAATGGCAGATGATGAACAATGAGGGAGGGAATGAGAATATAAAGAGAAGGGGGAAGTTAGAAAAGAGGTAGAGAAGATGGAGGGATGGTGGAGGGAGTGGGGACTTGGAGTAGAAGGCAAGCAAAGAAGAAGAAGTAAAAGGGAAAAAATAGTTAAAATAATAATATAAGTAGGCTACTAAAAATAAAAGAGAAAATAAAATAAAATAAATGTAAATAAGTAAAAATTAAAATAAATAAATAATAATAAATAAATAAAATGAAATCCGAAATTAATAAAATAGTTTAAAAAATGGGGTGGCACGTGGCAGCTCCCGGGGCTGCCACGTGTCGCTCCCAGGAAATTCAAAAATTAAATATAAAGAAAAATAAAAAAGAAATAACAAAAGGGTGTAAATCAAAAAATGGTCAACACAAAAGTTGCTCGTCTCGACGAGATCTACAACTTTTATGAAGGACTGAAAATCAAAGGAAATCATATGTATAAAAATGTATTTTTGGGTGGTACCTTATAAATAAAATACCGCATTTTATCTTTTGTAATGTTTTTGTCATTTTTAAAAGAGAGAAAAATTAAAATAAAGTTAGAGAAAATATGAAAAGAATATTTACAATTTAATCTAATTTTTTTGGATTTTTAATAATTAAAAAAATGAAGGGCAAAACAGTCAATATGTACAATATACAAAAGGGGCCCAAAACCCAAGTTTTGCATACGAGCTCCGATTTTAATGAAATTGGTCTTGTTTCGAAGGTTTTTGAATGTATAATACTTTAAAAGTGAGTAGACCTAATTTGGAGGTTGTATGAGAGAGATATGTGCATTCTAAGGTTCATGGTTTCAAACTTGGGTTGGGGTTTTATTGGTCAATTTTACAAGCTAGTATTTTTTGATATTTTTCTTTAATTAGTGTTAGTAATTTATACACTATGAATTTGATTTTATTGGATTCAGAATTAGTATAATATATATAAATAAGGTATTTTATCTAATATATAGGTGAATATTTACAAGTGAAATTGGCTTCTTATTTAATGCAAAAATGAATGCTAAAATGCAGATATTATGCTTGCATGCATGAATGCTAATTATGTGATATAAGTGAAAATATGCATCTAATTACTCGGGAACAAAGCTCTATTTTCAACTTTTAGAGTGATGAATCACAGATTCATCAACCCCCTATACTTAAACCTTGCTCGTCCCCGAGCAACTAAAATGAAATGCAAGAGTGAAATGATTTTGGGTTCCATACCAAGGTCATGAACAAAAGTTGAAAATGGAGTTTGACTCGACATTTGGATTAATTGTGTGGCGGAACCTCATTGGGATCTGAACTTAAGACCTAACAGACTTCAAGTTCCACAAGTCTTCTATTCAAGACTCCTTAATAGTCAGGTCAGAACAAATCCTCAAACGTAAATTTCTGATGACTATGATTCTTACTTGTACTGTGTAAGTGTAAAATAGCTCTCCACATCAGAAATGGCTCAGAATCAGCCTCCTCTAACAAGGTAACTCTGATTACCCGGTCCAGTAACTCTTTCCTCGAGGAGCAGGGTATTCCCTTATAAGTTCAAGTGCGACCAGCTCAAGAGGAGGGGGTAGAGAAAAGAATGGACAGTAGACAGTGTAACTACCTATCCCGGGATGCCCGACCAGTGTAGCCAAGTTATCCAGCTGCAAACTTCTTGCTAATATACATACTCCGACAGGTATTTTATTTTCACTTGGACCTGTCTGATTTTTTTTGGAGTGTTTGCATTTTTTCTTTTTCTTTTTTTTTCTTTTTTTTGAACTATATACAAGGTGCAGCATGTACATCAGGATTTTTTCCTCTTGAGCCAGTAGACTATCCCTCTTTTGAAGCATTATTGCAACCCACAGCGTCCTGTCTTTATACATCAACACTACCAGACTAGGTTGAGATGCACTGCCCTCCCTAGAGGAGGATGGATGTTTCCACCCGTGTGCTACTCCAAGCTAAAGGATTCTACCTCCTCACCACCTCATCAATGAAGAGCTATGTGCATTGTTCTTGTCCAAGTTAGGTCATTATCTAAAAGAATCATGTGTGTGCACAAGATATTCTACTTAGACTAATCAAGATGACATGCGAACATAGACTTGCGGACTCAAAGAATTAAGTCACATGACCTGAGAAATCATAACTCCATTTCCTATAAGGTTCCTCTGAAATTAGGTGGATTAAGGTCAAATCAGGTCCATCCTCAATATCTACTCATAACTTGGTTTAGAACCCACTAGCTTTTCACTTTGCATATGAAAGATATGTAGATGAGATGCAGATGACATGCTATGTAGATGAAATGCAAGACTGTTTTTTTTTAATGCAAAGATGATATGCAAGAGTAAATAAGAAGCCTATTTTTTGTTTTGCTTTTTTTTCAAAACTTTGGTATATCTCCTATGTTACAACAATTTTTCAAGAGCTTATAAGTGTTATATAAATTTTACAAGTGTTATACAAAAAAAATTCTCCAAATTTTACCCAGCCCGTAATTATTACGAAATATATACAAAGATACTTGAAAGTACGAGCTATGGGTACACGCCCCCCTATACTTAGCGTGTGCTATGTCCTCAGAGCATGGAAAGCGAGGAAAAAGACATAGCTCGTGCTAAGCGTAAGAGAGCCAAAGAGAACTAAAAATGTAAAGAAGTCATCCTGCCCCCCTATACTTAGGCTCTAGCAGCCTAAGTGTAGAAGAATAACAAGAATGGGGCGGATGAGGTCAAGAAGAGAAGTGGATGAATATACAATACGGGCATCGGTCCCCCCTATACTTAGGCTCAAGTCAGCCTAAGTATAGGATGGAAGCGAGTATGAGGACCAATGTGATCTGGAGGGTGTACAGAGACTTGACTCAAGTGCATCCCCCCTATACTTAGGATCTGGTCATCCTAAGTATAATCCAAGATGGTGATCAATGAATCTAGGATGAGTTACTAGAGTCGCGGGAAAGAACAGTCGGAATGTACAAGAATGATGGTATATACAATTGAGTCAGTCTGAAACTTTCAAGATGCTGTTGATGGCTAGAGCTCACTACTGCAAGGTCTCAAGAACGGCTCGAGGTGTATCTGTTGAATCTGTCTCGCGCATGAATACAATCTCCTCAACATGGACTAACTGCTCATTGGATTCAATGAAGTGTTTCAACAGATGTCCATTCACAAGGAATGTCAGTGCATCATCTGCAAGATCTGAGATCTCGACACATCCACTATCGTGCACCGTACGGACGACAAATGGGCATGTCCACTTGGACTTCAACTTGCCTTGGAAGATCTTCAGCCTAGCATTAAACAACCATACCTTCTGTCTAGGAACAAAGGTAATTCGTCTGATATATCTATCGTGCCAACACTTAACCTTGTCCTTGTACACCAAACTGTTGTCATATGCACGGTTTCTAATTTCCACAAGCTCATTCAAATCCATATCTCTCTGCTTCTGCCCAAGGTGCGTGTTCCAATTGACCTTCTTGATTGCCCATTCTGATTTGTGCACTAGTTCTGCGGGCAAATGGCACGGCTTTCCGAATACCATTCGGAATGGGGAGGTTCCTAATGGTGTCTTGTAAGTTGTCCTATACGCCCACAGAACCTGATCCAAGATCTGAGACCAGTCCTTCCTATCTGGGCAGACAAGCTTTTGCAATATAGTCTTCACCTCCGGATTCGACACCTTAGCCATACCATTAGTTTGTGGGTGGTAAGGACTAGCGACACGGTGTTCGATGATGTAGTCCTTCAGGAGTTTCTTCACCTCCCGATTTACAAAGTGGCTACCTCCATCTGATATCATCATTTTGGGGAACCCAAACCTAAAGATGATGTGCTCTCTGATGAATTTACATACAGTCATGATGTCTGCGGCTCGGGTCGGGATAGCCTCCACCCACCTGGATAAGTAATCTACCGCAAGAAGGATGTACTCGAATCCATGGCTAACAGGGAACGGGAACATGAAATCGATGCCCCAGGCGTCAAAGACATCACAAATGATGACAGGTTGTATCGGCATCTCATCCTTGGAACCAACGGTTCCTCCCATTCTCTGTCATACTGGATATGACTTCGCAAAGGTGATGGCATCGCAAAACAGAATCGGCCAGTAAAAGCCACACTGAAGTACCTTCCATGCGGTCCTCTTCCTGGAGTGGTGTCCTCCTACCTCTAAGCTGTGGCACAAAGAAAGGACACTCTGCTATTCCTCCTGAGGAATACACCGTCTCTAGACACAATCCGGTCCTTCAAAGAAAAGGATCGGATCCTCCCAATGGTAGTGTCTCGCATCCGACTTTATTTGGTCGATGTGGCTCTTGGGCCAACCCTTGGGAACCTTCTTGGAGACAAGATAGTTCACGATGTTGGCATACCATGGGAGTGAGTCGACAACAAAAATCGACTTGTCAGGGAAGGAGTCTCAAATTGGGGAATCCTCGGAAGTATTGATATCTTTGAGGTGAGAGAGATGATTGGCTACTACATTCTTCTTTCCAAGTTTATCTGGGATGTCCAAATCAAACTCCTAGATAAGAAAAATCAACCAAGAAGACGCACCTTCGCGTCCTTCTTCTCCATCAAGTATCGTAGCGTTGTGTGGTCAGTGAACACAATTACCTTGGATCCAATTAAGTGAGATCTGAATTTGTTCAAGGCAAACACTACCGCAAGCATCTCCTTTTCCGTAACTGTATAGTTACGCTGAGCGGTGTCAAGCACTTTACTTGCGTAGTGAATTGCAAAGGGGACGACATCCCTCCTTTGTCCTAACACAACCCCAACAGCAAAATCTGAGGTGTCCGTCATGATCTCAAAAGGTAGAGACCAATCGTGGACTTGAAGGATAGGTGCATCCATGATCATTCCCTGTAATAGCTTAAAGGCCTCAAAACATTTGTGATCAACAACAAACTCCATGCCTTTGCCTAAAAACTCAGTTAGCGGTCGGGCAATCTTAGAAAAATCCTTAATGGATCTCCAATAAAATCCGACATGCCCGAGGAACGATTGCAACTGTTTAATGTTGGTTGGTGGCTGGAGTCGTCTAATCACATCCACCTTGGCAGGGTCAACCTCCATTCCTCTCTTGGAGATGACGTACCCCAACATAATGCCCTCCCTCACCATGAAGTGACTTTTCTCCCAGGAGAGCACCAGATTGACCTCACAACAACGTTGGAGGACTCGGTCCAGATTCCTAAGGCAGGAATCGAAGGAATCGCCGTGGATTGAGAAGTCATCCATGAAGACTTTCAGGAATTCGCCGACCATTTCAGCGAATACAGCAATCATACACCTTTGGAAAGTACCTAGAGCATTGCATAACCCAAAGGGCATGCGCCTGAAAGCATAGGTACCAAAGGAGCATGTGAACGTGGTCTTTTCCTGGTCCTCCGGAGCTATGGCTACTGATAACACGGTAAATTCATGCAAGGGTCACCATGAATAATATTTAAATGGTGTCGCTGAGGCGACCGCTCGCAGAATACCCTGTTGATCAGCCATTAACCCACAATAAAAGAATGAATGAATTAAGTCCAAAAATGTGAATTAATATTTATTACTCTACCATAAAATGTATAGTGAACAAGCATGTAGAGGTCGAACCACAGAGAGCAATATAAAAATGCATAAGCCTATGATGTGCATGTACCACAGAGTCATCCATGTGTGAAGCCTATTTTTGTGGGTTTTTATCTTATATATTTTTTTGTATTTATTTTTTTTATTTTTATATTAATAATATAATTAGGTAATATATATATACTTTATAGAATATAAATATATAAATATATATATACACATAGAGTGTGAGTATATAACATATATAACATACATTAGATATAGATATATATATAATAATTTTAATTTTTCTTCTTCTTTTTTTATTTAATTTTAGAATTTATATATTAATAGTTATATATATATAGGTATAGATAGATATACATTTTTTTAATAGGGAAATATATATATAAAGGGGAGAGAGGAGCGATACAATATTCCTAAAAATATATAAAAACACTCAAAAATATAGAAATAAAATCTTTTTGGTATTTTTATAATTTTTTACTATTTTGGTGATTTTTGGATATTTTTCAAATTTGTTTTTTGTATTTTTAAGTGCTGAAATAAAGGAAAACAGTGGAATAGGTGCTGGCTGTAAGTAAAATAGGAATCAAAAATAGCACACAGCCACAAAAATTTTCCCAACCATTCTTAAAAGAAATAGGATAAAATATAGGACCTACAGGAGTTGAGTTTACATTTTTTTGGATTTTCTAGAATTATTTATATTTTTTAGAGGTTTTTGAGTCTTTTTTAATTTTTAAGGTTTTTCTTTTGTGATTTTTAGTGATTTTTGGACTTACACTAAAAAATGATAAAATAGCCCATAGGTAATTTTTTTGGAATTTTTCGAGGTGGTTTAATATTTTTTGGTATTTTATAGGTTAGACAGTACATAAAATACATGTTTTTGATTTTTAATAAATGCAAAAATGCAACAAAATTAAAAACTAAAAATATAGCGAGCAAGAACAGGCTAACAGGGGCTTATATCCATTTTTGCAAAATTTTTCAAGTTAATATGAGGCACAGAATAAATGGACAAAGCATACAATAATTAATCAGCTTGGCAGGGGCATATTTGCAAATAAAATATGTCTCAGGGGCCTCAATGCAAATATTACTACAAAAATAAACATTCATTTTTATTTTTGAGGTTGTTCTGCAATTAACAGAACCCGGCGGGGTTTAAATGCAAAAAATCACACGCCTCACGTGGTTGCTGCATGTGAGGCGCGGAGGGACTAATATGTAAATACATAAACTACAGGCGGCCTTCCATAAATTTTACAATTTATTTACACGGGAATTTTTATTTATAGCATTAAAAGATAAATACAAAAAGGCGGGGGGTGTGTCTGAAATTTACCTCCAATAGGCGCGCGATCCGATGGTTGATCTTCGTCCACTTGACACGCGTCGTGCATCCGTCGGCCGATACTGGTTCGCAGATGATGGCTGAGATTAGATCAGCCTCGTTGATTGGACGGTGGATGCGAGGCTTCATCTGACAGTACTCGTTCAATCTGGGCCGACCCTCCTGATCTGACGGCGCTGGAGGTGCCTGGAGGAACAGGGAAGAAGCTCGCCCCGACGAGCTTCGATCGTGCAGCGTAGGCTTCTCCGGGCATCTCCCTCGCATCTGAAGTGCTCAACATGTAGCTAGAGGTCTTCCGCATCTTCTGAAGGTCTCGCCATGGCTCCTGGAGGTCTGAAGGACTCGGACGAGGTCGATGAAGGAAAAGACTTCCAGGAACCTCTTCCTGGTTCGATGCAAGCCCAGATGGGCTCCATTCTTCGTTGGACCTGCATAGGAAGAACCGGGGGAGCGAGGGCTTCCACCTCGACCCGGGGTTTTGAAGCTATATAGCAAGATGAGGTGTGGCGGAGGAGCTCCGGTGAAAGGCGGAGGTGGAGCTCCGATTCGCCAAGACCAGAGGTCCTGGGTTGAACAAAGGTGTGCGATCGATGGAGAAAATGATGGGGAAAGAAATGGGGGGCGAATGGCGGTCGGATACAGTCGAGGTCACCGTGAAGAAGTCGCCGGAGCTCAGCTCCGGCGAACTTCAAATTTTGGTATCTAAGCTACACTGATTACTAAACACTAAACTAACAACTAGAATTAAAAGCTAACATTAAAACCTAACTAAAAAATGATAAAGAAACAGCTCTTATACCCGGGGGCCACCAGGGAGCAGGACGGACGCCGGAGCTCCGCCGCGTCAAAATTGTCCTTCCTCCGGCCGATTCGAGGTGCTGGAGCACTCCCCCTGTCACAAGGAACGTCCCACGAACGAAATCAGGGCTTTTGGATGGAATAAAATTGGCCAAATTTGAGGAAGGGAGGGGAGCTTCTTATTTATAGACAATGGCCTGGAGCCTTATTGACCGGCGATTATTGCTTGATCCAATGAGTATCAAATTGATCCAAGTTATCGGCGGGTATCAGTGATCATCAGAGATCATTTCTTGTTAAGTAAGCGAGCTTGATCGATGGATGAGATGGCCGTAAAAAAGGGATGAAATCCGGGGAAAAGATGGTTCAGAGACGCCAGGTCCCAGATGGGACAGTTGACCAGGCGGTCAACAAGGGCCAGCACCCCATTGGTCCACGTCAGCCGCAAGAAGACAAAACATGAGATTTTGCTCGAAATTTATTTATTTGACATAGTAAATGATTTTATTAGAAATTTCTTATAAAATAAAAAATGTGTATTATTTCGTGTAGTATTTATTTACGATTTTTATTGATTTTTTTGAAGTGTTTTATTATAGTTTTATTTTAATAAAGTGTATATGTGTGTATTTACATGTATTTTGTAACTTTTAATTTTTTTTATTTGTTTATTTTATTTTATTATTTTATTGGCTTATTTTAGAAATTTATAATTTATTTTTGTGAGTATAAAGGTATTTTTATTTAATTTTTATGAGTTTATTTCATTTTTAGTTAAATAGGTATATGTATATGTAGGTATTCCTCTTGGTATTTTACTTATGTATTTTGTATACTTAATTTATTTATTGTATTTTCTTGATTTTTATTTTGGATTTACATTTTTAATAAGTTATATGTAATATTTACATTATTATAAAAATATAAAAGAAGAAAATAATTAAAGAATGTTTTCCCCTTTTATTTATGTACATACTTGATCATAGGTCTTTTGCCTATTAACTTGCATAGGCTTATTTTATTTTATTAATCCTTTTTAGTTTTAGTCTAAATTTTAATATATACATGTATTATATACATTATTTACAAAATTCTAAAAATATAATGTGATAAAAATAATAGACAAGGAATATATTGAATATTTTAATCAGGCAGGCTGCACAATGGGGGCCAAAAACCTAACTTTTGCAGATGGACTCCAAAAATTATGAAACCAATTTTATTAAATAGTTCTCGGAAAGCTATATACATTTAAAGGTGAGTTTGGTGATTTGGAGTTTTTATTTGCAAGATATGGGTCTGTGAAGTTGAGATTTTGGCTTTTTATTCTATGTATAAAATGTGTACTGAGTATTATTTTTATACAAACTCAATTTTGTATTTTTATATATATTATTATATTTAACTTTCATGTACAAAGTTTCTTTATTTGATGAATAAATAATTATGTACAAAATAGGTGTCAAAAATGCATAAATAAATGCATGAATAAATGAGGTATTTATTGTACACTGGCCCTTATCTCCCCCTACTTTATTCCATGTCGACCAATTCCATGCTGGCCTTGGTCTTGGGGTTAGGGTCATAAAATATTTGCAATATTTTATTCCTTTTTCTTTTCTTCTCTTTATTCTATAATTTTGGCATTAAACACCTTATTTAATGTATAATTAATACAATGAATGATGAATGCTATTATGTACAATTTGATGCTATTTACATGCATTTGCTGGGGTTTTTTAGGCCAAAATGATAGAATAAAGGTGATGAAATGGAGATTCATCACCCCCCTATACTTGCCTTTGCTAGTCCCTAGCAAACACTTATGCAATAAGTACAAAAAGAATAAAGAAAAGAAAAAGGACAATTTAAGAAGGATAGAGTGAATAAGGGTGCTTTCAGTGCAATGCATGTCTGTATAAAATCTGAGTTTGGAGCTCCTGTCAGACCTTGGGTGTAGATGTGTGTGGAACTGAAGGATATGGAGAGATCCTCAAGCGCATCACGGAAGCGTGAGCGTCGTATCGGATACGACGAAGAACGACTAGTCGTACTAGTTGTTCAGTGCAGCGGAATTTAAAAATTTTATTCGATGAAACCACATGATCCAAGAACCATTCTCGTATCGTTTCATCTATAACCACAGCAAGTATAATGCAATACCTCTTGAAGCGTGGTTGATCGAGTCTCTAAGAGAAGAGACCTCCTGTCTCAAGTCCGATCGTCGGAGAGATCGCTTGCGAGCGCGGGGATGAACCGCAGTGTCCTCGCAATCCAAGAAGTTGATCGAAGCGCGGTTGCTCCTGATCTCGTCGCACGAGATCGAACGTCTCCTTCGCGGGCGAAGCACTCGAAGTAAACGGAGAACCGCAGAGCGTCGAAGCGGTAGCACGAAGGCGAGGGCGACGACGATTCCCTCCACTAAGGTGGACGGCCACCAAGAGGAAGAGAGAGCTGTCGAGTATGAGAGAAAGAGAGAGAGATTTGCTACAATAGCATGTGTAAAGAGAGAGCCAAGAGTGCCTCTCTATTTATAGGGTTTTGGGATCCATGGATCTCAATCCATGTGTCATATAAAATCAATGGTTGAGATTGATTTATGACAATCCAATGGTCAAGATTGTTGTTGGTAAAAGCCAACAACTTGTGATTTAATTTTGATTAAATATATTTGATAAATCAAATATATATTAATACCAAATTAAACCAACTAAATACGGAGTGAAAAAACAAATGAGAGCCTCCTTCCCTATTGGGAGGAGTGGACGGCCACCAATTCCATAAAGGAATTGGTGCCGCCCCCTTCTTCCCATATGGGGAGGGCAATCCCAAGGATTCCCATGGGATTGCATATCTCCTTGTTTTTCTCTCAACTTATTTTCCAACAATTATTCACCAAAAAATAATTCTCAAGTAATTTTGGGAATATTGCAATCTTGACATTGGAATATTGTGAATCACATTCACAACCCAAAACAAAATGTAATTTACATTTTCAATTAATTAGACAATGTGTATCCAATACACATTAATAATTAATCTACTAATATAAATTATATTTAACTCTCTCTAATACATTATAAATCATATTTATAATATATTAGGAATAATTGGATATTACTATCCACATTATTCATATCCATAATAATTAAACCACATTTAATTATATTGGATAATTTCTCATACATCATGATAATTAAATCACATTTAATTATCAACTTCTCTTTGCTTAGATCTCATGGAATTGTTCTCAAACCATTTAAGAACAATGCTATTTCTCCTCAGATACTTGGAGATAAGGACAGGGCGATTGTATTGTTCCACGTATAGTGACTTGGATATTGAGATCACATCTCAAATCCAGATCCCATGGACCTCTCATAGATGCTTGATTAAATAAAGACCGTAAACCTAATCTTCTCATTGCATCTGAATCTCATTCAGATCAATGTCCAGTGCATGGACTAAGATTAGGTCACTTCTCTCATGAGAGGAGTCACTAAAATCCAGACCTGTTTCATCACTCCCTCGGAATGGAAGCGTCATGGTTATACAATCGTTTATGATCAAATCACCCTTCAGGTATTCCTAATACCTGCACATCCTGCATACTGGAAGACTCATGATCATCATGAAGATAAAGATCACTTTTACACTGTCTTCTTCATAGTCTGATCATTAAGTTTCTCAATCTTGGTCCTTGGGATATGGTACAGATCGTATGCTTTCACAAAGCGTATATCTTACCTTCAAATTCATATCATGCTTCTAAAGCATGATGACCATGCATGGAATTTGGTTAATCCCAATACCTCATGAGTGAGCTCATGTCTCCCGGTTCACAAGTGAACCTGTATGATCCCTTTGAGAGATCATATTACTCATATGCCCTTACATGCACACCAGCTCGCCGGTGTATAGACCTTGATTAGGTCATCAACCTATTGGTCTGCCAAATGTACATGCTCAGACATATAGTAATATATCTGTCTCTGGTCAGAGGATGTTTGCCTGTGATGTGACAGTATTCATCATAGGTCTTGGTTATCTCGATCTCGTTAAGTCAACTCATTGACTCAACTAATTTGATACCTCCGAATCAATATTCCTATGCAGAGGACCTGCATCAAGAGGTTGATCAGATATCAGTCTAATGAGATGGAATTGCCATCTCCCACTCAGACTGGAGATCACTACTTGTTAATCATTGATGATGCTTGATGAGTCCTCTATCTAACTCCTTAGATATTCATCCAAGCATCAGCCTCTATGATTCAATCATTGAATCAACAGCTGTATGATTATCAAGTTGGCCATGGTACATAACCCTTATTGTACATAGGGACCTTATAGTGCATTCATTCATTCAATATCAGAAAGGGAGTGAAACAAAACATCAATAACTTTTGTTGATAAATCATTTATTACAATAACATTTATTGTAGGAATGGTTCGCCTTGGGCTCACATTGCTAACAATCTCCCACTAGCCCTCAGAACCATTCAGGAACAAGCCTTAAACCCATACTCATTACATGCTGGTCAAAAACCTTCTGTGTCAGAGGTTTGGTAAGAGGATCAGCAACGTTGTCGGCGGAGGCCACCTTGGTGATGATGATGTCACCACGCTTTTGAATCTCCCGAATGATGTGGTATTTCCTTTCTACGTGCTTGCTCTTCTGATGCCATCTGGGTTCCTTCGCCTGGGCAATGGCTCCTGTCTTATCACAGAGTAGCGGGATGGGAGTATCAGAGGAAACTACGCCAAGCTCCTGGACGAACTTGTGCAACCACACCGCCTCCTTTGCAGCATCCGATGCGGCAATGTATTCGGCTTCTGTTGTTGAATCTGCCATAGTGTCCTGCTTCTTGCTTCTCCAGCTCACAGCACCACCGTTCAACAGGAACACAAACCCTGATGTTGACTTTCGATCATCAATATCTGATTGGAAGTCAGAATCTGTATATCCCAAGACTTGGAGATCACCATCTCCATAGACCAAGATGTAATCTTGCATCCGCCTAAGATATTTGAATATGTTCTTTACTGCATTCCAGTGTTGTTCTCCATAGCAGGATTGGTAACGACTTACCACTCCCACTGCATGGCAGATATCTGGCCTGGTACACATCATGGCATACATTAAGCTTCCTACGGTTGATGCATAAGGACATCCAGTAATGGCCATCTTTTCCTCAACAGTTTGAGGAGCCATTCCTTTAGACAGGTGGATACCATGTCTTAAGGGTAGGAATCCTTTCTTGGAACTATCCATACGGAATCGTTTAAGAATCTTCTTAATGTATCCTTGTTGTGACAATCCCAATATCCTCTTCTCTTGGTTTCTGAACAGCTTCAGACCCAAGATGTAAGAGGCTTCTCCAAGATCTTTCATCTCAAAGGTATGGGACAGCCAAATCTTCACACTGGTCATCATCCCTGTATCATTCCCAATGATAAGGATGTCATCTACATAAAGCACGATGAACACAATGGCGCTCCCACTAAGCTTCTTGTACACTCAAGGTTCATCAGGATTCTGCACAAAATCATAACTCTTTATGGTTTCGTCAAATCTGATGTTCCAACTATGAGAAGCTTGCTTGAGCCCATAGATGGATTTCTTCAGCTTGCATACTTTGCCATCCTCAGTTATGAAGCCCTGGGGCTGCTCCATGTAGATATCCTCCTCGAGGTATCCATTGAGGAAAGCCGTCTTGACGTCCATCTGCCAGATGTCGTAGTCAAGATATGCAGCTATAGCTAGCAATGCCCTGATGGATTTAAGCATAGCCACAGGAGAGAACGTCTCATCGTAGTCGATGCCTTCTCTCTGTGTGTAGCCCTTGGCTACGAGCCGTGCCTTGAAAGTCTCTACTTTCCCATCAGGTCCCCTCTTTCTCTTGAAGATCCATTTGCACCCAATGGGTTTTACCCCTTTAGGTGGATCCTCTAGGGTCCATACACCATTCTTATGCATGGAGTCAATTTCTGACTTCATTGCTAGCATCCATCTATCCATGTCATGATCCGCGAGTGCTTCATCAAATGAAGTAGGATCACAGTCAGTTTCACCTGACACATGGAATCCATACCTTTCAGGTGGTGCAACCACCCTCGAACTCCTTCGAAGAGGTATGGGTGTATCATCTTTATTTACTTCTTCAGTTTCTGGTTCAGGAAGCTCAGAATCCTCAGGAGATTCAATGAGTTCCTTTACTTCATATTTATCTTGACCCTTAAGGAAATCATTCTCCAGAAATTTCACATCTCTAGAAACAAAAACTTTCCGAGTCTCAGGGTCATAGAGTTGGTATCCAATACCATCTCTAACATACCCTATGAAGTAACACTCACGAGAGCGAGATTCTAGCTTGCTTGCATCCACATTCTTTGCATGGACCAAGCAACCCCAAACCCTCAAGTGATTAACACTAGGTCTGGTTCCATACCAGAGCTCATGAGGAGTCTTAGGTACAGATTTGCTAGGAATATTATTTAGGATATATATTGCAGTCTCTACTGCATATCCCCAGAAACTAAGTGGTAAATGTGCTTTACTCATCATTGAACGAACCATATCCATGATGGTTCTGTTGCGTCTTTCAGCAACACCATTAAGTTGGGGAGTTCCAGGAGGAGTGAGATTGGAAATAATTCCATTCTCTTTAAGGTATTCCTTAAATTCATCTGATAGGTACTCGCCACCTCGATCAGATCGAATTCGTTTAATCTTCCTATCAGTTTGGTTCTCAACCAAAGCCTTGAATTCTTTGAACTTTTCAAAGGTTTCAGACTTATGACGTAATAGGAAGATAAACCCGTATCGCGAATGATCATCAATAAACGTCAAATAGTATCGATATCCATTTCGGGTCGCGGTACTGAAGGGACCGCATACATCAGTATGTATTAGGTCAATAATACCTTCACATCTTGTAACCTTGTTACGAAAAGGCATCCTGGTCATTTTTCCTTGAATGCAATTCTTGCAAGTAGGCAAAGGTTGAACCTGTAGAAAATCTAAAGGTCCATCCTTAATTAATCTATTGATCTTATCAACAGACAAATGACCAAGCCTTTGATGCCAAATCTCATTTGAGAGATTTTCATTCTCCCTGGATCTTTTAGGGTTTTTATTAGTGCTTGTAACATTCATAACACATTTATCAATGCACAATTCATAGAGTCCTCCAGAAGTCAAAATACCATCTGCAATATATTTATCATAACGGTTTATGACTAATTTATTACAGAACAGGAATGAATACCCACTTCTAACTAACTTAGATACAGATATTAGATTCCTTCTGACTTCAGGTACATAAAGACACTCTTTAAGTACTAGGACTCTACCACTAGATAATGATAGTCTGCAGGTCCCGACGGCGACTGCTGCAACACTTGCATCAGATCCCATCTGGATGACTATCTCCCCTTCTTCAAGCTGTCTAGTTTCCTGAAACAAATGCAACAAATTGCATACATGAACAGAAGCACCAAAATCAACTACCCAACTTCCTTCTCGTCCAACGAGAAAGCTGGTTTCAATGATAAGAGTAGATTTCATATCTGCTGAGGCTTTACCTTTGTCGACCGACTTCAGGTAATCTGGGCAATTACGCTTCCAGTGCCCCGGCTTCTTGCAGTGGTGACAGACGTCGGTTTTCTTCGACGCCATTAAAGTGGATGCATTGGAAGATGAGGCAACACTTTGTTCCTTCTTCTTTCTCTTCTGGGCCGGGCCCTTCCGAGAACCTTGCTTCCGACCGCGCTTCCCTTTGACCTGTGCAACCATTGCAGTACCAGAGGGACCATCTTTCTTCATTACGTCTTCTGTAGACTTTAATGCAGCAAGAAGCCCAACATTTGTCAGTTCCAGCTTATTCATGTGGAATGACACTACAAAGTTATTGAAAGATTTGGGCAATGATAGCAGAATGAAATCAGATTGCATGTCTGCATCCATCGTCGCCCCCAGAGTCTCAAGCTCTGACAAGTACCCAAATATTTTGAGTACATGCTCGCGGACCGAGGTCCCTTCCTGCATCTTGCAGCGAAGGAGTTCTTTCATAACATTGTACCGCTGGGTGCGATTAATATCACCAAACATATCCTTTAGATTCTGCATGATATCCTGGCAAGTACTCATCTCCACATGTTGCTTCTGAAGAACATTGGAGAGAGAACCCAAGATATAGCACCTAGACAAGACATGATCTTCATCATACTTGTCATTATATGCTTTGTCTTCCTTAGATTTAGGGTTTTCAAGTTTGTTTTCAGAGAGCACATAACTGATGCGCTCTGCCGAAAGCACAAGTTCCAAATTACGGATCCAATCCGAGTAATTTGGTCCGGTCAATTGGTTGACCTCCAGAAGCCTGTTCAGTGGGTTCATGGCCTTCATTTTTCTGAAATTGAGAATGCACTATATTAGAACATATAATCGTATATTCAATTTAATTTTATTTGATTAAGGCATTTTAAATCAAATTAGTCTTGCTATGTCAACTATGAAAGTTTATTCCCTTATTCACTATCAAAGTAGGAGATATACTTACCGATATATCTCAAGCAAGAACTAGGATCTCCTCTTTATCTTTGTTACATCCCAATAATATGAGAAACTGTAACTCCAATAAAGAGAAGCGGGAACACATTCTGCCTTGCAAGTCCAACTTGCATTCCCAATTTGGTCTTTAATACCCAGGCCCACCACCCCTAAGGTGATGTTGACCTGTCATTAATTGAACCAACCGTCAACAGGATTAGAACTCGCTATACGCAATCCAATATCGCCCCAATAATATGAGGATCCGATATTGGGGTCACTACGCATACGGCCTTACTCTTTCGAGAAGCAAAGAGTCCGATCCAGATGCGCTTGTATATAGGAGATGTCACTACGTACAGGCGTCTCCTATATACAATCCCTGGCGACGGAAACCCTTCGCCTTGACGGGAGACCATGGATGTCACTTATGTGATCCTCCACCTCTTATTCAAATTCAATTAATTACTATGAATCACATTCATATAATTAATTCTTCCAAGGGAATTATCAACTCTAATCATATTAGAGTATTCTCAATTGGATATAATTAACTTAATCATATTAAATTAATTATCAATCCAATTTAATCAATCAAACTTAATTTTATGCTTGAATATACATATATGATATTATTCTCAAAGTACGTATTAATTCGAATTTTAATAATTAGAAAAATACATCATAATCCCTCGGACATTATCCCGGCCCTACCCGCTGTCATGGCCAGTACCGGCGGGAGTGGGGCGGACCACATACGTTGCAACCCGCTGACCCAGCGATCCCCGACTAGACATCATATCCACCTCGGGAAAGGATAATGCCAAATTGATTATTTTGTATTTGAGATAATCATCGGTTCTTCAACCGAAATTATACCATATAGTAATCAAAACAATTTTGATTTTAAGGAAATTTGCTAGGCAAATTCCCAAGTCCTATTCAAGCAAGACGTTAGATGATTGTAATTCCAATTAAGGTTTAGATCAAATCTAATCAACTAATTGGTTGGGGCCAAGTCAATTAGGCAAATAATCAGGTTTCAATATTTCACAAATATTTTTCAAGATTATTTCACGAAATTAACAATTAATTTCACTAATTGACAATCACTTGGTTCTAGATTAGGAAAGCAATTTCAGCAGTGACCCCTACTTACTAAAATTGGCATATCTCAATCATATTAAATCCAAATTAAGCAAAGTCAATTTCTAAAGTTTGCTAATTTGATTTAGGACAGAAACTAAGTGATGTTTCACACATTTCGAGGCAAGTCTAAACAGTAATTAACATTTTAATCACGTTCAGATTCACAGTTCCCGCAACAGTGCATACATGTTCATTAAAACGACCATATCTCGAGCATACGAAATCCGATTTACGCAAACTCAGATCCTATGGTTTCCTTATTTAATGGGGAACATAATCCAAGTATAAAATTCGTGTTTAAACAATTTAAACAGTGCCGAATTTATTTACTAAACAGATCTGCGAAATCAAATGCGATGAAAACTTTCGCGACCTTAGCGAACCCAAGTCGTCCTTGGTTAACGAATCACTATTCGAAACCGTCGACCTAAGGCTCTGATACCACTTGAAGGATATGGAGAGATCCTCAAGCTCATCACGGAAGCGTGAGCGTCATATCGGACACGACGAAGAACGACTAGTCGTACTAGTTGTTCAGTGCAGCGGAATTTAAAACTTTTATTCGATGAAACCACATGATCCAAGAACCATTCTCGGATCGTTTCATCTATAACCACAGCAAGTATAATGCAGTACCTCTTGAAGCATGGTTGATCGAGTCTCTAAGAGAAGAGACCTCCTGTCTCAAGTCCGATCGTCGGAGAGATCGCTTGCGAGCGCGGGGATGAACCGCGGTGTCCTCGCAATCCAAGAAGTTGATCCAAGCGCGGTTGCTCCTGATCTCGTCGTACGAGATCGAACGTCTCCATCGCGGGCGAAGCACTCGAAGTAAACGGAGAACCGCAGAGCGTCGAAGCGGTAGCACGAAGGCGAGGGCGACGACGATTCCCTCCACTAAGGTGGACGGCCACCAAGAGGAAGAGGGAGAGAGGGCTGTCGAGTATGAGAGAAAGAGAGAGAGATTTGCTACAATAGCATATGTAAAGAGAGAGCCAAGAGTGCCTCTCTATTTATAGGGTTTTGGGATCCATGGATCTCAATCCATGTGTCATATAAAATCAATGGTTGAGATTGATTTATGACAATCCAATGGTCAAGATTGTTGTTGGTAAAAGCCAACAACTTGTGATTTAATTTTGATTAAATATATTTGATAAATCAAATATATATTAATACCAAATTAAACCAACTAAATAAGGAGTGAAAAAACAAATGAGAGCCTCCTTCCCTATTGGGAGGAGTGGACGACCACCAATTCCATAAAGGAATTGGTGCCGCCCCCCTCTTCCCATATGGGGAGGGCAATCCCATGGATTCCCATGGGATTGCATATCTCCTTGTTTTTCTCTCAACTTATTTTCCAACAATTATTCACCAAAAAATAATTCTCAATTAATTTTGGGAATATTGCAATCTTGACATTGGAATATTGTGAATCACATTCACAACCCAAAACAAAATGTAATTTACATTTTCAATTAATTAGACAATGTGTATCCAATACACATTAATAATTAATCTACTAATATAAATTATATTTAACTCTCTCTAATACATTATAAATCACATTTATAATATATTAGGAATAATTGGATATTACTATCCACATTATTCATATCCATAATAATTAAACCACATTTAGTTATATTGGATAATTTCTCATACATCATGATAATTAAATCACATTTAATTATCAACTTCTCTTTGCTTAGATCTCATGGAATTGTTCTCAAACCATTTAAGAACAATGCTATTTCTCCTCAGATACTTGGAGATAAGGACAGGGCGATTGTATTGTTCCACGTATAGTGACTTGGATATTGAGATCACATCTCAAATCCAGATCCCATGGACCTCTCATAGATGCTTGATTAAATCAAGACCGTAAACCTAATCTTCTCATTGCATCTGAATCTCATTCAGATCAATGTCCAGTGCATGGACTAAGATTAGGTCACTTCTCTCATGAGAGGAGTCACTAAAATCCAGACTTGTTTCATCACTCCCTCGGAATGGAAGCGTCATGGTTATACAATCGTTTATGATCAAATCACCCTTCAGGTATTCCTAATACATGCACATCCTGCATACTGGAAGACTCATGATCATCATGAAGATAAAGATCACTTTTACACTGTTATCTTCATAGTCTGATCATTAAGTTTCTCAATCTTGGTCCTTGGGATATGGTACAGATCATATGCTTTCACAAAGCATATATCTTACCTTCAAATTCATATCATGCTTCTAAAGCATGATGACCATGCATGGAATTTGGTTAATCCCAATACCTCATGAGTGAGCTCATGTCTCCCGATTCACAAGTGAACCTGTATGATCCCTTTGAGAGATCATATTACTCATATGCCCTTACATGCACACCAGCTCGCCGGTGTATAGACCTTGATTAGGTCATCAACCTATTGGTCTGCCAAATGTACATGCTCAGACATATAGTAATATATCTGTCTCTGGTCAGAGGATGTTTGCCTGTGATGTGACAGTATTCATCATAGGTCTTTGGTTATCTCGATCTCGTTAAGTCAACTCATTGACTCAACTAATCTGATACCTCCGAATCAATATTCCTATGCAGAGGACCTGCATCAAGAGGTCGATCAGATATCAGTCTAATGAGATGGGATTGCCATCTCCCACTCAGACTGGAGATCACTACATGTTAATCATTGATGATGCTTGATGAGTCCTCTATATAACTCCTTAGATATTCATCCAAGCATCAGCCTCTATGATTCAGTCATTGAATCAACAGCTGTATGATTATCAAGTTGGCCATGGTACATAACCCTTATTGTAAAGAGGGACCTTATAGTGCATTCATTCATTCAATATCAGAAAGGGAGTGAAACAAAACATCAATAACTTTTATTGATAAATCATTTATTACAATAACATTTATTGTAGGAATGGTTCGCCTCGGGCTCACATTGCTAACAGGAACCTAGTCGAGAACCAGCTCTAAAATACAACAGCCTTCGATAGTCACAAAACTCGGTTCAACCCACCTCAATAGCCTGGTCAGAACCGGTCTACATCATACGCAAACCCTTATAACTATGAAGTTGACTTGTGTCGTGTAAGTGATGGTGGCTCTCCCCAACTGAAATGACAAAAGAACTGACTTCTCTAGAATGACAACCCAATGATTCCCCAATTCAACAGCTCTTTCCTCGAGGAGCGGGGTATTCCCTTCTAAGTTCAAGTGGCAACCAGCTCAAGAGGAGAGGGTGAAGAGAAGAATGGACGGTAGCCAGTGTAGCTACCTATCCTAGGATGCAAGACCAGTGAAGTCAAGTCATCCAGCTGCAGGCTCACATATTTGACTTTGGAACTCAAGCTTGCTTATTGTCTTTACAACATATGTACATACTTTGCAGGCATTTTATTTTTTCACAGGCCTGACCATATTTTTTTTTCAACATACTATTCACAGCAGCATTTACATAAGGAGTTTTTCCTCTTGAGCCAGTAGACTATCCCTCTTTTGAAGCTTTATCGCAACCCACAATCTCCTGTCTTTAGACCTCATGGCTATTGGACCAGGTTGGGGTGCACTTCCCTCCCTAGACGAGGACGAATGTTTCCATCCGTGTGCGTCTCAGACTGGCAAATCCAACCCCCTCACCACTCCAACTGAGTTGAGCCAAGTGAAAGGTGCAAGTGTCCAAGTTAGGTCACGGTCGGCAAGAGTCATGCGTGTGTCTCGAAAAGTTCTAGTTAGTCAGTTGAGGTGACTTGAACCCAGCCCTGATTTCTCAAAGAATTAAGTCTGCATAGACTTGAAGTACCTTAAACCTAGTTCCCGTAAGGTTCCAGTGCAGTTAGGTGCGGCAAGGTCTTACCAAGCTCCAATTTGAGACTTTATTGGACTGATTCAATCATCAAGCTCATTCAAAAAGAATATGAATGGTATGCTTATGCTATGCACAATGAATGATGCAATTTTTCACAAAGATTTTACAAGAATCAAAGAATCTTTTTACACAAAGATTTTTTTGAAAATAGAAAGCTTGACACATACAAAGGTATACACAAATATTTACACAGGCGTACCGCCTTATTTACAAAAGGTATGCGTTTTCAAAGACTTTACAGGTTTTAATGGTGTACTTTGTATCTTATTCACTATTTACAAGTATTGGTCTTGATGTTTTTATTTCTCAGATCTAGTTTTGAAAATAATTTTGCAAACTATAGCACACGATAATTTTTGCAATCATTTACACGCATTTGAATACTATTTTTGCAAAGATTTTCATACTATATACATTTTTCACAATAGTTTTGACAAACATTTTTCAAAACATTTGCACATAGGTTTTTCAAATCCTTTATTCCACACAAAGAAAAGTTTTTGCAAACAAAACAGTTTTACACAAGTTGAAAACATTTCACAGCAAATTTTTCAAACAATTCACACTATTTTTCAATCATACTGTATAGAACCTGATTTATTAATCAGTAAATACAAAAGAAGAAAAACTGTATTTTATACAAAATGATTTTTATAAGTTTTATTGTGATTATTCCTTATTTACGAATGGGAGATTTTTGTGCAGACTCCTCAGACTTATTCGCGAATCCTTTTCAAAAGATTTTTGAGAACTCTAGTCCAAAATAATTTTGCAAACATGTACATGTATTTGAAAATGATATTACAAAGGTTTTACACAGCATAGATAGGTTTTTCAAAACAGGTTTGACAATCAAATTTTTACAATCATTTGCACACTAGTTTTCACACATTTTGATTTCACTCAAAGAAAATAAATTTACACACAAAACTAATTTTCTCAAAGGTTGAATACTTGTACACACTATTTTCAAACAATTTTCACAAGATTTTTCAAAGAAACCTTTTTGCACAAAAAGCTTTTTCTGATTTAATAATCAGTACAAGTACAAAGAGTCTGAGGAGCTCACCATCATCTTTCATTATTATAGAACTACTTTTCATACTATATTTTATATTGAGGTGATATTTTATTTTTCAGTATGAGTTATGGCTTATAGTATATACATGGTATATACGACCCCCCTATACTTAGCTTGAGCTATGTCCTCATAGATCGAAAGGAAAAGCAAAGACATAACTTGTACTGAGTATAGATAGATCGAAAGAATGAAATTAATGAATTAGAAGTTGACCGTCCCCCCTATACTTAGGATCAAGTAATTCTAAGTATAGCAGATTGTACAAAAAGCATGGAGGGTCAAGGGTGGGAATCTACAGATCGTACTCAAATTGTCTCCCCCTATACTTAGGGTAAGATACTCCTAAGTATAGACAATAAGAGGAGACAATGGAGAGGATCGTATAAAATGAAAACTCGGGGTGCTCATCCCCCCTATACTTAGGACAAAGTACGTCCTCAGTATAGAAAACTGACTACAAGGGTGGCACCTTTTTGATACAAAGAGAAAATAGAAAAGGAAAAGAAGAAAAGAAGAAAAGAAGAAAATCAGATAAACAGTTCTTGGAGTACATCGTCTGAATCTTCTGATGTTGCAGCGGTTGTGGAAACGTCTTTGAGGTGCACTAGCTGGATGGAGTCTACAACGACCAAGAATGCATTTGGTTCAAGGTAAGGTTTCAATAGTTGGTCGTTGACGACGAAGGGTTGTGCGTCAGGGGACAATTCCAATATAGCAATACTTCCATTGTCATGCACTTCACTAACTCGAAATGGCCCTGTCCACTTACTCTTCAATTTGCCCGGGAATATCCGCAACTTTGCATCAAATAACCACACCTTCTGTCCAACGTCAAAGGTCTTTCGTCTGATGTGCCGGTCATGCCAGCGTTTCACCTTCTCCTTGTACATCAATGTGTTATCGTATACATAGTCTCGAAATTCCAAGAGACTGTTCAGATCATCTTTTCTCTTCTGACCACTTTTGCGTGAGTCCAAATTACAACTGTTGATTGCCCATAAAGACTTGTGAATTAATTCCACGGGTAGATGGCACGGTTTTCCATATACAAGACGATGGGGTGACATGCCCAAGGGAGACTTGTAGGCGGTTCGGTAAGCCCATAGGACCGAGTCCAAGAGTTGAGACCAGTCCTTTCTGTTTGGCCTAACAAGTTTTTGCAGGATAGTCTTGATTTCTCTGTTTGACAACTATGCCATGCCATTGGTCTGAGGATGGTAAGGAGATGCGACACGATGATCGATGTCGTATTCCTTCGTTAATTTCTTGACCTCTTTGTTAATGAAGTGGCTACCCTTGTATGATATGAGAATTTTCGGTATCCCGAACCCCGAAATGATATTCCTCTTCAGGAACTAACAGACTGTTCGGCTGTCGGCGGCTCGAGCAGGGATAGCTTCAACCCAACGACTCATGTAATCGACAACAAGAAGGATGTGTTCAAAACCTTGACTGTTAGGGAAAGGTCCCATGAAGTCAATGCCCCATGCATCGAAAACGTCTGCTATCTGAATGATTTTCAGAGGGAATTGAATCTTTGGCAGTAATTGTACCTTTCATTCTCTGACAGTCAATACATCTTTTGACAAACTCTGCAGCATCCTCAAATAATGTGGGCCACCAGAAGCCACATTGAAGTACTTTAGCTGCCGTCCGATCTCCAGAATGGTGTCCACCAGATTCGAGCGAGTGACAATGTTCGAGGACACTAGATTGCTCCTTCTGAGGGATGCACCTGCGCCAAATGCAATCTGCCCCTTCCCTGAATAAAAGAGGATCCTCCCACTGGTAGAATCGGATTGTCGACATGAATTTGTTCTTCTAATTTTTCATCCAATCCGCTGGTGTTACCCCAGAGGCGAGGTAGTTGACTATATCTGCATACCACGGAAGAGAATCCACTGCTAAGATGGCTTCGTCAGGAAAGGTTTCTGTGATAGGTGCATTGTTCAGAGGAGTCTCCTGCTGCTCTATTCTGGAGAGATGATCTGCTACCACATTTTGAACTCCAGGCTTGTCCTTGATTTCCAAATCAAATTCCTGGAGGAGAAGGATCCAACGAATCAGTCTTGGCTTGGCATCCTTCTTCTGCTGTAGGTACCGGATAGCAGAGTGGTCTGTAAAAATTGTGACTTTTGATCCCAACAAATAGGATCTGAACTTCTCGAGAGCGAAAACTACAGCCAGCAACTCTTTCTCCGTCACTGTATAATTTCTCTGTGCTTCATCTAATGTTCTACTGGCATAGTGAATGGCATAGGGTGCTTTGTCTTTTCTTTGCCCAAGAACAACCCCGACTGCAAAGTCTGACGCGTCGGTCATTATCTCAAAGGGAAGAGACCAGTCTGGCGGTTGTAAGATTGGAGCCTGAGTAATAAGCTCCTTCAACTGATTGAAAGCAAGGAGAACCTGCTGATCAATAATGAACTCAGTCTCCTTGCATAAAAGTTCTGTCAGAGGTCGGGCAATGCGGCTGAAATCCTTGATGAATCGTCTGTAAAATCCGACATGTCCCAGGAATGACCTCACATTCTTCACTGTATGAGGTGGCTGGAGATTTGAAATAACGTCCACCTTCGCCGGGTCGACTTCCATGCCACGTTTGGAAACGACGTGGCCCAGCACAATACCTTCTGTGACCATAAAGTGGCTCTTTTCCCATGAAGGCACTAAATTGACTTATTGACATTTCTGAAGAACTCTGTCTAGGTGCTCAAGACAAGAATCGAAACTATCACCATAGACAGAGAAGTCATCCATGAACACCTCGAGAAAACTGCCTACCATCTCGGCGAAGACTGCTAACATGCATCTTTGGAAGGTTGTAGGTGCATTGCACAAACCAAAGGGCATCCTCTTGAAGGCGTAGGTACCGAACGGGCAAGTGAAGGTAGTCTTCTCTTGATCTTCAGGGGCGATTGCCACTTGGTTGTACCCGGAGTACCCATCCAAAAAGCAGAAGAACTCCTTGCCTGCTAATCTTTCCAGAACTTGATCAATGATTGGCAAGGGAAAGTGGTCCTTCTTCGTTGCTGTATTAAGACGGTGGTAGTCAACACACACCCGCCAGGATGTTGGTACCCGAGTGGAAATTTCCTCTCCTTTGTCATTCGTAACCACGGTAAGCCCGGATTTCTTTGGAACTACATACAGTGGGCTTACCCATTTTGAGTCGGAGATGGGGTAGATAAAGCATGTGTCACACCATTTCGTTATCTCCTTCATGACGATGTCCCGAAGGTTAGGGTTCAGTCTTCTTTGGAATTCACGGGACGGCTTGGCGTCTTCTTCTAGATAGATGTGGTGTGAACACAAGGCTGGATTTATCCCTCGGAGGTCTGATACGCTCCAACTAAGTGCCTTGCGGTTCTTTTCTAGAATCTCGAGAAGACGAGATTCCTGATCCGGATTCAACCTGCTACTGATGATGACCAGATACATTTGTTCTTCACCTGCAAGGAAAGCATACTTCAGGCCTGCAGGAAGTGGCTTGTGCTCTGTTTTTGACTTGTCTACTTTATCTGTCATTTCGGATACTATGCTGGTGGTGGGATGTACTTCCTTGAAGCTGCTACCATCCTCATCATTCTGCTGAGATCCCAGTAATGTGCCGAACGGTTCTGCGCTAAGCTGATCGTGTTCGGTCTGGAGTAAATGCTCAAAGAGATGCGCCTGCATCTGAGAATCTGTCTCCCAAGAATCGTCGGAGCATAAGCTGACTGCACTTTCCAGGTCTTCCTCAAGAGTGAGGATTTCCTGGGTCCATGGATCGTCCAATGATAAGGATGAGTCTCTAACCTCTGCAATAAAGTCACAGTCTGCTTCGGACGCTGCCTGTCTCTCATCAGTTGTGGCATTCGGCTCTCTGTTCATGTTTATCGTGATCTGCTGGGTGTTCGAGCCGAAAGTAATCTTGCCAGACCCGTAATCAACCACGGCACCTGAAGTACGAAGAAATGGTCTGCCAAGGATGATAGGGGTCTGGAGCAGGGGTGCAGACGAGTCCATATCAAGGACTACAAAATCAGCTGGGAATTTCATCTCCTGCACTTTAACTACGACGTCTTCCAGAAGACCTCGGGGCCACTTGACGGATCGGTCAGCGAAATAAAGGATCATGTGTGTCTGCTTGAGCGGACCCAACCCGAATTCTTGCAATATGGACGAGGGCAGAAGTTTGATGGAAGATCCACTGTCAAGGAGAGTGCGCTCGAAGACCTGGTCAAAAATCTCACAAGTGATCAGAGGTGCTCCTGTATTTTGCTTCTTCTGCGGGAGGTTGCTGATTGTTGCAACAGTGGCCATGGAGAGTACGTGCTTTTCTACATCTCGACGTATGTTTTCTTGCGTTGAGCGACGCCTGTTAGTACATGTCTCTTTCAGTCCCTTCTTTACAGCTGGCATGTACTCCACGGCCTTCAAGAAAGGAATCTCAACAGTCAACTTATCTAATATTTCCACAACACCTGGATCAGACAATGCCTTTTTTCGTTTTGCAATTTTTTTGGATTTTTGTATTGCATGAGGAAAAGGAATATGTACATCACTATCAGGAAAATCAGAGTTCTTATTTACATCAACATCATTGCCCACAGAATGTTGTACATCCGGACTACAAAAAGGAGTACAAACTGTTTCTGAACATGCTGGTACTGCAGGGCGAGCAAAAAGTAAAGCATCTGCTCCGTCGGCTGGCGAGGGATCGGCTGCGGCTGGCGGCTCCTCCAATGCTGGCGCGGCTTCGCTTCGGCTGCAAACTTCTTTTTGGTGTTTTTGATTTTGCTTATTTTTTTGTATTTTCTGCTGGAACTGATGCTGGAAAGGCACGACGGCTGGACTGGCTTCTCCTTCTTCTTCCTTCTCACCCGCCCCTGGATCTGGCACGGCTGATGCGGAAGATGACGATCCACCTGTTTCTTTATTCACCCCACTTCTGGTAGCAGGCGGAGGCAATGCCCTACCGCTCCTAAGAGTAACAGCATTATAATAAACAGTAATATCATTACCAGACACAGACAAGACATCACATTCTACCTGATCTTTCTTCTTGAAATTATTGGGGTTGGCTTCGACCTGAGCCGGAATGGTAGTTCTGGTGGCGGTCAGGTCGTCAAGCTGCTTGGTCATATCCGCTAGCCCTTTGACAAGTTGGGCCAGACAATCCATGGTGCGGTTCACAGGGGGTGCTTCAGTAGGTTCAGCGTGCAGACTACGCTGTTATTGCATAGATGGGTGTGGAGGTTGTTGCTGGTGGTGCTGCGGTGGTGCAGGAAGTTGAAGTTGCTGGTACGAGGGAGGAGAATACTGCTGATATTGCTGAGAGGGAGCACCCGCATACTGGTGATACGGCTGTGGGTGGCGGTACTGCGGCTGCTGCTGGTATGGATGGTTCTGCCTCCATTGATGTGCAAACTGGGGAGGCTGCTGATGCTGCTGAGAGGATTATTCAAAACGACCACCCTGAGGTTGGTGGTATTGCCGATTGGCAAATGGCTGAATCTGGGGTTGTCCCGGAGGATGGGTCGGCTGTGCATCATTGCTCCATACCCCGTTCACTTCCTGAATCAGGGGTGGTGGTGGGAAGACTGGATCAGGTCCGGAAAGGAACTCTGGCTGGTACACAACCATCTGCTGCTGCGGCAGGCCCTGGTCAGGCGCCTGCACGTAGTATACGTGCTGGACTGCCGGTGGCTGCTGGCTCGGCTGAGGCTAATACTGCGGTTGCTGCTCGTCCTTCTTCTCAGCTGGAGCGTCTGATGGTTTCGCCGACTGAACAGAGTTGATGGTGCCCACTAACAGTTCAAGGTATTTGTTGATCTGATCAAGCTTATCTAAGTTTTGGGTCCTCTTCTCGATCACAACGAGTTTCTCCAGATCCTGTGATCGCTTCTCAATGATGTCAACTTTAGAGAGATGGCCCCCGATGATATTGAGGTTGGAGATCTCATCTCTCTCTGCTTCCTTGGACGCTGCCATGTGCACTTGTTTTTGAAGGATCTGGGGCTGCTTCTGATACGCCTTGGATGAAGAGAGGGCGGCATCTCCTTCGGCCATTTCTTCAAATATCTGCCAGACTACGTCTTCATCCTTATTGAAGTGTGAGCCCCCACATGCTGCGTCAACGAGCCTTTGACTTTCGATGTTCAATCCCCCAAAGAAGTGTTGAACCAAACTGGTCTTCGGAATATCATGATGGGGACACTTCTCCTGCAGGTCAGTGAATCTCTCCCATGCTTCATGTATCGACTCATGCGGTCCTTGGGAGAAATTACTGATACGGGCTCGCATCTCGTTGAGCCGACCGAGAGGGTAATATTTATGTAGAAATGCGGACTTCAACTCCTCCCAGGTCGTCACAACCTTTCCCAGATGATTGACCCAATAGAGGGCCTTATCCTGTAGGCTGAATGGGAACGCCATCATCTTGACAATGTCCAGAGGGACATTGGGATAGTGAGTAGTGCAGCAAATGCGGGAGAATTGTTGCAGGTGAATGTACGGCTCCTCGCCGGTGTTCCCATGGAATGCAGGGAGAAGAGTAATGAATTGGGGCTTCAGCTCAATGTGAGCGTGTACCGGTGGAATGAGTATCCACTCGGTCATCTGGATGTCTCCCGGATTGTATGTTTCTTTAAGGGTTGGCTTTGGTGGTGGTGGAAATTCTACATCACCATCTGCACCACCACCTCCACCTCCACCTCCTCCTCCCCTGCCTCCTCTGCCTCTGCCTCCTCCTCCATCGTCTCGATTCATCATATTAGTCAACATGTCCTAGAATGCTGTCAGCGTAAGGGCCTGCTCGGTCAGCTGCTGCTGGATGGCCGGGATAGATGCCAGTAGCTATGCATTGACTTGATTCTGATCTGGCACCTGTCCCTCTGGTTGGGGAGGCTGCTGACCCTTGCCCTTTCCTCCTGAAGCCATGTCAGGGTCTGAGTCGGACGAGATGAACTCCGGAGTAGTCTCCAAGGCTTGCACTATCTTCTATCTGCATAATGAGATAGTCCTGATCAGACCGATTGCAATTATTGTTCAACTGCCATGATGAAGCTAGAATTCAGGTCAACCCCAACATGTTGTGAATAGAAAAGGATGTAGACTGTAATCGACTTCCATTCACAACGGCGGAAGTGGGACAAAAGTGATCCCATTTTATTGGGTGGCCAAGAGAAAGGTAGAAAACGAGGAGTCTGGAGATTGATCCGCAAAGTCTGGATCGGGTTCTCGGGAATCGCCTCGAACTTGTTGGCGGAGTTGAATCCATGGAATCAATGTAGGTGTCGGCATGGTCCCGACGGAAACCATCCATGGATCAACTTCGTGAAGTGCAAGAGCAGATTGGATGTTGGATGAAAGATACGATGGTCAACGAGGAATAAAAGGAGTGTAAAACAGTAGAGAGGCTTGGATGAGCGGGGTGGTCAAAGGGAGAAACCACAAAATGTGCACAAAGGCACGGGACTTGATCTTTGAACCTTAATCTAGATCCATACAAACACAATACAAAATCGGGTTCACCAACTCACGCCATGTGAAGCCGTGAAAGTTCGGCTATTTATTATCTTTTCATTTTTAGAGTTGTGATCTCAGGCATATCTTATAACAAGTCCTTAGTACGTTACCCTATAGGAGAGAGAGTACTTCCAGAAGAGTATCCCGTACTTGTCCTCCTCCTGTGTAACCTGTAGTCTGTACTTTTTGGAGTTCTTGTAACCCTTCCTGGATCCCTACTCAGCCAAAGAAATAGAGAGAGGAAGCCGATAGGCGAAACCAATACTTCGGTTCTCGCTCGCAACGGAATCACCCGTGAGCGTGCAAGAACCTACTCGGACACAGGACAATGAGACAGACACCTCCGTGAAGGCGTGTCCTATGCTCAATATTTCGGAGAGGGTCGATGCTCTACACAATAGAGAGTCATCATTGGTGACCAATCCCTACTCGCCTACGTACGATAGAAGCGCCATTACTTCGGAAATCCAGGCGATACACAAGGCAGTTGCAGACTGGGTTTTTGGCTTTAATCCTTAGGGGGTCGCACTCGCTCAAGGGAGTAGGGTTTTGGTCCCCCTCCAAGGTACCTGAAAACAATGAGGGCTTTATGAACCCGGTACAATGATAGTCCATTACAGATTTTAATTAAGTTCAAAGTTTATTTAGCAGACCCCTTGTTTTAATTTTTTGGATTTTCACTTTTTTTGAGTCTGTTTTCATACCAGCGCCTAACGTTTTTGTAGATTCTCTTTTAAGTCCTAGGTGCTCAAAATCAGAGGGAGATAGCGGAAAAGCTGTGCAAGTGGTTCCATGATGGAAATCTCACCATTGAACCGAATGATGCATGCTGAGTTAGAAGACTTACAGTGCATCCCAGCTCTCTCCATGCGGTATGCAAAACAGAATTTTTAAACCTATCTACATGTCGGTATGCAAGGCACAAAATCGCCCTAAACATTAGCTGCTATTAGCGTGAAGAATCATAAGTCACTCATTCATCTCTAGCCCGGAAGGTCCGGTCTTGGCTCACCCCTCCTCTGCTCAACACACTTGAGTTTAGGAGAAAGTGCTTTACAAGGCTCGCTGTGGCACAAGGGCTAAGAGACAAATGAACGGCTTGTTTAAATTTGACTAGATCCATACGAAGTAGACTATAGGAACATGCATTCTTATTAATGTGTGGACCTAGCTACCGAGTCAAGCAACCTATGTCTAGGGGCTCCAAGCACACAAAACAAAGTAAAATAAAGGCGGAAAGCTCAAAACTTCGGAAAACAAAGAAAAGAAGGCGATGAAAACTCGAAAAGCCGCGATGAGGCCCCCAGGTGAACAATCACCCGGGCACTGGACCTCATTGTGAACAGTAGAGTCCTATTTAATTACATGCCAAAATTGTCTCTCTCTCACCATAAATTACAAAAATAATCCTAAATATTCTAAACCTATCTAATCCCCATCTCCTTGCTTCCTTTATGCTCTCTCCAAGTGGTCATGAGGTGAAGACCACCCTCCTCCAAGCTTGGCTACCTTGGCTCCCTAAGAAGCCATCCTCGCGTGGCGGGCCCTCGCATCAAAGTCACAAAAAGATTGGATTAGAATAGCTCAACCAATCAAATAGAGCAGATATAAAATAATCACAATAAATGAATCAATCAATAGAGCATGGTGATCAATGACAATAAAATAGCTGCTCACAAAATAAATGATAAATCAACACTTTTTTTACACAAGAATGACAAAATAAATTAGGCTATGCTCATTGCTCCCCGGCAACGGCGCCATATGATAACACGGTAAATTCATGCAAGGGTCACCATGAATAATATATAAATGGTGTCGCTGAGGCGACCGCTCGCAGAATACCCTGTTGATCAGCCATTAACCCACAATAAAAGAATGAATGAATTAAGTCCGAAAATGTGAATTAATATTTATTACTCTACCATAAAATGTATAGTGAACAAGCATGTAGAGGTCGAACCACAGAGAGCAATACAAAAATGCATAGACTATGATGTGCATGTACCACAGAGTCATCCATGTGTGAAGCTTATTTTTGTGGGTTTTTATCTTTTATATTTTTTTGTATTATTTATTTATTTATTATTTTAATATTAATAATATAATTAGGTAATATATATATATATACTTTATAGAATATAAATATATAAATATATATATATATATACCCATAGAGGGTGAGTATATAACACATAATACATACATTAGATATAGATATATACATATATATAATAATTTAAATTTTTCTTCTTTTTTTATTTAATTTTAGAATTTTATATATTAATAGTTCTATATATATATAGGTATAGATAGATATACATTTTTTTCAATAGGGAAATATATATATAAAGGGGAGAGAGGAGCGATACAATATTCCTAAAAATATATAAAAACACTCAAAAATATAGAAATAAAATCTTTTTGGTATTTTTATAATTTTTTACTATTTTGGTGATTTTTGGGTATTTTTCAAATTGTTTTTGGTATTTTTAAGTGCTGAAATAAAGGAAAACAATGGAATAGGTGCTGGCTGTAAGTAAAATAGGAATCAAAAATAGCACACAGCCATAAAAATTTTCACAACCATTCTGAAAAGAAATAGGATAAAATATAGGACCTACAGGAGTTGAGTTTACATTTTTTGGATTTTCTAGAATTTTTTATATTTTTTTAGAGGTTTTTGAGTCTTTTTTAATTTTTCAGGTTTTTCTTTTGAGATGTTTATTGATTTTTGGGTTGACACTAAAAGATGATAAAATAGACCATATGCAATTTTTTTGGAATTTTTCGAGATGGTTTAATATTTTTTTGGTATTTTATAGGTTAGACAGTAAATAAATACATGTTTTTGATTTTTAATAAATGCAAAAATGCAACAAAATTAAAAACTAAAAATATAGCGAGCAAGAACATGCTAACAGGGGCTTATATCCATTTTTGCAAAATGTTTCAAGTTAATATGAGGTACACAATAAATGGACGAAGCATACAACAATTAATCAGCCTGGCAGGGGCATATTTGCAAATAAAATATGTCTCAGGGGCCTCAGTGCAAATATTACTACAAAAATAAACATTCATTTTTATTTTTGGGGTTGTTCTACAATTAACAGAACCCAGCGGGGTTTAAATGCAAAAAATCACACGCCTCACGTGGTTGTTGCACGTGAGGCATGGAGGGACTAATATGTAAATACATAAACTACAGGGGGCCTTCCGTAAATTTTACAATTTATTTACATGGGAATTTTTATTTATAGCATTAAAAGATAAATACAAAAAGGCGGGGTGTGTCTGAAATTTACCCTCAATAGGCGCGCGATCCGATGGTTGATCTTCGTCCACTTGACACGCGTCGTGCATCCGTCGGCCGATACCGGTTGGCAGATGATGGCTGAGATTAAATCAGCCTCGTTGATCGGACGGTGGATGCGAGGCTTCATCTGACGGTGCTCGTTTAATCTGGGCCGACCCTCCTGATCTGACGGTGCTGGAGGTGCCTGGAGGAACAGGGAAGAAGCTCGCCCCCGGCAAGCTTCGATCGTGCAGCGTAGGCTTCTCCGGGCATCTCCCTCGCATCTGAAGTGCTCAACACGTAGCTGGAGATCTTCCGCATCTTCTGAAGGTCTCGCCATGGCTCCTGGAGGTCTGAAGGACTCGGACGAGGTCGATGAAGGACAAGACCTCCAGGAACCTCTTCCTGGTTCGATGCAAGCCCAGATGGGCTCCATTCTTCATTGGACCTGCATAGAAAGAACCGGGGGAGCGATGGCTTCCTCCTCAACCCGGGGTTTTGAAGCTATATAGCAAGATGAGGTGTGGCGGAGGAGCTCCGGTGAAAGGCGGAGGTGGAGCTATGATTCGCCAAGACCAAAGGTCCTGGGTTGAACAAAGGTGTGCGATCGATGGAGAAAACGATGGGGAAAGAAATGGGAGGCGAACGGTGGTCGGATAGAGTCGAGGTCACCATGAAGAAGTCGCCGGAGCTGAGCTCCGGCGAACTTCGAATTTTGGATTCTAAGCTACACTGATTAACTAAACACTAAACTAACAACTGGAATTAAAAGCTAACATCAAAACCTAACTAAAAAGCGATAAAGAAACAGCTCTTATACCTGGGGGCCACCAGGGAGCAGGGCGGACGCCGGAGCTTCGCCGCGTCAAAATTGTCCTTCCTCCGGCCGATTCGAGGTGCTGGAGCACTCCCCCTGTCACGAGGAACGTCCCAGGAACGAAATCAGGGCTTTTGGATGGATTAAAATTGGCCAAATTTGAGGAAGGGAGGGGAGCTTCTTATTTATAGACAATGGCCTGGAGCCTTATTGACCGGCGATTATTGCTTGATCCAATGAGTATCAAATTGATCCAAGTTATCGGCGGGTATCAGTAATCATCAGAGATCATTTCTTGTTAAGGAAGCGAGCTTGATCGATGGATGAGTTGGCCGTAAAAAAAGGACAAAATCCGGGGAAAAGATGGTTCAGAGACGCCAGGTCCCAGATGGGACAGTTGACCAGGCGGTCAAGAAGGGCCGGCGCCCCATTGGTCCACGTCAGCCGCAAGAAGACAAAACAGGAGATTTTGCTCGAAATTTATTTATTTGACATAGTAAATGATTTTATTAGAAATTTCTTATAAAATAAAAAATGTGTATTATTTCGTGTAGTATTTATTTACGATTTTTATTGAATTTTTTGAAGTGTTTTATTATAGTTTTATTTTAATAAAGTGTATATGTGTGTATTTACATGTATTTTGTAACTTTTAATTTTTTTATTTGTTTATTTTATTTTATTATTTTATTGGCTTATTTTATAAATTTATAATTTATTTTTGTGAGTATAAAGGTATTTTTATTTAATTTTTATGAGTTTATTTTCATTTTTAGTTAAATAGGTATATGTATATGTAGGTATTCCTCTTGGTATTTTACCTATGTATTTTGTATACTTAATTTATTTAATGTATTTTCTTGATTATTATTTTGGATTTACATTTTTAATAACTTATATGTAATATTTACATTATTATAAAAATATAAAAGAAGAAAATAATTCAAGAATGTTTTCCCCTTTTATTTATGTACATACTTGATCATAGGTCTTTTGCCTATTAACTTGCATAGGCTTATTTTATTTTATTAATCCTTTTTAGTTTTAGTCTAAATTTTAGTATATACATGTATTATATACATTATATACAAAATTCTAAAAATATAATGTGATAAAAATAATAGACAAGGAATATATTGAATATTTTAATCAGGCAGGCTGCACAATGGGGGCCAAAAACCTAACTTTTGCAGATGGACTCCAAAAATTATGAAACCAATTTTATTAAATAGTTCTTGGAATGTTATATACAATTAAAGGTGAGTTTGGGTGATTTGGAGTTTTTATTTGCAAGATATGGGACTGTGAAGTTGAGATTTTGGCTTTTTATTCTGTGTATAAAATGTGCACTGAGTATTATTTTTACACAAACTCAATTTTGTATTTTTATTTACATTATTATCTCCAACTTTCATGTACAAAATTTCTTTATTTGATGAATAAATAATTATGTACAAAATAGGTGTCAAAAAAGCATAAATAAATGCATGAATAAATGAGGTATTTATTGTACACTGGCCCTTATCTCCCCCTACTTTATTCCTTGTCGACCAATTCCATGCTGGCCTTGGTCTCGGGGTTAGGGTCATAAAATATTTGCAATATTTTATTCCTTTTTCTTTTCTTCTCTTTATTCTATAATTTTGGCATTAAACACCTTATTTAATGTATAATTAATACAATGAATGATGAATGCTATTATACAATTTGATGCTATTTACATGCATTTGCTGGGGTTTTTGAGGCCAAAATGTTAGAATAAAGGTGATGAAATGGAGATTCATCAGCTACTTTATTGTAGCCCGAGAACCCATCTAAGAAGCAGAAGAACTCTTTCCCTGCTAGTCTCTCTAATATCTGATCAATGAATGGTAGGGGTAAATGATCCTTCGTCATGGCATTCAGGTGTTTGTAATCCACACAGACGTGCCATGACGTGGGCACTCACGTCACGATCTCCTCTCCGTCCTCGTTGGTGGTCGTTTGAATTCCTAACTTTTTTGGGACCACATGGATCGAGGCCACCCATTTAGAGTCAGAAATGGGATAAATAAAACATGCGTTGCACCATTTCTCTATCTCCTTCTTCACTACCTCTCATAAATTTGGATTCAAACGACGTTGGAATTCACGAGAGGGTTTGGCTTCATTCTCCAAGTAGATATGGTGTGAACACAGAGCGGGATTTATCCCGCGGAGATCGGAAATGCTCCAGCCTATTGCCTTGCGGTTTTTCTCCAGGATCTCTAGCAAGCGAGATTCCTGCTCCTCGATCAATCGCGAACTGATGATGATCGGAAATTTCTTTTCCTGACCCGTAAGGAAGGCGTATTTCAGTGTTGTGGGTAAAGGCTTGAGCTCAAGTATGGTGTGATCGTCTAGGAAATCTGGCTCAATCGAATCTGGTTCGATGTTGGAAGTGGTTGGATCTGTAATTACTGCCACCAAGTGATTCGGCTCTGGAGTCGGGTCGTCAAAGGTCTCCATGCAATCGGCAAATGCCGCGTCCGACTCACCATCCTCATCTTTCGATTGCCCTAAAGAGGGAAGGACTGACAGGCCTCTAAGTCATCGAAGATGTAGGGTGATGCAAGTTCTGAGCTGTACTCATCTCTGAGGACCTCACAAACTGACTCATGCACAGGATCATCTCCGGAGGGGAGGGATTCATTAGTGGTGGCTGGGTTCTGTCTCCATGGCCCAACTATGTCTACATGATCACAGTCTGCTTCGCTCGAAGAGTATTTGGTGCTGGATTCGAAATCCGGTCTCTGCCATCTGGTCTGCTTCATCTCGAGTTCCTCATCTCCGCCTGGAGTTTGGAACTGGATCTTCCCGATCTTATAATCAAACAAGGCCCCCGCTATCCTGAGGAAGGGCCTGCCTAAGATGATCTGGGAATCTCTCCAATTACGAGGGGTTTCCATACCTAGGACCGTGAAGTCCACCATGTATTCTTGACCCTCGACTTTGATTACAATATTCCTCAATTCTCCTTGGGACCTCTTGGTCGATTTATTAGCAAACTGCAGTAGGGCTCTAGATTTCTTAAGAAGTCCGAGATTAAGCTGCTCATAGAGGGTTGTATGCATTAAGTTAATCGAGGAATCGTTGTCTAGGAGAGTACGTGCAAATGCAATGTCATTGACATGACTCACCACATAATGCACACTCATGTCTCTTCGTTTCCTTGGAAATGAGTTCTTTATTGCACAAGTCGTGGCTACTGACAGAACGTGTTTCTCAACACGGCTTTTGGTCTTCCTGCTAACCATAGTAGGTGTGCATCTCACCTTAAGGTACTTCTGAAATGCAGGAGTCATTTCCACGTACTTGTCAAAGGGGATTGTGACCTTGATGTATTTGTTGCAGAACTCTGCCATCTCAGGGTCATCTTTTTGGATTTTTTTCATTTTTTCTTTCCACCCTCAAGAGCTCGAGGAAAAGGGATTATTGACTCTAACTCATGTTCTGAAACTGAAATGTTTTCATTCAAATCTGGAACTGAGTTCTGTACAAGACTCGGACTCTTAAACAGACTCGGACTCTGACTCTGACTAAAAGAATGCTATGGCGAAACCGGTGATGCGTTTTCCGCGACTTCTGGATGATCCTCCTCAGATGGAGGTATGGGCTCTTCGTCGATTTCGTCGGACTCTCTGCTGGTGCGGGTTTGTTGTTGCTTCGAGGACCCAGAAGTCCTCTTCTTCTGTCGGTGGTGGTGATGGTGGTGCTGCTCCTCTTCTTCCTCCAAGTTCTCCTCAGGTAGAGACTTGGCGACTCCTTCCTTCGGTACCCGTGCCCGATCTGGTATGGTCACGGTCCTTCCGCTCCTGAGGGACATATGATTCACATTATCATACGAAAGGATCTCATGTTTAGATAAAGAATTATCTGAATAGTATACCTGATCACGAGGCCGGTTCTAGCCCTGGGTACAGCTATTCGGGTTGGCCTGAACCTGTGCGAGAATTGGGGTCTTTGGCACCATTTGTTGATCCTGGGTATGAGAAACCCGATTCAGATCGGTTCTAATATCCAGATAGTCATTCTAGATTTGTTGGACCCTATCAGACAGGGTCTGGATCGCCAAGGTGAGGGACTCCAATTCGGTGGGATGGGCTTGCTGATGCTGACTTGCGGATGAGGTTCTGTACTGGCCCTGCTGGCCATGCCGATACTGTTGTTGTAGATGGGACGGTGACAGACCCTACTGGCCCGAGTGGAATGTGCGATGTTGCTATCAGTGCTGCTGAGGCTGATACCCTCGTTCAGGTCTGGACTGAACAAAGCACGATGCAGGGACGGAGCTGGTTTCTTGGTAAGCTGGGGAAGGTCGATGAGGCTGACCATTCCCCATCCCCGACTATCTGCTAACGGGGTCACGGGTGTACCACAGCTCGTTGATCTCGAACACCTGCGGAGGCTCCTCGTATCCGGTCTCCACTTGTGGGGGTGCATGCTGGTCCTTCTGGGTGTAAGTTTGATCCTCTACCCAGCCACTCTGAGGCCCCAGTGCCTGCTCCTATACAAGATGGACTCGGTGCACAGGTGTAGGTGGTGCAGAAGGGGCAGGTAGCTTCATTTTAGCTACCTTCTCAGTAAGTTCCTCCACTTGCTTCGGCAGACGTGAGAGAGACTCAAGGTCAGTGACCCTCTTGTGGATCTTCTCGACCATAGTTAACTTGTCAGCTATCATCCCCATGTTGGGGATGAGGTCCTATGTCAGATCCGCTACAGTCCTCCTAGTTTTCTCATTGGATAAGATTGAGGAAGACAATTGATAGGCCCTGGTGGCCTGCGACCTGCCTGTTTCCGCCATCTGCTCTACTATCTTCCATACTGCATTCTCATTTTTTTCAGATAGCTTCCTACGCAGGCAGCACTGACTAACCCCTACATCTCTTGGGTCATGCCATAAAACAAGGTCTGGACTAAGATCGCCTTAGAAATGTCATGGCCGGGACATTTCTGAATTAGGTCATTGAACCTATCCCAGGCTTCATGGAATGGTTCATTGGGCCCATGGGAGAAACTAGCGATCTTGGTTCTCATTTGATTAGTTCTACTAAAAGGGTAGAACTTCTTCAGGAATAAGTCCTTGAACTGCATCCAAGTTGTACATATCACCCCTAGGTTCTTTAGCCAATGTGTTGCCTTATCTCCTAAGGTGAAAGGGGTGGCCTTCAGTCTAATGTAATCATGTCCAACCTTAGGATGACTAAGGTTGTTGCAAACCAGCTCGAAGTCTCAGAGGAAGGCATATGGTTCTTCATGGGCATTTCCGTTGAACTTCGGTAGCAGGCTAAGGAAGTGGGGCTTGAGCTCAAAAGCTTCTGGGGGAACCACTGGTGCCAACCAACTGTGCATCTCATTCTCCGCTGGGTTGTAGGCATCAACCATTGGTCGGTCGATTCCTCCTGCTGCAATAATCTGTCCCATTCTAGCTGTGAGATTTGCATTTTGTTGTTCGGCTGTGGCGAGGTGGTTAAGAATCTGTGGCAATGCGTCCTCATCCGGTGGCTGTTTAGGTGGCATCTTGTCCTCTAGTCCTGGGTAAGAAACATGGTCAGTGTCAGAGAACAAATCAAGGAAGGGATTCTTACCGAGGCGATGGTCTTCCTCGGTAAGCTCAGAGGAGAGGAAAGGGTTGGTTTGAGAGTAACCACCCTGGGTGTGAGGGAACCAGAACTCAAGAGGGTCATGAGTCCTGGGTGGTCCAAGGTGCGTTTGGGCCGATGAAGAGGAGTTTCGTGGGGAGCTCAAAGAGAGATTGGTGAATAAAGAGTCGATATCCCCCAGTCACTCATCTTGATTTGGCGAGAAGAATCGGGAGTCCTAAGTGAAGATAGGATTTGACTCTTACATGAAGCAAACGATTCAATCCAAGACCTTGGGTTCACACTCAACACATTGAAGGACCCGAAACTGAGTCCAATTAATCTTGTAAATTTTAAGTGTGATTTTTTAAGCAAGATAGCCAGGATTATGCGGCCTAGAGGGAAGTTGGCTCAGAGCCGGATGCGTCTTCCATGTTTAACATGTCGCCTAAGATACTGTCGGTCCTTCCTTTCTTTGCTCCTATCCCAAGTTGATGGATTCAAAGACCTGCCCCTATCTACCTGCAAGTAGGCGGAGGCTGACAAGGCCGGAACTTCACCCCAAGGGGTTGCTGGCAACTTGTCATGAAGTACCGTAAATCGCCCCTATCTACCTGAGACAGGTAGAGGCTACTTGGTACTAGTTAGTGAACCTTAAAAATCCAACTTGTGATATTTGCTAGGATTAATCGGAATGTGATATGGAAGGCGGGGATTTGGGCTCTGCCTTAAGGTGTTCACACACACTCAAGTACCCTCACTCAGCCTGAAAACAAGGTCGAGGATTAGTCTCCCGCAAACAGATTTTCCAATTTTATTATTTTTTTTGGGTCAATAATGTTAGCAGTCCTGGTTTTAAGTTTAGTTCTCACTTGTTAGTCCAACCACACAGCACGCCTATCGTCCAGTCCTAATTTCCTTTTAAATTAAGTGTGAAAAACAGAGGGAGGAAATCGAGAAAAGCCGATGCACGAAAAACTATGATGTGTATACTGAGTAGAGAATACTTACAGTGATCCCTTCGCTTTTTATGCAGGATGCAAAACAGAATTGAAATCTTTTTTATACTACATGCAGATGCAAGTGACAAAATCTGCTCCTAGACAAGCAGTTCTATTAGCAAGTGAAGCATAGGTTGATTTGACTAGTTCTGCGGTCTAGATGCGTCTTTTAAGTGTATTGTGTGGTCCTAAGATTTTACGAGCACACGCAAATCCTAGAGTGGCTCGAGGAGCCGCTAGTGCAAGCCTAATTTACAATTTAATCCACAAAGCACATAAGGACACAGTTCCACTATCTTTACACACGCGAGAACCCAGACGGGAACTGCTGGAAATTATGCGAAAAAATAAAGAAAAAAAGAAAATTGAAAATGAATTACAAATCCTCTCGAATCACTCAAGAAATTAAAGTGTCGATTCCTCGAAGCATCTTCGACTCCTCGCATTCCTCGCACAGAAATAAATTAAGGTCAGATAGAGAATGACACAAAAAATACAAAAAGTAAAAGATAGAAAATATTCACAAGAAAACCGAGGGTCGGACTACCCAGGGATAGAGAATCAAATACTCAGAAATCACTGCAAATTAACCTAAGCCGTGCCTCCCTAGCAACGGCACCATTTGATGAACCGCGGACCTATCCTTTTGATGTGTCTAATTGACGGTTTCGTTGCAGTCGGATAAATCCGGATTGATAAAAAATAACCGCACTAATCTATTAATCGTCTAATGAGATTAAGCACGGTTTTATGTTTTTTTAGCCTGGGCAAGCCCTAGGGTCGACTCAAGGAGGCAAAGGAACAACTCGGGATCAAGTTAGAGGTATTAGATTGTGGTTTTCCTAGTGGGATTTTTTGGTATTTTTTAATGCAATAAAGTGGTAAATGCAGAATATGAATTGGATTAAGGTTATTAAGAAAAGAACCGACTTAGCCAAATTTAATTTTAATTTGAAATAAACTCAAATCAGCTAAGTGACATTTTTCCTAAGAACCTAATCCAACAATGAATGCGAAATGTATTTTTTTTGGAATTTTTGGATTTAAAATGCACAAATGAAAATACACACTTTTTTAGGGTTTTATGCAATTTTTCATGCAAACGAGATGCAAAAATTAGAAAAAAATTACTATAAGATAAACATGATAAAATGAGGCTAACTATTTTTTTGGAATTTTCGGACACTTTGTGATTTTTTTATGAATATTTTTTCTGAAAACAGAGCGAATGTGGGTATTTAATTTCTAATTAATCCAGAAATAAAATTATCCAGAGAATGAATTATCTCAAATAGATGTTTTAATAAGAAATACAAGTGAGTTGGAATTTCTCAAAATTAATCTTTGTGGATTTAATAAAAAATCAATTACAGAAATCACCCTAGAATTTGTTTTATGCAAACGTCAATTCTAATTTCGATGAAACTTAGATAGTAATTAAAGCACACTTAGAAGCATCATCTACAATTTTTTCGTAATTTTAGAGCAATAAATATGGCTATGCAAATTTCAGAGCGTAAATGGGCAAAATATCGTTGATTTTCAATTTCTGAATTTTAATAAATAATATGTTGTTCACAAAAATATAAATAAATAGCCAAGAGATAAAGAATTACTTGCTCTACAAAATGTTGTTTTTTGAGTAAAAATTGATGAAAAATGACTGTCCAAATTAATGCTCAAAGCCAGGGGTGTCTTTGCAAGACAGAAATGAAAGAAACAAAGTAGGAATGTGCACAGGGGCACTTTTGGAAATGTATAAGTATGATGGATTAACTATGCAATATTCACAAATAATAAAAAAAAATGAAGGACCTTTGATAACCGTGGGTTCCAAGAATGGAACCCACGTCTTTCATGCCTAGGGCATGCAAGGGGAGTGGGTGTGGCGGCACTATCAGTGGCGGCCAGGGGCTCGACGATGACGCGCGTGGCGGCGGAGCACAAAGGTGGTCTGGGTCGGTGGTGGCGGTGCCGTGCACTGCATGCACGAGGCGGCGGTGCGCGCACGGTGCGACGGGCACGCGCGGAGGGCGGCGCAGCTGTGGCGTGGCGGCGCGGGACACCGGTGGCGAGGAGGAAGTGGCGTATGCCGGCAGCGACGCACGCAGGACAGCCTCACGCAGAGAGGGGGACAACTGGGCAGTGCCGCGCTGGGGCGTGGCGCTGGAGGGCGACTTCGGTGTATGCGCGAGGCAGGGGCGAGGCGCGGAGGCGACGGTCGCTTCTGGGGACTTGCGGCCACGGGCTGGCGCGGCACAGCGCGATGTGCGGAGCAGCACGGTTGGCGTGGGAGGATGCGGCACCGCCGTTGGAAGGTGGTTGTGGCTTGGCGGCCAGCCGTGGTGAACGGTGACGGCTGGGATGGCCGTCGAAGGGTAGCCGCTGTCGGCGATGGAGCCTGGGGGTCGAGTGCGGCTAGATGGCGGCATGGCTGGCGTCGGGAAGTGGTGGCGGAGCGGTGGCTGACCGCTAAGGGGCTGACGGTGGGCAGCGATGGCTGAACTCACAGTGGTGCTGTGCAGATCTACAAAATTATTTTTTTGTATTTTGATTTTTTTATATTTTTTTTTAGTTTTTTTTGTGAACAGGAAATAAAATGTGAATGGACAAGTGGATTTTGATGGTAGTGGTGATAATGGTTGATGTATTAATGGGCGTGATGACAATGAACAAGATAAAAAATTTGATGTTAGGTAAATAAATGACAAAGTGAAGATAGAGAATACTTACCTGTGTGGTTCGTCGGATTGTGGAGCTGTAGTGTGCGGCTTTCTGATGTCGCTTCGATCAATGACCGACGTGGCACCGAGAATCTAGAGCTCTTCCAAGAAGGAGGAGTGACGAAGGTTGGGAACCTTCGGATCTCACCATGATCAGAGGTCATCGCTCGATGGTGGTTCTCGGTAGCTGTCACCTACAATATCCGGAGCTCTCTCTCTCTCTCTCTTCTATCGAAAATGGCGGATGATGAACAATGGATGAGGGGATGAGAATATAAAGAGAAGGGGGAAGTTAGAAAAGAGGTGGAGAAGATGGAGGGATGGTGGAGGGAGTGGTGACTTGGAGTAGAAGGCAAGCAAAGGAGAAGAAGTAAAAGGAAAAAATAGATAAAATAATAATATAAGTAGGCTACTAAAAATAAAAGAGAAAATAAATTAAATTAAAATAAAAAATAAATAAATGTAAATAAATAAATAAATAAATAAAATATATAATAATAAAATAAATAAAATGAAATCCGAAATTAATAAAATAATTAAAAAAATGGGGTAACATGTGGCGGCTCCAAGGGCTGCCACGTATCGCTCCTAGGAAATTCAAAAATTAAATATAAATAAAAATCAAAGAGAAATAACAAAACGACGTAAATCAAAAAATGGTCAACACAAAAGTTGCTAGTCTCAAGGAGATCTACAACTTTTGTGAAGGGCTGAAAATCTAAGGAAATCATTTGTACAAAAATGGTTTTTTGGGTGGTACCTTATAGATAAAATACCGTATTTTATCTTTTTGTATTTTTTTATCATTTTTAAAGAGATAAAAATTAAATTAAAGTTAGAGAAAATATGAAAAGAATATTTACAATTTAATCTAACTTTTTTGGATTTTTAATAATTTAAAAAATGAAGGGCAAAATGGTCAATATGTACAATATACAAAAGGGGCCCAAAACCCAAGTTTTGCATACGAGCTCTGATTTTAATGAAACTGTTTTTGTTTCGAAGGTCTTTGAATGTATAATATTTTAAAAGTGAGTAGACCTAATTCGGAGGTTGTATGAGAGAGATATGTGTATTCTAAGGTTCATGGTTTCAAACTTGGGTTGGGGTTTTATTAGTCAATTTTACAAGCTAGTATTTTTTTGATATTTTTATTTAATTAGTGTTAGTAATATATACACTATGGATTTGATTTTATTGGATTCAGAGTTAGTATAAAAAAATATATAAATGAGGTATTTTATCTAATATGCAAGTGAATATTTACAAGTGAAATTGGCTTCTTATTTAATGCAAATATGAATACTAAAATGCAGATATTATGCTTGCATGCATGAATGCTAATTATGCGATATAAGTGAATATGCATGTAATTACTCGGGAACAAAGCTCTATTTTCAACTTTTAGTGTGATGAATCACAGATTCGTCAATGTATCCATTTGAGAGGTTATGATGCACTAAATTTACTTCGTTAAGTTATTGTTTTGTATTATCTAATAATGTATGTTGACTACCTATAGGTATATATTTTTCTTGAAGAGAAATGTACATAATAAAAAAGGGTTGAAGGATCGATAAGTGCACAATACACTTAAGAGGAAGTTGCCAACTTTTCTTTTAGATATTTGTCGGACGATGTTGAAACTGTGCGTAATCGTCCCATGTGAAATGAGTACAATGACAATGAAAGCGTAGTTGTTCACTCAAGCTTTCTTACATGTGGTCGATTTTAGAAAAAAGGAAAGCCATGCATGATGAGCTCTCAGGAGAAAGAAGTTGTTGAGCTTTCGTTCTAGATAGTACATACGAAGTGACACTCTTTACGGAGTATATATCCTTATCACGTTGTCATTGGAACATATTATAATAGATTCGATGCTTATCAATTCTTTCCTTTTTGTAGGGAGTATAGGGATAAAACAAGGATGGAAAATCCCTTTTTACTGATGATGAATTGACTGATAAATTTCGGAGGACATTTCCATCTTGGTTTAGGGAAAGAGTAAAGTTTATTGATCTAACAGATCATAAATACCAGATTCTAAATTATCTTGCTCTTGATCCCAATTATATAGTGATGTTGTATAGAGGGATTTTAGGTAAAGGGTACAGATTTCATTGCCTTGACACGAACAACAACTTAACTACATACAATTGTGGCGTGATGATTTCGGGATCTTATTACGGTGAGAATAGCCTGAATTACTATGGGATTCTCAACGAGGTGCTCGAACTTGAATATAGTATGCCATCCTCTAATAAACTCTTCTTATTTTAAGGTGACTGGTATAATCCACAACATGGTGTGGTTGTTGACCACATACATAACATTGCAGATGTCATTCCTTATAAATATATATAAAGATTTAAACCATTTATTCTTAGTACACAAGATGATCAGATATGTTTTGTACTGATTGTTGGGGAAAAAGGAAAAAGAGACGATCATCTCAAGGTATTGAAGAAGATGTCACGCATTATATTGATGATACTAAACAACTAAATGAGGATTTTGCATCAACAAATTTTCTTATTTCAGAATACTAGCTACCACAATATGTTGCAATAAATCCTTAAAGTAACGCTCTTCTCAATGTTTATTTGTATTTGTGCACCAACAAATTATTCACTTAAAACTATTTTATTAATGATTTTGTGCATGTATACAGAAAATGCATGTGACACGCGATCGAGGTACTAGGGGTTGTAGTTCACGTCAGGATGATCGTCGTACCCCAGACCCCAGTGGTATATCTTTATCTTTATGAACGATGTTATATGTTTATTTCAATTAATCAAATTTTTATCATATGTGAATGTAATGACGAGGCTACGAAACTTGTCACTTACATGCTTGAGAATGGTCTACAAGTCCCTGCACAATATGCTCATATATTCCTCGAGTAGGGATACCTCCTAGTGTGGCATGTACTTGTCATCCCACACCATAGTCCTCTAGCCACCATCATGGCCCTCGCGAGTCTTAGGGTCCAATCCAACCTCCACCCTCTCAGCCTCTTCCACTTTCTCAAGGTCTTATCAACGCACCTGACCCTCCATAGTCTCAAAGCCCTCCTTGATGATGAGGGTTATTCCAAGCGAGTCTAAAAGTATATCCTCAGTGCGAAGATAAGTTGTCGCTGAGGCAACCAACAAGAAATCCCTAAATCGATCTAACCAAGATGTATAAATAAGCAATGAATAACCCAAAATGTGAGGCACAATTTATTATACTCTACAAACAAAAATGTATAGCATGTAAGCACGTAGAGGTCGAACCACAGAGAGAAAACTAGGTAGCATATGATTATTGCTAATCAATGTGTATGATGTACATAATTGTCTTTAAGTCTTTTTATTTGGGTTTTTTTACCTTAAATATTTTTATTTTATTATTTTTTAATTAAATTAATAGTGAATATATTTACATAGATATATTCATAATAATAAGTTAAGTACTACTGTGTATATATACTCATGTAAGGATATAAAAGAGAAAGATTTAATACAAACAAGCTCTATATTTTTCTCTTTTCTTGTTTTTAACTTTGCAAAATTTTTAATTTTTTACCGATTTTTGAAAATAAAATATGAATATATTTATATAGAATATATTATTACATAATATAAGTATATTGATAATATATATTTGTATAAACACATATAGTATATGGTATATGTATCTATACGTAGTCCAAAAATCAAGGTAAAATATTTTTTAGGTTTTTTATATTTTTCTAATGTTTTTAAGATTTTTCGAATTTTTGCATATTTTTAGGTATTTTTAAAATAAAAAACATCCCAATGTAGGGAATTAAATAAATAGGCTGAATTAATTTGGAGATTAAAAAAATAGGAAATAAAGTCCAAAATTCTTCAGATCGATTTTAATAAGTAAATAATAATATAGAGAAATTTAGGGATAAAAATAAGTATTTTTGGAATATTTGGTGATTTTTCCTATTTTTAATAGATTTTGGAGCTTTTTAATTTTTAGACTTTTTTTCTTTTTCTATTTTTAGGGATTTTTGGTCTAGAGTTAATATAGGATATAATAAATAATTTATATTTTTTTGGAATTTTTAAAGGAATTTTGATTTTTTTGACATTTTCAAAGATAAATAGGGAATTAATGCTCATTGTTTGAATTTTAATAAATTCATAAATGCCTAAAAATGCAGAATAAAAATAATGTCTTAAAAACTTAACATTCAAGGCATTTTCATGTAATTTTTACATAATAAAATACAAATAGGGCTATTTTTAACAAAAATAAACAAGAAAATAAAATTCAAGGTACTAACAGGGACCTATCTACAACTTAAACAAAATATACATGCATTTTAGAAACCTTTTACAAATCTCAGGGGCATACATGCAAATTTCAACAAAATACTTAAATTAAAAATGCCCTGGAACGTCATTTATGCAAATATACAAAAGTTCTAGGTCCCATATACAATTTTCCCAAAAAGTTAACACTAAATATACAATTTTATAAATTAAAAATAAATATACAAAATCGGTGTGGTATGCCTGCAAAATACCCAAATCATGTGGCAAGCCGCGTAAGTTGAGTTGGCATGGACACATGGGCAAATACATGAAAGCATGGGGGCTATATGAAAATTTTACAAAACTATTTACACTGAAGATGAATATTTAAGTTCTAAAATAAAATAAAGGAAATAGAAGGGGTTATGGTGCAAATTACCCCTACTTGCGTGCGGGCCAGTGGCTGAGATCTCTTCACTTGGACTCGTGAAAGGTCTACAGCGCAGGATGACGGTTCGACGATGACGGCAGAGATTAGACCTCATGCAGAGATCTGGCGGTTGAGGCTCGCTGGATCGGACACCATCTGCTACATCTGGAGCGCAACTCTTGATTGGATGGCCGAGAAGCTTGTTGGATGAACTGGGTAGAACGGAGCTCCTCGGCTCCTTTGATTGCTCGAATCTAGCGCTACACACCACCTCGCTTGCTGTTGAGATGGGGAAATGCTTCATCATGAAGATCCACAGCTAGGAGACTTGTCAATTGGATCTAGGCCCCATCGATGGGGGATTGGATAACTTGGATACCTGGGCATGTTCGAATACCTTGGAGACCCCTCAAACAGGGCCCTCAAGATCTGCAAACTAGATGGGAAGCTTCGCAAAGTTAAGGTGCTCAGGTCTAGGTCGTTATTGCTGGAGTTTGCGGTTGGGTGCGTGGAGATGAAGGTGCTCTGGCAATAAGCGATGGAGGGAGCATCAATCCTTTGATCTAGGGGGGCTCAAAGGGTGATAGGGGGTCAGATTGATGGAGTAGCGTAAGGGAAAGAAGATGAGGCAGTCATGCGAAGTCATGACATGTTTAATCATGGTGAAATGGTCGAAGCCCTAATGGCTCCAGCGAACTCATTAATGGAATTGCAGTTAATCATATGATATAATGACTAAATTAAATGCAGGAATGAAATGACGAAAAGAAAGACTACTAAAGAAATGAAAACGTGCAGCTTTTACTATGCCAGCAAGCCAAGGAGTAGGACACCGCCGAAGCACCACATGGACCTCCTCTCCTCCTACTACAATGCACCAAGCCTTAGGGAAGGTAGTCTGTCACCTATGAACTCTCACGCACATGGCTGGACACATAATAGAACTCAGAGAGGGAACAAAAGGGAAGGAAGGATTTGGGTTTATTTATAGAAAGAGGTCTGATCGATCTTGGGTCGAGATTTATTCATGTCTCAATGCAGATCAGGTGAATCTAATGAGTAAGCAAGGATGGTAATAGTGATGTGAACAAAATCTATGAAGCACTCGAGGCGAATGGAGGCATAGGGCGGCCTGGAAAATTTGAGGAAGTGGGGGTCTCGAGGCTCTGACAAGGGTTAGAGACGGGGGAAGGACAGTTGACCAAGGTCAACAGTCCTTGCATCCTGATTGGTCCACATAGGATGCTATAGGACAATATAGCTAGCTTTATTCAAAAATAATAAATTAAAAATAGTAAATGATTTTATTAAATTTTGGTTATAAAATAAAAATGTTTATTATTTTATTTAGTATTTAATTATAATATTTATTTATTTGTATGGATTCATTTATTATAGGTTACTTTTTAGGGTTTTATTTATATGTATATTTACCTATATTTTGTATATTTTTTTATTTTGTATTTTTATTTTATCATTTTTTCATATTTTTTATATTTATGACTTATTTTTAGACATATAAATGTATTTTTATTATATTTTTCTGATGTATTATATACACTTAAATAAATAGGGGTATATATTATATAGGTATAAGTATAGGTATTTCATCTATGTATTTATATAAACTATTTTATTTTTGTTTTTTCTTTATGGTTTTACTCTATTCTAAATATGTACATATACTATAAATAATATTTACAAAAATTACAAAAATATAAAATTATAAAAATAATAAAAAATAAATAAAATGAATATTTTATTCAGGTCTACTATACAATAGGAGTCTGAAACCTAACTTTCAGACCTTAATTCCAAATTTAATGAAACCATCTTCATTAAATATCTTATTAAAAGTTATATCTAATTAAAGGCGATTTTGATGTATTTTATTTTTATTGAGAATATATGGGTCTGGGAAGTTTGGGTTTTGGCTTTTTATTCTGAGTACAACAAGTACACTTTGTATTATTTTTGTATAAAGTAACTTTTGTATTTTTCTATGTATTTTTATCTACAACTTTCATGTACAAAGTTCTTTTATTTGAGGAAGATATAATCAAGAATAAAATGGGTCCCAAAAATGAATTATTGATGAATAAATAAATGGAATTTTTATTGTATATTTGGCCCTTATCTCCCTCTACTTTATTCCTTATTGACCAAGTCAATTCTTGACTTGGTCTCAGAATTTAGGGTCATAGAATACCTTTGGATTTTTATTCTTTTCTTTACTCTTTTTTTTACTTTAAGCAATGTGATTTATACATTATTCATACTTTTTATTCTTTTTTTCTTTATTCTTTTTTTTACTTTTAGCAATGTGATTTATATAGTATTTATATAATAAATAGTGTATGTTAATTAGTACAAAATAATGATATTTACATGCATTTAGCTAGGGTTTAAAGGACAAAATTAAAGAATAAAGGAGATGTAATGGAGATTCATCATCCCCCCTATACTTGCCTTCACTGGTCCATAGCAAACACTTGTGCAATGAATGCAGAAAATAAAAATAAAGAAAAGAAAAGGAAATAACTTGGAATGATTATCGACTTTTAAACTTGTCATAATAAAGTCAGAGTTTGGATCTTAGAGAAGGCCTTTGGATTAATGGTGTGTTCGGAACCACATGGAAGTCAGGAAGTGTGACATAACATTCCTTAGGATCCATACTCCTATTATGCAGTCCGATTTACAGCTGGGATAGAACCATCCTCTCAGTTGCATACTCCTGCTACCTTGAAATGATCAAACCTTGTGTGTGAATTTGTTCAGCTATTCCCCGAAAATCGTTGAACCATCAAGGCACTTGCTCTTATGGTAACTCATCCTCGTGGAGACAGATATTCCCTTCTAAGGTTAGGTACTCCCGATCATTACAACCGATTGGTGGAGAGGTTAGAAGAATGGTAAAAGAAGTGGGAATGGACCAGTGTAGTCTTCATTCCCTTGTGAAGTTGGTTAATGTCACCGATTCTTCACCAAGAAGCAGGATTTTTCTAAAGCTCAAATTTTGTGAAATTTTTGGTATAAGCTTCTTTGGATATTTTCTTTGACTTTGTACAGCTTCTAAATTCTTGCTTATGCCCTGGTGGATATAGTATATTTTGTTCCACCCAATTTTTAAGGTCTTGGAAAAAGTTATGTTGATAGAACATTCCTCATCCGAAGCATTGTCTCAATCTATCTCCAGTCTTGAGATATCATTGTTACCAAAAGAAGAGGGTTAGAGTACTTGTGTCGGTAATCCCCAAGAATGGTTCCTGAGTCACCCTTGATGAAGCGGTCTTGCATCGTTCCGACTTAGAGTCTAAGACTTTTCAGCGGTCCGTCTGAGTTGAGCTAAGTGCTAGGTGTGAGGTTTCCAGTCAAGTCACCTCTCAAGAGTCTTATGGATGATATGAAGGGTTCTATTTAAGCACATTGAATAGACTCATGAACATAGTCTTATGAAACCTAAAGAATTAAGTCAAGGCATCCTGAAACAACTCTACTTCAAGTCCTCAATGGGTTCCTCTGAAATTAAGTGTATTAAGGTCTATTCCAGGCTCCAATTTTCAAACTTTATTTGAACTTGTTCAATTGTCTATATTATTCTAAAAAATGTGAATGCTATGTACAATGCAAGAAAATTATTTTTGTGTTAGTTCTGAACTTTTTATGGATTTTTGAAAAGTTTTGCAAATATTTGTGACATTTTGAAAAAAGATTTTGCAAATGTTTTTGGGATTTTTAATTTGGCAAAAAATTAAGGAATTTTTTAAAAAGGTTTTTGGAACAAAGAAGTAGTATGTCCATCTATGTACATGGGTCTGCATCCTTTTATTTACAAGGGTTGGTTTACAGGATTTACAGGATTGTATATACAAGGTTCATAAAGAATCTTTATTTGTTCGAATTATGTACATAGTTGTCAAAATAATTTGAAAAGATTTTTGCAAAAACTTTATTATGTAAATTAACTTGACAAATAATTTTTACAAACATTTTAAAAAAAAATTGAAAACCATTTTGCAAAGATTTTTTAAACAGTATGTATAGATTTTTCAAACTATTCTTGCAATCATTTTCCAAACTATTTACAAATAGATTTTCAAAATATTTTATTTCAAACAAAGAAAAGAAATTTTTACAAACTAAATCTTTTTACAAAGGTTGAAAATATTTTACAATTTCCAAATAGTTTTCCAAATATTTTTCAAAGAGTTTTTCAAACATTTTACAAAACCTTTTTTCCTGATTTATTAATCGGTTTATACAAAGTATTTTAATGAATTTTTCACAAGTGTGTTCTTTACATTTAATTAATTGTATTTTAGCCATCCTTATTGAAAATACGAAAGTATGAGATATGGATAAAGTACATACAATGTATATACTACCCCCTATACTTAGCTTGAGCTATATCCTCATAGATCAAAGAGAAAAGAGAATACATAACTCATGTTGAGTATAGTGAAGCATATACTACAACAACTAACGAATAAAGAAAGAATCAATGAGAAGTCGACGTCCCCCTATACTAAGGATCAATTAATCCTAAGTATAGTTGATTGTATCTAAATGTAAGGAGGGGCGAGAGTGGGAATGAACAACGTCAACGATTCGTCATGTCTCCCCAAATACTTAGGGTCAATATCCCTACGTATAGACATGAGTATCAACAATTGAGGGGACGGGTGATGGGACAAAGAATGAATATATGGGGTTGCTTATCCCCCTATACTTAGGATGAAGCATATTCTAAGTATAGAAGTGATGAGTGAGAAAAACAAAGCAGAAAATAGAAATTACAACTGAAAAATAGAAACAAAGAAAAGAAGAAAAACTAGAAGAAGAGTTTTTGAGGAACATTATCTGAATATCCGACGCTGCTGAGGTTGTGCAGGCTTCTTCATTGCATATCACTTGGGCAAAATCGACAACGACCAAGAAAGTATCATGCTCAAGGTACGGCCATGTCCATTTACTCTTTAATTTTCTCAGTAATATCTTCAGCTTTGTGTTAAATAGCCATACTCTCTTTCCAGTCTCGAAGGTTTTTTGTCTGATGTGCTGGTCATGCCAATGTTTAACCTTCTCCTTGTACATCAAGGTGTTATCATACGTAATCTCGGAATTCCAAGAGCTTGTTCAGATCATCTTTTCTTTTCTGGCCACCTTTTCGTGAGTCGAAGTTGCAGATATTGATTGCCCATAATGATCTGTGGATCAGTTCCATGGGCAGATGGCATGGTTTTCCATACACAAGATAGTAGGGTGATATGCCCAAGGGAGACTTGTAAGCGATTCTATATGCCCAAAGGATAGAGTCTAAGAGTTGGGACTAAATTCTTTATGTCCGGCTTCACGAGCTTCTGCAATATCATCTTGATTTCTTTGTTTGATAATTCTACCATGCCATTGGTTTGGGGATGATAAGGAGACACGACTCAGTGCTTAATGTTGTACTCCTTTGTTACTTTCGTGACCTCTCTATTAATGAAGTGACTACTCCCCATCTGATATCAGATTCTTCAGAATCTCGGACCATGAGATGATGTTCTCTCTCAGAAATCGGCACACAGTGCAACTATCAATGGATCGGGAAGGAATAGCTTCAACCCAACGACTCACGTAGTCAACGGCAAGAAGCATGTGCTCAAATCCCTGACTATTAATAAAGGGTCCCATGGAATCAATGCCCCAAGCATTGAATACATATGAAATCTAAATAAATTCCAGGGGCATTAAGTCTTTTACTGTAAGGGTGCCTCCCAATATCTAACAGTCATTGTAGTATTTGACATAAGCTGCAACATCCTTAAATAGTGTCGGCCACCAGAGGCCACATTGCAGTACTTTCGTTGTCATTCTATCTCCAGAGTGGTGTCCACCAGATTTGAGCGAATGACAATGCTCGAGGACACTATGATGCTCCTCCTAAGGGATGCATTGTTGCCAAATGCAATCTACTCCCCTTGAATAGGTGTGGGTCTTCCCATTAGTAAAAATGTATAGTGGACAAAAACTTTTCCTTCTTGATTTTTGTCCAATCTTGTGGGACTATACCAGAAACAAGGTAGTTCACAATATCGGCATACGAAGGGAGTGAATCCATGGCAAGAATCGACTCGTCAGGAAAGGTTTCTCTGATGGGTGCACTGCTCAGTGGAGGCTCTTGATGTTCAATTCTAGAGAGGTAATCTTCTACCACATTCTGAACACCATGGTTGTCTTGGATCTCCAAATCGAACTCCTAGAGGAGAAGGATCCACCTTATTAGTCTAGGCTTGGCATCATTCTTCTACTATAAATACCGGAAAGTAGAGTGGTCAGTGTAGGTGGTGACTTTAGATACAAGTAAATTGGATCTAAACTTCTCAAGGGCAAATACCAGAGCCAACAATTCTTCTCTGTGACAATGTAATTTCTCTGAGATTCATCTAGCATTTTGTTAGTGTAGTGAATGGCATAAGACGCCTTATCTTTACTTTGTCCTAGAACAGCCCCAACTACAGTGTCTGATGCATTCGTCATGATCTCAAAGGGTAGAGACCAATTTAGTGGTTGTAGTACTAGATCTTGACTTATTATCTCCTTCAATTGATTGAATGAAAGGAGAACCTGGTGATCAACATTAAACTATGTCTCCTTGCAGACAATTCTATGAGAAGTTGGGCAATGTGGCTGAAATCTCTAATGAATCTTCTGTAGAAACCCACATGCCCAGGATTGACCTCACATGCCTGACATTCTGAGGTTTCTCAATATTGTTGATAACATCCACCTTTGACGGATCGAATTCCATGCCACGCATGGAAACGACGTGACCCAACACAATTCCTTTTGTGACCATGAAGTGGCTCTTTTCCCAATAGAGCAAAAGATTGACTTCACAACATTTTTGAAGTACTCTGTTAGATGCTCAAGACATGCATCAAAGCTATCACCATAGATGGGAGAAGTCGTCCACGAACACCTCAAGAAAACTGCCAAACCTCTCGGTAAACTACAAGCACGCATCTCTGGAATGTGGCAGGTGCATTGCAAAGACAAAAGGACATTCTCTAGAAGGCGTAGGTGCCGAATGGGCAAGTGAAAGTAGTCTTCTCTTGGTATTCTGGGGAGATTGACACTTGGTTAGACCTAGAGTACCCATTCAGAAAGCAGAAGAACTCCTTTCCAGCCAATCTCTCCAGAACTTGATCGATGAATAGCAAGGGGAAGTGGTCCTTCTTTGTTGCTACATTGAGGTGGTGGTAGTCAATACATACCCATCAGGATGTCAGTACTTGAGTAGAAATCTCCTCTCCTCTATTGTTTTGCAACCACGATGAGCCAAGCTTTCTTCATAACTACATGAAGAGGGCTCACCCATTTTGAATCAGAGATGGGATAAATGAAGCCATGTCACACCATTTCGTGATTTCTTTCATGGCTACATCTCGCAAATTTGGGTTCAGTCTTCTTTGAAACTCTCAGGATGGATTGGCATCTTCTTCCAAGTAAATATGGTGTGAGTACAGAGCAGGATTTATCCCACAGAGGTCTAATATGTGCCAACCAAGTACCTTGAAGCTTTTCTCTAGAACTTTGAGAAGTCGAGATTCTTGATCCAGGGTCAGCCTACTGCTGACAATGACCAGATACATATTCTCTGCACCCGCAAGGAAGGAATACTTAAGGTCTACCAGAAGTGACTTTAATTCCAATTCTGATCTGGCTTCTCTCGGTCACTTTGGAAACTATGTTGATAGGTGGATGATCTGTCATGCCCTTAGATGCGCTGCTTACCTTGGCAGCTTATTGTTCCATTGACAATGTGTCGAACAGATCTGCAATGAATCATCATGTTTGGAATGTCATTAATCTTTAAAATTAAATAAATGCATCAACCAATTGGATTCAGTCTCCCAAGTGATATCGGAGCTTGAGTCGGCTATACTTTCCAGGTCTTCCATGGGAAAGAGGATTTCCAGGGTCCATGTGTCTTCTAAAGAAAGTTTTGTGTCTCTGATTTCTGCATTAAAATAATAGTTTACTTCAGGCAGTGTTGCATGACTTTCATCATATACGACTTCGTCTCACTGACCATGTCTATGGTAACTCTGTGGTTACTCGAGTTGAACGTGATCTTCCCAGACCCATAGTCAACCACGATCTCTACAGTTCGCAAAAATGGTCGTTTGAGAATGATTGGGGTCTGAAGTAATGGTGTAGGAGAGTTCATATAAAGGAATATAAAATCAATAGGAAACTGCATGTCCTGCACCTTTACGACAACATCTTTCAACATACCTCGAGGTCTCTTGATGGATCGATCAGCGGACTGAAGGATCGTGCATGTTGGCTTTGATGGACCCAGCTTGAATTCTTGCAGTAATGATGAGGGCAGGAGGTTGATGGAAGAGATGCTGTTACGTAGAGTTCGCTCGAAGACTTGGTCAAAAATATCGCATCTGATCAAAGGTGCTCCTTTGTCTGGCTTTTTCTGAGGGAGATTGTTGATGGCTACAACTGTAGCCATGGAGAGGATGTGCTTCTCAACTTGCTGGCGTTTGTTGTTGCGATTTGGCTTATGTTTATATGTACATGCTTCCTTCAAGCCCTTCTTCACTGTGGGCATGTACTCCATGGCAAGCATCAATGGTAACTCAACAATTTGATTTTTTAGAATGTCCAAACACCTGGATCAGACAATGTACTTTTTCTTTTTGTGATCTTTTTGGATTTTTCTATTGCATCAGGAAAAGGAATATTTACAGAACTAGAATCAAAAGCATTATTCTTATTTACAGAAGAATTCTTGTCCACAATATTCTGTACATCTAGACAACAAAAAGGTATACATTCTAGAAATGATGGTGCTACTACTGGTGGATGTGCAAAAACTGCAGTCTTCGCTTCGTCCGTTGATGCTGGATCTATTGATGGTACAAGCCCCTCCATGTATGGTGCGGCTTCACGACGATTATGATATTCTTTTTGGTCTTTTTGATTTTTCTAATTTTTTGTTCGTTTTACTGATGGTGGTGGTGGTGACTGACCGCTGACATGGCTCCTCCTCCTTCTTCCTCACTCGAACCTATAGATGGAACGGTTGATGTAGAATATGACGATTCAGTTGACGAAGCTTTATTCTTCCCTTTGATTGCGGAAGACGGAGGCAAGGTCCTGCTGCTCTTGAGAATAACATAGACAAAGCGAAATGACAATAAACTGACTCTATAGGCACATATGGGACATCAAATTCTGCCAGCTCTTTTCTCTTAAAATTATTGGGATTAGCTTCGACCTGGGACGGGATAGAAGTTTTGGTGGCCATCAAGTCGTCTAGCTTCCTTGTCATATCTGCTAGGCCTTTTACTAATTGGGCCAAGCAATCGAGGCTTGGGTTCACGAGAACCACCACGGAAGGTTCAGCGTGCTAACTACATTGTGGCTGATGGTGGGGAGGCTGAGGCTGGGACTGTTGATATTGTTGCTGAGGAGGAGGAAGCTGATATTTTTGGTATGGAAGAGAAGGATATTGCTGTTGAGGTGCGGCCGTGTACTGGTGGTATTGCTGGTGCGAACGGTACTACTGCGACTATCTCCAATTATTGTGATATTGTGGAGACTAGTGATCTGATACTGAGAATGAGGTTGGGAGGGACTATGCAAAGCGACCACCATGAGGTTGGTGGTAAGGTCAGTTGGTCGGTGGCTAGCCCTAGGGTTGTTCAGCTGGACAGGCTAGTTGTACGTCATTGCTCCAGACACCATTTACTTGGATCATGGGTGCTGGCGAGAATGCTGGATCAGAAGATGGTAGGAAATATGGTTGGTAGACCACCATCTATTGTTGTAAAGAGGCCTTCTCAGGTGCATGCACGTAGTGCACGTGCTGGATCACTTGCTGTTGTGGACTAGGCTGAGGCTATTGTGGAGGTGATGGTTCATCCTTCTTCTCAGCAAGAGTCACTGACGATGGTGTCATCGACTGGTATGAGCTGATGGTACTCACCAGCAACTCCAACTGCTTGGTAATTGGATCCAATTTATTAAAATTTTGCATGCTTTGTTCAATCACAATGAGCTTCTTTAGATCTTGTAACCATTTCTCGATAATGGAAATCTTAGAGAGATGGCCCCCAATGATGCTGAGGTTGGAGCTCTCATCTCTCTCTGCCTCATGAGATGTTGTCATGTGGACTGGTTTGTGGAGGACCTGAGGATATCTCTGATAAGCACATGATGACGAGAGGGTGTCCTCTCCTTCAGCTATTTCTTCGAAGATCAACCAGACTACAACTTCATCTTTGTTGAAGTGGGATTCCCCACATGCAGCATCAACTAGCCTTTGACTCTATACATCCAGGCCCCCCAAAGAAGTGTTGGACCAAACTGATCTTCGGTATATCGTAGTGGGGGCATTTCTCCTACAGCTTAGTAAATCGCTCCCAGGCTTCATGAATGGACTCGTGGGTAGCCTGAGTAAAGATGTTAATCCTTGCTTGCATCTCATTGAGTCGACCAAGAGGGTAATACTTGTAAAGGAACATAGATTTAAGTTCCTCCCAAGTTGTCACGACCTTTCCCAAATGGTTGGCCCAGTACAGGGCCTTGTCTTTTAAGCTGAAGAGGAATGTAGTCATCTTGACTACACCTAATGGATGTTAAGGTAGTGGGTGGTTCTGCAGATGCGAGAGAACTATTGTAGGTGAATGTTGGGCACCTCATCGGTATTCTCATGAAATGAGGGTAGAAGCACAAGGAACTGAGGTTTTAGCTCGAAGTGAGCGTGTATCGATGGGACACAAATCCACTCGGTCATCAGGCTGTCTCCAGGATTGTATGTCTCCTTTACTATCGGTTTAGGGTTCTCATTCCTTATATCTTCTTCTTTATCTGGATCCTCACTAGGTGGAACCTCATTTCTTTCTCCTCCTCCTCCTCATCCTCTGGGTTTGTTCCTTAAGTCATTTAGTATATCTTGAAATGTAGTATGTGGAAGGGCTTGTTCTGTCACCTACTATTGGATGGCTTGGATGGAAGCCAACAACTGAGCGTTAACCTAATTGTGATATGACACTTGGCCCTCGAAGAGCTCATAAATTCCCTAGATAATAGCGTCGAATTGTTGCAGTCGGGCAACTAACAGATCTATAAAAAATAATTTATCGATTAATGTGAGTGGTAAATTTGTATTTTTTTACTTGGATAAGCCAAGGTCAAACTCAAGGAGGCCACTGACTCCTTAGGTTGATTATTAAGCAATTTAGATGTTAGGTTATCAAGGAAGCATTTTTTGATTTTTTATGCAATCAATAAATGCAACATAGTTTTTGGGATAGTTCAGGGGCTAAACTGCAAATTCTGATCAAATGAACTCCAAAGCAATGAAACATAACCAGAATGTGTATGAATGCAAAAATAAGCTACTTTATTTTTTTGGAATTTTCGGATGTAATATGAATTAATTCTGAATTAAATATGCATCAGGGTGATTTTTCGCAATCTAATTTTAATAAATAGAAAACCTAATTATTTTCAGGAACTAAAATTATCCTAGTGTATCTAATGAGGATCTATCTAGGAAAAAATCTAAACTCTAAATATATTGAGTTTATAGTCTATTAAAAATCAATTAATGAAATTACCATTTACTTTATTCTGACCTCGATATGCATGCAAATGATATGAAATTTAGGCACAATGTAAGACAAACTTAAATCTTATTACTATGAATTTTTGATAATTTTTGGAGCTATAATTAATTTAATATTTATTAAAGATCAAACAGTGAACAAAATATGCAATTTTCTGCCAAAATAATTTAATTAAATAAATCACAATTCATAAAAATATAATCATCATCCATAATGATAAAACATAAGTTGTTCTACAATGCACAATTTTTAGAATAATAAAATGGTGACAAATGAGACTCAAATTAATGTCCAAGATAGGGGCCTAAATGCAATAACAGAATAAAAATACTGAAAGAGACATGCATGAAGGACTTAGATGCAATTACCCAAACTTCAGGGGCAGTTTATGCAATTTTCGTAGGAGTGTGTGTAAGTCTCACGTGGGTGCCAGATGGTGGGGGCACAATTGTTCTTTGCTTGGAGCTTTGGGGCTTTGGTGCAAAATATTCAAGGGGACGCGTGCCATGCACATGCCCTGTTGAAGCTAGGGGACCCTTTCCATTATTTTCAGAGAGACTGGAGGTCTAGGCGCAAATTTACCATGCATTACGTGACGTGCACATGAGTGGGGATGACAAGAGGTGGGTTGTGGCATGCGATCCAAGGGAATCAAGAGTGTCGAAGTCGGCGGTCGGCCGCGCTGGATGGAGGAGGCCCTGGAGCTTCGGCCAGTGGTGAGTAAAGCACAACCAATGCTCAGTGGTGATGGAGATGAGGTGGTTGGGCATAGGGCGACCGCACGGAAGGCGAGCGGCTCTCTATGGCGGTTGAGATGCACGACAGTGAGGGTTGCGCGAAGACAATGGAGGCGCATAGGAGCAAGTTTCGGTGATGCGCGCCAAGGAGCTCCTACGAAGGCGGCTTCCAGTGGTCAAGGTCATGCGTAGGAGCGGGAACCAAGTGATTCCAGGCAACACGAGGCTCGAAGGAGTGGGATGAAGCTCGGTCGGCGTTGAAGATGGTCGTCGGAGCCGAGGCAGGTGGAGGTTGCTACCGTGGGTCAGAGAGGAGCAACCACACGAGGAGGCTATGGAATGGTAGTGGTAGAAAGCAAGAAAAAGGGGGAGGAAGAAGAAAAAGGGAGGAGAAAGAAGTGGAAGAGAAAGGGGCTTTACCGGGAGGTGAAGTTCTTCTTAGATGGGTGTGGGAGCTACGATAGACCCCTGGTTGTCACCTCAAGAAGCCGGCGAAGAGGAGGGCTTCAAGGCTAAGCAACTCCTAGGGAGGTCTTGTAATAGTGGGTACTTCGCCCAACGAGATCTCACCCTAGATCGGTATTGGCCATCTTCGCTCGACAAGGACTCCTTCAGCTCTCACCTACAAAAGTGTGGAGCTGGTGGTCTCTTTCCTAGGGAACAGTGGATGATTGCGCACGAAGGGCGGTGGTCAACCCTTTATGGGTCATTGAACTGAGATGGGGGAGGTGGGGCGGATGCAGGCGGTTGGCGTAGGTCATACGCGCGAGTAGTAGAGGTGGTTGGGGAGTAGGGTTGTGGGACGGGTCAAGCGGAAGAAGATGGTGTGGGCGACATTTTAAAGGGAGAGAGAGGGCGAGTGAGTGCGCATCGACAGGCGTTGCACACCGCCAAAAGAAACAGGTGGAGGATGTTGGTTGCACAGGAGAAGGAAGGTGGGGGGTCATGTGGCGCGCGGGGGCGCAACCACAAGGCAAAAAAATATATCAAATAAATATAAAATAAATATTGGAAATTAAATTAAAATAAATAAAATAAAAAGGAAATAAAATCAAAAAAAGGAAAGAAAAGAAAAAGGAAAGTGAGTGAGATGTGGCGGCTCTAGGAGAGGCCACGTGTCGCTTCTCGAAAAATAACAAATTAAATGTAAAGAAAAATAAAAAAGAAATAACAAAAGTGGTCAAATCAAAAAGTGTCAACATGAAATTACTCTTCTTGATGAGATCTACAACTTTTGTGAAGAACCCAAAACCAAAATAAATCATCTGTACAAAAAATATTTTTGTGTGGCATCGTATACGTATAAAATATCGCATTTTTATGCTTTGCATTTTTTTGGCATCTTACATAAGATAAAAAATCAAAATAAAATCAAAGAAAATATGAAATAAATATTTAACTCTTAATCTATTTTTTTGTATTTTATAATAATTAAGAAAATAAAAATATAAAATAAATAAAATACGTGGACATATGTACATTATACAAAGGGGCCAAAACCCAAGTTTCACATTTGAATTCTGATTCTTTTGAATTTCGTCTTGTTTTGAAGGTAATTGAACGTACATTATTCAAAAGTGAGTAGGGTTCCATAGAGGACTGTATGAAAGAGGTATTCATGTTTTAAGGTTGTTAGTCTCAAACTAGAGTTAGGGATTGTTGGTCAATTTTACAAGTTATTATTTTCTTGATACTTTCCTTTATTAGTGTTAGTAATATATATAATATAGAGTTGGTTTTATTCAACTACGAGTTCGTGAAGATCGATTACAAAATAGCAGAAAAATAGTGAATATACATGTGATATTTACAAGGGGATTTTGGCTTCTTATTTAATGCTAATATGCATGCTAAATTGCAGATATTACTTCTAGATTCCTGAATGAGAATAATAAAAAAAGAGAGAAATGCAGCTAATTACTCAAGAACAAAGCTACATTTTCACCTTTTATAGTGATAAATCACATATTCATCGGCCCAACTCTAGTTTGGGTGGCTACTGCACTTTGCCCTTTCCTTGAGGGGTCATTTCTAGGTCTGCGTATGAAGAAATGAACATTGTATTGGGATCCAGTAGTAGGACTGGCTTCTATCTGCAATGTAAGAGAATCTCAATCAGGCCACTTGAAGTTGAATGCCAGCTACTGTGATGACTCTGAGATTAGGGTCAATACCATATGGTTGTCAATAGAGTAAAAGATGTAGACTGAAATCGACCTCCATTTACAAGGGGATTTTGGCTTCTTATTTAATGCTAATATGCATGCTAAATTGCAGATATTACTTCTAGATTCATGAATGAGAATAATAAAAAAAGAGAGAAATGCAGCTAATTACTCAAGAACAAAGCTACATTTTCACCTTTTAGAGTGATGAATCACATATTCATCGGCCCAACTCTGGTTTGGGTGGCTACTGCCCTTTGCCCTTTCCTTGAGGGGTCATTTCTAGGTCTGTGTGTGAAGAAATGAACATTGTATTGGGATCCAGTAGTAGGACTGGCTTCTATCTGCAATGTAAGAGAATCTCAATCAGGCCACTTGAAGTTGAATGCCGGCTACTGTGATGACTCTGAGATTAGGGTCAATACCATATGGTTGTTAATAGAGTAAAAGATGTAGACTGAAATCGACCTCCATTTGCAACGGGCGAAAGTGGGACAAGAGTGGTCCCGATTTATTAGGAGATAAAGGAAAATGGAAAGAAGAAGAGGAGTCTGTAGATCGGTTCGTAAGGTCCGAACCAGGTTCTCAATCGCCTCTAATTTATTGACGATGCCAAGTTCATGGAATCGATGTAGGTGTATGCGGAGTCCCAACTAAACCATCCATGGATCAACATCTTAAAGCAAGAGATGATCGATGTAGGAAGAAGGATACGATCGTAAACGAGGAATAAAAAGGAGTGTAAAATAGTAAAAAGGCTCGAAATGAGCAGTGGGTCAAAGCGAAGGCACAATGATAAAATTTATGCAAGTACGCGGGATTTGATCTTTGAACCTTAATCTAGATCCAAACAAACACAATACAAAATTGGGTTCACCAACTCAATATAATGTGAAACCGTAAAGGATCAGCTATTTTTATCTTTTCATTTTTAGAGTTGTTATTTTAAGCATATCTTTTAACAAATGCTTAGTACACTAACCCTATATGAGCGAGAATACTGTCAGAAAAGTATCATGTACGTATCCTCCTCCTTTGTAACCTATAGTATGTACTTTTTGAGGTCCTTTTAACCCTTCTTGGATCCCTACTCAGCCAAAGAATAAGAGGGAGGAAGTCAATAGGCGAAACCACTACTTTCAGACCTCGCTCGCAACAAAATCACCCATGAGTGTGAAAGGACCTACTCGAACGTAAAATGATGAGACAGAACATGTTCATGAGGAAGTGGCCTAAGCTCAGTACTTTGGACCAAGTCGATGTTCCACACAAGGTGGAAACACCATTGATGACAGGTCCCTACTCGGTCACATACAATAGAAGCACCAATACTTCGGAAATCCACGTGATACACAAGGTAGTTACAGACTGGATTTTTGACTCTAATCCTTAGTGGGTCACGCCTCGCTCATGGGAGGGGTTTTTGTCCCCTCCTAAGGTACCTGAAAACAATAAGGGTTTTATGAACCCAAGGTAATGAAGTCTATTATAGATTTTAGTTAAGGTCAAAGTTATTTAGCAGTCCCCTTTTTTTAGATTTTTTTCAACCTTTTTGATTTTTTGCATACAAGCGCCTAACGATTTTGTAAATTCCCATTTAAGTCCTAGGTGCTCAAAATTAAAGGGAGATAACGGAAAGGCCATGCAAGTCCATTCTATGATGGAAATATTATCATTGAATCTAATGATGCATGGAGAGTTAGAGGACTTACACTGCTTCCTAGGCATCTCCAAGTGGTATGAACAAAATTTTTAAACCTATCAACATGGTGGTGTGCGATCAACAAAACACCCTAAACAATAGCTGTAATTAGCCGTGAAGAACGTATGTTATTTATTCAGAAATGATCTCGAGAATCCGGTTTTCGAGACATCTTGGTGCCTGCCACAATGGGTCCTGCCATCACTATATAATGGCTCTCTCGGCATGTGGGTTCAAGTCCAAATTTTTAAAAATTATTAATTTGACTAGATCCAAACATCAAAGACTATATGCACATAATCTTGTTAAGTTTTGACCTCATTATCAATACATGTAAACCTAAAATCCAGGGGCTCCATGCACACAAAATAAATAAAAAGAAAGGTGGAAAACTCAAAACATCATGAAACAAATAAAACAAAGCGGTGAAACTCGAGAAAACATGACAATGCCCCGAGGTGAATAATCACCTGGGCACTGGACCCCGTTAAGTAAAGTAGACTAGTATCCAAGACCATAATTATTACAATTAATAATGAATAAACTAATAAATCACTCCTCTCACCAAAATAAAATACTAAACTAAAAGTCGGTGCTAGTTGGTCTCCTTGTTATGCATGATGCCTCTCCAACTGGTCATGTTAGGAAGATCAGTCCTCCACCTTGCTTGGCTATATTGTCCTCCTAAGAGGTCGTTCTCACGTAGCAGACCCTTACAACAAACACAAAAAAGGTGTATTAGCATAATTAATCAAATAATATATTCAAACAAAATGAGAAATGAGATCTATACAAGTGAGAAAGAGATAGAAATATTTGTACATGGAAATGAATGAATAAATAAATAAAAGATAAATATATACAAATTAGGCTACACACGTTGCTCTCTGGCAATGGCACATTTGATGATGAGGGGTTATTCTGAGCGGGTCCTAAAATTGTATCCTCACGGAGTGCAAAGATAAGTTTTTACCAAGGCGACCCGCAAGAAAACCCTAAATCGATCAACAAATAACTACAATGTATAAATAAGTAAGGAATAGCCAAAAATGTGAGGTACAATTTATTATATTCTACAAACAAAAATGTATAGCATGTAGAGGTCGAAACATAGAGAGTAAACTAGTTAGCCTATGATTATTGCTAATCAATGTGTATGATGTACATAATTGTCTTTAAGTCCTTTTTGTTGGTTTTTATTTTTAATATTTTCATTTTATTATTTTTTAATTAAATTAATTGTGAATATATTTACATAGATAGTTTAATAATAATAAGTTAAGTAGTACTGTATATATATACTCATGTAGGGATATAAAAGAGAAACAGATAATTATATAAAGAATGTCTTTATTCTCTATTTTTATTTTTTAATTTTGCAAATTGTTAGTTTCTTTTTTATTTTTAAAAATACAATAAGAATATATTAATACATAATATAAGTATATAAATAAATATATATGTATACATATAGATAGTATATGGTATATGTATCTATACATAGTCCAAAAAACAAGAAAAGTTATTTTTAGGCTTTCTATATTTTTCTAATGTTTTTATCACATTTCTTGATTTTTTTCAAACCTGTAGGTATTTTAAAATAAAAAACATCCCAAATCAGGGATTAAATAAATAGGTCGAATTGATTTAGTAATTAAAAATAACAAATAAAAGTCCAAAATTCTTCAAGTTAATTTTAATAAGTAAATAATAATATAGAGAAAATTTAGGGAGAAAATTAAATATTTTTGGATTTTTTGGTGATTTTTTCTACTTTTTACTATATTTTGGAGCTTTTTAATTTTTAGTCTTTTTCTTTTTCTATTTTTTGGGATTTTTAGTCTGTAGGTAGTATAGGTCATAATAAACAACATATAATTTTTTGGAATTTTTTAATGCTTTGATATTTTTTTTGCATGTTCAAAGCTAAACAGGGAATTAATGCTCACTGTTTGAAGTTTAGTAAATACACATATGCCTAAAAATACATAATAAAAATCATATCATGAAAATTTAACATTCACGGTATTTTCGTGTAATTTTTGCAAAATAAAATACAAACATGGGCTATTTTTAACAAAAATAAACAAGAAAAATAAAATTCAAGGTACTAGTAGGGACCTATCTGCAATATAAACAAAGTGCATAATCGTTTTACAAAATCTAGTGGAATACATGCAATTTTCCACAAAATACTTAAATTAAAAACACCTAGAAGGGAATTTATGCAAATATACAAAAATTCCAGGTACCATATATAAATTTTCCATAAAGTTAACACAGAATATAACATTTTATGTATTACAAAAATATACAAAAGAAGGGGGTATGCTTGCAAAATACCCAACTCACATGGCAATCCACGTAAGTTGAACTGGCGTGGACACATGGGCAAATACACGAAAGCATTGGTGTCTATATGCAAATTTTACAAAACTATATACACTCCAGAAGAATATTTAAGTACTAAAATAAAATAAAGGAAACAGAGGGGGTTGCGGTGCAAATTACCCCTATTTGCGCACAGACCAATGGCTGAGATCTCTTCACTTACAGACGTAGCATGTCCACAGTGCACAATGATGGTTAGACGATGATGGGTGAGATTAGACCTCGGGCGGAGATCTGACAGTTGAGGCTCGCTGGATCAGACGCCATCTGTTGCATCTGGAGCGCAGCTCTTGATCAGATGATGGAGAAGCTTGATGGATGAACTCAAAAGAGCAGAGCTCCCTGGCTCCTTTGATTGCTCATATGTGGCGCTCCAGATATCCTAGCTTGATGATGAGATGGGAAAACGCTTCGTCGTGAAGATCCGCATCTAGGAGACTTGTCAATTGGATCCAAGCCTCATCGATGGGGCCCTAGATAGCTTGGATAACTGGGCATGTTTGAATACCTCTGAGAGCCCTCAAGCAGGTCCCTCTAGACCGGCAAAACAAAAAGAAAGCTTCATGAAGCAAGTGCGGTCAGGTCTGGGTCATTATTGGTGGAGTTCGCAATTGGGTGAGCGGAGATGAAGGTTCTCCGATAATAGACGATGGAGGGAGAACTAGTCCTTCGATCTAGGGGCCTCGAAGGGTGATTGGGGGTCAGATCGATGGAGGAGCATAAAGGAAAAAAGATGAGGCGGTCAGGCGATGTCGGGACAGGTTGAATGACGATGAAATGGATGGATCCCTAACGGCTCTGACGAACACACTAATGGAATTACAGCTAATCCTATGATCTAAAGACTGTAGGAATGAAATGATAGAAATAAAGACTACCTAGTAAATGAAAATGTGCATCTCTTACCTGGCCGGGAAGCCAAGGAGCAGGATGCCGCCAGAGCGTCGCCTAGACCTCCTCTCCTCCTCCTGCGATGCTCCAAACCTCACGGAAGGTACCTCTATCACCGACGAACTCTCGCGCACATGGTTGGAGACACAACAAAGCTTGGAGAGGGGTCAAAAGGGAATGGAAGGAATTCGGGTTTTATTTACAGACAGAGGTTCGGTCGATCTCTGATCAAGATTTATTCATGGCTCAATGCAAATCAGGTGAATCTAATGAGTAGGTAAGGATGGTGATCGTGATGTGAACAAAATCTTTGAAGGACTCGAGGTGAATGGAGGCATAGGGAGGCCTAGAAAATTTGAGGAAGTAGGGTTCTCGAGGCTCTGACAGGGGTCAGAGACGGGGGAAGGATTGTTGACCGAGGTTAACATTCCTTGCATCCTGATTGGTCCACAAAGAATGCTACAGGACAAAAGAGCTAGCTTTATTAAAAAATAATTAATTAAAATTGTAAATGATTTTGCTAATTTTTTGTTATAAAATAAAGCATTTATATTATTTTATGTAGTATTTAATTATTATTTTTATTCATTTTTATGGGTTCATCTATTATAGGTTACTTTCTAGGGTTTTATTTGTAGGTACATTTACCTATATTTTATATATTTTTTTATTTTGTATTTGTATTTTATTATTTTATTTTCATATTTTATATATTTATAACTTTTTTAGATACAAAAATATATTTTATTGTTTTTTTTCTGATGTATTATACACTTAAATAAATAGGGGTATATATTATATAGTTATAAGTATTAGTATTTTATCTATGTATTTTTATAAACTATTTTATTTTTAAGTTTTATTTATGGTTTTATTCTATTATAAATATGTACATTTACTATAAATAATATTTGCAAAATTATAAAAAATATAAAATTATAAAAATATTAAAGAATAAATAAAAAGAATATTTTATTCAGGTACTATACAACATGGGTTCAAAACCTAATGTTCACACCTTAACTCCAAAATGAATAAACTACCTTCATTAATTATCTTATTTAAAGTTATATACATTTAAAGGTTATTTTAATGTGTTTTGAGTTTTTATTGAGAACATATGGGTCTGGGAAGTTTGGGTTTTGGCTTTTTATTCTGAGTATAACAAGTACACTGTGTATTATTTTTGTGTAAAGTAATTTTTGTAGTTTTCTGTGTATTTTTATCTACAACTTTCATGTACAAAGTTTCTTTTTTGAGCAATAAATATTGAAAAATAAAATAGGTCCCAAAAATGAATTAATGACAAATAAATAAATAGAATTTTTGTCGTATATTTTGCCCTTATCTCCCCATATTTTATTCCTTGTTGATCAATAAATTCTTGACTTGGTCTCGGGGTTTAGGGTCATAAGATACCTTTGGCATTTTATTCTTTTTCTTTTCTTTATTCTTTTATTTTGGCTTTAAGCAATGCATTTTATACAGTATTTATACAATAAATAGTGGATGCTAATTAATGTAAAATAATGATATTTACATGCATTTAGGTAGGGTTTAAAGGTCAAAATGAAAGAATAAAGATGATGAAATGAAGATTCGTCACTCCAACACCTCCAGATCCACGTAGAGTCTTGCAGTTTCTCCGTGATGGGTATTTCCAGCACACTTATTGCTTTGTATATTTTTCTAAAAAAAACTTATTCACGATCATGCTTTATTTAAAATTCTATAAAAATCATTTTGAATATTAAGGTACACTATTGATAATCGACATGAAATATCTCAAGCGCTTAGTAAGGCCTTCTGTGCGATGTAAGACTGCTCAGACTACAAATGGAGTTGCATGACTCTTGATGAACAAGAGAGAATCTTGACTGGTATCTATGTAAGAAATATTTTGAAAGAATCATTTTATTTTTATTTTTTTCTTTTAAATAACAATAACCAAAATTTTAATTGTAGGATTTGTTTTCTTTACCCTTTGGTCATATAAAAAGGATGTATCACCATGCCCTAGTAAAATTAACAACAAATCGAGTGACAAACAATGTTTACATTGCTAGAAAAGCTACAATTAAAAAACTTGATGGATTGGAAGATTGGGAGAGGGCAAAAGCATGTGGTTCATCATGGTGCACACCAGTGCAGCGGGGACGTTATCATGATCTCTTTGCTCAAGAGAATTTTTAAAAACATTCTAAAGCTAGAAAGACAAATAGATGGAAGCAATCAATCAGATCCACTAGTGAAACAAAAAGTTTTGGAATTGTGAGGAGTGAAATGGTATATACAAATATGTATGCTATTTTTAAGTTTCAATTTTTACCGATGACTAATATTGACAATAATGGAGTGTTGTTGACAATCGTCCCCCCTCATTGGATAAATGGTGGACTACTACACATACACATGGGGGTGAATGGTCTACACCTGAAGCAAAGACGATGATGGTATGAATACTACTAGTATAAAATTAAAAATGTTTGGTCGATAACATAAAAAATATATATTGTAGGTTCCTTACAGGGAGATGTATACGGAAAGGTTTGGTGCCCCTGAATCTGGAGAGGAATTGGACGTTGTCCCCAGCTTATGGCAAGAAGTCCTTAAAGAGCGTGATGTGGGACCTGATAGAAGACAAACTTCGGGTGGTTTGCCACCCAAGTTCTCGTCCTCTACTGATTCCACTAGAGCCTCCAGTTATTTTGGGATCACATCAATGTATAGCACACCAACATCTCAATTAGGTGTATCAGCGGCTGAGTTTAGACAACTATCACAGGTTGTGAATTCACTTGTCAATACCGTTGGTAACATGTCTTCTGGATTACAAAACTTAGCTTCTGGAATGGTCTCTTTGAAGAAGGATGTAACTTTTTTGAGGTATTATTTATATTCTCATTTACGTTTTACTATAGACATTGATTCATCTTTCTAACATTTATAGTGTCTTCTTTTGCTTCTTAAGAATAATAGAACTACAATTCCAAAAGGTCATGAGATGGAAGATGAGGATGAAGAGGAACATGGAGGAGGAGTAGGAGGAATGGGACGAGGACAATGCCATCGCTATTTAGAGTCTCGCATCGCAAAGAGGTTGTGATCTTAAAATGTACATAAAATAAAAAGGAATCCAAAAAAACTAACAAGGAGAGGAATAACTAGGGGAAAGGAAATGCAAATGCAAAGGAAAACTAAGGAGCTTTTTTCAAAATGGAAGAAAAAGAAGTTTTGATGCCAAAACTTGTAATATTAAGAACTTTATTGTATGTATGTAGTTTTATATTTGTTTTGAACTTTAGTTTTCTATTGTATTGAACATGTGAATTTTTAAATACGTTTGCACCTTTATCATTTTTCTTATATATATATATATATATTAAAGTGCATGTTGAACTTTGGCTTTTTACAAATAAGATTGATTCTTTTTTAAGATGATTGTATTAGGTTGTAACTGCCTGTTGGAAGATCTCAAGAGGTTTGGATGACTATATTTTTCTACTATATTAGCTTGTATCATGCTACAGGAGAATCATACAATTGAGGCAGTCAATGGTATTTTTTTCTTTGGACAACAGAGTTTGCGACTACGTTGCTACTGCTTTGCTACCAATGTAGTAGCAACGTAGTAATCATGTGGCCATTGGTAAAGTGATACTACTACCATAGAAGCAAGGTAGTCGTAAGATGGTTGTTAATAATGAAATCGTGGCGATCTTGCGGTATTTATGTGGTCGGTGACTTGTGGTGCTAATTTGGTCGCAATGTAGTCACGACATAGACAACAGCAAATAGATGAACCGCGACTATATCTCAACTCGCAGTGACTTCATGTACGACGACAATGTGGTCACTAAAAAGCACCAACCATTTCGATCCGACCACACATTTTGCTACTACATGTGGTCGCAAACCTTTGTTGGGACCACTCCGGTACCACGGAACCACCACATTACCACCACAGTTCTAGTTGTAAAAATTGCATTTTCTTATAGTGTGCATAAATAAAATTAAATCAAGATCTCAGGGGCATATTTACTAATAAAATATAGCTGAGGGGCACGGATGCAAAATAACCTTAAATTTTTAACCCCAACTTGATTTTTATAGACTAAAATAAATTACAAAACCTGAAGGGGGTCTCCTATAAAATGTCCCCTCATGTAGGGGTCCACGTGAGGTTACCTTGCATTAGACTAAAGTGAAAAATCAAAAGGTGTGAGGATATACATGCAAATAGTCCCCAAAGTTTTGTACTTAATTAAAATATTACAGAATCTTTTACAAATAAAAAAAGTGGAGGGGGTATGTATAAATTACCCCACTTAAGTCTCTTTAATCTGCCCACCCCTTGCACGCCACATGGATGATCTGATGGTTGGGGGTGGACGACGATTCGAATAAAAATGGGATGGCCCAGATTAGATATGGAACACGTTCTTGATCTGATCATTCAGCCCTATGGATGAACTCCTGAAGAACATCGACCGGGTTTGCTTGAACCTCCTCGTTATCCATCATTCGACGATGAATCTTGATCTGGCATCGGCAATAGGTAGCCGGGGGCCCTCCGCGTGTGCAAGCAGCTTCAGATTGAGGCCCAGATGCCTCAATGAAGGATCTAGAGGTCGAGTTGACTCTAGGTGACGGTGACCTGGAACCTGTTCATTGTTGCTTCCTGGCTTGAGATGAGTCTCCAATGGTGCGAGACCTGCATCAAAAAGTTGTTGGGCTCGAGGTGAAGCATCCCAACCAACCTATGAAGCTCCTAAGTGCAAGGTGAAGGATTTGAGCTTCGAATCACCTGATCAACAAAGGATCAGGGTTGACAACAAGAGGGAAAGGATGGAGACTACGTGGGGAATGTTTTGAAATGGACTTAGAGGTATTTTCACACGGTCGGATCAAAATGATTCAACATGGAGATCGAGCTCCAATGGATTTGGGGGGGGTTAATTTTAACGCTAAAGATGGAATTACAACAGAAATTAAAGTTGTGAAAATTGAAATAGAGATAAAGATCTACCTAGAAGAGAAGGGTATGCCTCAACTTGGCCTAAAAGCCAATGAAGCTGGAACCAGCCGACGATGGTCTTGGATCGCTCCTCTGCGCCTCCTCCTCGTTGCAAAGCCTCCGTTCTTCAAGCTATCACCAAGAGAAACAGGATGGAGCCTCTGAGGGGCTAAGAGACACTGAAGAAGGATCAAATATGAAGGCGATTTGGAGGAGCAAATTATATAGGCTGAATATTGGAGGGAATTGCGAGGCAGATGGTGATCAAATCGATGCACATTGACCAAATCTTTGATGTTCACGGGAATTAGGGACGTTCAATCTCCAAGAATCAAGCAGTAGCCAAGGCAAATAATGATAGCCTCGAGCGGAAAAAAAAGAGAAGTGTGGGATCTGACAGATCGACGGTCGAGGAAGAGAGAGGGAGGTTGTTGACTTTGGGTCAACATGGAAATCTTCCGATTGGTTCACGTGAACCAACTTAAAAATTCCCAGGAAGAAAAGAGTGGTAAAATTAAAAGAAATAATAAATTATTTATATTTTAATTAAAATATGAAAAATATTTGTAATTTAATGTAGTATTCTATATATATTTTTATTTCTTTTTATGAGGTTTTTATTGCATTTTAATATTTACATGTAAGAATATAGGTATATATACCTATACTAAGGTGTTTTTTATTTTTTGTATTTTACCATTTTATTATTTTATATAGTATTTTATATATTTTAATTTTATTTGAATACGTGTTTAGGTATTTTTATTGTATTTTTTGAATTTATATGTACACTTAATTAATTATGTATATATACTTTATAGGTGTATATAAGTATATTTTACCTATGTATTTAAATGTATTTTTTATTTTGATTTTTTTGCTAGTTATATTTTATTATAATTATGGGCATATGTTTCAAATAATTTTTAAAAATTTATAAAAATAAAAGAAAAATACAAAGAATAAACATATTGTATATTGCACAATAGGGGTCAAAAACCTAACTTTTGCATCTTAACTCTAAATTAATGAAACCACCTTCATTAAAATAGTTTACTAAAAGTTATGTACAATTAAAGATGATTTCGGTCTAGTTTGATATAGTATGGAGAATATACAGGTCTGTGGAGTTTTTGTTTGAGTTTTATTTTGTGTGTCATGGGCACATTGTGTATTATTTTTATATGAACTTAATTTTATAATTTTCTTTATATTTTTACTTACAATATTCATGTTGAGTTTTTATTGATTTTATGTATAAATAATAAAGAATAAATTAGGTTCCAAAATGTAATTATAAATGAATTAAAAATGAGCATTTTTTCTGTCTTTTCTGTATAATTCATCTACCCTATCTCCCCCTACGTTATTCCTTATCGACCAAGTCATCATGTGACTGGGTCTCAAGGTCTAGAGCCACTCAACACCTATGGTGACTTATTTCTTTTTCTTTTCTTCCTTTATTCTTTAATTTTAGAATTAAATACATAAATAATAATGTATTTTATACAGTATTTTGTACAAAATTGCACAATATTTATTTTGATAAATTAATGATATATGGATGCATTTAGAAAGGGTTTAAGGCCAAAATGAAAGAATAAAGGTGATGAAATGGTTATTCATCACCAACCTCACTTGGAAGGAATGAATCTCATTTTAGGGAAGTGGGATCTTTCAATCAAAGTCCTAATGAAGATGTTTTATGTCTTTATCTTGCAAGAAAATGACTACGATTGGTTTCCATATTCCTTTTTAGATTTGAGTTTGTTTAAATCATTTTTCATCTTGTAGACATTTGAACATATGGTTGGATACATGCATGTATGTGTTTGGATGTGATTTTATGGATACATAATATATTTGTATATAATATAATATTTCATTTCTAGGTTTAGAAAATCGGTACCACCGTTTCAACCAGTAATTTTAGCTCGATCTGATTTTTTCCGAGTCGATAATAATGATAACATCCTGTTGTCATAATTGGTTCGAACCAGTTGGAACCAAGGGTCCGGCCCGGGGTTCGACCAGTAAATTTGGCTCGGTCTGGTTTTTTCAAGTCGATAATGATGACTACATGCTGCCAAATCGATCCAACCGGTTTGAACAAATGATCCAACTCGAGGTTCAACTAGTAAATTTAGCCCAGTTCGATTTTTTCAGAATCAATAATAATAATGACGTCATGCTCGTAATTGAAATCGATCCGTTTGAACAAATGGTCCAACTCGAGGTTCAACCAGTAAATATCCCAGTTCAGTTTTTCCCAAGTTAATAAAATGATGACACCGAGTTGTCAAAATCGATCCGAGTCGGTCCGACCTGGGGTTCAACCAGTAAATTTAGGCCGGTCTGATTTTTTCGAGTCGATAATGATGATGATGTCATGTTGTTTAATCGGTCCGACTAGTTTGAACCAACATCCAACTCAAGGTTCAACCAATAAATTTAGCCCGATTTGATCTTTTACGAGTCGATAATAATGATGACATCATATTGATGTCATAATCTGTTCGACCGGTTTAAACCAACAGAGAGACCAAACTAATGAGTGACCAGTCCAATGTTTGGTCCCCGCTTTCGAAACCTTGGTCATTATTGAGGTTTGATCTAGTTTAACTAAGTCGGGATTTAAATATATTACCTATCGACGAAGAAAAAAGAGAACGTCCTCGTAATAAGTGCAACTGAGAATGGCTAGAAACTCGGTCAGGAGCATGCATGCAAAATCCCTCGTGTATGGGAACTCCCATCGCTAGCACCAAAGTATGTCTTCTACCAAAGAGACACCAGAATTTGATTGCAATCAGCACCAAAGAATGTCCACCAAAGAGACACCAGAGAGAGTCAGACCGTTTGATTGTTATTGCACGGCTGCAATTCCCAACGGCCCCGATCGGGTCAACTCAAAGGAACCACCGTTCGGACACAAATAGGAAAAGGACCCGCCCTCCTCTGCTTCCCGCGAGAAACAACAGCCATCCGCTCGCAACTCCTCCTCCCTATATAATAGCACGCCACCCTTCTCCAACCCCTCCCACGCCACACTCTTGGGCCTCTCCACGGCATGGCGTGGTCCAAGTCATCCCCGGCGATATTGCCGGCCCACATCCAACTCCACCTCCTCGCCGCCACCGCCCTCCTCTTCTTCTCCCTCCCTATGTTCCATGCCTTGACAGACTCCGAGGCCGCTTATATCGTCCATCGCCAGCTTCTTGCCATACCTGAGGGAGGTGACCTCCCTGAGGATTTCGAGTTCGACATCGAGATACAAGTGAAGTTTTCGAGCCAGCGTATCCGTCGTGCCTACATTGCCCTCCAAGCCTGGAAGCACGCCATCTTCTCCGACCCCCACAACTTCACGGGTAACTGGAAAGGTTCAGACGTCTGCTCTTACAATGGCGTCTTCTGTGCTCAGGCCCTCGACGACCCCTCTCTTGATGTTGTGGCTGGCATCGATCTGAATGGCGGGGACATTGCAGGGTACCTCCCTGCAGAGCTCGGCCTCCTCACGGACCTATCCTTGTTCCATATCAACACCAACCGGTTTTGCGGCATGATCCCAAAGAGCATGTCCCGCCTTACAATCCTCCATGAGTTCGATGTAAGCAACAACCGTTTCGTCGGGCCATTTCCCATGGTTGTCATCGGGCTTCCGGCACTCAAGTTCCTCGATCTTCGATACAACGATTTCGAGGGGAACATTCCACCCGAGGTGTTCGACAAGGAACTAGATGCCCTCTTCCTCAACGATAACCGCTTCGAGGGGCATATCCCCGAGAACCTCGGGAACTCCAAGGTGACAGTAATGCTGCTCGCGAACAATAAGCTCACTGGATGCATCCCAAAGAGCATCGGTAACATGTGGGCGACTCTCGAGGAGTTTGTAATTTTAAACAACCAGATCTCTGGCTGCATTCCGGATGAGGTAGGGTTGTTGGGCAATGCCACCGTGCTAGACCTAAGCTACAATTCCCTTTCGGGGGTTCTTCCGGCTTCCTTGACGGGGCTGTGGAAGGTGGAGGAATTGGTTTTGTCCCACAACGTTCTTACAGGCGGTGTTGCGAAGGGGGTCTGCCAACTGCCCAAGCTCATGAATTTCACCTTCTCCTACAACTACTTCAATGGCGAGGCGCCCGAGTGTATGGGCTCCAAGGGAACGGGAATGTCATACGACGATGAAGGCAACTGTGTAGCGGGGAGGTCCCAGCAGAGGAGCGGCGACACCTGCGCATCGGTGGTGAACCAACCAGTGGATTGTAGCAAGTTCAACTGCGGCGGCGAAGGCGGATCTCCACCTTCCCCTCCTACGAAATCTACGCCACCGTCCACGACTCCGGTGAAAAAGCCACCAACTGCATCTCCGCCGAGTCCACAGGCACCGAGCACACCAGAGGAACCGCCGTTTAACCTCGGACCTCGAATGCCAATCCGCCATAAATCTCCTCCACCACCAACTCCCGCAGTGCAATCTCCACCTCCTAGTTCCACCACCCCGGCCTCTCCTCCTCCGCCACCGCCAGTGCAATCCTCGCCTCCACAGCCTTCCACAGTTGGGCCTCGTACACCTGCGCGTGCTAACTCTCCGCCACCGCAACAAGATACTCCTCTCCCGCCGCCGGCGCCATTCAACATGGGTCCTCGGACTCCTGTCCGCTCGCCAAAATCGCCACCACCAGCAGCACCAGAGTCGCCACCAGAGGCAGTGCCAACTCCACCCGAAGCACCTCATAATACGGGACCACGACAACCAGAGCGCCACAAATCGCCGCCGCCCTCACCTGTTCTCGTTAACTCTCCACCACCTCCGGAACCTTACAACACAAGCCCTCCGACGCCGAATCGTGAACACCCAACGCCACCTTCACCCGTACCCTCTCCGGCGAGTCCTCAGGCACCACCATCTCCGCAACCGGAGCCATATAAGGAAGGGCCCCGAAATCCAGCCCGTCATTATTCCCCGCCACCGCCAGTTGTGCAGTCTCCTCCACAAGCGTCCCCTCCTGTGCATTCACCACCACTCCCACCGGTGAGCCCTCAGTCGCCGCCGGAAGAGCCACACACGACGGAGCCACAAGGACCGGTAAGCCCTCAATCGCCGCCAAATGAACCAGATAAGACGGGCCCTCAATCGCCTCCAGCACCATTTGCGATGGGGCCTCGAAATCCAGTTCGGCGTCATTTGCCGCCACCACCATCTCCTCTGGTACAATCACCTCCACCAGCTCCGGTGAACTCACCCCCACCCACTCTCGCACAGTCCTCACCGCCACCAGTGCACTCGCCACCGCCCCCAGTTGTGAAGCCACCCCCACCACCGGCTTATTCTCCACCTCCTCCATTGCATTCCCCACCACCACCAAAGTCCCCGCCTCCATCTCCTCCAATCTATTCCCCACCACCACCGGTTCATTCCCCTCCACCACCAACCTCCTCCCCACCACCGCCCGTTCATTCCCCTCCACCACCTGTCTACTCACCACCACCACCAGTTCACTCGCCTCCACCTCCAGCTCAATCACCACCGCCACCGGTTCACTCGCCCCCGCCACCAGCCCAGTCCCCACCCCCACCGGTTCACTCGCCTCCGCCACCAGTCCACTCTCCACCGCCACCGGTTTACTCTCCACCGCCACCAGCCCACTCCCCACCTCCGCCGGTTTACTCATCTCCGCCACCGCCACCAGTCTACTCGCCTCCACCACCAGTTCAGTCCCCACCACCACCGGTTTACTCACCCCCGCCACCGGCCCAATCTCCACAACCACCGGTTCAGTCGCCTCCGCCACCGGTCCATTCTCCACCACCACCGGTTTACTCACCTCCGCCACCAACACAATCCCCACCACCACCGGTTTATTCGCCTCCGCCACCAACACAATCCCCACCACCGCCGGTTTACTCGCCTCCACCACCAACACAGTCCCCACCACCACCTCCAGTCTACTCTCCACCGCCACCTCCGGTATATTCCCCACCACCGCCACCTCCGATGTACTCCCCACCACCGCCACCTCCGACGTACTCCCCACCACCACCTCCAGTGAACTCGCCGCCCCCACCACTATACTCGCCGCCCCCTCCCGTCTATTCTCCTCCACCTCCGGTTAACCCACCACCACCACCCCAGTCTGCACCACCGCCTCCGTCTCGCATCTTCGCTCCGTTCACCGGGGACTTCATCCTCCCCCCGACAAGTGGATTTGAGTACGCGTCACCACCGCCACCAATCTACAAGGGCTACTGACCGAAGGCGGGGACTTAATCTGTGGATACGGAGAGATGTGATTGTGGAGGCATTCTACACGACTAATGGCACGACGCAAACGCACGCACATGTTTTTCTACCCTCCCTTGTAATAAAAAAGTTGTATGGTAACCGGTACATATATTATACACTCATCAAAAGATACATTTAGTTAGATTTTGGTGCTTGAATCTTACCGTGCTCTCGCTATACAACAGTGATAATAATACAGCTAAATGAAATCGCATTTTCTTACGCCTGCCCTTTCTGGATGGTCAAATAGAAGTTGTCTACGATCTTTTCGCGTTTTGATATCGAATGGAACTCCATGTTTTTGTCTGCAAGAACTTCTCACTGTTCGACCAGTAGCTGTTAGACTGTTTATAATAAATATACTACAGTAATTTGTCATCATAACATGTCCATTTAAGAAACTATTTGCATCCCAAAACCGCAAAAAAAGAAGTAAAAAAAACGCTTGGTCACAAAAAAGGAAGTTGATTAAGAGAGATGACTGAAATCGGATTTTTTAAATAATTACTAGTGTAATTATAATTAATTTAATAGCTATGAAAATTCAACAGTTAAAATTTTGGGTATCTGTCACCTTGGTCGTCGAATTGCGAGAAAGTCCTAAACCACCTTGGTCATCTAATTGGGATAAAGCTCAAAACACACCTCAATTGCATATTTGGGCAGGGAGAATTGAACAATGCCTTAGCATTTTGCATATGCATCCATCCTAAAAAAAGTAAGTATATAAATAATCATCTCTTCTATATTATCAAACAAAGATATATTCTATCGTAGTTTTTATTGATGTATTGACTTTCGCAATCATAGGAAACTAGTAATGGTTAATTTCACAATTACAATAAGTAAAATTAACGCTTCAAATTTAGACGCACGCATGGACACACACATATGAAAAATGGAGCCTACACCCAAGGGTGTAGGTAATTACTGGCTCATTTTTTCATTATTTTTTGATTTTTTTGAAATGAAATCTTGGGAGAATTAGATCGCTATATATCACCATGGTGTCATTCAAAATTCAACTTAATTCAAGACTCACGTCATCTCCATCAAGACTACCAAATTTTAACAGCATCGGAATTGTCGAAATTGACCCCTTCTAAATGAATGTATTAGGAATGTTTGTTTTGCATGAAACTTGAAACACATATTTCTCTCAATATATTAATCAAGTTCCCCTAAGATTTCCTTCAAAAAAATCCAAAAATCATGAAAAAAGGTTGAATATAGGTAGTTACCTACACCCATAGGTGTAGGCTCCAAGCTCCCATGTGTGTGTGTGTTAGCCCTTTATCATAGGGATGTAATCGAGTACATATATTTCTGTTTTTTTCAGATATGGATATGTATTTGTCCGCTATTAATTTCATTCTAAGCGAATATGGATATGTATTTTATTTTGATGGATCTGAATATGAAATTTTTTTTGACAAATACAGATATATAAAATAATACAAGGTTTCAATTTGCGGGAACACATGTAAAAACAATTAATGTTTTCATTCTTTTGATATGGATACATATCTAAGTACTAATTATGGGGTTGTTTGTACGTGTTAATCCCTATCATATATATGCAATTAATGGATAATATGTATTTTTTTGTTATAGTATGTGTTTTTAAGTTGCTATGGATGTGTCCTTTATTTGATATTATAATTATGTATTTTTAATTTGATAAATATTGATATGGAAAAGAATAGCGGGGTTCCAATTATTTTTGCAAATACAAATACAATTATTCTTTCTTCTTGTTAGATACATGGATAAAAATCGAAGTATTAGTTTTAGTTTTGTTTATGCGTGTTAACCCCTACAATAGTGATGCAACCGGATAATCCGTCTCTATTCACTATCACATATGTTTTTATGCAGATATTGGACATAATTCTATTTTGTAGATATGAATATGTAAGTATATTTTGACAGATATATATGCAGAAAAGGATACGATGTTTCAATTAAAATTTTTAAATACAAGTATCAATACGGACATCGTTTTTATTTTTCAAAATAATATATATCTATACTTTTAATAATATATGTCTTTAAAATGTGTATACATCAATTGAATATAATATATATCTGTGTCAACAAAAAAATACGTTTAATTGTGTTTTTATCCTTATTTAAAAAATTGAAACTATATACATACTTATATCCACAATGCAAATAAATTGAAGCTTATTTCCTTACCATTATCTGTATGCACCAATATATATATATATATATATAGAGAGAGAGAGAGAGAGAGGGGGGGAGAGTGATCCTGTGAGAGCAAAAAACTGTGAGAGCATGAGAGTAGTGATTCCGGACCACTAGATTCAACCATGAGAGAGAAGATATAATCTAGTTGTTCAGAATCACTGCTCTTATGCTTTCATGGTTTTTTGCTCTCACGGGATCACTCATATATATATCAAGGGAATAATCAATTTTATTCGAAGCATTCATTCGTTTTATCGTAATCTTGAAATTAACAGTTATAAATGTTCCATCACGATTGTGAAAGTCAAGCATCAATTAAAAACTTTGATGAAATATGCATCTCTTTGATAGTATAGAAGAGAGGACTATTTATATAATTACTTTTTGGGATTGATAAATATGCAAAATACTTAGACATAAGTGAAATTGTCCCCTCCTAAATCGACACTTGAAGGATTGTTTTGGTCTTCTCCCCAATTCAGCACCTCATGTGCTAATAGGTACCTAAAAATTTAACATTTGAATTTTCGTGGTCATATCATTAATTATGATTAAACCAGTAGTTATTTACAAAAAAACTTCCACTGAGATCTATTATTCATTATTATTCGATTTATTAAACGATAAAAGAATAGATAAGTATAGTAAATCGCGATATAATAAATAATATATTCATGATGTAACCACTTGCAGGGATAATAATATAATATCGTAGGATCTATTATCCTAAGATAAAGTCTCCTTATCTTGGGATAAGAAGAAGTTGACCCTACATTATATCATTATTCGTACTTGTGTAAATTAAATAAATGTACCAATTTCTCACACTAGGTAATAATCTTGAGATTACCCCATTGTGGTAAAAGTGTTGGCGAACATGCTCAAGGGGGTCATGGATTCTATTGTTCTGGAGGGTCAATCCGCGTTCATTTTGGGACGCCAATTAACATATGGGTTGGTTATGGCGTCAGAGATTTGTTTAGAGTAGAGACGTAGGGATACAAAGGGTGTATTGTGGAATATTGATTTTCAAAGGCATGCGACTACGTGGGCTAGAGCTTTTTGTGGCCGTCGTTTAGGAGAAGAGGGTTCCTAGATAGCTAGGTTGGGTGGACGAAAAGATGTATCACTATGTCATCCTTTTCGGTCTTGGTGAACGGACGACCAGAGGGGGGTTTTTCCAACCTAAATGAGGTGTTCGGCAGGGATGTCCCTTGGTGCCCATGCTTTTTGTTCCGGTAGCGAATGCGTTGGCGACATTGTTCAAACGAACGGTCGATGGTGGCTGGTGTGAAGGCTTTCATATTGGTGATATCTCAGTGTTGTTGCTACAGTATGCTGATGATACAATGCTCTTTCTTAGCAGTTCAGATGAGATGTGCAATAGAGCGGCTCAGGTGCTAGGCATTTTTTGTAGTCTGTCAGGCCTAGAAATAAATCTGCAAAAATTGGTGGTTATCACTCTTGGGTTACATAATGAAGAACGGATCAGGGACACGAGCCTCTTTAATTATGCAAAAATTTGATAAATTGGCAGAGATGCTTGGCTGTCCATCGAGGGACCTGCCGATTACTTACCCGAGCCTTCCGTTGGTGGCTGGCAAGCTTAAGATAGCTGATTGGGATGTTGTTATCCCGAATATTGAGCTTAAACTGGCTGGTTGGAAGGAGATTACTTTATCTAGAGGTGGGAATCTGGTGTTGTTTGATGAACGCCAAATTTGCCTCATTAAAAGTCAGGGAATGTCGTAGCATAGGAGGCAAATTCGGTTCAATCAAAAAGACCACACCTTCGAATATGTGGACATTATTTTTACTTGGTAAGTGTACCAAGGTCGAACACAGGGACGCACGCCTCTTTAATCTATTTATCAAAATTTTCAATTAATATAATATGTGATTATTTCCTGGTTATTTTAGGTCTTTATGCACAATACAATACAGATAAAATGATGTGTGCATTTCTGTTGGATTTTTTGATGCAATTATCAAATGATGCATGTTCAGAATGAATAGATGAATACAAAGGATAGATATGGAAAGAAGGATTACAAATATGCCCTATAGAAAATATGGGCACAGAATATAATTCTGATTCAGAGGCAAATTGAGCATCAGAATTAAGAGCAAGCATCTATCAATGACAGAGTTTATAAAGCAAAGGACACTAATAATCATCCAAAAATACGCTCATTTAATTAAGTATCCAATCAATGATTAAATTCTGCCATAAATAGATGATGAAACAAGCTTCAAAATGACACTAAAATCATGCAGTTTGGATTAAAGATGCTCAAAATATGAAGTAAATAGTACAAGGGTATAAATGTAAAAAATGCGAGAAATAAAAGATAACTAATCGCAAATAGGTCCCTGGAGGGACCTATTTGTGATTTTACAAACCCGACACGGGTCCATTGCAATTTCACCAACTGTGTACAAGGATATAACTTTAGTTTTGTAAACTGGTGGGGGGCTTAATGTAATTTACCCCAGGCCCACACGTGAGGCACGTGCCTGGGGACTTATTTGTAATTCTCTAAAAGATCGAGGGTATCCACGTAATTATCCCAGCTCCGCACGTGACATGGACGAGAGAGCTAGGCTCAGGCATGCAGCAACTTCGGTAGACACGTGGCAGTAGATGGTGGCTCGATGGCAAGGATCAACTCTCGATGCTCCTTGCTTCGGAAGTGGTGACATGGCTTGACCTGGGCTGTTGGATGGCTGCCGCGGGGCGTCATCCAAATACACATGTACTTCATCTTCCGTCGGAGGAAGGGCGACGTAATTGGAACTCCGACGAGCACCGTCAGGGCTCTACCAGCCTCCCCCATGCTCGTAGAAGGTCGCCTGAGCTTTGCAAACCTCGGGCGAGGATGGCTGATGGAAGACGAAGCTACGAGAGTAGCTGTCGGTGGTGACCATCATCGCCATGTCGGAGAGGAACGGCGAGGGATGATGGAGTCCGACCATTGACGATTGGAGGTACCTGCAAGGTTAGTTGTATAGCTGAGGCATGTCTACAGTGTGTGCAAGTGAGGTGGGAGTGAGTGGAGGACATGCGATGACGAAGCAGGAGGTGGCCCTTGGGAGTCCTTCGCCACAACGACGTAGGAGTTGAGTCAGAGCGCGGAGTGGTTCTGGAGGAAGGGGAAGGTGGCATGAAGGTCGTTGGTGGTTGGCGGAGCTCGTGAAGTGGTTAGATGATGGTGACAGCAGTTGTGGGCAATAGGAAAATAAGGAGAAATTAGAATAAAAACTAGGGAGTATAAATACCTGGGGTTGGGGGACTAAGATGGTGGTTGGGAGGCTTGGGCTGAGGTCCAAGGGACCTCGGGTCGCTGCCCTGCATGCTCATTCTAGGGCACGGAGCTCAACAGTGGTGGAACCACCGTGACATGGTCGGCTTTCACCATGGGTCAACATCGGGTCGGAGGGCCATGATGGCCCCTCGTCCTCCTCCGTTTATCACAGGGAGGAGGGGAGGGGCTAGGTCTTAGATCGTAGAATGGTCAGACAAAAGTGGCTGGGGGCGGAGAAGACAGTTAAACAGACGGAGGTGGCAACCATTTAAGGTGATGGGAGCGGGTTTTTAAATAGTTGTCTTGAAGGCTGGGAGTGAAAGCATTGGGGGATGGAGGTTACGTGACGATGTAGGAGAGAACGACTTTGTAGAGGGGGCATTATGGAGCGAGGAGGTGACCGGAGGAGGGTGCTAAAAACGGAAGGGAGCTACTTGGTTGTGAGTCGTAAAGCATGGAGGGGGAGGTGTCTGAGGTAGGAGATGAATTTTTGACCATTGGATCGCAACGCTCAGATGGACGCACTGACGGAGGGCTACGGTCAGATCAGATCAGATCTGACGGCTAGGAAATGGGCAGAGGCGAGCGGTGTAGATGAGAGGAGATGCCAGATCTGATGGTTAGAAATGGAGAGGTGATTTGGTGAGCTGAGGACCGTCGAGTGATGGTTTGATTAGGCGGCTGTGATGAGAGCAGGAGCGAGTGGTTATGATGAGATCCAGTGATCTCATCAAATGGATGAAATTGGAATGGATGGGAATGACTGAGATTGATGAGACGGCTCCTGAAGAGGCAGTGTGGCAGAAGGGAAGCATGCCACGTAGGTGGCCCCGAAGGCGCTGCGTATCCCAATCAGAAAAATCAATAAATGCTAAAATAAAGAGAAATAAAAAAGAATTAGTTAGAAGCAAAATTAGGAAAAAGTCAAAACATGAAGTTGTAGATCTTGATGAGATCTACAATGGTTGGACAAAAAGTCAAAAGAGACCATTTGTACAAAAGAGTATTTTTGCGGGTGTTTTTAAGGGGATAAAAACACAACCTTTTTTGGTTTGAGATGTTTTTGTATTTTTTATCTCTTTTAAAAGTTAAGACAATTATAAATAATTAACTAACCTAATTTTTATGTATTTTCAATGAGAATTATAAACAAAGAAAATAATAGTAATTAAATACAATAAATATAGTCTTAATTACACAGTTTATGTACAATATAATACAAGATAGAATGAATGAATTGTTAGTGATTTTTATTGGACTATTGTTGCACACGAAATCTCGAGGATCGAAAAATTATTAATGGTAAACATGTTGTTTTCGCTGTTATCCCCAAAAATCTCGTGATAAACAAAAGATTTTTTATTTTATTTTTGATACTTATTAACCTATATAGCGGACATGGTCGAACTCAGGGAGGCTACAAATCATGAGGGTTATTCAATTAATCGAAAATCAATTAAGAGAAAACAAAAATCTCAAAGGACAACTATCCTTGGTTTTTGTGATTTTTTTATCTTTTTATTTATTATTATTTTTTTTAATTTTTTTATTTTCTAATTTTTAAATTTTTTATGATTTTGATTTTTGTAATTTTTTATTTTCAAGAATAACATGAAGTAATATTCACAAGATCAAAAATACGCACACCAACTCTTTTTGTAATTTTTAATTCATCAAAAGTACTCAGAAAAATCCAAAGAAAATATTTTTGAGTTTTAAAAGTTTTGAAATATTTTTGAGAATTTTTGTAGAATTTTCATATTTTTTGTATTTTTCTAAAATTTGAACAATGAGAAAATAAGAAAATATGCACAACATGGAGTAATTTGCAACTTAAAAATATTTTAAGTACCAAACCTGACAATTATTTTTAAGACAAACTAGAAGTAATTATCTACAAACAGAAATTGAAATCATAATTTTTGATTTTTGTAGAATTTTCAATGATTTTTGGAAGATTTTTTATGTTTTTCATTTTTTGAGGTTTTATAAAGAAATAATAGGTGAAAATTGGTCAGAAATTAAAAGACAGTGAAATAAAACTACTCTAAAGTTTTTGGAATTTTTGGAACAATATTTGAATTTTTATGAATTTTGGAATTTTGAACAGGGAAAAATGACATGTTTTTGATTTTTTAATAATAATAAATGAAGGCAAAATGCTATGAAAATTTTATGCTAAGAAGATAATCACATCAGGAGCATATCACAATTTTTGTAAGATTTTTGGATCACAAATAACATTTATTTCATGCAAATAGAGCACGTACGTTTTTGTTCTGCAGTTCAAGGAATAAAATGTAAATAAATTCAATGTTTTTGCATAAAAAAGAATAAACAAAGTAAGAAATGTGCAAATTACCCAAAAATCGTGTGATGCGTATGTGATAGAGCTGATGGGGGGCCTTTCTGTAATTTCTGAAATGTCCAGGGGGCGCAACTGTAAATACTCCAAATTGTTATTTTAGTAAATCAAAACCCTAAGAAGGGTTTGCTTCGTATCTTCAAAAGCCAAGGGGAAATCAAAAGAGGGTTGCCTCCCTGATGAATCTCCATTTCATCACCTTTATTCTATCATTTTGGCCTTAAAAACCCCAGCAAATGCATGTAAACAGCACCAATTTGTACATATTAGCACCTATTATTCATTGTATTTATCGTACACTAAATAAGGTTTTTAATGCCAAAATTATAGAATAAAGAGAAGAAAAGAAAAAGGAATAAAATATTGCAAATATTTTATGACCCTAACCCCGAGACCAAGGCCAGCATGGTATTGGTCGACAAGTAATAAAGTAGGGGGAGATAAGGGCCAATGATACAATAAATACCTCATTTATTAATTCATTTATTCATGCATTTTTGACACCTATTTTGTATATAATTATTTATTCATCAAATAAAGAAACTTTGTTTATAAAAGTTGTAGAGAATAATATAAATAAAATTACAAAATTGAGTTTGTGTAAAAATAATATTCAGTGAACATTTTATACACAAAATAAAAAGCCAAAATCTCAACTTCACAGACCCATATCTTGCAAATAAAAACTCCAAATCACCCAAACTCACCTTTAATTGTATATAGCATTTCAAGAACTATTTTATAAAATTGTTTTCATAATTTTTGGAGTCCATCTATGGAAGTTAGGTTTTTGGCCCTTCTTGTACATAATACCTGATTAAAATATTCATTTTATTCAATATTTATTATTTCTATAAATTTGTATTTTCAGAATTTTGTAAATAGTGTATAGAATACATGTACAAATTAAAATTAAAGAAAACCAAAAAGAATTTGATAAATAAAATAAGTCTATAAAAATCATAGACAAAAGACCTATGATACCTATATGTATATAAATAAAAAGGATTTTTATTCTCTTATTCTTTATTTATTTATAGTTTTATAACAATGTATATATTATATATAACTTATTAAAAATACAAATCCAAAATAGAAAAAACAAATAAAATTCATTAAATAAATAAGATGTAGGTAAAATACCTATAAGTATACTTACATATACACAAACACATTTATTTAAAGATGTAAATAAACTCATAAAAATTAAATAAAAATATATTTATACTCACAAAAATAAGTCATAAATTTATAAAATAAGAATATGAAATAATAAAATAAAAATAAACAAAATAAAAATAAATATAATTAAATACACTTATAAATACAATAAAACCGTAATAAAATACTACAAAAAATAAATAAAAATCATAAATAAATACTACATTAATTTATAAAAATTTTTTATTTTATACGAAAAATCTAATTAATCATTTAACACGTGTAATCAATGGGTCAAGAGTCGGCTGACGTGGGCCAATCAGGGGCCAGGGAAAGTTGACCCCTAGTCAACTCCCTCCGCGCCTCTGACCTCCGTCAGACGAGTCTTGTCCCCCGAATTTCTACCATTTTTCCCGCTCGGCTCAGTGCCCCATCGCCGTCCATCCCTTCACGAAAGATCTTCTCTAATCATCCCTGATTCCCGCCGTGATCTTGGATCTCTTGTACATATCGCCGGTACGCCGCCACGGCCCGGTCAATAAGGGTGCCCAGCCTGTTTATAAATAAGGAACCACCGCCTCCCTCACCAAATTTGGTCAGCTTTCAGCCAAACCCTTCCCAGAATTCGGTCCCGGCGATGTTCCTGGTGACAGGAGGAGCTCGCCAGCACTTTGAATCGATCGGAGAGGCGGAGGTTGCACCCACGGTGGCGCTCCGGCAGCCACCCTGCTCCCTGGAGTCCCTCCAGGTATAAGAGCCGCGCCTTTACATTTTTAGGTAGATTTTCATATCAGCATTTTATTCCCGCATTTTATTTCGCTTTTAGATGAGTAGTTTAGCGTAGTTTAGTTATTTTGTAGTTCGCCGGAGCTCCGCTCCGGCGAGCTTTTTACCGTGTTTCCGACTGTGTCCGACCACAACTACGCCTCCACTTCGTTCCCCTACGCCTTCTCCACCTTCCAGCCACCTTGCCCAACCGGATTCGCACTTGGATCCGCGAATCGATGCTCATCTCCTCCGCATTGCCGGAGCATCGCCGCTCTCACCCATTTCCTATGCTAACAGCTTCAGTTTTGGGCCGAGGAGCACCGCCTCGAGCCGAGCTTCGTTCCTGTGCAGGTCAGGTGCATTGAGGAGCACCAGGAGATGAGTTACACGCGGGCGGAGGTACCTGGAGCTCCGCTTCTTCTCCGAGCTCGTGGCGGCGCTCCAGGGTACCTCAACCCGATCCGACACCTCCAGCAAGTAAAGAACCCTGCCAGGGATCTTTTTGGACCTTCAGGAGCCGCAAAGACCGGCCGGAGAGCGAGATTGAGGAGGAAGAAGCCCGCTCCGGCGAGCGTTCTTCCCTGTTCTTCCAAGCCAGCCCTCCGCCGTTGGATGAAGACGAAGGCCCAGGTTGAGTCTCAGCTGTCCGATCCCCTGTACTCAGACCGTCAGATCTCATTGGATGATCTAATCCAAGTCGTGGATCGCGAAGCGGTATCGGCCGTTGGACGTGCAACGCGTGTCAAGTGAAGTAATTCTAGCCGTTCGCCAGCGCGCCTATTAGGGGTAAATTACATATCCAGCCCTGCCTTTTTGTATATTTATTGATTAATATTGTAAATAAAATATAACGTTGAAAATAATGTGGAAATTTTGCATGTGACCCCCTGTAGCTCTGATATATTACACTTGGGTCCAGTCCACGTCACCTCACGTGTCATCCCACGTGAGGTGGCAAAATTGCACAAGTCCCCCTGTATTTTTGTATATTTATCTTCAGTCCATGAAATAAAATATAACGTGTATTATTTTTGTGAAAAATTGCATCCAGGACCCTATATTCTCTGAAATTGCGTTTTGGTCCCTGTGTGTGCGGATCACGTGTAGTCCCACGTGATGGTTAAATTGCAAGGGGGCCCTGGCGGGTTGTTTTATTTTGTTTTAGTCCTAAAAATTGCAGAATACGTTATAATGTTTTGGTGTTTTTGCACCTGATACCCCTGGAATTTATTATATTTGCAAAAATACCCCTGTCAGGCTTAATTATTTTTGTGTCTTTTACCCATTTATTAAAAATACCTACGAGGCTTCTAAAAATTCGCAAAAATTAGGATAAATGCTCCATGCCATGCTTGTTCACGCCCATATTTTATTTTGCATTTTTTTGCATTTTTCCTAATTATAAGAAATGAAACAGAAGCCATTTTTGCACTGTCTAAATTAGAAAATACAAAAAATTAGACAATGTTTTTGAAAAATTCCAAAAAAATTATATATGGTATATTTATATATATATTGAGTCTAGAAAATGAAAAACCCTAAAAATATGAAAAGAAAAATAAAAAAATCATAAAGCTCCAAAATCCAACAAAAAATAGAAAAATCCTTAAAAAACCCCAAAAATACAATTTTCTCTTTTATAATTATCTATATATTATTATTAATGTATTAAAATTAATTTGGGAATTTTTGGAGTTTATTTTATATTTTTAAAACCCAAATTATATTCGGCCATTTATTTAGTCCTATATTGTGGACATTTTTGAAATTAAAAATACATAAAAATTAGAAATATTCTTGAAAAACAACAAAAAAAATTAGAAAAAGAAATATTAAAAAAAATTATATATATATATATATTCACCATTTATATCTATATATCTATATCTATATACTATATTACTTTTCTCTCTCTCTTCTTATATATATATATCTCTTTATACATATCTTTATATATATATTTATATAACTAAAAATATAAAAAGAAAATAAAAAATATAAAATATAAAAACAAAAAAAAATAAAAAATATAATAATTAAAAAAATTACAAAATCCAAAACCCACAAAAACAATAAATGGACATGAACAATGAATTGAATAATTACACAACACATACGACCATTCGCCTCCCAGTGTTCGACCTCTACCTGTACTTACACCTATACACATTAACATGTAGAGTTATAATAAATTTTAACTCCACATTTTTGGATATTTATTGCATATATTTACTGTGGGTTAATTGTTGATCGATTTGGGGATTTCGTCTGAGGTCAACTCAGCGACTGTCTCTTCGCCTTGTGGAAAGATACGACCTTGGCAGATCCCCACTCATCAAATGGCGCCGTTGCCGGGGAGGCAATGGATTTTGTATGGTTGATTATTTCTTTATTTAATTCTTTGCTCATGTCCATTATATATTTGTTTATTTGACTTCTTATTTTTATTGACATTATTTGATTGACTGTTCTGACCCACCTTCTTTCTTTGTCTTTGATACGAGGGACCGCCAAGCGAAGGAGGACCTCCTAGGAGGACCAATGCACCCAAGCGAGGCGGAGTTGGCTCTTCTACACCAGCCAACAGGAGAGAGCATCGAAGGCAGACAAAGGAGAATTTTTAAAGAACAATCTACATTTCTATGCATTTTATTTTATGTATATTTATGTGAGAGAGTGACAATTGACATGTAATAATTCAGGACTCTCAGACACTCCGACTCCCGAGGTCCAGTGCCCGAGGGATTGTTCCCTTGGGGGCCTCGATGACTTTTGACGCTTTATTTTATTTTTATTATTTTGTGTGTGAATGAGCCTTAGCATTAGGAGTTGCTTGCTCGTAGAGTTAGGTCCAAACACCCTAATATTTGTATGTACCTATAGTTCGCTTTGGACCTAGATCAAACTCTAAACATCCGCTCCTTTATCTCTTAGCCTTTGTGCCACAGCCTTACTTAGCATGCATCATCGTTTTCTGACTTGCATGGCTTTTCCGATCTTCTCCCTCTGTTTTTGCCAACCTAGGATGCTAAATGGAAATTGGAACCTCGATAGGCACGTGCATTGAAAATACCCAAAAAAAGTGATAACTTAAATAAAATTGGGACTGCTAACTCCATCGGACTTAAAAATAAAACGTAATGGATTCCTTGTCTTGGGGAGAGCAACCCCCTCATTGGATGCGTTTTAAGTGCTCACGTACACACTAAGGAGTAGATCCCAAATCCTATCAAGCCTCCTAAGTGATTGTACAATTTTTGTGATCTCACCTAACTCTAAAATCAAAAAGATATATGACCGTCACTTGATGGTCTTCACTGTGTTGAGTAGGTGAATTGGGGGTTTGCCTTGTGTCTTGATTGTGACTTGGAGTTCATTATCTTTTTCTTTCATCCCTAGAGTAGTCGGTCCCACCGTGTGAGTCATGCATTTTTTTTATCTTTAAGTCTCTCTATCTCTCTTATACATATATCTCTTCATGTTGCATCAAGTCGTGATATTGGCGCTTGAGCTCAATCATTCTTCGCTAAGTCCTTTGTTCATCTCTTCTTCACCATCTTTCCTCGTATTCTTCGTACCATCCTTATTCCCTGGTTCAGGGAGAGTCCTCTCCTTGAACCGCAATTTTGACGATGTTCCCGCCTTGTGTGGAACACCCAATTTTGTCTATGTACCGATCTTCTCACCCGCCCTCCTCGTTCCCTCTGTATCACTCTTCTACCACCCATGATATTGGCACGCCCGCTCAATCAGCTTCTCCACTTCCCTTTGTGTACCCTTCTTATCCATATTCCTCGTGTCCCCCATATCATCTTTCCCTTTACCCGGGAATGCTGTGCATAATGATGAGGCCTACATCGAGGATTATTTATACAAATTATTTGTAAGTTGGGCCTATGATGCTGAGGTTGCTGAGATTGATGTGATTTGTCTTTGATACATGCATACGAGCTTATTGAGGATTTTTTTGCTGATCCATAGAGCATAGGTGTGATGCATTATTGAGGAATTCTAGTTCTCGCACACCGGATTGAGGATGTGGTATGATGCAATAATTCGATGAATACTTCATAAGTATTGATTGATCTAACTTTCTTGAGGTTCCACCCATCTTGATTTTGAGGATTGAATGATTATTCTGATTTGGACTTCCTGATATTGGTGTGCGAGCCCTGCATGATCTCTCATCTTCCTATTAGACCCATCCTTGATCTCCTGACTCTCAAGTCCACCCTGGCACTCAGAGGATTCCTGACTATTTTTCGTGCCATCTCAGCGGATTGGATTGATCCAAGGGATGTTTGGTGACTGACATGATTATTTTCTCCCTTGCATGATCTTATGCCCTCCGGATGATGGAGTGATTTATTGCTTTTGAGGACCTGAGATGACTTGCCAGCATTCCCATGGCCTACATTGATCTAGCTCGCAGTGCTCTCCGAGGACTATCTGCAGGAGAATGCGATAATTTCTAGGACTGCGGTTTCATCCACTGCTTGGGTCACCATTGTTATGGGACCTGAAACCGAGTCAGAAGATATACTTGTTTGGCCTCCCCCTGTGATTGTGTACTTGACCTGTCAGTACACGAGGCCAATGTACTAGACTCATCTGAGTCCACTCTCCTTGACGGTCCTCGCAAGGCAGAGCTCCACTTTTCTGATTATTCCTTGACTAGCTCGTAGCTCCCCGCGGGTTATCTGCGGGAGACTATGACATATTTCCGATCTGACTGGTCTCTGCTGCTGGTAGCCGATTTGTCGACTACTAAGACCATTGTCTGGATCCGTCTGATGGATCCGCCTCCTTGGAGCCCTCGTCTCTCCTTGATGACCCTCGCAAGGTAGAGACACGTTCTGACTATTCTTTGATTAGTTCACAGTGCTCTCCGAGGACTATCTGCGAGAGGCTGCGACACTCTCTTTACGCTCGGTTCCCACTGCTGACTATGTCTCCGATCTGCGGAGCACGGAATCGAGTCGTCTGATATCCTAGATTTTTCGTTCCATCTTGAGTTGCCTATCCGATCTGTAGATCATGGGACCCATCTGATTAGACTCCTTTGAGTCTGCTCGCCTTGACGGTCCTCGCAAGGTTAAGCTCCTGATTTCTGCTATTTTCATGCCTAGTTGGCAGTACGTTCCCCGAGGGTTGTCTGCGGGACGCTGCCACATTCTGTAGACTTTCTGGTCTCTTCTGCTGGTAGCCGATATATCGCCTATCGAGACCGCACCTGATGATCCGTCTGATGGATCAGGCTCCTTTGATCCCGCTCTCCTTGACGACCCTTGCAAGGGTGAGCTTCTGTTCTGATTATTCATTGACTAGCATGTATTAATCCCCGAGGGTTATCTGCGGGAGAGTACATCATTTTCTATGTACTCGGCTTCATTTCTGGTGTCTCATGTTGGTGGGAGCACGAAGCCGGGTCTTCTGCCTTGTGTACTCGGTCTCTTCCCTGGTTGTGTCTCCTGTCTGTAGGAGCACGGAGCCGAGAACTCTAATTATTCTTTGATTTTGCTCACCTTGAGGACCCTCGCAGGAGTGAGCCACATATTGTGTTGTTCGGTGTATTCTTGTGACTTTCAGATTATATCACCACCGTGCATCACATAGTCTCATATGCTTTATTTCCGATCTACCTGAGACTCTGATTGACCGGAGGAGTCTGTACTGCTCTTTCTTCCTCTCGGTCTTACGGTATCGGCTCTGATTCCTCATGCTGACCTTCTGAGCCGATTGACTGATTCACGCTACCGGTCCCTGCTTTACTTTTCGATTTGTATGTCCCCGGTAGCTGACACCCACTTGACTGTATATCCGGGTGTCTTTTCACCTTCTGACTGCGTCCTCGTTCTCACAGGGAGACGACGACGATAGTACGGTAGTCGCTTACCAGACACCGTCCTGTACTTCACTCGATTTCCACCGATTGTATATATATCTACCTTTTTCATTCTTTCTCCCGTATGTTCTGTGTGCCCCAGATCTATCGCCACATCTTTGTGTCTACACTTAGGACGTACCTTGTCCTAAGTATAGGGGCGCACACACCGAGTTGTTCTTTCCTTGCACATTTTCGTCACTTCTATTATTGCCTATATTAAGGGATATCTCACCCTAAGTATAGGGGGAGTGATGTGTAGATTCTCAACGATCTTTTCATCAATCTGTATATATCTCTCTTTTCGTCTTTTCTTCTTTTCCTTTTCATATTTCTTTATCTCAATAAAAGGTGTCGCCCCTTTGTGTCAGTTTTCTGTACTTAGGACGTACTTTGTCCTAAGTATAGGGGGGTGCACCCTGATTTGTTCATCTGTCTATTCCCACCCTTGGCCCTCCCTGCTTTGTGTACAGTCTGCTATACTTAGGATTACTTGATCCTACGTATAGGGGGAAGCGGTCAACTTCTATTTCCTTCATCTCTTATTCGTATATTCTCTAGACTTGTCTATACTCAGTACGAGTTATGTCTTCTCTTTTCTTTTCGATCTATGAGGACATAGCTCAGGCTAAGTATAGGGGGGTCGTATATACTATGTATATACTTTAGCCATAACTCGTACTTTTGTAATAATATGGCTAATAATTCTTTAAATTCATTAAAAACGCTTAATAAAAAGAGATGTGATTATTCCTCAAATTCTTTTGTATATACTGATTAATAAATCAGGTGAAAATGTTTTTTGCAAAATGTTTGAAAAATAGTGTGAAAATCTTCGTGAACATTTATTGAAAACTAGTTTGAAAACGTTTTGTTACATGTTTTCAACCTGTGTAAAAATGTGTGGCTTGTAAAAATTTATTTTCTTTGTGTGAAATAAAATGTTTGAAAAATGATTTGCAAATGGTTTGAAAAATGGTTGCAAAAATATCTTGAAAAATCTATACTGTTTTGAAAAACGTTTGCAAAATGATTTTTCAAATGTGTGTACATGTTTGTAAAAATGTTTGTAAAAATTATTTTGGACTATAGTTTTCAAAAATTATTTGAAAAATTTGTGTCAAATAAGTTTGAGGAATAGTCACATATAATAAATAACTAAAATACTATATTATTATTTTAAATAAAATAAAAATAAACACAATTCTTTAATAAATGTACATATATACCTATAAATAAATACTAAATCATAAATTCTTAATTCTTGTAAAATAAAGCGGCACGCCCGTGTAAATAGTTGTACATATCTTATATTTTGAGTGCCCAAATTATTTTATTTGCAAAAATTCTTTGTGTAAAAATTCTTCTCTTTGTTTTCAAATTCTTTGAAAAATTGCATTATTCTTTGCATATTTGTAAATAGCATTTGCATTGCATTCATATTCTTTCATTGAGCTTGATAATTGAACTAGTCCAATAAAGTCGAAGATTGGAGCTTGGTTGGACCTTACTGCACCTAACTGCACTGAAACCTTACGAGAACTAGGTTTAAGGTACTTCAGGTCTATTCAGACTTAATTCTTTGAGAAATCAGGGCTGGGTTCAAGTCACCTCAGTGGACTAACTAGAACTTTTCGAGACACACGTATGACTCTTGCCGACCGTGACCTAACTTGGACACTTGCACCCTTCACTTGGCTCAACTCAGTTGGAGTGGTGAGGGGTTTGGATTTTCCAGTCTGAGACGCACACGGGTGGAAACATTCGTCCTCGTCTAGGGAGGGAAGTGCACCCCAACCTGGTCCAATAGCCATGAGGTCTAAAGACAGGAGACTGTGGGTTGTGATAAAGCTTCAAAAGAGGGATAGTCTTCTGGCTCAAGAGGAAAAACTCCCTATGTAAATGCTGCTGTAAATAGTATGTTTGAAAAAAAAATGGTCAGGCCTTTAAAAAAAATAAAATGCCTGCAAAGTATGTACAAAGTAAATAAGCAAGCTTGAGCATCAAAGTTATACCATGTGAGCCTGCAGCTGGATGACTTGACTACACTGGTCTTGCATCCCAGGATAGGTAGCTACACTGGCTACCATCCATTCTTTTCTCTACCTCCTCCTCTTGAGTCGGATGCCACTTGAACTTAGAAGGGAATACCCTGCTCCTCGAGGAAAGAGTTGTTGGATTAGGGAATCATTGGGTTGTCATTCTGGAGAAGTCAGTCTCTTTATCATTTCAGTTGGGGAGAGCCACCATCACTTACACGTACAAGTCAGCTTCATAGTCATAAGGGTTTGCGTATGATGTAGGCTAGTTCTAACACTGGCTATTGAGGTGGGTTGAACCGAGTTCTGTGACTATCGAAGGCTGTTGTGTTTTAGAGCTAGTTCCCGACTCGGTTCCACACACATTCTCACCCCAAGGTCTAACCTGAGCTCCAAACTTTGATTTTGTACAGATGAGTTTAATAATCACGATCAATTGAATTTATTCTTTAAATTCTTTATTTTTGCTTTTTCTTTTCTTCTTATTCTTTGTTCTTTTTGTACTTATTGCATAAGCGTTTGCTAGGGACTAGCAAAGGCAAGTATAGGGGGGTGATGAATCTCCATTTCATCAACCTTTATTCTATCATTTTGGCCTTAAAAACCCCAACAAATGCATGTAAACAGCACCAATTTATACATATTAGCACCTATTATTCATTGTATTTATTGTACACTAAATAAGGTTTTTAATGCCAAAATTATAGAATAAAGAGAAGAAAAGAAAAAGGAATAAAATATTGCAATATTTTATGACCCTAACCCCGAGACCAAGGCCAACATGGTATTGGTCGACAAGGAATAAAGTAGGGGGAGATAAGGGCCAATGATACAATAAATACCTCATTTATTAATTCATTTATTCATGTATTTTTGACACCTATTTTGTATATAATTATTTATTCATCAAATAAAGAAACTTTGTTTATAAAAGTTGTAGAGAATAATATCAATAAAATTACAAAATTGAGTTTGTGTAAAAATAATATTCAGTGAACATTTTATACACAAAATAAAAAGCCAAAATCTCAACTTCAGACCCATATCTTGCAAATAAAAACTCCAAATCACCCAAACTCACCTTTAATTGTATATAGCATTTCAAGAACTATTTTATAAAATTATTTTCATAATATTTGGAGTCCATCTATGGAAGTTAGGTTTTTGGCCCTTCTTGTACATAATACCTGATTAAAATATTCATTTTATTCAATATTTATTATTTCTATAAATTTGTATTTTCAGAATTTTGTAAATAATGAATAGAATACATGTACATATTAAAATTAAAGAAAACCAAAAAGAATTTGATAAATAAAATAAGTCTATAAAAATCATAGACAAAAGACCTATGATACCTATATGTATATAAATAAAAAGGATTTTTATTCTCTTATTCTTTATTTATTTATAGTTTTATAACAATGTATATATTATATATATAACTTATTAAAAATACAAATCTAAAATAAAAAAACAAATAAAATTCATTAAATAAATAAGATGTAGGTAAAATACCTATAAGTATACTTACATATACACAAAACATTTATTTAAAGATGTAAATAAACTCATAAAAATTAAATAAAAATATATTTATACTCACAAAAATAAGTCATAAATTTATAAAATAAGAATATAAAATAATAAAATAAAAATAAACAAAATAAAAATAAATATAATTAAATACACTTATAAATACAATATTTCAATAAAACCGTAATAAAATACTACAAAAAAATAAATAAAAATCATAAATAAATACTACATTAATTTATAAACATTTTTTATTTTATACGAAAAATCTAATTAATTCATTTAACATGTGTAATCAATGGGTCAAGAGTCGGCTGACGTGGGCCAATCAGGGGCCAGGGAAAGTTGACCCCCAGTCAACTCCCTCTGCGCCTCTGACCCCCGTCAGACGAGTCTTGTCCCCTGAATTTCTGCCATTTTTCCCGCTCGTCTCAGTGCCCCATCACCGTCCATCCCTTCACGAAAGATCTTCTCTGATCATCCCTGATTCCCGCCGTGATCTCGGATCTCTTGTACATATCGCCGGTACGCAGCCACGGCCCGGTCAATAAGGGTGCCCAGCCTGTTTATAAATAAGGAACCATCGCCTCCCTCACCAAATTTGGTCAGCTTTCAGCCAAACCCTTCCCAGAATTCGGTCCCGGCGATGTTCCTGGTGACAGGAGGAGCTCGCCAGCACTTTGAATCGATCGGAGAGGCGGAGGTTGCACCCACGGTGGCGCTCCGGCAGCCACCCTACTCCCTGGAGTCCCTCCAGGTATAAAAGCTGCGCCTTTACATTTTTAGGTAGATTTTCATATCAGCATTTTATTCTCGCATTTTATTTCGCATTTAGATGAGTAGTTTAGCGTAGTTTAGTTATTTCGTAGTTCGCCGGAGCTCCGCTCCGGCGAGCTTTTCACCGTGTTTCCGACTGTGTCCGACCACCACTACGCCTCCACTTCGTTCCCCTACGCCTTCTCCACCTTCCAGCCACCTTGCCCAATCGGATTCGCACTTGGATCCGCGAATCGATGCTCATCTCCTCCGCATCGCCGGAGCATCGCCGCTCTCACCCATTTCCTATGCTAACAGCTTCAGTTTTGGGCCGAGGAGCACCGCCTCGAGTCGAGCTTCGTTCCTGTGTAGGTCAGGTGCATTGAGGAGCACCAGGAGACGAGTTACACGCGGGCGGAGGTACCTGGAGCTCCGCTTCTTCTCCGAGCTCGTGGCGACGCTCCAGGGTACCTCAGCCCGATCCGACACCTCCAGCAAGTAAAGAACCCTGCCAGGGATCTTTTTGGACCTTCAGGAGCCGCAAAGACTGGCCGGAGAGCGAGATTGAGGAGGAAGAAGCCCGCTCCGGCGAGCGTTCTTGCCTGTTCTTCCAAGCCAGCCCTCCGCCGTTGGATGAAGACGAAGGCCCAGGTTGAGTCTCAGCCGTCCGATCCCCCGTACTCAGACCGTCAGATCATCTTGGATGATCTAATCCAAGCCGTGGATCGCGAAGCGGTATCGGCCGTTGGACGTGCGACGCGTGTCAAGTGAAGTAATCCTAGCCGTTTGCCAGCGTGCCTATTAGGGGTAAATTACATATCCAGCCCCTGCCTTTTTGTATATTTATTGTTTAATATTGTAAATAAAATATAACGTTGAAAATAATGTGGAAATTTTGCATGTGACCCCCTGTAGCTCTGATATATTACACTTGGGTCCAGTCCACGTCACCTCACGTGTCGTCCCACGTGAGGTGGCAAAATTGCACAAGTCCCCATGTATTTTTGTATATTTATCTTCAGTCCATGAAATAAAATATAAAGTGTATTATTTTTGTGAAAAATTGCATCCGGGATCCTATATTCTCTGAAATTGCGTTTTGGTCCCTGTGTGTGCGGATCACCTGTAGTCCCACGTGATGGTTAAATTGCAAGGGGGCCCTGGCGGGTTGTTTTATTTTGTTTTAGTCCTAAAAATTGCAGAATACATTATAATGTTTTGGTGTTTTTGCACCTGATACCCCTGGAATTTATTATATTTACAAAAATGCCCCTGCCAGGCTTAATTATTTTTGTGTCTTTTACCCATTTATTAAAAATACCTACGAGGCTTCTAAAAATTCGCAAAAATTAGGATAAATGCTCCATGCCATGCTTGTTCACGCCCATATTTTATTTCGCATTTTTTTTGCATTTTTCCTAATTATAAAAAATGAAACAGAAGCCATTTTTGCACTGTCCAAATTAGAAAATACAAAAAAAGTAGAAAATGTTTTTGAAAAATTCCAAAAAAATATATATGGTATATTTATATATATATTGAGTCCAGAAAATGAAAAACCCTAAAAATATGAAAAGAAAAATAAAAAAATCATAAAGCTCCAAAATCCAACAAAAAAATAGAAAAATCCTTAAAAAAACCCCAAAAATACAATTTTCTCTTTTATAATTATCTATATATTAGTATTAATGTATTAAAATTAATTTGGGAATTTTTGGAGTTATTTTATATTTTTAAAACCCAAGTTATATTCGGCCATTTATTTAGTCCTATATTGTGGACATTTTTGAAATTAAAAATACATAAAAATTAGAAATATTCTTGAAAAACAACAAAAAAATTAGAAAAAGAAATATTAAAAAAAATTATATATATGTAATATATTTTCAGCATTTATATCTATATATCTATATCTATATACTATATTACTTTTCTCTCTCTCTTCTTATATATATCTCTTTATACATATCTTTATATATATATATTTATTTATATAACTAAAAATATAAAAAGAAAAATAAAAAAATATAAAATATAAAAACAAAATAAAAAAATAAAAAATATAATAATTAAAAAAATTACAAAATCCAAAACCCACAAAAACAATAAATGGACATGAACAATGAATTGAATAATTACACAACACATACGACCATTCGCCTCCCAGTGTTCGACCTCTAACTGTACTTACACCTATACACATTTACATGTAGAGTTATAATAAATTTTAACTCCACATTTTTGGATATTTATTGCATATATTTACTGTGGGTTAATTGATGATCGATTTGGGGATTTCGTCTGAGGTCAACTCAGCGACTGTCTCTCCGCCTTGTGGAAAGATACGACCTTGGCAGATCCCCACTCATCACTCCCCTTGCTTCTTCTCCACACAAGGGGCTGCGCAGGCAGCGGAGGACTTCGGCGGAAGGAGACGTGCTGGCGAAGGGGGTGACGTCAACGGTAGGGATGACTTCAACAGTTGAGAAGCGGCGGGATACAGAGGGCTGGCCACGCGCGGTGGGCTGCCGAGGATGTGGGCGGCTGAGGGTGCGGAGTTGCTGGAAGAGGAGGGGAGGCAGGAGGCTGGTGAATACGCGGCCTCACGCGGTGACGTTGGAGGTCGGCAAGGGTTGAGGGGCTCGTGGCGGGGCGAGATTGCATGGACGGTGGGTCACGGTTATGGACGGCGCGGGAGGTTTGCACCGTGCGCGGCGCCGCACACGCGCAGAGGGGCGTGCTGGCTGGAGACACCGCCACACGAGTGTTGAGGAGAGTGCGGCCGGTGGGCCACGCTAGTCGAGGATGACAGCGGTGGTGGCAACCCTGTTACCATCTTTTTTTTATTTTTTTTGTAATTTTTTTGTTTGTGATGTAAACAGTAATAAAAAAGAAAAACTTTTTTTATATTTTTTTTGTAAATCAGAAAATAGGAATAGAAAAGGATATAGATTTTTTAAAAAAAATTTGTATGACCCTGCAAAACAAACGTTAGAGGATAAAGTAAACAATAGCTATTTTTATTGTTTTTTTATTTATTTACAAATCGGAAAATGAACGGGGATCCGTAGAAAAATGGAAGAATCAAATCTGATCTCCGGCCACCATACGCGACCGGCATTGAGAGATCGTGGACGATAGAAATAGAACACGTGGAGATCAAGAAAATGAGATGAAAAATCGAGTCGGTGGCAGAATAAATCATGGCAGATTTTAAGATCTAAATAAACAAAAAATGACAACGAGATAAAAATGTGAGAAATAAACTACGATTAACCTAGATAAAAATAAGAAAAATGTGGATCTCATCTTAGGAGCGGAAAAGGACCGTGATCGCCTCGATAAGGCCGACTCGCTGTCACCGGACAGCTTGGAGACTAGGCAACTTTCTCGACGAAATTTTCTCTTGTAGATCAGGCTCCTCTCTCTAAAGATTGATCCAGTTGAAATAAGGGAGAAGGAGCCATATAAATAGAAAAGATAGAATGAAATTTGAATTTTATTTTTTTTTGGATAAAGAGAGATGAAAATTGAAATGTATTTTTGAATTTTTTTAGATCAAGAGAGATGAAAATTGAAATGAAGTTTTGAAATTTTTTTGGTGAAAGAGATAAGAGAGATGAAAATTAAAATGAATTTTTGATTTTTTTGGTGGAAGAGATAATAGAGATGAAATGAGATAAAATAAAAGAGAGATAAAATTATTTACAAAATTAACTAATTTTTGTGGAATTTTTGTCACTTTTATTTATTTGAATTAAAAAAATGTTATTTTTTATTTTTTTATGGAGGTTAATTAAAAATTGCAACTATATACATATACTATATACATATATGACATGATATACAAGGGTAAATGAGGAAATTAGCCTTTTTCGTTTTAAGAATTTTATTATTACTATTATTTTTATTTTTATTTTAAATAATTAGTAAGACTAATTTACAAATATACAAAATACAATGTGCACAAAATACATGGGAACATTGCACAAACCACCCCAGAAAATCGACTTTTCAACCGTAACTCCAAAAATTATGAAAATATAACCATTTTAAAGATAATTTAATTTCAAATCCAATGGAAATGAGATTGATTCAATTTGAGCTCATATGGAGCCGGAATTGATCTTTCAATTAGTGCTTAATGGCTTTTTCCAAGTGTGGCTACTTTTATTTTGTACATGATTTAATTGTGCAATTATTTTTATTAATTAGATCACATTTTTATTTACAACTTTGGTTTTGAACGTTATTTGATCTGAGGTCAATTAAGGCACAAATAAATTAGTGTCAGTTTTATACAGATATATACAAAATAAGTGAGAAGTATTTACAACAACACAGACATTTTTTTGATTTAATGCTTAAAGACCCTATCTTCCCCTACTTTATTCCTGGTCGATCAGGTCAAGTCTTGACCTTCTCTCGGGGTTTGGGTCAGTCTGTATACAATCTTCCTTTTTTTATTTTCTCTTCTTTATTATTTTTTTATTTTCTTTTCTTTATTTTTCCTTTCTTTCTTTCTTTATTTATTTTAGGTTAAAATTAGTAAGAAGTGTGCAATATTTATACACAGATGCAAGTTAGTAAGAATATGGAGTTAGTGTTTTATGCAGGTGTTTTATAAGGAATTTTAAGCTAATAAATGAATAAAGATGACGAATCGCAGATTCATCATCCCCTATGCTTTACCTATGCTAGTCCCTTAGCAAATACTTATTTGAAAGAATAAGTGAAGAAAAAGAAAAAGAAAAAGAAAGGGAAAATAAAGAAAGTAGGACAACATTGAGTATTAAACTTATCTTCATAAAATTGTAGTTTGGAGCTCTGTCGGACCTTTGGATTATTAGTGTGTCGGAACTTTTGTGAGACTTGAATTTTAAAATCGACAAGCTTTAAGTTCTACACATCATTGTCACAGTTTCAGCTCATAAGTCATCTTAGATCAATCCTCTTCCCAAAGTATACCCTATGAACATTGAATAATCGACTCATGTGTGTGAAAGGTTTTAGATCTTCCAATCCAGAATGCCGGACTACCATGCAAATCTCCTCTCCAGTAACTCGTCCTCGGGGAGTCAGGTATTTCCTTCTAAGGTCTATCGCACTGTGTTCACAATCGATTTGGGGGAGAAGTTAGAAGAAGGAGAAAAGAACTGGAGGGTGGCCAATGTAGTCACCTCTCGTTGTGGAGCTGGCCAGTGTAGCCGAGTCTCCACCAAGATATGCAGGATTCTTGAAGCTTGGACCTTTTTGGTCAGATGTTTATTTGGTAGTGGTTTCTTTGTATTTGGATTTTTGGTGGTTCTTCTTGGATCTTGTTGTGCCCCTACAGATATAGAATCTTTTTGTTTCTGACATTTTTGGGGGTCTTAGAAAAAATTGTGCCCAGACGTCCATCCCTTTTCCGAAGCTTTATTTCAACCCGTACTCCGGTCTTTAGATTTCCATGCTACCAGAAAAGAAACTCATACAGTCTTCCAACATCCCGTCTGAGTTGAGCTAAGTGCATAGTGCGAGAGTACAAATTAATTCCCTATTCCAGAGTTGTACCCAGAGTGAAGAGACCAGGTTAGACACTAAGAGTCAAATGCTGCACATTGTCATGTAGAACTCAAAGAATTAAGTCAAAGACCTGAAGCTTCTAAAATCCCATTTCTCAGTGAAGTTCCTCTGAGAATTAGGTGGATTAAGGTCCAACTAAGCTCCATTCTTCAATTTTATTCTAGACATAGTTTAAATGCCAATACTATCCTGAAAAATGCACATGCAAATGCAAAATATTAACAATGCAAAGAGGTTTTTTTGAAAAGGATTAATGCACATGTGAAAAGAAGATTTTTTTAAATAATTTTCTAATTTTGAACTTTTTATGATTTTTGGAGGAAAAATGCAGATGTGAAAGAAAGGTTTTTTTGAATTATGCAAATTTTTATAGTTTTTTGGTTTTGTAGTTTTTTAAAGGAAAAAAAGGTTAGTAAAATATATACAAGTATATACAAGATTTTTTTATTTTTTTGTTGTTTTTTTGTTTTTTTTTGTTTTATTTTTTTGTTTTTGTTCTTCTTTTTTTTATTTATTTTTTTGGTTTTTTTACACACGTGGATTTTACAAAGTTATACACATAACCCCCCAAATAAACATATTTAAAAGTATGAGTTATGTCTAAAGTATATATACAATATATACGACACCCCCCTATACTTAGCTCGAACTATGTCGTCATAGTGATCAGAGAGCGAAAAAAAGAAGACATAACTCGTGCTAAGTATAGAAAAGTGAAAAGAACTCCTATGCTACAACGACTCAAAGAAAAAAAAAGAAAAAAGAAGAGAAGTTGGTGATCCCCCCCATACTTAGAATGAAGTAATCCTAAGTATAGTGGAGTGAATAAAAGGGAAAAACCGATGAGGATAATCTACATACTCAAAATAAAAAGACACGATATGAACAACATCACCCCCTATACTTAGGATACAGTATCCCTAAGTATAGGCAACAACAAGAGTGGTGAACAAGACGAATATGAACAAAACAGATCATTCACCCCCCTATACTTAGGATAAAGCACATCCTAAGTATAGCATATATACACACACACACGAAAAAGTGGTGAAAGATAAAATGGGATAAGGAAGAGTAAAACGAAAGTATATACAAGAGGAGTGGATGATCATGTATCAGACGCAGAAGATGGAATCAAAAAATCATCACCTGATACCACATATATCGAATCAACAACGGACATGAATGTATCATAATCTAGATATGGCTTCAGCAACTGTCTGTTCACAACAAATGGTTGTGCGTCAGATGACAACCCTGATATGACAATACTCCCATTGTCACACACATCTCTCACAATGAACGGTCCTGACCACTTGCTTTTCAATTTTCCTGGAAACAACTTCAACTTAGCATTAAATAACCAAACTTTCTGATCAGGGAAGAAAGACTTTCTTCGGATGTGTTTATCATGCCAGCGCTTTACTTTCTCCTTATACATAAGTGAGTTATCGTATGCAAAGTCTCGGAATTCCAATAACTTGTTCAAATCCAACTTCCTGTTCTTTCCTGCCTTCCAATAGTCTAAATTGCATACACTGAGTGCTCATAAAGATTTGTGAATTAATTCTACTAGCAGGTGGCAAGGCTTTCCATATACCAATCTGTAGGGAGACATACCCAAAGGAGACTTGTATGCCGTCCGATATGGCCATAGAACTGAATCAAGCATCTGGGACCGGTTCTTCCTATCTGGACGTACAAGTTTTTGCAATATCGTCTTGATCTCCTTATTTGAAATTTCTGCCAAGCCATTAGTCTGAGGGTGGTAAGGAGACGCAACTCTGTGCTCAACGGCGTACTCCTTCACAAGCTTCTTTACTTCTCTATTAATGAAATGACTTCCCCCATCTGAAATCAGTATTTTGAGAATACCGAACCATGCAATAATATGGTCCTTGAGAAAGGAACACACTGTACGACTATCTGCGGCTCGGGTGGGAATAGCCTCCACCCATCGACTAACATAATCCACAGCGAGCATGATATACTGAAATCCCTGACTGACAGAAAGTGGGCCCATGAAGTCTATGCCCCAATCATCAAAAATATCAGAAATCTGTATATATCTTAGGGGCATGGTATCTTTGGAACCAACAATTCCTCCAATTTTCTGACAATCAATACAACCTCAAACATATCCTGTAGCATCCTTAAACAATGTGGGCCACCATAGGCCACTCTGTAAAACCTTTGCTGTCGTGTGTTTCCCCGAATGATGCCCACCGGATTCTAGTTTGTGACAGTGCTCAAGTACACTGGTGTGTTCCTCCCGAGGAATGCACCTTCTCCAGATACAATCCGCACCCTCGCGAAATAGGTACGGATCCTCCCACTGATAATAATGAATCTCTGATAGAAATCTGTCTACCTTGTACTTTGGCCAATCTTGTGGAACTTTCTTGGAGACAAGATAGTTCACAATATCAACATACCATGGGAGTGAGTCCACAGATAAAATGACCTCATCTGGAAAGGTTTCGGAAATAGGAATCATGTTCTGCTCAGAGGTCTCTGTGTCTGTAATACGGGAAAGGTGACTTGCCACAATATTTTTCACTCCAGGTTTATCTCGAATCTCTAAATCAAATTCTTGGAGAAGAAGGATCTGTCTGATGAGGCATGGTTTGGCATCCTTCTTTTCCTGTAAGTGTCGTATGGCAGTGTGATCCATGTACACAATCACGTGTGAACCGATGAGGTAAGATCTGAAATTTTCTAGCCCAAACATAACTGCTAACATCTCCTTCTCTGTAACTGTATAATTCCATTGTGCTTCATCCAGAGTCTTGCTAGCATAGTGTATAGCAAATGGTATCCCATCCCTTCTCTATCCTAAGACTACTCCAGCTGCGAAATTTGATGCATCCGTCATGATCTCAAAGGGAAGAGACCAATCAGGTGGCTATAAGACAGGAGCACTAGTAAGCATTTCTTTCATCTGATTGAATGCAAGGAGAACTTTCTCATCGACAAAAAAATCAGTCTCCTTACACAGAAGCTCAGTCAAAGGTCTGGCGATTTTGCTGAAGTCCTTTATGAATCGCCTATAGAATCCTACGTGTCCCAAAAATGACCTCAACTACTTCAAATTATGTTGTGTCTCTAACATGGAAATCACATCAATATTAGCTGGGTCAACCTCCATACCATGTTTGGAGATGACATGGCCCAATACAATCCCATTAGTCACCATAAAGTGACTCTTCTCCCATGAGAGCACTAGGTTTACCACGCAGCAACGTTGAAGAACTCGTTCTAAATGAGCAAGACATGTGTCAAAACTATCCCCGTAGACCGAGAAATCATCCATGAAAACTTCAAGAAAATTACCCACCATGTCGGCAAAAACAGCCAACATACACCTTTGAAATGTAGCGGGGGCTTTACACAATCCAAAGGGCATCCGTCTAAAGGTGTAAGTCCAAACGGACAAGTGAAAGTAGTTTTCTCCTGATCCTCAGGAGCGATAGCAATTTAGTTGTATCCCGAGTACCCATCCAAGAAGTAAAAGAACTCTTTCCCTGCCAACCTCTCAATAATCTGATCAATAAAGGGCAGTGGAAAGTGATCCTTCTTGGTAGCTGAGTTCAGGCGTCAGTAATCTACACAGACACGCCATGAAGTAGGTACGTGGGTCGGAATATCCTCACAACGGTCATTCTTTACGATCGTAATCCCAGATTTCTTTGGGACCACATGTAAAAGGCTGACCCATTTGGAATCTGAAATGGGATATATAAAGCCAGCATCACACCATTTCTTGATATCCTTCATGACAACCTCCCTTAGGTTTGTATTTAGACGGCGCTGACATTCACGGGAGGGTTTATAGTCATCCTCTAGGTAGATATGATGCGAGCACAACGCTGGATTGATCCCACGGAGATCCGAGATATTCCATGCTATGGCCTTGCAGTTTCTCTTAAGAACCTCTAGCATGCGAGATTCTTGTTCAGCGGTCAACTGCGAGCTGAGGATGACCGGAAACATTTGGGGGGACCCGCAAGGAAGGCATATTTCAATGTTGATGGTAGAACCTTGAGCTCAGGTGGGGTCTGAATCGGCTCTGCGATAACCTCTGCTACTGTACTGGTAGCCGGTATGTGATCTGTGCTCTGTAGACTATCCACCTTGGCTATTGACGGCTCAACAAGTAGAATATCTGATAAATCTGTAAGGAATGATCTCTGCTCAGAAAGGAATGGCTCATCAGGATGTTCAATACTCTTATCAATGAACGGCTCAGATATCTCAACAATAATCTCAGAAAGATGTCTCTCATCTGTGCATAAATAAGGAAATTCAACAATTGTCTTAGATATCTGGATCTCAGAACTCTGCTCAAGATGCTCATCGGCAACTGTCTCAATTGGACCACCAAGGGAACTCATGTCAACTGTGCTTTCTAGAGAGTCATTTTGGGAAAGGACTCCTGGGCATCTATAAAATCCGTGAAAAGATCTGTCTCTTTGAATTCAGCAAGAAAATCACAGTCATCTGGCTCTGATATAACTTTCTCTGTATCATCTGCTGCTAGTGGCGGTGATGGTCTAGGATCAGAGATCGTCTCAATTTTCACCTTGTCACTACGAAAGTGAAAGATGATCTCTCCATTACCATAATCAACTGCTGCTTCGACCGTTCGGAGGAACGGCCGACCTAGTATGATCGGGTTGTGGAGTAACGGTGTAGTTGTGTCCATATCCATGACAACAAAATCAACAGGGAATTTCATTCCCTGCACATTTACATAACGTCCTCTAAAATGCCTCTTGGCCTCTTAATCGATCTATCGGCAAACTGAAGTATCATTCTGGTTGTTTTAAGAGCCCCTAACTGGAATTCAGTTAATAGAGAGGAAGGCATGAGATTAATGGAGGAACTGCTATCGAGAAGAGTACGATCAAATTCTTGATCAAAGATATGGTAACGGATGTGAGGTGCGCCCTTGTCTTTCTTTTTCGGCGGAAGATTGCTGATGGCATGAACTGTGGCCATGGTCAAGATGTGTTTCTCTGTTTCCTTTCGTCTGTTCTTCCTTGGTTGACACTTTTGGGTACATGCCTCTTTAGGGATCAAATAGCGTTGTTTTAAATTTTTGAATTTTTTTAGCTTTGAGAGCAGAAGGAAATAGCATAGAATTAGAATAAACATGCAAATATTCATTTCCTTTATTCAAAGTGGAATCATCATGTACAAGAGGACAACCAGAATCAATCTGTATAGTTTTGTCCAATCTAGGTGAAGGAAAAATAGAACCTAAAATAGAACGGGATGTTGCTGCTAGTGAAGAGGAAGAATCTGCGACTGGTATATTCTCCCTTGCTGATGGTGATCTGCATCTACCTGGTGAATGTGGTGGCAAAGGCGGTGAAACTCCAGATGTGGGTACTGCTATACTGGGCCTCTCGACTGCTAGTGAAGGAGATGATGTAGAAGATGATGCTCTCTCAGTGGATCGATCTCCCAACCCCAACTGCTGCGTAGGCGGCTGCAATATCCTACCGCTCCTGAGATGAATGGTGTCAGATAAACATGTAAAATCAAGGGCCATACCTGTCTCAGGGATGGGTGGGCCATTGGCTACCTGCTCCTTGCGTCTGAAGTTGTTGAGGTTGGCTTCAACCTGTGCTGGAATCAACGTCTTGATGGTGGTCAGGTCGTCAATCCACTGAGTCAGTTCATTCATGTTCTTCATAAGCGTTGTAAGTTGGTCCAGTGCTGGATTGATTGAAGGGGCCTCAGGTTGCTCATTGACTGGATGTCGTTGAGGCTGATAGTACGGAGGCTGTTGGTACCCATACAGATTCTGATAATAAGGAGGAGGAGGAGGAGGAGGGGGAGTATACTGTCCATAATATGCAGTCTACTGCTGGTTAGGATGAGGGAAATACATAGATTGTTGCTGAGGCTGGCCTTGTCTCCAATTTTGGAACTGAGGTGAAGACTGATACTGATGCTGGAACAGTTGGTGCTGGTACTGGTACTGCTGTTGTCTGCCTCCCTAAAACTGGTGGGCGGGTCTCTGACCCTGCTGTGAACCCAACTGGCCTTGTCCTGACGGACGAGGTTGGTTTCGCTTACGGTCGAACCAGATACCATTCACCTCCTGAATACCAGGTGGAGGTGGAGACTACTGCTCAGGAATGTAGGAAACTTCTTGTTGATACAGAACTATCTGATGTGAATGCTGCTGAACCTGATCAGGCGTCTGCACGTAGTAGACATGCTGAACTGTGGATGGTCCTCCGCTACTCTGCTTGGTGGAAGAAGTTTGCTCCCTAGTAGAGGTATTGGTTGCTGCATTCGTACTGTGGACTGCGCAGATCGAATTAACAAGAAGTTCCAGATGCTTTGTTATCTCATCCAGCTTATCCAGGATCTTTGTCCTTTGCTCGATCACATGAAGCTTATCAAGTTTCTGGGATCGTTTTTCAATAATGTCCACTTTGGATAGGTGGTTTCCAATGATGGCCAGGTCAGTGCTATCCATCTTATCCTCTTTTTTGTTGCTGTCATATTGACATCCTTGTGGGGTACTGCAGGGGTGGTGACAGGGTGCTTCTGAAAAGCACGTGAAGAAGAAAGAGCTGCTGAAGTTTCCGCCATCTCCTCAAAAATTTGGTACAGGACATACTCGCCCTTATTGAAGTGACTTCCCCCACAAGCGGCATCTACCAGCTTCTGATTCTCAACGCTTAGTCCCCCAAAGAAATTTTGTACCAAGTTGGTCTTTAGAATATCATGATGGGGGTATTTCTCCGTCAGATCTTTGAATCGTTCCCATGCCTTGTGAATAGGCTCTTGGGGCATATGGGAGAAATTACCAATTAAGGATCACATTTGGTTGAGTCGTCCAAGTGGATAATACTTGTTCAGAAATGTGGACCTCAACTCTTCCCAAGTAATGACAACCTTCCCCAAGTGATTTATCCAATAAAACGCTTTGCCCATCAGACTAAATGGAAAGGCGGTCATCTGTACTACCTCTAATGGGACATTCGGGTAGTGTACTGTTCCACAAATGCGATCGAACTGCTGGAGGTGTATATAAGGTTCTTCACTAATATTTCCATGGAATATTGGGAGAAGAGGCAAAATAGTAGGCTTAAGCTCAAAATTCCCATGAACCACAGGAATTTGTATCTAAGAATTTGTCTTTCCTGCCCCTGGATTATAAGCATCTTTTAGTGTAGGCTTAGGTTCTGTATGAGGTTCTTCTCCATTCCCATCTCAAGGGTTTTTGTTATCCCCCTCTCTCCTATCTTCTCTTTCCTGTCTCAGCTCGAGAATCATGTCTCTCAATGCATTTTGAAAGTTAGTCTGCTCTGCTATCTGGGCTTGAATTGTCTGGATGGAGGCTAACATGGTGTTGTTGATCTCGCTCTACTCCAACATGGTTCCCTTTCCCTTTGGTGGCATGAAGTGTTCAGTGTCTGACTTTGAAAATGTGCATGATACTCGATTAATACTCAGAATTGATGGAGTCTCAAAAAGTGGATTGATGGATGTTGTGAATGGCAAAGTGGGGGAAGAGGAATATTCGTGAAGTGAGTCTCCCTGAATAGAAGGTGAATTGCTCGAAGTGTAGAATGAGTTCGCGGAGTTCAAACGAGAAATACTCCGGTCTGACATCTTCGAAATCAATAGGCAGTATGCGAGAACACGAGGGTCAATGCAAGAGTGAAAGTGAATGAAGGTGCAAATTATGTAGAAGGATCTTTACTGCTAGTAAGCAAACACAATACAAACCCCCAGTTCACCAACTCAACTCAATGTGAAGACCGTGAAGGTTCGGTCAATTATCTTATCAATTTTAGAGTTTGGTGACAATACAATATATCAGAGTGGTTAAAGCGAGCTGTTAGGAACCCAATGCTCTCAGGAGACTGGCCTAATCACAAAGTTAGATCTTTCCCAGCCCGTATGAATTGCAGACCGTTTACCGAGAACCCGATCAATTCAATCTGTTAAGGACGTCAGGGTTCCCTTTACCGGCTATCGGAGAGATCCTCACTGGCAAACAACTAACCCAAGATAGTAGTCTGAAAAGAGTTCGGACGTGGCTCTATCCAAGTGTGGGTCGCTCTCTCGCTCAAGCAAACCAAACAATAAGGGGGTTACTCTCCCCAAAACAATGATTTTCCCTGGTATTTTTTAGGGTCGAGTTTTCTTTAGCAGTCCTGATTATAGCAGTTATCACTTGGTTAAAAATATTTTTAATGAATCGCCTACTGAGTGTCCAATTTCCTTTTAAACTTATGTGAGTGAAAGCAAGGAAGGAGATCGAAAATGCTAATGCGCGATTAGAAACAATGATGCATGCAGGGGTTAGAGATGCGTACCTTGTCGCCAGCACTCTACATGCAAGTGATCTGCCCAGAATTGAAATAAACTATCCTATATGCAAATGCAAGTGAACTGTCCTAGATGATAGCTTCTATTAACGGGCACGAACAAGTTAATTAGACTAAGTCCAAATTACGCTCTACTGGGCACAGAAATTTCTTGTTTATGGTGTTTGGACCTAATTAATTACCTGGCTCAAGCAAATTAATTAAAGCAATCAAGAGGTAGCTCACGAAATCCGTGGGAAACAAAGAAAAATAAGGTGATGAAAACAAAACCGGTGAGGTCCCCCAAGTGCACCGACACTTGGCGAAACAAACCCCGCAACAAATGAATGTCCTTCTACAGAGTTCAAATGAAAAAGAAAAACTCTCTCTCTCTTTAATTTTTTTTCAATTCTTTCTCCTCTTCTCACGCTATCATGCGGCTTGGTGAAGAACAAAGCCATCTCCACGTCGCTTGGGTGCTTCGGCTCTCCTAGGATCACCTCCTTCACTCCACGGGCCCTCGCAAGAAAAAGAAAAGAGAATGTGTAAGAAATACAATTATCAAAAATGAGAGAAAAAAAGAAATGAATGCAATGGATATAAACAATGAAGCGAAGGTTTGGGTCAGCCTGTATACAATCTTCCTCTTTTTTTATTTTCTTTTCTTTATTTTTTATTTTCTTTTCTTTATTTTTCCTTTCTTTCTTTCTTTATTTATTTTAGGTTAAAATTCGTAAGAAGTGTACAATATTTACACACAGATGCAAGTTAGTAAGAATATGGAGTTAGTGTTTTATGCAGGTGTTTTATAAGGGACTTTAAGCTAAAATAAATGAATAAAGATGACGAATCACAGATTCGTCAACTATTTAAGAAAGGAGTTTAATATGTCGATTTTATCATGATGAATACGAGATTCATCATACCCCTATACTTAAACTATGCTCGTCCTCGAGCATCTAAAGAATGAAGGAGTCAGATAAATTCCTGACAGCACTTGTGAATTTTCAAGGCTCAATTCTGTCGAAGACCTTTAATTTAAGTGATCCTAAAATTCTGAGCTCAACCATGCTCTAGTCAGAACAAATCCAACTTCTCTAATTATCAGACTCTCTTTTTGTACATAAAATATAAGGATATGAAATTTAATGTACTGCATTCATGAGAGTTGAGTCGAGGCATCACCCAAAGTTCCAGTCCAGGAAACTTTCCTCTAGACCTAATCCTTAATACTAGGGATTAAGTCTATTCTTCAGTCAACCTTGTCATTAGTTCGTCAGACTTGAAAGTGTAGATGGACGACCAGATGATGGAAGGTATAAGATTGTGTCTATTTTTCTCTCCCTTACATTGGAACAAGGGGCATCTCGAGTGCCATGTATTTTTTTATTGTTGATCAATGTGTCTGTTAAGAGAATTCAGAGTCATCTACACTTGTTTTTTTGGGAGTACACCGGGGTGTGTCTCTTTTGAGTATCTAAGATACCTTAGACACCCACACTTGTATCACTATACGATGTAGAGCCCTTTTATGGTGCTAGCCCGATTCCCTGCTCCTAATAGCGTTTGGTCCTAATGGACACTTTGAAAAATGGTTGGGAGCACTCTCCATTGGTGGAAGCTCTTTTTAAAATTGACTTTTAAGGATAGAGTTTTTCTTTGAATATATTTCTTTCTTTTCTTTTCTTTTTGGCTAGCTCCACTGCTTTTACCAAAAGTTGGCGCACCCTGATCAACAATTATTTAGGTTTTGTCATACCCTGACACATAGGTAAATATCAAAGAGATAGCACGTGAACTTGTTCACATACTGGCTAGGGTTTTGCTGACACACAGGTTTCTTGAAGCCTTCATTAATTTTATCTCATCCTCGAGCATCATTAGATTGGGTCTAAACTCAAATCTCTAGTCTTAGTTCATCAAGTGATAATTCAACTCATCTCACCAATCATGCAGTTGTGATTGGGTTGTGGTGACCATAATCTTTAGAAGGTATAGATGAAGAGTGCAATATAGCGCTCAAATCTTTCAAACTAGGGAAATGTGGATAATTAAGTTCAAAATCCTAATGATTAAGATTGGCAAACTCAGACTCTCAAGATCATAGAAATCAAGTGTCCTCAAAATCCTTAAGCTTTGAGTGAATGTGGATGTGTCAGGAACACGCCAACTTCTCAGTTAGTGATTTTTCTATGATTTTTATCTTTTTTGTAAATTTTTATGGATTTTAATTTTTCATTTTTTAATTCCTTTGAAAGACAATGACTGACCCAGGTACATATGAATAGTTGCATCCACTCTCAGGCAGTATGGGTGTAAGTACGGACCATTAGACGGACTCGTGTTACTTGAGGACGAAGTCATATACAATGTCCTCTAAACCACCCACTCTGCTAAGGGAGATCGAAGTTCCCTCACTGAGAGTAGTTACTCATTTTTAAGCCTAGTAGTCAGAGCTTCTAAAGAAAAAGTTTTTAATTTTTCAAATTTTTATGAGTTTTTGAAAAAAAGGTTGATTTTATTTACAAAAATTTGATTTTTACAAAATGTTAATCCCTCAATTTTAAAATCATTTTTATAAGAGTTTTTACAAAACTCAGTTCACAGTTCAACCTAAACCAAGCTAAAAAAATGTTTCAAAAATTTTAAACACACGAGCTATAGTTAAAGTATATATACAATAATATACGATATACCCCCTTTACTTAACTTTTATTATGTCCTCATACTACAAGTGATATGAAGCCATAGCTCTGGTTAAATATAGATTGATATAGCAGAACTGAGGAGGAGGGTCCCCCTATACTTAAGTAAAAAAATGTCCCAAGTATAGGAAGACAGAGCGAAGGAGGAATGATGGGTCAGTTCCTCCTCTACTTAGACTGAAAATAACCTAAGTAAATGATTTGAAATTTAGGCTGGGGGATCCGTGGCTTTTAGGGTTAGATGGAGCATTTATACAGAGATTCACGGAGACGGGAGGGCTGAGTTTTTATAGATGATTAAGAAGATGCGGAAGGGGTGTGTATGTATGTGCATTGTGTGAAAATACAGAGATAGTGAAGGGGGAGGAGGGGTAAGTGGATGTACAGATATGATGTGTGTGTGTGTGTGAGGGGGGTAGATCATATAGTGATCTACTTTTTTTCCCTTTTTTTAACACAAATGAGCCCTCGAATGAGGATTGTAAAAAGTGTGCATAATACAATTTTTTTTACAACATGAAAATGCATGAGGAGCTGAATAGTCTTCCTTGAATTCTTCATCTTTTCTTCTGTAGCCTTCTCAGCGAGAGTTCCCAACTCCACGCCTCCATGGAGATCAAGCGTCCACAATCTTCATGGGCCCCTACCACAAGCGAAAAATGTTAGAAAAATATCACAGAAAATAATCAACAAAATAATGAAAAAACGCATGATGAGAAGACCTGCAATATTCACAACAAAAAATATTTCAAAATTCAACAAATAAATATAGGTGATATGTGTCCCCAACAACGACGCCATTTGATGAACACCAAATTTGCCTCACTAAAAGTCAGGAAATGTCGTAGCATAGGAGGCAAATTCAGTTCAATCAAAAAGACCCACCTTAGAATATGTGGACATTATTTATACTTGGTAAGTGTACCATGGTCGAACACAGGGATGTGAGACTCTTTAATCTATTTATCGAATTTGTTAATTAATATAATGTGTGATTATTTCCAAGTTATTTTAGGTCTTCATGCACAATACAATGCAGATAAAATGATGTGTGCATTTTTGTTGGATTTTTCGATGCAATTATCATATGAGCATGTTCAGAATGAATGGATGAATGCAAAGGATAGGCGTGTAAAGATGGATTACAAATATGACCTATAGAAAATATGAGCACAGAATATGATTCAGATTTAGAGGCAAATTGAGCGTCAAAATTAATAGCAAGCATTAATCAATGGCAGATCCTATAAATCAAAGGACACTAATAATCATCTAAAAATATGCTCATTTAATTAAGTGTCTAATTAGTGATTAAATTATACCAATAAATAGATGATGAAACAAGCTTCAAAATGACACAAAATTCATGCAATTTGGATTAAAGATGCTCAAAATATAAAGTAAAAAGTGCAAGGGCATAAAATGTAAAAAAATGCGAGAAATAAAAGATAACCAATCACAAATAGGTCCCTAGAGGGACCTATTTATAATTTTGCAAACCCGAAAGGGGTCCATTGTAATTTCACCAACTATGCACAAGGATATATCTGTAATTTTGCTAACCAGTGGGGGCCTCAATGTAATTTACTCCGCACACACGTGAGGCACGTGCATGGGGACTTATTTGCAATTGTGTAAAAGGCTGAGGGTATCCATGCAATTATCCTAGCTCCGCACGTGACATGCATGCGAGGGCTAGGCTCGGGCGGGCAGCAGTTTCGGTAGACATGTGGCAATAGATGGTGGCTCGGTGGTGAGGCTAGACTCTCGATGCTCCTGGCTTCGGAAGTGGTGATGTGGCTTGACCTGGGTCGTTGGATGGCCGTCACAATGCGCCATCAAATGACACTTGTACTTCGTCTTCCGTCGGATGCGGGGTGGTGTATTGGGAATTCCGGCGAGCATGTCAGGGCTCTTCCAGCCTCCCCCGAGCTCGTAGAAGGGCACCTGAGCTTCGCAGACCTCATGCAAGGACGACTGATGGAAGACGAAGCTATGAGAGTAGTTGTAGGTGGTGACCGATGTCGAGAGGAAACTGGAGGTCGACGAAGGATGATGGAGTCCGACCATTGACGATTGGAGGTACCTGCAATGTTAGTTATATAGCCGAGTCATGTCTATAGTATGCGCGAGTGAGGTGGGAGTGAGTGGAGGACCTGCGATGACGGAGAAGGCGGTGGCCCTTGGGAGTCCTCCACCGTGACTACATAGGAGTTGGGTCGGAGCATGGAATGGTTCTGGAGGAAGGGGATGGTGGCACGAAGGTCGTTGGCGGAGCTTGTGAAGTGGTCAGGTGATGGTAAGAGCAGTTGTGGGAGATAGGAAAATAATGAGAAATTAGAATAAAAACTGAAGAGTAGAAGTACCTAAGGGTTGGGAGACAAGATGGAGGTTGGGAGGCTTGGGTTGAGGTCCAAGGGACCTCGGGTCGTCGCCCGGCATGCTCAGCCTAGGGCACGGAGCTCAACAGTGGTGGAACCACCGCGACATGGTTGGTTTTGACCATGGTTCAACATCAGGTTGGAGGGCCATGACGGCCCCTCGTCCTCCTCCGTCTGTCACAGGGAGGAGGGGATGGGCTAGGTCTTAGACCGTAGAATGGTGGACAAAAGTAGCTGGGGGTGGAGAAGGAGGTTAAATAGGCAGAGCTGGTGGCCATTTCAAGTGATGGGGGTGGGTTTTTTAATGGTTGTCCTACAGAATTGGAGTGAAGGCGGTGGGGGGTAGAGGTTACGTGAGGGAGTAGGAGGGAACGACTTTGTGGAGGGGCATTATGGAGCGAGGAGGTGGTCGGAGGAGGGTGCTAAGAATGGAAGGGAGCGACTTGGTTGTGAGTCGTAACGCTTGGAGGAGGAGGCGTCTAAGGTAGGAGATGAATCTTTGACCGTTGGATCTTACGATCCAACGACTCAGATGGAGGCATTGGCGGAGGGCTACGATATGATTAGATTAGATCTATCGGCTAGGAAATGGGCGGAGGCGAGCAATGTAGATGAGAGGAGATGCCTGATCTGATGGTTAGAAATGGAGAGGTGACGTGGTGAGCTGAGGACCGTATGGTGATAGTTTGATTGGGCAGCTGTGATGAGAGTGGGAGCGAGTGGTTCTGATGAGATCCAGTGATCTCATTAGACGGTTGGAATTGGCATGGATGGGAACGGCTGAGAAGGATACGGGTGGAGATGATCCGATGGCTCCTGAAGAGGTCGGGTGGCACAAGGGAAGAGGGCCACGTGGGTGGCCTAGAAGGTGCCACGTGGCCCAATCAGAAAAATCATTATATGCTAAAATAAAGAAAAATAAAAAAGAATTAGTTATAGGAAAAATTAGGGAAAAAGCCAAAACATGAAAGTTGCATATCTCGATGAGATCTACAAGTTTCATGTTGGATAAAAAAATCAAAAGAGATCATTTGTACAAAAGAGTTTTTTTGGGGGTGTTTTTAAGGGGATAAAAATACAACATTTTTGGTTTTGAGATATTTTTGTATTTTTTATCTCTTTTAAAAGTTACGGAAATTATAGATAATTAATTAACCTAATTTTTATCTGTTTTAATGAATATTAAAAACAAATAAAATAATAGTAATTAAATACAATAAATATAGTGTTAATTACACAGTTTATGTACCATATAATACAAGATAAAATGAATGAATTGTCCGTGATTTTTATTTGATTATTTAAGCAAGTAGTTTAATATGTCGATTTTATCGTGATGAATACAAGATTCATCATTGTTGAAACATATTTTGTCCGCTATCCCAACTTTCTTTTTCTCGACTAGGATGATTCCAGTCGGAGTGAGAAAGAAGACTGAAAAGATGATGAGAAGATTTTTTTGGTCAGACGAGAAACAACAGAAGTCGGGTATGCATACAGTGGCTTGGGAGTAGATCATGAGAACTTGTCATCAGGGGGTTTTGGAGTTCGGGACATGGCATGCATGAACATGGTGTTGATAGCAAAGTGGATGTTGTGCATTTGGGTCCATCTATGGACCTTGTCACAAGATTAATGAGGAAACTTTACGGGGTGAGGTGACTTGGTAGCAGGGGCCTCTCGGTTTGAGTCATCCCTATGGAAGGGGGTGCGGGATGTTTTGACACTTGTGTCAGATAGGTTAATGCTTAAGTTGGGGGATGGGAGAGGGTTCAGATTTTGGAGGGATAATTGGACATGGAAGTCACTCTAAAGTCACGATTCTCAAGACTTTTTGTGATGGCGGTATCGAAGGAGGCTATTTTTTGGGAAGTGGACCCAATCGGAGAGTGGAGGCCACGTTTTCTGCACTATCAGATAGAAGGAAGGAGGATTTGGTTAGACTATTGGCTGAGGCTTCTTTCCCAGATGACTTCTCTCATACCAATGACCACTACGAGTGGTCGGGCACAAAATTCTCTGTCAAACAGTTATATGGTGAGCCGAGGAATAGTGGAGAGGGGCAAGATCATGACTTGTGCAGGATGTGAAGATTATTTGAACCAGCAAGATCTCGAGGAGAGTAAAGGTTTTCCTCTGGTGCTTGAGGAGAGATAAGCTTCGTGACAAGGTATATAAATTTGTGGTGACTTCCGCTCTAGGAGATCACCCTCTTTGTCATAAAAAAAAGCTTTGTGACAAGGTTAGGAGGGAGAGAATTTTGTAACTCCATGGTGCAACATGCGATAGGTGTGGGATGCATACTGAGAACTCAGAAAATCTTTTCTTCACCTGTGAGGTCTCGAAGAAGATTTGGAGGGAGCTGCCAATCCCATGGGTGGATGTGGGCGGATCCTTAAGTTTCTGGGAGACGGTAAGGAATGTAGGAAGCAACTCCTCTGACGACGTTGCTAAACTATTTGTGGTGTTGTGGGCAATCTGGTTGGTAAGAAATGAGCTCATTTTTTAGAATCAGAGGTCTTATTCAGAAAATGTCGTGTCTCACTGTAGGGCTCTCATGAATATTTTTGGGAATCCAGGTCCAATTTCTTAAAATTTGTGCAGTGCTTCATGTAACTTTTTTTAATTATATAAAGTTTGTGCGGTGACCCCCAACTAGGGAGCTGACCACTCTTTTTCATCAATGAAAAATAGTGGCCCCTTAAAAAAATCAATATTACGATGTTATTACCCCCATTAATTCCTCTTGAATGATAAACTTAAAACCTCGTTACATGCAAATCCTATAACCCATAATTCCTTAGAGAGAGCGAAGGGAGAGAGAATTTATCCAGTCCCATGGTTCGTCAGAAGAAAGTGAAGATGTACAACTTTGAGGGATTTGTGGACAATAGTCTACATACATATGCAATCGGATATAAGAAATGTGCCGATTCCTCAAGTATTTCATGACATTGGAAATACTCCTTCCTATACGGAACCATACAATCAAGTAATTGGAACAGTCGCGTTATTTTTCTTTACGCGACTGTTCCAATTACTCTTTTGAGTTATAATATCATGAGTGATTTTGGGAATTAGACCATGAATGGAAATTTATACCACATTTATATACGCATGGAAGGTATATATTGAAGTGTTGTTCAACTTGTCATAGTAGTGGGATGCCTTGCTTATCTAGGAATACAAATTCTAGAGCGTTTCGATGATATGTTTGAAAGAAGTTATGTTTGTTCAGATGTCTCGAACGATACAAATTCTATTTTTTTTAAAAAAAGTCTCGAACGATACAAATTCTTTTTTTTTTTAAAAATAGCTTTGATATGATATTGGCGTGATCAAGTGACATCTTTAGTAACGATCATTAGATTTATATGGCATAACTCATTCTCAAATTTATAGCATGTGTCATTTGCATTTGTATTAATAGCAAGAATCCATGTAATGATCGTGTATACCCACTTGCTGAATCGAAACATCCCTTACAATAGAGTTAAGCCAAACAACTTAATTATAATTAAAATGATTAGCAGAAAGTTGGACTTAGAAAGACACATACATATGATTAGGCATTTAGGGCCTGTTTGGTTGCCAGGGTACCCCGGTACCCTGGCATACCCCTTACTCCAACCCTACATTCCAGAGTTGGAATTATTTGTATAAATCCTACAATTTTTTATGTATAATGGTTTTTAACCTTGTTAAAATACACTTATTAACATAAAAAACATATTATAAATCATTAAAGAAGTTAATATAACACATAATCAATGTAACATCACATCACAATTATCATTCCGACCATCCCAACCCTCCAAACAGCTACTATTCACAGGAGGATACCCCAACCCAGCCCAACACAGTAACCAAACATGCCCTTAAGGTACATATAGTCATGGTTATATCAAAATCCTCTTACACGGCATTAACGCATTAAATAGTTACATACCATAAGTGTACTTTTATTCAAGTTCAAAGCTATCATCATGAATATTTCATCTCTCACGGTAAATGTATTGACTCCTGTATATTACACAACTAGTTATAGAAATTAAGAGAGAGAGAGATTACAACAAAAAAGATCTATAGAGACATATTTTACAAAGAATGCAACAAATAGATCATCGCTATTTTATCTCTTGACAAATGAATTATCCGTTGACACAACCATCACTGTATAACACATAAAAACTGTTCAGAAACTACCAATTACGCTAACAATAACCAGTCACCAAATTTAAAATGGCAATAAATAACAATTGTCAAGGAGTGACAATGGCAACGAATTAAAATAGTCAATATATATGTATTTATTAAAGATTTCTATTTGCTAATATCTGCATAATATTCTAGCAACAATGTATTTGTTTCTTATAAAAATTATATTAATGATTTATTATTTATTACTTTAACAATAGTACAAAATAAAGTAATATATATTAATGATTCACAGTATTATTCTAAAAAGTAATGAAATTTTCCTAACCACAAACCTCAAGCTAGTTGAAAGATTGCATTAAAGCATTGATCTTTATATTACAAATCCATTCTCACAATTTTCATATATCTATCAAGATTATTTCAAAAAGCATCCTTCAATCATTAAGAGCAGAAATCATCGCCATCAATGCATGAATTAATCGTAAATTGCTCCCCATTTTGTTGAAAGATTGAATATAATATCAAATAGTTAAGTGCAAAGTATATAAACTAAAAATAAATACAACTTATCTATTGAAATTGTCAAAGACTCATGCATGTGATGATTAAATTAATCAACACATATAAAAGATACAAAGTCCAAACTCTAGCAATAATCTTCTAACAATCAAGAAGTACATGTCCTCACTAGAAATTATGTGAAAAAAGAAATTATGTGAACAAATACGTGACTGATCACCAAAAAAATTATGAGTCATTGGTGTTCTTATTTTGTAGGTTGAAAACGCCATCACTATGCCAACAATTCCATGTTATCATTGCTAAAAAAATAAATGACAGAGACATATTCAATGGATATCAATGCATATATCTTATATATATGTATATATGTATTGATATGTCATATGTGCACATCAATGCTCGTAACTGATGAATCATATCGCTGAGGGTACCTAACGTCCAGTCTTGGAGGGTCCGTAGTGTCCAATAAGTTGAATTCGACAATCACTGTATCGGTGTCTCTCTCGGCTCTCGGTACTCAAACAATCTGAATCAATCAACAATTAACCCGCAATAATGATTAAACAAGGAGTGAGCTAAAATTTATTGTTCCTACAAAGATATGTATAGTGACAAGTAGTAGGGGTTGAAACACAAAGAAGAACGTGAGGTAGAGCAGGAAAATGAATAGACAACTTAAAGATTTTTGTATTTTTGTCTTTTAAATATTTTTGTGGGGTTTTAATTTATATTTTTTATACATTCTAATTTTGCAAATTTTTAATCTATATTTTAAAATAAAATATAGATAATATATATATATATATATATAAACTATATAAAAGAGGAATAGAAAAAAGATGTTTTTGGATTTTTAGAATATAGGAAATAAAGTCAAAAATTCAAAACAAATTATTTTTAGGTTTTATAATTTTTTCTCTATTTTTTGTTTTTTTGGACATTTTTTGAGAATTTATATGGATTTTTTAATAAGAAAATATACAAATAAAGCAAACATAAAATACAGGAACTTGAAATGGGATTAATAAATATCTATCAAATCAGTTTGAGCACTGTTTCATTTTTCTAGATACTAGATAATACAAAGGAAATTTATAAACTTAAAACATATTTTTAGATGATTTTTCTATGAATTTTTAGAATTTTATTAATTTTTATGTATTTTATAATTTCTTGGAGTTTTAATTAATATTTTGCAAAAACGTTTGGTCAAAAAATAAATACAACTAAATAAATAGACATGAACTTTTTTGGAATTTTTCAAAATATTTTGTAATTTTTATAGATTTTTAATTACTAAACTAGAGAAAATACAATGTTTTGATTTTTTATAAATATGAAAATAATTGTAATTATCTCGTGAAAAATATCTGGGATATAATATGGTTACAAGCACTTAAGATACTTTTCTTAAAATTTATATATGCAAAATAATATTTTTAGTCATAAATTACAAGTACAAAATTAAATTTGTAATATGGGGACCTAGTTGCAATATTTGAGAAGTTTCACAGCATATCATAGCACTTTATCAAAGTCTTGGGGCATACATGCAATTTTTTACTCAATAAAGTATACTCCACGCTGGTCGGGGTATAAATATAAATAAATAAAATAACAAGACCATGCTCGCAAATTCACCAAAAATATTTCAACTAATATTCAAATTTTCAAGAATAAATAATAATACAAAACCATGATGGGATCCACACAAAATATCCACTCCCTCACACAGAGATGTGAGGAGATGTGGCACTAGACTAAATTGCAATAAAAATATAGTTTGAGGTCCTTAGTGAAAATATTACAATTTTTTATAACCGCATACAAAAGTTTAAGTGTTAACCTATAAATACAAAATGGCAGAGGGGAAAGTGTGCAAAATACCCCTCATTGCGAATGGGCGAATGGTTGTGGATGGTTCACTTACCCATGTGGCGGCTGTAGGAGGTGGATGACTCTTCGTTAAGGTTGGAGATTAGATCTCAGTGCTTGATCTGACGGTGTTGGCTCAATCAATCCAACGACGGTTGTACACTTGGGCTCTTGTTCTTCATCCAACGTCTGGGAGAGGGTCCGATAGAACTGGGAAGAAGCCCTACTTGGGAGAGCTTTGATCCAAGAGAACTTCTGATTCCTTGGGTCTCTCTAGCTGCTAGCATTCTCAAATTGATCCTTGGCCGATTCTGCAATGGTCTGAGGTCTTAGTTGGGTCCAGACCTTCGCGGTGGAGGTCTGGAAGCTCAACGAAGCTCGACGACCTGAAGCTCCTATTCAGGGGTAAATCATGCCCCCATAAGATGTTATCTTCAGTCCTGTCATGCACAGGAAGACTCCTGGGTCGATGATGATGCTCCTCGACCTGTTAAATGCTCCAAAAAGAAAAGGGAATGGGTGTGGCGGATGTGCTCTGATGAGAGGCAGAGAAAACAAATTGATCTCCCAGATCTGTTCAAGATTAGGGGTAGATGATGGGTTGAGATGACAGAGAATGAAAAGGCGAAGATGTGGAGGTGGTCAGTGGGTCAGTCAACAGTCAGAAATTGGGTGAATAGAGGCTGGAGCTCGGAATTCCGACGAACATCGATCTTGGATTTTAAGCTAAAATAGACTAAATTAAATGAAATAAAATGCGACCCTGGACTACTCTACTCCTAGGAATCAAAAAGGCAAAGAAATAAGAAGCTCACCTGCTTGGAGAGACCGGGAGTAAAACCACTAGGAGAGGTCTTCGGTGATGGTTGAATTGACTCCTCCGCCCCTCTGCACCGCCAATCAAGAGACTCCACTTCCTTTCATGAAAAGCGAGCTCCAACAATGATTTTTAGGGGAGAAAAGTTGGATTGGGAGGATTAGATTTCAAAAATAGTGAAGGAGATATTATATACAATGCTCACTTGGAAGCCATCATCACCTAGGGCTTTTGGTTGAATTGAGGGCTGACTAGTGCCAATCATTGACGCACATGAGAGATTAGAGGTAGGTGAAGAAATCACAAGAAGGAATGAAAGGCATAAGAGATCTGCATCAGGATAGAAAATTTGGCAAAGAAGAGGAAAAAACATTGGATAGATTGGTCTAAAGAAGGGGTGGGTCGGTTGACCTAGTTCAACTGATACCACCACCTTATTTGTCAACACCATCTATAAAGAGACAAAACAAAAATAGAAATAGAAATAAAAGGAAAATAAAATAGCAAAAAAATTTATTAAATAAAACTAAAAACATGAAAGTTGTTTCTTATTTTATGTACTATTTTTAGGTGATTTTTATTTAGTATTATCGACCTATTTATTATGTGTTATTTTTTACAAGTGTTTTTATTTGTGTTTATACCTATGTATCACACATTTTATTTTAATTTTGTATTTTAAATATTATTAACATGTGTACATATTTTATATAATTATAATATATTTAAATACATATTTATATATTTTTAATTCATTTTTTTGATTTTATTTGTATACTTAAATAAATGGATGTATGTATATTATATGTATAATATACATATAAATCTTATCCTATTATTTAGTTTAATGTATTTTCAATGACTTTATTTTATGTTTTTATTTTTAATAATTTTTATATAATATCTACAAGTATTTTAAATATATAAAAAGAATAAAAATATAAAGAATAAATAAAATGAGTAAATGTATAGGTATATAGTACATTGGAACCTAAAAAACCAACTTTTATACATTAACTCCATTTTTAATGAAACTACCTTCATTAAATAGATACTTTAATTTAAAGTACAATAAAGATGAGTTTGGTCAATTTTGAGTTCATATGGAGAAGACATGGACCTGTGAAGTTCTGTTTGCGGCTTGTTCATTTGTGTGTCCCAAATACTCTATGCATGGTTTTTATATGCAATTATTTTGTATTTTTCTATATACTTTTGAGTAAATATTTTTTATTTAAAATATATTTATTTTAAGTGTGCACTAGTGTGTATAAAATAATGAATGTTGCTGTATGTGTAGAGTATTGAGCACGTAGGGTTTCTAGGTATTTGTGTGTATTTTTTCTTTCTTTCTTTGCCCTTATCTCCCGCTACTTTATTCCTTCTCGACCAAGTCAATATTGACTTAGTCTCAGTGTTTAGAGTTAGTCAATATTTATAATAATTCCTTTATTTTTATTTTCTTTTCATTATTCATTTATTTTATGTTTAATTACATATATGTATGCATTATTTACAGTCAACAATTAGTGTGTTAATTTGTAACAGTTAAAGGTATTTACTTGTATTTATCTAAGGATTTAAAGATAAAATAAATGAATAAAGGTGAATGAATGACTATTCATCACCCCATATACTTACCATTGCTAGTCCATAGTAGACACTTTTTAGGAGAGTAAGTGATGCAAAAGAGAAAATAAAGAAAAGGAAAATAAAGAAGGTAAAATGATTATAATTTTTAAACTTGCCTTTACAAAATCAAAGTTTGGAGCTCACTTAAGACCTTTGGATTATTAGTGTATTTGGAATCATACTCAGATTAGGGATTGGGGCTCAACGATTCTTAGGTTCTATACTACTCTATTAGAGCCATATTCAGGTTCCTCCTCTATTTGGAACCATGTGTTTAGGGACAAACAGTTCAGTAAGTAATGGAACCATGTTTTTAGGGTCAAGCGGTTCAGTAATTAATGGAAAGACATGTTTAGGGTAATCAATGGTCCAAGTAATTTAGTCAATAGTGGAACCATATTAGGAACCATATTTGGGTTAGGAATTGTTACTCAAAATGACTCCATTTGTTTATCTGACTAAACAGAGGTTCCTAACGCTTGGTCTTGGAGGGCCTGTGGTGTTTGACAAATCGGATCTAGCAATCACTATAGCGGTCGCTCTCTTGGTACTCGGAATGTGAACAATCAACTAAGACAATAATCAACCCATGATATATGATAAAATAATAAATAAATACAGGGTGAAATTTATTATACCAAACATAAAATATATAGTAACAAAGTAGTAGGGGTGGAACTACTGGAAGCAAGCTGGATAGGTATAATAATTATCAATTAACAAAAACTAATAATAATTATTTTTGTACTTTTTTTAGCTTTTTGATTTCTTGTCGATTTTAAATTACAATTATTTTTATGTGTTTTAAATTGTTTTATTTTTAAAATTTAACTTTCTATTTTATTTTTACTTTTGCAAAATTTTAATTTCTTTTTTAAAGAGATTATATGTATAGACATGGTAATAATAACTTGTACAATATACATAATATATAGGATATTAAAATAGATATACATACAAAGGAACAATCCTTCTTATTTTTTAAGGGCTAAATATATAATATATTTTTTAAGTAGCAATAATATTGATAATAAGTAAATAAGTAATATAAGATATATATATATATATAATATAAGGTTTTATAATTTCAAATATTGATAAATATAGTTAAAAATCAGAAAATGCAACGTTTTATATTTTTTATTTTCTTTTTTTATTTTTATAGTTTTTTTCTAATTTTTATATATTTTCAAACTTTTAAATGTACAAAGTAGTGAATATTAGAGATAGACCGAATTATTATGGGTTTTAAAAATAAATAATATGTTAAAAAATTCCTAAAATTATTTTTAAAATGTAATATAAAATAAAAATAAAAATAAAAAATATTTTTTTGGAGTTTTATAGCATTCTTACTGATTTTATGATTTTAATAAGGTTTTTCAATTCTAGTGTTACTTTTAATGGTTTTTGGTCTAGAGATTTAATGTATAGTAATATTTAGACTAATTTTTTGGTGTTTTTAAAGTTTATTTCATATTTTTTGTATTGTTATATATTAAAAAATAAGCTGTTAATTAAAAATAAGGGTTTCTATCAGTTGTGTCCCTCCGAGATATTACAATATCAGTTATGCCCCTCCCTTTTCGGGAATACCACTTGTGCCCCCGACTTCTTATCGTTCTATCACTTGTGCCCCTCTATTAGTCTAACCGTCAATGAGTTGAACTTAACCATGGTTTTTTCAAACCATGGTGCAGTTAAGAGGGACATAATTGTCCAGACTTCATCATCATCATCTTCCTCCTCCATTTGTTCTTCTTCCTTTCACTTCATAATTTCTCTCTCTTAATTACACCTTCATGCATCCATTAAATCGCTAAATTTTTTACATTTTCACGGATATATCACTCATTGCAGATCAAATGGTGAATTTTATTGAATTTTTGTGTGAGTTTTTTATGAATCAATTAATGAAAAATTTATCCTAACTAAACAAATGTTGAAAGTTCCCCTACAACATACAACCTCCTCCTCCCCTCCTTCTTTTCACTCTTTCTCCCTACCTCTTCAATCGGTATCTGGAGTATTTGGAGCTTATAGCATAATCAAATATAAGTCCTAATCATCAACCAACATTTAGAAGCCTCGTGATTGGAAGTGCAACCATAACCCATTGCAACCAAAAGCATCGCCTTAAGTATTGCTAGAGGTTTGATCACAACATAACCATAAAAATGTAGATTGAATTATTTGGAGCTAATGTGTGGGCGGCAGAAGGAGTTGCTCTAAGATTTTAGTTTCCTGTGTCGAAGACTGAGGAGGATGCGTGGGCAACGGAGGAAATTGCCGGTGTCTTAGGCCTGTCGAAGAAGGGGGAGGTGCATGGGCGGGGAGAGGTGCCGGGACATGGGAGGGAGGTGCAGGGGCAGAGGGGAGGTGGGGGATGGGACATGACCTCGGGGCGAGAGAGGGGGGTCGCAGGGGTGGAGGGGAGGACATCGGGCGGAGGGGGAGGTGCGCAGGCTGGATGGAGGTCCAGGAGCAGGGGTGGACCTTGGGGCGGGGGAGGGGGTGCAGGGGAGGAGGGGAGGTCCTCGGGGCGGAGGAGCTAGCACGGAGGAGCTGGGGGAGGTGCAGGGGGGAGGCGCAGGGGGGGAGGAGGGGAGCTCAGGATTCAGGAGGCGGCACGGGGGTAGGAGCTGGGGGTGGTGGAGGAGGAGCAGGGGTTAGGGAGGAGGAAGAGAAGGGGAGGAAGAGGAAGAAGACGGGGGAGGATGAAGAATAGGAGGGGATGACTTTCAAGCCATCTTTTTTAAACTTTAATTCCTCTTGTGTCCCTTAACTTAACGTCCATTTGTGTTGGGTATGGACGGCCTTTAACCCGAGGGGCAAAAGTGATAGAACGACAAGAAGTCAGGGGCACAAGTGATATTACCAAAAAGGGAGGGGCATAACTAATATTGCAACATCTTTGAGGGACACAACTGACAAAAATCCTAAAAATAAAGTCGTGAACAAACATCTGATTAGGAATCTACCATATTTCCCCAATATTTTTAAGGCACATGAGCCATTTAATAAAAATAAAAGTGCATAAATAAAAATAAACAACTTAGGAAGGGTATTTTTTTGCAATAAAATATAAGCAAAAGTTGTTGCGTGCAAATACCCCCAAAAGTTAACACTATTTTTACAAGTATAAAAACTAAAAAAATAACAAAACAAGCAAGGGTATGTGTGCAAAATTCACCCGTCTAACATGGAGTCCACGTGAGGTGAGATGGCAAATGACCCTAATGTAATGGAAGAAAGTTTGGGAGTCTAATATAAATATTACATGACTAATTAAAATACACTTAATATTTACAAGACAAATAAATAATTTAAAAAGCAGCTAGATACCGAGGATATTTACCCAAGAAGGTGCTATATCGGGCACCTCTCCTTGTGCCACATCAGTCCCACTTACTCAATCGATAATAGACGAAGGGGCTTCATTTCGGGCTGATCCAATGTCTCAGAAAGAATTTGGCACCCCACCTTGATCCGATGGCACCTGGGTTCCATAAAAGAACACTAGAGAACAATAGAGGTGGGTCGCTTTGATCATTGATTTCTTGGTGCTCCGGTTGTCTCCTTCTCCTCCGACAAGCCCAGCACGTAGCTGGGGCCAAGCCACTCCTGCAGGTCCTCCTCGATAGGTTCTAGGTCTCCTTGAACGATATCTGAGGTCTCTTTTGGTTCAGACCAACCCGGAGTAGGAATAGGAGTCGAGAGAGATCCGGGTGGGTCCTCAGTGCTTGGCACCTGCACCAAAATATTCATTGGCTTGAGGCGAAGTGCCTCGACTGCTTTTTGAAGCTAAACGCACAGTGAATGGAGTGGATTAATGAGCTCCAAGCGGCTATGGAGGATAAAGCTCGATGCCTCGGATTTATGCAAAATCATAAAGCAAATGAAGGGGTTTTTGTAGAGAATATGATAAGGAACAAAGATGAGGTGGAATGGAGGTCAGAACGGGTCGGATTCACAGTGGATTTGAGTTGGAGCTTAAGGCTCCAACAATCTAAAAATCTAAAAATAAACTAAGATAGGGCCTAATTATGGGAAATAAAGGCTAAATTATGTCACATAATTGAATCTACGAAAGGCAAATGCAAATGAAAGTAGCTCGTACTTGCAATGCAAGGAGCACATGCAGGCCTGTCGGAGGAGCTCCGGTGAACCTTGGATCACCATGAATCGACCCTTCTCCACGTCGACGAGGAGGGGACGAGCTTTCTGTTACCAACATCGATCAACCCTATTATTCCTATTGTGGTTACGGGTGAAAATGGGGATCAAAAATTGCAAAAAAGGGATTTGGGTTTTATTTATAGGCGTGGGTTTGCAAAAAGGGCGAAGAAGGTTGCATGGAGGATGGAGATGGTAGGCGAGTTCTGTGGCATCGACGTGGGTTAGGGTTGAGGGAGGAACATATAGGTGGAAGGCTCGAGGACAACAACGTAGTGGACGAGGCATGAAAAAGGGAGGAAGTCAACCTCCTCGTGACTTCTGACAGGAAAGGGGGGGGTGAAGGCCGGATTGTTGACCCGCTGGGTCAACAATCCACGCCTTCTGGTTTGGTCCACGTGGACCAACCAGAAAAAGGCAAGTCCAAAATTCTTTATTAATGAATAAAAATAATAATGATATAATAAATTTATGTTAAAATGTAAAAAAATCTTTGTTATTTAATGTAGTATTTTCTTATGATTTTTTTACAAGTTAATTTATTAGGTGCTCATATTTACATGTATATACACATGTATATTTACTTGTATTGAAGGTATTTTGTTTTATAATTCTTTATTTTATTATTATGTTTATACATTTTATATTTAAAAATTATTTAACTACACATTTACATATTTTTATTGTATTTTTTTTGATTTTATTTATTTATGTGAATAAATATGTATATGTATTTCTTAAGTACAGTTTACCTTTATAGTATAATACTTTATTTATTTTAATGTATTTTTTATGTTTATTTTATTTTTATTATTTACATGTATTTCAAATAATATATACAAGCATATAAAAATATAAGAAAACAAAAAATATAAAGGATGAATATATTGAATAGTATATACAAGTATATAGTATAATAGGGACCCAAAAGCCATATTTTGCACCTCAACTCCAAATTACATGAAACTACCTTCAATAAATAGGTAATTAAATTTTATGAACAATAAAGGTGAGTTTGGTAAATTTTTAGTCTGTATGAAGAAGATACATATCTGGGAAGTTATGTTTGTGATTTTTTTCTTAATGTCCCGGGTGTACTGTGCATTATTTTTGTGTGAAATAATTTTTTTATTTTCTTTGTATTTTTATATACAACTTTCATGTTGAGGGTTTTATTATTTGAGGCATAAAATTAGAAATTAAATAGAGCACAAATGGTTGTTTATTGTTGAATAAAAATTAGGGTTTCTCTATCACATCTCTCCCTACTTTACTCCGGATCGACCACATCAATATTAACCTGGTCTAGGGGTCTATTGTCATTCAATGTCTTTGACACTTCATATCTTTTCTTTTCTTTATTTTATTATTTTATTTTGGAATTTGATATAAATAATTATACAATATTTATTAGTCAATAAATGAATGTTAATTTGTTCAAATAAATGCTACATATATGCCTTTAGCTAGGGATTTAAGGTCAAAATGAAAGAATAAGGTGATGAAATGGAGGTTCATCAGCCCCTGTACTTTCCTTTACTAGTCCCTAGCAAACACTTTATAATAATGAGTGCAGAAAAAGAAAATAAAGGAAATAAAAAAGATAGAACTTGGAATTATTTTTGACTCTTAAACTTGTCTCAATAAAATAAAAGTTTGGAGCTCGAATAAGATCTTTGGATTTTAAGTTTGTTTGGAATTAAATTTAGGTTAGGAATTGTGATACATCAACACTTAGGTTCCATGCTCCTGTATCCAACTCAATTCACGACCTGGTCAAATACATCCTTTCAGTCACTGATTCCATGATTCATTAACACTTATGTCACATTTTGTCTTAAAATCCTTAACAAATGCATATAAATATGCATTAATTTTCACTTCTTATAAAAAAACCATTCATGAATAAAAATTCATTTATGCATAACATGTAAATAGAGAAATGAATAAAAAAGGAAAAAGGCAGACTGTAAATATGTTTATATTGTACACTATGACTAAATAAATATAAATATTGATGAAAGATATATTTATATAACCTAACCCCCCAAGACCAAGTCAGCATGGATTGGTCGACAAATAAAAAAGTACAGGGTGATAAGGAAGACAATAATAAAAATAATTAATTATGTACATCATACATTAATTCCTATTTATTCATTATTTATCCAAACTTTAGCTTAATTTAATTAATTCATTTGTATATTTTTCACCAAACTCCTTTTCCTTGTTCCTATAAAATTGTATATAAAAATATAAAAATAATAAAAAATACCTAACATGTATATAAGCCAAGAAATGTGGTTTTCTAATTGTCAATTTTTCAACTTTTGAACCTCGTAACTTCTTCATACGAAATCCAATTTAGCTCTACTCACCTTGAAATTTCATAAATAATATTCTCTAATTAATGAAGGAGATTTCACTAAATCAGAGTCTGTTTGCAAAAAAGCTAGTTTTGGAACCTAATGACAACTGCGTTTCTGGGCTATTTATACTATGTATATAACATTTGATTTTATGATTTTTAATTATTTTTTTGATCTTGTATTTTATCTAAGAAATATTCAGAATTTAAAACCTTCATTTAATATTTTAAATAATTCGAATACCCTAAATTATAGATGAATTTGAACTGAGGAATACACACACACACACACACACATATATATATATATTAATTTATAAAAATATATAAAAAATTCATACAGCTCCTAATTAAAAATAATTTATTATTTATTAAATCATTGAATTAAAAATATATATTCTATTTATCAAGTTTACTATATCGCTATTTATTAGTATTATATTTATTTTGCATAAAATAAATATTATTTATAAAAAAAGTTATATCATAATTTAGATAAATTAATTATACATGATTTTCATTTTTATAGCTATTTAAAATAAGGTGATTTATTATTTATTATCTAGTAATAATGTATTTAAATTCTACCCACTGTGGTGCTAACACATGTCAGCACCACAACCTTCTTCCCCAAGAAGCTGTTGGTCCTTTCTATTCGGACCGGCCAACTTCACCTAATTAATCCTGCCACGCCTTTCATCCATTTGTTGATCTAGTCCATCCATTTTCTACTCATAACTACCCTAACACTCACCTACTAATAGATCATCATCTACTCCTTTCTATCGTCCTTATTTAATCATCCAAAGTCACGCTATTTAACCTACTTCTCCCTAACTACTTTTCAAGTGGCTGACAACCTACATTCCTTGCCATGCTCCACCTCAACCTAGTGATCATAGCATCTGAGGTCCGCTATGCATGGAAGAAGAGTCGACAAAGGAGGGTTTCAAGGCTATCGCAGGCTTTGCATCACCGCCAACGAGGCATACAGTTTCGAGCATACCGGCTCATCGAGCAAGCACATGAAGGTTATACACTTTCTTATTCACAGGTACCATCTTCCCCATTCAATTTTACATCGTAATTCATGCCCTAATTAGCTTGCTTAATCACGTATTAGATCTTCTTAATTACCATTCTTTGATTCGCATTCAAATCCTCATCCAATTCGAATCAAATCCTTCCAATTCTTCATCTGACACATCCCTTGTTTTGGAACCCAACATTCGAGCTGCAAGATCATAATCTTTGGCTGATTTCTTTGAGAAATCAAGCAATAGATTCTTACTTGCATGTTCTCACAACATTTGGAGCGAATCCATCTTCATCTAGAGCACCAGACTTTCGTCGTTGATCCAATCTAGTTGCAACATCCTTCCTGGTGCTTCCAAACCCTAGCCGACAATCCTTCAGAGACCACCACCATCTTCTTTGACCAGCCACCGCCGTATGCGAGCTCGAATGGGGAGGAGCCTCATTCTATTCCTACAAGAGGTCGCCATAGCCAGCCTTGTCATCGGAGATCGAGGAAGGAAAAGCGACACCGTCGCCCGTCATTTGGGGAAGAACACGAGGCACACATTGGCACCACGTGTCCTGCACAGAAGGCCCAAATTCATCGGCTCAATCTAATTCTGTCCGTCTATCTGCAAACGGTGGAGAAATATCACAAAAGCCCCTATAGTCTCTAGAAATTCAACACGCTCCAGTAGTTTCTGAATATTACATTTACGTCCCCGTGTGGGGACCTAAGTGTAAGGTTCTAGAGGTTTTCTTACAATTAGGTCCCTGACCAGGGACCTAATTGAAAGAACACTTTATATTCTTTTTTGTATTTTTTTATACATTGCTACATAGACTCTTGGACGCTTGTAAACACTTATAGACATTATTTTGATCGCATTCTTTTACTATTTTATTTTCTAGTCAAATTTTGAAGAGTTTTAATTGCGATTTTATTGAGGTCTTATTCTTCAACTTTCGAGTCCATTTTGTTCTATTTTGCATGCTTTTTCGAGCTCCTTGCTCGAGTTTTTTTGTAGATCTTTACTATATAGTATCATTATACATATATCCACCATATGTTACTATATTATAGATGAATTATTTTGAATATTATCACTTTGAAAAAAATAAAAATTGGAAATTAAAAATCAAAAAATATAAAAACTAAAACCGGCCAAAAAAATTTTCTCGAAGAAGAAAAAATTTAAAAAAAACACAAAATTCTTCACTAAAAAATAAAGCACGACTTTCTGCTTCCTTATGTTCGACCTAGAAATGCTTTCCTGGTAAAACAGTGAAACATCAGAATCATGAGAGGAGTCTCCTTATACATCGTATCTTTCTCTCTCTCTCTCTCTCTCTTGATTTTGGTGTCTTTTGTTTGATAATTAGTTCCATCTCAACGGTTTTATAACTGACACCAAATTAAATGGTCCCATTGTTGGGAGATGCAACTGCGCTTGATTATTGAGAGATTTTATTTTCATTATTTTTTTTATTTTCTCTTCTTCTAAGTTTTCTTACGTTTTTTTTGTTTTTCATGGTTTTCTTATTCATACTCTCACAACCTTTAATTTTAAGTATCATTTGTTGGATTGTGTTGCAATCTAGTCTCTAGTCGTTAGATGTCCATGCTACCAGAAGAAGTGGGTTGAAGCGCACAACATCAAAGATTTTACAGAGCAGCCTATGGTGGCCAAAATTATTTAAGGATGCTACATAATATGTTCAAGGTTTTACTGACTGTCAAAAGATGGGAGGAAATATTGGTTCCAAAGATACCATGCCTGTGAGATATATACACATTTTTGATGTTTTTGATGCTTCGGGCATAGACTTCATGGGCCCATTTCCTGATAGTTAGGGATTTCAGTACATCCTGCTTATCGTGGATTATGTTAGTCGATGGGTGGAGGCTATCCCCACTCGAGCCACTGATAATCGTACGGTGTGTTTCTCTCTCAAGGACCATATTATTGTGCAGTTCAGGATTCCCAAGATATTCATTTCAGATGGGGGAATCTATTTCATTAATAGAGAAGTTAAGAAGATTGTGAAGGAGTACGCCACTGAGCATAGAGTAGAGTCTCCATACCACCCACATAATGGCTGAGATTTCAAATAGGGAGATTAAGATTATACTGCAAAAAATTGTATGTCCAGATAGGAAGAATTAGTGCCAGATGCTTGACTTGGTTCTATGGGTTTATCAGATGGTGTACAAGTCTCCATTAGGTATGCCTCCCTACATATTAGTGTATGGAAAGCTTTGCTACCTGCAAGTAGAATTAATTCACAAATCATTATGGATACTCCGTATATGCAATCTTGATTATGAGAAAGCAAGAAAGAATAGGAAGCTAGATATGAATAAATTGCTGGAAGTTCGAGATTTTGCATACGACAACTCACTCATGTATAAGGAGAAAGTGAAGCATTGGCAAGATAGACACATTAGAAAGAAGGCTTTCTTCCCTGATAAGAAATTATGGTTGTTTTGATGCTAAGTTGAAGTTATTTCCAGGCAAATAGAAAAGCAAATGGCCAGGACCGTTCATTGTGAGAGCTATACGTGATAATAGTGGTATTGTCATATCTGGGTTGTCATCTGATGCACAACCATTTGCTATGAACGGACAGTTGCTGAAGCCATATCTAGATCATGATACATTCCTGTCTGTGGTTGATACTATATTTATAGTATCAGACGATGACTTTTGGATATCTTCTACGTCTGATGCATGAGCTGATTTTCTCTTGTACATATCCTTTCGTTTTATTCCTTCTTCTTCCGTTTCATCGTTCACCTCTTTTCAGTGTATGTGCAATACTTAGGATGTTCTCTATCCTAAGTATAAGGGAGGTGAATGACTTGAGTTGTTCATATTCATCTGGTTTCATCACTCTTGTTGTTACTTATACTTAGGGATCCCTTACCCTAAGTATAGGGGGAGTGATGTTGTTCATACCGTCTTTTTCGTGTTTTTATTTTCTTTTCTTTTTTCAGATCTCCCGCTTGTTCTTCAACTTGTTGATATGCTTTTCTATACTTAGGGATATTTTACCCTATGTATAGGGTAGGATGAGTAGAGTCGTTGAGTCTGTTCATTTTCTTCCTCGGTGTTCCTTGTTTTTATAGTCTTCTATACTTAGGATTATTTGATCCTAAGTATAGGGGTGATCACCGACTTCTATTCTTTTCGTCTCTTCTTTGAGTCATTGTTGTATAGGATTCTTTTTTCTTTTCTATACTTATCACGAGTTGTGTCTTCCTTTGTAGCTCTTTGATCACTATGAGGATATAGTTCGAGCTAAGTATGGGGGTGTCGTATATATTGTATATATACTTTAGCCAGAACTTGTACTTTATTAATTAAATTTGCTATAAAAATGTGTTGCAAAAATTATTTTCTGTATAATGTTTGAAAAAAATTTTTGTCACGAGGGATACAAATTATGGGATGTACATATATTCGTAAAATCCACGTGTGTATAAAACTCTTAATCATTTATCCACTTGTAAATAAAATTATTTATTGTATATAAAAATCTTTTATATAACTTGTATATAAAACATGTATATAAAAACTTATATCTAAAACTTGTAAATAAATTCCTCTGTAAAATCTTGTACAAAATTTGTATAATCCTTGTATATACCTATATATATATTCAGTTTACTAACCTTTTTCTTTCTTTCAAAAAAAAGTGTTTGCATTTGCATGTGCATCTTTCAGAATAGTATTGATATTTAAACTAGTCTGGAATAAAATTGAAGAATGGAGCTTGGTTATGATCTTAATCCACTTAGTTTCATATGAATCTTATAATAACTGGAGTTGATACTTTTTAGGTCCTAGCGACAATTCTTCGAGTCCACAAGACTATGTTCACATGCCATCTTGATTAGTCTAAGTAGAATATTTAACAACACAAGCATGATTCTTCTAGACAATGACTTAAGTTGGACAAGAACTCTACATGTAGATCATCATGGATGAGGTGGTGAGGGGGCAGATGTTATGACCCCGATTCTGGGTTGTCAGATCCTCCCATATCCAGATCTGGTTACTCAGCAATAATTTATTCAGCAATCACAACTACCATTAAAAAATAGACTGTAATTAAAAATACTCAGAAGGAAGCATTTCAACACTTTTCCATTCACAATATAAAGTTCACATGATACATTGTCCCATTATAACTATCTACATGTACATTAACTCGAAAAGAAATACACAAAAAGATTACCAACTACCTTATAGAGTAAAGCTATTACGACTGGACCAACTACCTTATAGAGTAAAGCTATTATGACTGGCTGGATGGCTACCATGTTAGCTGGTTGGATTACTAAAGTCCTTGCGATGGCTCACCGACACCAGTTGGGTTTTCCACAAATCATAGGATAACAATTAGTGAATGGCTAAGTAACGAAGAAGAGAAAAGCAAACAAATGGTGTAATTTTTCAAAACTTGTTATCACAAAAAGTTTCATCCCTTCTTCTTAATTTAAGTCTTATTCCTTTCTTTTCCACGTTAGGGATTAGTACAGGGAATTACCTCACCGCTACATGGACTCCGAAGCTGTGGACACTTCGGGATTGGAGATTGTGTTGATCTTGTAAGCTTATGGCATCGTACATCACCTCAACCAATCCTCTAATACTACCCTTACAATTTCCTTTTCATTTATTATCTGGGCCTCAACCCTCAGCCTGGCAAACAAAGAAGCACACCGTCCTCGAGGATCTGGTTGCTTAAAACCTCAGGCTGACTTTTAATCACATAACCTAGCGGCTTTAAATACATGTTATCGTGACCCAGCTGCTATTGAACCACCCGTGCCTCCACACAGCATGACCACATCTTCCGTCATCCAAACTCGAATATATTGGCTCTCAGTACCACGCGTTGCAAATCATTCATTTTGTGCGTACTTATTATAACAGGGCAACCATGTATCACCTAAGTAGGGCAAGACCAATATGGGTTCCTTCCGACAAACCTACAGGTTGCATGTTCGACCTGTAATTCTACTCCCAGTCATTATAAACGTAAGACACAATCCTTTTCAGGATCCAACTCAAAACACATCAATTCCCATGATAATTCCTCCTCTGTTAAGCCTTAGATTTGCATAAACATAAATACTGAGTATAGACTTACACATATAATAATTCATATATGTATATACTCATATTTATGATTATTTTAACTTCCAAACCCTAACTTTCCAAACCACTGCATACATTCGATGGTTAGACCTTATTTTAGTTTAAATCACAAAGCAACCTTTCATAATTTCTCACAAATAATCAAATTGGGGTTCTTTGTAGCAAGGAGCATAAATACAGAAATATCAAAGATCTCATATGAAAACCCAACAACAAAAAGAACAATTTTGTTACCTAATCGAGTTCTCTCTTTCGTATGCAGTGCTTTAGCGTGATTCTTTTTCAAAAGGATGATTTATAGCTCCTGAAATGATTGAATTTCATTTTCATATCAAAAATGCTAAGAACGTGCCAAGAATGCGAAGAACGAATGAAGAACACGAAGAAAGCGAAGAACATATGAAGAACACGAAGAACATATTTTCTCTTGAAATTTCAGTCAAGCTGCCTCTTATACATGGTGATATTTCGTGGAAAATTTCGACAGAGTTTACCCTTATATTAGGACATATTTCTATAAAAATTTTGACAGAGTTTTCCCTTATATCGGGACATATTTTAAAAGAAAAGTAGTAAGAGTTTCCTCTATAAAATCATCGAGAGGAAAACAACAAGGAAACTGAAAGAATATAACTAAACTACAAGCGATGGAGAATCGGTAGACACCACACGTCTTAGGTGTGTGAAGGTGTGACGAATCACAGGGTTCACTGATGTGCATAGTCACCCACACCTATTAGGGTATTAAACAGATTTCTCCATCAAAATAACTATAAAAGCGGAAAAAGAAAGAGTAGAACAATAAGTAACGGAGAATCGGTAGACACCACGTGTCTTAGTGAGTGAAAGTGTCATGAATCATAAGGTTCACTGACGTGCATAGCCGCCCGCACCTAAGCAGGGTGTTACACAGATTTCTCCTCAAACCACAACAAAAAACGAATCGGAAACAAAGATGAATAGAAAACAAAGCTGGAAAAAGAACATGAATCGGAAAAATAGCTCACAAAGAAAATTAAGAGAGGATCGTACCTTCCTCCTCCTCGTTCTCCTGGTAGCGCTTTGCTAACGCTCGTTCCTCACCTCCCACTCCTCCCGACCTCCTGACCCTATCCCTTGGGGTGGTGTTGGTAGTGGAAATCGTAGAGAATGAATGGGTGGGGGGGCTATTTATAGGCTTCAAAAAACGGCTAACCATGGTTAGAAAATCATGGTTTAGACTTAACCGCAGTTAGCGGGCCATGGTTTTGGCCCATGGTTATGGCCCAAACTTATTCGAACTTAGGGATTAAGTTAGATCGTGAGTTAACCTTCATGACTTATGCTTAACTTTTGGTGACCATTGATTAGTGTTCGCTAATGGTCGTTAACGATCCTCAATCCATCATTAATTTCTGTAATCGTATTTAATTAGTCTTAATAGTGGTCATTAAGAGTTAATGATGCATTAAACCTCCTTACTTCTCTTTCTTCCGAAAATCATAACAAATCAAAACGAAGTCCGATTCACACGAAACAAATTCCATTGGTTTCCTCTTGACGAGTCGGATTTTATGATATAGGATCCGAGAGATGCCAAGTTCACGGCTTTACAATTATAACAACTTTAAAGGAAGTCTCGTCCTTGAGACTAGAAATACAGGCGTAACAACCTTAAATAGAATGAACATCATTTCTTTAATAATAAAGATATACACAGTACATAGTACTATCATTCAAATAAGTACGTGTATTTTTCTTTCATTTCTACCTTAGGTTCCCATGTGTCTTCTTCAAAGTCTTGGTCTCACCACAACACTTTAACTAGAGGTACCTCTTTATTCCTCAACTTCTTGATATCCCTCTCTAGTATTTGAACATGTATTTCTAGGTATGTCAAGTCTGGCTCAACATGCAGATCATTATAGTTTATCTCATGCTCTAGATCCTTAATATACTTTCTCAGATTTGATACATGAAAAACATCATGTATTGCTGAAATATGTAGAGGAAGTGCAAGTCTATATGCGACTTTCCCAATCTGCTGAATAATTTCAAAGAGACCTACGGACCTGGTGCCAACTTCCCATGCAAGCCAAACCTTTGAACTCCCTTCATAGGCGATACATTGATAAATACAAAGTCACCTATCTCAAACTCAAGGTCTCTTCGCATGGTATCACTATAGATTTTCTGACGACTCTGAGCAGTTATTAGTCTTTTTCGAGCAAGCTCTACAGCTTCTCGTGTTTCCTGGAGTCTATCTGAATCGTAAAGGTTATTTATCACGACCTCTTGCCAACACAAAAGAGTAGTATACATACGTCCATATAGTGCTTCAAATGGTGCCATGCCAATACTTGTATGGTAACTATTGTTGTAGATGAATTCTGTAAGAGGCAAATGTTTTACCCATGACCCTTTCCATTCTAAAGCACATGCTCATAGCATATCCTCTAAAGACTAAATCATACACTCTGATTGACCATCTCTTTGTGGATGATATGTTGTGCTCAAGCATAGCTGTGTGCCTAAGGCTTTCATGAGGTTCTCCCAATAGTGTGAGGTCAATCATGAATCTTGATCGGAAACTTCCTCCTATGGGATTCCATGGAGACGAATCATATGTGTAATATATAACTCAACAAGCTGATCTGGAGTGGAAGATAAACTTATCGGAATAAAGTATGCTACCTTGGTCAAGCGATCTATTATAACCCAGTTACAATCTTTACCACCAGTCGTCTGAGGTAATCTAGTAACGAAGTCCATAGAAATGCTTTCCCATTTCCACTCTGGTATAGGGAGGGGTTGTAACAATCCTGGTGGTTTTTGGTGTGAAGCCTTTACCTGCTGGCAAGTGAAACAAGAATTCACAAACTCAGCAACATCTTTCTTCATTCCCAGCCACCAAAAGTTTGAACGAAGATCTTTATACATCTTCATAATTCTTGGATGAATGTATAATCTAGAACAATGCACCTCACGTAAGATTTCCTTCCTCAATTCGGGTGTGTTTGGTACACAAACTCTATGATGGTTATACAGTAACCCGACTTGTATCTGTAATCCCTCTATCTCATTCTTCTCAAGTTGTTGTCTCAATTTTTTAAGGACTGGATCATCCTCCTGTCCTTTCTTTATTCTATCCCAGATCTCTGGTTTGTATCGATGAGGAATAGTTCTAGTATCGGTACTACTATCAAATGGTTTCCATTCACTTAGCATTGATAGTACACGCTAGAAGTGGACAGCACTCACCAACCCATGAGAAAAAGTTCTTCTACTCATGGCATTTGTTACGATGTTCCCCATACCAGGGTGGTAGGAGAGGGTGCAATCATAGTCCTTCAACAATTCTAGCCACCGTCTCTGTCTCATATTGAGCTCCTTCTGATCAAACAGATATTTCAAGCTTTTATGATCAGTGAAAATTTCGAAAGTAATACCATAGAGGTAGTGTCTCCATATCTTTAAAGTGAAAACTACGAAAACTAATTCAAGGTCATGTGTCGGGTACTTCTTCTCATGTATCCTGAGCTATCGCGATGCATACCCCACTACCTTACCATGTTGCATAAGAACTGCCCCAAGTCCTTCTTTAGATGCGTCAGTGTACACTACAAACCCTTCAGTCCCGGAGGGTAGACTAAGGATTGGTGCGGATGTTAGGCATTCTCTCAGTGTCTGAAAACTAGATTCGCATGCGTCAGACCATATGAATGGAACTTCCTTCTAAGTCAGCCTAGTCATTGGCAATGCTATTCGTGAAAAGTTCTTCACAAATCTTCTATAATACCCAGCTAAACGTAGAAAAGATCATATTTCTGTGACAGTCTTTGGGCGTTCTCAACTCATCACCGCACTAACCTTTGTAGGATCAACTGATATACCTTCCTCAGAAATAACATGGCCTATGAAGGATACTGTAGACAACTAGAAGCCACATTTGTTATATTTAGCATACAGTTTGTTCTTCCTTAATATTTCAAGTGCATGTTGGAGATGATGTTTATGCTGGCACTTATCCTTGGAGTAAATAAGCACGTCATCAATAAAGACCACTACAAAGTGGTCTAGAAACTCCTTGAATACTCTATTCATGAGATCCATGAAAGCTGCTGGAGAATTTGCCAGTCCAAAAGGCATAACTAAGAATTCATAATGTCCATATCTAGTTCGAAAGGCTGTCTTGGGGATATCTGCATCTTTAATCTTCAACTAATGGTATCGAGATCTTAAGTCAATCTTGGAATACACAGTTGAACCTTGCAACTGGTCAAAGAGATCATCTATTCTTGGCAAAGGATACTTGTTCTTTACTGTCTTCTTGTTTAACTGTCTATAGTCAATGCACGACCGCATTGACCCATTCTTTTTCCTCACAAACAAGATAATTGCACCCCATGGTGGAGTACTAGGAAGAATGAATCCTTTATCTAACAATTCTTGTAACTAAACTTTTACCTCTCGCAACTCAGTTGGGGCCATCCTATATGGAGGGATAGAGATAGGTTGAGTATCCGGTGTGAGAGAGATTTCAAACTCAATCTCTCGCACATGTAGTAATCCAGGTAGTTCCTCTGGAATAGGTACATCTTCTATCATTTTGTCTAACCTTGATGTAGTGGTTACATAAGCTAAATAGCCTTGACACCCTTACTCTAACAACTGTTGTACCTTCAAAGTAGAGATATAATCAATATTATCATAGGATGTCTTTCCAATGAACTGGAACTCTATTGAGTTAGGAAGGTGAAAAGTTACTATATTCTAAAAACAGTCAAGGCATGCATGATGCCTTTCTAGCCAGTCCATCCCCAGGATGAGATCAAAATTATTCATACTTCAATAAGTAGTAGAGAAGCATGTAAATGATTCCTTAAATCTATATCACTTAGTCATCTAAGATCTCTTGGATTATAAATACTTTACATCCTTGTCCTTTAACCAAAAAATGATTTTGTACTTCTATCAAAATTTTATATTTATGATAGGATTTAATCATTTTTTGACTTAGGAGGGCCTCCTACATGGCCCCTTTGATAGGAGTAGGGGTCTACTCCATTGAGCTACGTAACTAGATTCTTCCTAAGAAGCATTAACATAACCCTTAGCTCTAGAATTCACGGGTATGGATAACTTTGATCTCTCATTATGGATGAGTCTCTGCTCTAATGCATGCTACCTTTGCTTCATCTCGTGGGGAATCATCATCATAGACACTAATTGTCTAGATACATCTTGGTCTACCATTGAGATCAGTCAAGGCCAAAGGTTACATCCTATACATCTTAGCATAATGTACGTAAGGGACAATGACTTGTGAATGGTACTGTAGTAACTTATTAAGATCAAAGGATATTAAGACAACCTTAGTTTCTGAATACCACTCATAGTTATCAATTACTAAGTAAATTACTGGAGTAACTGGGCTCTGATACCAATCTATCATGATCCTGATTCCGGGTCGTCGGATCCTCCCATATCCGGATCTGGTTACTCAACAATAATTTATTCAGCAATCACAACTACCATTCAGAAATAGTCTGCAATTAAAAATAATCAGAAGGAAGTATTTCAACACTTTTCCATTCACGATATAAAGTTGACATGATAGTTTGTCCCACTATAACCATTTACATGTACATTATCTCGAAAGGAAATACAAAAAAAGATTACCAACTACCTTATAGGGTAAAGCTACTACGACTGGCTGGATGGCTACTATGTTAGCTGGATGGATTACTATATTCCTTGCAATAGCTCACCGACAACTGTTCGATTTTCCATAAATCATAGGATAACAATTAGCGAAAGCTAAGTAACGAAGAAGAGAAAAACAAACAAATGGTGTAATTTTTCAAAATTTGTTATCACAAAAAGTTTCATCCCTTCTCCTTAATTTAAGTCCTATTCCTTTCTATTCCACGTTAGTGATTAGTCTAGGGAATTAGCTCACCACTATATGGACTCCGAAGCTGTGGACACTTCGGGATTGGAGATTGTGTTAATCTTGTAAGTTTATGCCGCCGCACGTCGCCTCAACCAATCCTCCAATACTACCCTGACAATTTCCTTTTCATTTATTATCCAGGACCTCAACCTTCAACCTGGCAAACAAAGGAGCACACCGTCCTCGAGGATCTGATTGCTTAAAACCTCAGGATGACCTTTATTCACATAACCTAGCGGATTTAAATGCATGTTATCGTGACCCAGCCGCTATTGAACCACCCGTGCCTCCACACGGCACGACCACATCTTCCGTCGTTCAACCTGAATATATTGGCTCCTGATACCACGCGTTACAAATAATTCATTTCGTACGCACTTATCAGAACATGGCAACCGTGTACCACCTAGGTAGGGCAATGCCAATACGGGTTCCTTCCGACAAACATACAGGTTGCATGCCCGACCTGTAGTTCTACTCCCAGTCATTCTTAATGTAAGACATAATCCTTTTCAGGATCCAACTCAAAACACATCAATTCCCATGATGTAATTCCTCCATTAAGCCTTAGATTTGCATAAATATAAATATTGAGTATAGACTTACACAGATATTATTTCATGTATTTATATACTTATATTTATGCTTATTTTAACTTTCAAACCCTAACTTTCTAAACCACCGCATCCATTCGATGCTTAGACCTTATTTTAGTTGAAACTACAAAGCAACCTTTCATACTTTTTCACAAATAACAAAATTAAGGTTCTTCATAGCAAGGAGGATAAATATAGAAATCTCACCGATCTCATATGAAAACCCAAAAACAAAAGGAAAGATTTCATTTCCTAAGCGAGCTCTCTCTTTCTCTCTCTCGTATGTAGTACTTTAGCATGATTCTTTTTCAAAAAGATGATTTATAGCTCCTGAAATGATCGAATTTCATTTTTGTATCAAAAATGCTAAGAACGTGCCACGAACATGAAGAACGAATGAAGAATGCGAAGAACACACGAAGAACGCGAAGAACGCGAAGAACATATTTTCTCTTGAAATTTCAGTAGAGATTCCCCTTATACGGGGTCATATTTCTAGGAAAATTTCGAAAGAGTTTACCCCTATATTAGGACATATTTCTATAAAAATTTCGGTAGAGTTTCCCATATATCGGGATATATTTTAAAAGAAAAATAGAAAGAGTTCCCTCTATAAAATCATCAAGAGGAAAACAACAAGGAAACTGAAAGAATATAACAAAACTACAAGCGATGGAGAATCTGTAGGCAACAAGTGTCTTAGGTGAGTGAAGGTGTGATTAATCACAAGGTTCACTGACGTGCATAGCTGCCCGCACCTATGTAGAGTATTACAAAGATTTCTCCGTCAAAATAACTATAAAAGCGGAAAAAGAAATAGTAGAACAGTAAGCAATGGAGAATCAGTAGACACCACGCGTCTTAGGTGAGTGAAAGTGTGACAAATTACAGGGTTCGCTGACGTGCATATTTGCCCACACCTAAGTAGGGTGTTACATAGATTTCTCCTCGAACCACAATAGAAAACGAATCGGAAACAAAGATGAATCTTAAAACAAAGCTGCGAAAAGAACATAAATCGAAAACCTAGCTCACAAAGTAAACTAAGACAACATCGTACCTTCCTCCTCCTCGTTCTCCCAACAGTGCTTCGTTAGCGCTCCTTCCCTGCCTCCCACTCCTCCTCCCGACCTCTTGACCCTAGACCTTGGGGTGGTGGTGTAGTGGAAATCGTAGAGAATGAATGGGTAGGGGGCTATTTATAGGCTTCAGGAAACCACTAACTATGGTTAGAAATCAACATGGTTTTGGCTAAAACATATCCGAAACATAGGGCTTAAGTTAGAACTATCCAGAAGACTCTAGATTTCTCTAATGATGCTTAAATTATTGCTAATCATGATTATCTTTTTACTAATCGTGATTTAACCTTCGTGGCTTACACTTTACTTTTGCTGACCATTGATTAGCGTTCGTTAATGGTCATTAACTATCCTCAATCTATCATTAATTTCTTTGATCGTATTTAGTTAGTCTTAATGGCGGTCATTAAGAGTTAGTGACACGTTAAACCTCCTCACTTCTCTTTCTTTCGAAAATCATAACAAATCAAATTGAAGTCTGGTTCACACGAAGCAAATTCTATTGGTTTCCTCTTGACGAGCCTGCTTTTATGAAATAGGATCTGAGAGACGCATAGTTCAAGGCTTTACAGCAGAATCCTTTGGCTTGGGGTAGCACACAAGTGTGTAACAACTAGTGGAAACATCTGTCTTTTTTCTAGGGAGGGTAGTGCATCTCAACCTTGTCTACTAGCATTGGGGTCTAAAGATAGGATGCTAATGCTTCAAAAGAGGAACAGTCTACTGGCTCAAGAAGAAAAACTCCTTATGTACATGTTAAATCCTTGTATATATTAAAAAAAGCAAAAAAATCAAAAAGAGTGGACAATCCTGATTGGAAATAAAATGCCTGCCAGAGTGTAATCAATAAACACGGATGAGCCTCAAAGTAAAATTATTGTGAACTTATAGCTGGATGACTTGGCTACACTGGTCAGCATCCAAGGATAGGTAGCTGTACTGGCTACCATCCATTCTTTTGTCCATCTCCTATTCTTGAGCTAGTTGCACTTGAACTTAGAAGGGAATATCCCCACTCCTCGAGCAAAGAGTTTCTAGATCATGGGATTAGAGTTATCTTGTAGTAAAAGGATGAGAGTAGTGATATTTACATGCGTTCTATAAGGGATTTTAAGCTAAAATAAATGAATAAAGAAGATCAAATACAGATTCATCATCCCTGTATGCTTTACCTTTGCTATCCCCTTAGCAAACACTTATTTGAAAGAATAAATGAATACAAGAAAAAGAAAAGAATAAAGGAAAAATAAAGAATTTAGAACATTATTGAGTATTAAGCTTGTCTTCATAAATTGTAGTATGGAGCTCGGTCAGACCTTTGGATTATTAGTGTTACAGAACCTTATTGGGAAACGGATTTAAAACCTAACAGTCCTCAAGTTCCACAAGACACCTATTCAAGTCACCTCAACAGTCAGGTCAGAACAAGTTACACATAAATTCTTATGGCTATGAATTTTTACGTGTACGGTGTAAGTGAAATATGGCTCCCCACCTCAGAAATGGCAAAGAAACAACCTCCCTCAACACCTATAAACATCACTAATCTTGCCCTTTTACTAACTCTAACTATTATGTAAATATTGTATATTTATCACTATTTTAATCTAAAATAAATAAATAAAGAAGAATAAAGAAAAGACAAGACTTTATATATTTATAGATACAAGTTGAATCAGAACCCCAGATAAGGTCAAGACTTGACTGATCGACAAGGAATAAAGTAGGGGGAGATAAGGCCTAAAATCCAAGAAATTCATTCACTTGTACATTATTATCAATATTGCACATTCTTTAAATTATTCATTACCAAATCTTTTGTAAATAACAATTATTTCTTCTTAAAATTTATGCATAAAATTCTTTTGCAAATAATAAAAATCATTTCAATAAAAACTTATACATATTTTGTAAATAACAACACTCTCCAAAAGCCACAAATACAAACTTGCAAAATCAATACCTTCTCCACATGAACTCCAAATTCATCAAACACTTTTATTATACTCCAAACTAAATTATCTTTAAAAATGGAGGTGATTTCATAAAATTCAGAGTTGAGGTGTGAAAAGTGGCAAATAGGGGTACTATTGTATATTATACCTATATATACTATGCATAATATTTGATTATTTACTTTCTTGTTCATATTTTGTAAATATTATATTTAACTTATATAAAATACAAATATAAATAAAAAATCAACAAAATAAAATCATTTATATATTTTATATGTTTCACCATTTATATACTGTAGATATACCTATTTAATTAACCTAATAAATTAACTTTTCAAAATAAAATAAAAATATCATTAGAATTCTTGTAAAATATTGTAAATAAATAAGATATTAAATTATGTATATATTTGTATAAATAATTAAATAAAAATCAGAACCTTGTATATATAGGTATATATACCTACAAATAACATCTTTTCTTTATTTTACCCCTTGTATATACATTATTTATTTAGTTAAAAATCACTAACATTAACTTTAATTTATTCTTGACAATTTTTATTTACATTATGTAATTAAATAAATAAATTTTTGATTTTTAATTCATTTATTTAGTTTTCATTTATTGTTTTTTCATTTTCCTTATTTTTTCTGCATCTATGGCCCGCTCTGATTGGCCAAACCCGGGTCTGATGACCCATGTCAACTCCCCAGTCTTTGCCACCAGCCCGATGATCTTGGTTCCATCGTTTCTTCTCGTATTTTTATCTCATGCATCGCTCTCCAACTGTTCCCACTCTCTTCTCCATAATTGTTGCCCTGTTATTCAACTTCATCGCCAATGTCTTAGATATGCTAACCATACCTCTGATCTCGCCCATTTTGAAATTCGAAACTCGTCGGGCTTGAGTATATAAATAAGACCCCTCCACCTCTGGTGAGCGTTTGACCCATCCTTTGGCCGTCTTCCTCCCCAAGATCGAGTTCCGGAGTGAGTTGTAGGTGATAGCTACCAATCCCCACAATCAGGAGTGTGAGGAAGCGTCTGTAGAACGTGATTCAACTCCATCGCCGGAGTCTTTTGTCGCGTCTCCGACTCTCCACCACTAGCTGCAGATCGAGGTGATTCTACCCAGTCTATTTCTCTGTAGGTAACCTAGGTTGTTTATCTTTGATTTCTTCTTTCTTTTTCGCTTTGATTTCGTCAGAATCACTTAGATAAGGTCTTCATATTCAACCTCTGATCTACACGATCGGAGGAGTTCTGATCATCCAATTTAACCCTTAACTATGCCAGCACATTCACACCGCCATTCTCCAGCTCTTCCACCTCATGTTAACTTTCAGATCTTCATAGATCTAAAGTCCGGTCTCCCCTCCGACCATACTTCGTCGGAGATCTCCATTCAACCCCCATATCCTATGTTTTGACCTAATACTTCGGTCGGAAGATACCTTCGAGCATGAGCTTCAATTTGTAGTGATAAAGACACACATCTAAGCAAGGAGCGAGACATGGGGGGTTTACTTGCAGCTGAAATTATCCTCATCCCAAATCCATGCCTAAAGACCTTCGAGCTCTATTGGTTGCTCCAATTGACAAAGGAGGATCTCAGGGAGCCACATCACTCGTCAGCAGCGGATTTGGACGAGCAATGACCAAGTACTCCTCGATCGAAGTTTGCCGGAGTCCTCCTTCATTCTAGTTCCTCCAGGTGCTCTCAGGTCTGTCAGATCAAGAGCTCCACGCCATATCAGATCTAGACCGTTGATTTCGCCCCAATTTCCGCCCGTTGATTGACGATCCAGCTCTGATCAATACCATCCATTCCAGAGCAATCTCAGTTGTTGGATCAGAGCAGCAACACATCATAGCCGTTCCTCATGCCACATATTTAAAGGGTAAAATTGCATTTATACCCTTACCTTTATTTTATTTTCAAATCACTCCCTGTGAGGACACACCCGTCTTATTTTTATCTGAACATTTGCAATATCACCCTTGATATTTATTTCATTTACATATTAGTCCTGCTTGAACTGTAGTGCATGCTTGGTACGTGATTTGATGGGTTGTTTTCAATAAATACTCTGCCAGTTGAGTTATTAATTGGACCTTGAAAATAATTTATTTACACTTTAGTCTAATCCAGCAGGGCAACATGCCCTTATACGTATTTTATTGGGAATTTTGCATATTATGCCCTACACTTTTATTTATATTGTTATTCACTCTTAGAACTTTAAGTATATAAATTTTCGTCCCTGTGAGTCTACATTTACTTTACATCTTTAAAAATAAATAAAAAACTCTAAACCTCTTTAAAAATTCCACAAAAATTCATACTAGTTCTTGTTGCATCCATCTTACATTCGTAAATTGCATTTTGCATTTTCTTTATTTTTATTATTTATAAAAATTCAAAAACCTCACAAAAATTCCCTATTTGCATTAAAAATTTAATAAAAATGTAAAATTGAATTAGAAATTCTCAAAAAATTCTTATGTGTTTCTTTTGATTTATTTTACTTTCTATCCAATTTTCACCTTTTAATTCTTTATAAAACCATAAAAATTACAAAACACTTATAAACATTAAAAATTCATAGAAATTCAATTAAAAATAAAAAATATTCACAAAGTGGCCTTCTGGAAAATATAAAAAATATCTTTTATTCTGTATATATTTCAACAAATTTTGACTTTATCTTATATTTAAAAATAAAAAATATTCGTTTTATTTTCAGCTTAGTTAATTCACTATTTTTGATTTATTTAAATGCTTTAAAAATTACTGAAAATTTTGGAAAATTAAAAACATTAAAAATATATCAAAAACCCAAAAACAATTTTAGTTCAAATTTCTGGATATTTTTGATTTAATTAAAAAATACAAAAGGGAGGTTAAGTGGTTGCTTTAAAATTTTCTTTAATTATCTCATTATTTTAAGAAAAAAATTGCAAAATTAAAATAAAAAATAAAAATCAGAAAACCAAATAAAAAATTATATAAAAAAATTCCAAAAAATTACAAAATCCAAAAATACATAAAAACCTAGCATAGTGTGCATAGAAATTCCTTCATTCTTTCATTGATTTTTCATCGCATAGAATAACCCTCGGGATTTTTGTAGCATCCCTGATTTCGATCATTATAGCTATACAGGTAAATTAAATCGCAAATTCTTTTGCTACATTTTGTTCATTGATCTTTGCTTGAGATTTAAATAAAATTTTTTTGAGGGATTTTTAAGGTTGCAACGCCATTTCTCCTTAATTCTTAATAATTAAAAGACCGATTTCCCAGCTCAATAGCAGGCTGCTGGTGCTAATAATTCTATCTTCAAGTATTTTAATAAGGTGGAGACTAGTGCAGAGGTTGTTGGGCAAACTTCACACCGGAAGGTTGGTGATACAACTGAATTGCAGTGGACTAGCCCTGCTATTGTCTGCCTGGACAATTAGTTGTGCATCATTATTTTAGATGTCGTTCACTTCTTTTATTTAGGGCAGTGCTGGGAAAAATGGATTCACATAAGATGGGGCTGGGGCTCGGGCTGGTAGACAACAAGTTGATGTGATGGATGTGGTGGTGCCTGATCGGGAGCCTGCATGTAGTAAACATGATGGACCTGAGGTTGCCCAGAACTCAGTTGAGGTGGCTATGGCGATGAAGGCTGCTTCAACTCAGCAGGAGTTGTGGCTACCAGAATCATAGACTGAACATCAATGATGATGCTAACCAGCAGCTCTAGCTGCTTGGTAATTTGATCCAGCTTGTCCAGATGATGGGTTCATTATTCGATCATATAAAATTTTTTGAGGTCCAGCTTGTCCGGAAGAAGTCGAGGAGTTTGGAGAGAAAAGTCCAGACTGAGTTTCATGAATCTCCTTGAATTATTGAAGATGTTGAATTCATGGAATCGATGTTTGGTTGGTGGGGTCATGAATAAACCATCCATGAGTCAGCATCTTGAGAAAGAAGCAGAATAGACGAGTAGTATGGATACAGTTATAAATCAAAGACGAAATGAATAGGAGATAGGAAGAAGGCTCAAAGTGAGAAAAATAGAAAGAAATAAAAGATATGAAATGGAAAAGGGTGCAAGCACGTAGGACTGATCTTTGACCAAAATCTAATTCAAACAAAACCAAAACAATGGATTCACCAACTCACACCAAAGACGCAAGAGTTCAACTATTTTTATCTTTTCAAATTTTACTTTGTTATCAAGCAATCCTATAACAAGTCCTTAGAGGGTAACCTTAGGAGAGTTAGTTATACCAGAAAAGTATCTCGTACTTCCCACTTCCTTTGTAACATGTAGCATGTACTTTAAGAGAATCCTTGCTATTGTGTCTTGATCCACTACTTAGCCAAAGAATAGAGGAGGAAGTCGGTAGGAAAAACCAATACTTCTCCTTGGTAGGGTACTAAGATGTGGAACGATGAGACAGACACCCCCGTGAGGGGATGACCTAAGATCAATACTTCAGACTAAGTTTGCAACCAGACGAAGCCCCACTCACCCATGTACAATAGAAGCACCAAAACTTTGTGAATCCAATCAGTAACAATGCAGTACCCAGGTTGAGATTTTGGCTCTATTTCCTAGGTTCAAGCCTCACTATGTCTGGAGTGTACATGAAAATAATGTAGGATTTATGAACCCAATACAATGTGTCACGACCTCACTTCCGAGCCGTCGGATCCTCCCATATCATGATCTGGCTACTCAGTAATAATTTATCCAGAAATCACAACTAACATTCAGAAACAAATTACAAATAAAAATACTCAAAAAGAAGTATTTAATACTTTTCCATTCACAAAATAAAGTTTACATGATCCATTGTCCCACTACAACCCTTTACATGTACATCTGCTGGAAGTAAATACACAGAAATATTACTAACCACCTTACAAAGTAAAGCTACTGTGGCTGACTGGATGGTTAAAGTCCTTGCGATGGCTCACCGACATCTCTTGGGTTTTCCGATAAATCATAGGATAACAATTAGCGAGTGCTAAGTAATAAAGAAGATAAAAGTAAACAAATTGTGTAATTTTGCAGAACTTGTTGTCATTAAAAGTTACATCCATTCTCATTAGTTTAAGTCCTATTCCTTTCTATTCCACATCAGGGATTTGTCCAGGGGAACTCCACCATTCTTGGACTCTGAAGCAGTGGATACTTCAGGATTGGGGATTACATTGATCGGGTGAGCTTATGCTGCCGCACGTCGCCTCAACCAATCCTCCAATACTACCCTGATAATTTTTCTTTTCTTTTATTAAACAGGGTTTCAAACCCTCATCCTAGAACACAAAGGAGCACACCATCCTCAAGGACTCGGTTGCTTAAACCGCAGGTTATATTAGCGGGCCTATTCCATCTTAGTGTCCATCTGCCTCAACGTTTATACAAAGGATGATGTATGGGAAATATTGAAACCGTACTTTCCAGACTTGCCTAATAGTCAAGAAAGTGATCACACACAACCCGAACTCCTGTTACTACCCTCAGGGATCACGACTTTCGGGAAGATGAAAGTTATCGTCGACCGTTTACTATACTATCGCGAACTGTTAGCAGTTTTTGAAGGTTTTTGGTGCGATTGCTCGAGAATTGAGACAGTTGAATTTCACTAAAATAGTCTCATTCATGAGGTTTGAGAAATTAGATCAAATTATGATATAGTGTCCACCCCTTGGGTCATAGAACCATAAGGGAGTCGATCCCCTTCTGCTGCTACTGGTTTGCACAAGGACTAGCTAGACTGACGCCGTGCTGAAAATACTAGAAAATCGTCGAGCGACCTATTACTATATCAGACAAAAAGGGGCTTTCTTGTTCCGAACTCTGACCTCATATTTAATCATATAACCTAGCGGCTTTAAATACATGTTATCGTGACCCAGCCGCTATTGAACCACCCGTGCCTCCACATGGCATGACCACATCTTTCGTCCTTCAACCCGATTATATTGGCACCCGGTACCACGCGTTGCAAATCATTTATTTCATGCGCACTTATAAAAACAAGGCAACTGTGTACCACCTAGGTAGGGTCACACCAATACGGGTTCCTTCCGACAAACCTACAGGTTGCATGCCCGACCTGTAGTTCTACTCCCAGTCATTTCTTAACGTAACACATGATCTTTTTCACAATCCAAACCAACAAATATCAATTCCCATGATGTAATTCCTCAATTCAGCCTTATATTTGCATAACCGAAAATACTGAGTATAGACTTACATATATATTAATTCATATATTTATATACTCATAATTATGCTCATTTTAACTTCCAAACCCTAACTTTCTAAGCCATTGCATCAATTCGATGCTTAGACCTTATTTTAGTTGAAATCACAAAGCAACTTTTCATATTTTCTCAAAAATAGCCAAAGTAGGGTTCTTCGTAGCAAGAACATAAAATCAGAAATTTCAACGATCTCATATGAAAACCCAACAGCAAAAAGAAGTATTTTGTTACCTAATCAAGTTGTCTCTCTTATATACAGTTCTTTATCGTGATTCTCTTTCAAAAGGATGATTTATGGCTCTTGAAACGATCGAATTTCATTTTCATATCAAAAATGCTAAGAACGTGCCAAGAACGTGAAGAACAAACGAAGAACACAAAGAACACGAAGAACACATGAAGAACACGAAGAACGTGAAGAACATATTTTCTCGTGAAATTTTAGCAGAGCTTCCCCTTATACGGGGTGATATTTCTAAGAAAATTTCGGCAGAGTCTCCCCTTATATCGGGACATATTTCTAAGAAAATTTTGACAGAGTTTCCCCTTACATCAGGACATATTTCTAAGAAAATTTCAGTAGAGTTTTCCCTTATAAAATCATCGAAAGGAAAATAGCAGGGAAACTGAACATGAATTGAAAACCTAACTCACGAAGCAAACTAAGTAAGAGAGGATCGTACCTTCCTCCTTCTCGTTCTCCCGGCAGCGCTTCGCTAGCGCTCCTTCTCACCTCCTACTCCTCCTCCGGACCGCTTGACCCTAGCCCTTGGGGTGGTGGTGGTAGTGGAAATCGTAGAGAATGAATGGGTAAGGGGCTATTTATAGGCTCTAGAAAATCGCTAACCATGGTTTAGACCTTAACCATTGTTAGCGGCCCATCGTTTTGGCCCATTGTTTTGGCCAAAACTTATCCAAAACTTAGGGCTTAGTTAGAACGTTCCAGAGGATTCTAGATTCTTTAATGATACTTAATTAACACAAACCGTGATTAACTTTCACTAATCGTGATTTAACTTTTACGGCTTACACTTATCTTTTGCTAACTATTGATTAGAATTTGCTAATGATCATTAACGATTTTCAATCTGTCACTAGTTTCTTTAATTATACTTAATTAGTTTTAATGATAGTCATTATGGGTTAATGATGTATTAATCCTCCTTACTTCTCTTTCTTTCGAAAATCATAACAAATCGAAATGAAGTCTGATTCACACGAAACAAATTCCATTGGTTTTCTCTTGATGAGCCGGATCTTATAATATAGGATCTGAGAGATCTCAAGTTCATGGCTTTATAATTATAACAATCTTAAAGGAAGTCTCATCCTCGAGACTAGAGATACATGCATAACAACCTTAAAGAGGATTGAGACTATAACAACCTTAAAGAGAATGAACGTCATTTCATTTATAATGAACATATACAGAATACATAGTTTTATCATTCAAACAAGTACGTGTACTTTTCTTTCATTTCTACCTCAGATTCCCATGTTGCTTCTTCAAACTCTTGGTTGTGCCATAACACTTTAACTAGAGGTACCCCTTTGTTTCTCCACTTCTTGATATCCCTGTCTAGTATTTGCACAGGTATTTCTTGGTATGTCAAGTCTGGTTCAACGTGTAGATCATCATAGCTTATCTTATGCTCATGATCCTTGATATACTTTCTCAGATTTGATACATAAAAAACATCATGTATTGTCGAAAGATGTGGAGGAAGTGCAAGTCTATAGGCGACTTTTCCAATCCGTTGAATAATTTCAAAGGGACCCACGAACCTGGGTGCTAACTTCCCATGCAAGCCAAACCTCTGAACACCTTTCATAGGTGATACTTTGAGAAATACAAAGTCACCTACCTCAAATTCAAGGTCTCTTCGCTTGGTATCACTATACCTTTTCTAGCGACTCTGGGTAGTTATTAGTCTTTTTCGAGCAAGCTCTACAGCTTCCCGTGTCTCCTGGAGTCTATCTGAATCGTAAAGGTTTTTTATCCTGACTTTTTGCCAACACAAAGGAGTAGTACACCTACGTCCATATAGTGCTTCAAATGGTGCTATGCCAATACTTTCATGGTAACTATTGTTGTAGGTGAATTCTTCAAGAGGCAAATGTTTAATCCATGATACCTTCCATTCTAAGGCACACACTCGTAGCATATCCTCTAGTATCCGAATCATACGTTCTGACTGACCGTCTGTTTGTGGATGATATTCTGTGCTCAAGCATAACTATGTACCTAAGGCTTTAATGAAGTTCCCCTAATAGTGTGAGGTGAATCGTGAATCTCGATCAGAAACTACTTCCTTCGGAATACCATGGAGGCAAATCACATGTGTAATATATAACTTAGCAAGCTGGTTTGGAGTGAATGATAGGCTTATTGGAATAAAGTGTGCCACCTTGGTCAGATGAGCTATTATAAATCAGATACTATCTTTACCACCAGTCGTCTGAGGTAAGCCGGTAACGAAGTCCATGGAAATGCTTTCCCATTTCCACTCAGGTATAGGGAGCGGTTGTAACAATCCTAGTGGCTTTTAGTGTGAAGCTTTTACCTGTTGGCAAGTAAAACATGAATTTACGAACTCAACAACATCCTTCTTCATTCCTGGCCACCAAAAGTTTGAACGAAGATCCATATACATCTTCGTAATTCCCGAAGAATAGATAATCTAGAGCAATGCGCTTCACATAAGATGTCTTTTCTCAATTCAAGTGTGCTTGGTACACAAATTCTATGACGGTTATATAGTGACCCATCTTGTATCTGGAATCCCTCTATCTCATTCTTCTCAAGTTGTTGTCTCAAATCTTTAAGGACCGGACCATCCTCCTACCCTTTCTTTATTCTATCCCAGATCTCTGGTTTGTATCGGTGAGGAATAGTTATAATATCGGCACTACTATCAAATGGTTTCCATTCACTTAACATTGATAGTAAACCCCAGAAGTGGATAGCACTCACTAACCCAGGTGAATAAGTTCTTATGCTCAGGGCATCTGCTACGATGTTCCCCTTACCAGGGTGGTAGGAGATAGTGCAATCATAATATTTCAACAACTCTAGCCACCGTCTCTATCTCATATTGAGCTCCTTTTGATCAAACATATATTTCAAGCTTTTATGATCAGTGAGGATTTCAAAAGTAATACCATACATGTAGTGTCTACATATCTTTAAAGCGGAAACTACGATATCTAATTAAAGGTCATGTGTTGGGTAGTTCTTCTCATGTGTCCTAAGCTGTCGTGATGCATATGCAACTACCTTACCATGTTGCATAAGAACTGCCCCAAGTCCTTCTTTAGATGCATCAATGTACACTATAAATCCTTCAGTTCCAGAGGGTAGAGTGAGGATAGGTGCAGATGTTAGGCATTCTTTCAGTGTCTGAAAACTAGTTTCACATGCATCAGACCATATGAATGGGACTTCCTTCTGGGTCAACCTAGTCATTGGCAATGCTATTCATGAAAAGTCCTTCACAAATCTTCTATAATATCCAGCTAATCCCAGAAAGGATCATATTTCTGTGACAGTCTTCGGGCTTTCCCAACTCATCATCGCACTAACCATTGTAGGATCAACTGATATACCTTCCCCATAAATAAAATGGCCTAAGAAAGATACTTTAGATAGCCAGAAGTTACATTTGTTATTTAGCTTACATTTTGTTCTTCCTTAGAGTTTCAAGTGCCTGTCTGAGATGGTGTTCATGCAGATACTTATCTATGGAGTAAATAAGCACATCATTAATAAAGACTACTACAAAGTGATCTAAGAACTCCTTGAATACTCGATTCATGAGATCCATGAAGGCTGCTGGGGCATTTGTCAGTCCAAAAGGCATAACTGAAAATTAATAATGCCCATATCTAGTTCGAAAGGCTGTCTTGGGAATATATGTATCTTTAATTTTCAACTGATGGTATCCAAATCTTAAATAAATCTTAGAATACATAGTCAAACCCTGTAACTGGTTAAAGAGATCATCTATTCTTGGTAGAGGATACTTGTTCTTTATGGTCTTCTTGTTTAGTTGTCTATAATCAATGCACAATCACATTGACCCATCCTTTTTCCTGATAAATAAGATAGGTGCACCCCATGGTGAAGTACTAGGACAAATGAATCCTTTATCTAACAGTTCTTGCAATTACCTTTAACTCTCGTAACTCAGCTAGTGCCATCCTATATGGCGGGATAGAAATAGGCTGAGTATCAGGTATGAGAGAGATTTTAAATTCAATCTCTCGCTCAGGTGGTAGTTTAGGTAGTTCCTCTGGAAATACATCAGGAAACTCGCACACTATAGGCATATCTTCCATCATTCTATCTGACCCTAATGTAGTGGTTACATAGGCTAAATAACCTTGGCACCCTTGTTTTAACATCTGTTTCCGCCTTCAGAGTAGAGATGTATTTGACATTATCATTAGATGTCTTTCCAATGAACTGGAATTCTATCGAGTTAGGAAGGTGAAATATTACTGTCTTCTGAAAATAATCAAGACATGCATGATGCCTTTCTAGCCAATCCATCCCTAGGATAAGATCAAAGTCCTCCATTTTGATTAGTAGTATTGAAACAGGTAACTGATGTCCCGCTATCAATACTATACAATTATCCAGGATTTCTCAGATTATAAATACTTGTTCTCCTAGTCCCTTGATCAGATAGGATTGTTGTACTTCTACTGGTATCTTACCCAAAGTGGGTACTAATCGTCGAGCAATAAATGAATGCGAAACACCAGAAAAAAGGCATGTACTGAAAAGCCATGAATAGTAATGGTACCTCGTACGACCGTGCCTGAATTGTAGGATTGTTCTTCAGTGATTGCATTGAGCTGGCCATTAGGAATAAGCAAGCTAGAACCTGCAACACTTTGTGGTGGTTGCTGTGTAGGAGACGCTCCTTGTGAGCCACGGCCTCTACCATGTTTTCCTCTACGCGTTGCTCCATTGCTCGAGGTGGATGTTATACTATAAATTGGGGTTTGTTTAAACCCTGAACCTCTCAACTTCGGATAGTCTTTCTTGATGTGGCCTTCTTGATGATCATAAAAACATAAACGTGCTCTTATTTGACCTGAAAACCCAGCCACAGAGGTACTAGCTCCTGCTGCTGAGTCGTGAGGATATAGTGGAGGTCTAGAGAAACCCCTTCTTCTGGATAATTTGTGGCCCAAAGTCTGTGGCGAGCTTATATTAGACCCAACTGGATGATAATGACTGTCTCTTCGATTATAATTCACCTTACATTTGGATGGTCCACCAGTAAAGTGGAAGCTTCTTCTTTGGCGGTTTTCATCCCTCTTCATCTCAATATGAGAGGCGATGTCCATGGATTCATCTATAGAGGTGGCTCTAAAACTTGCAAGTTTCTCTCTCAAATCTCTCTGAAGACCGCTAACAAATTTGGTAAGACACTCTTGTGGTGAAGCTTCTAGAGCTGGGGAGTAACGTGGCAGCTCCGTAAAGTGAATATGATAATCTCATACATTCTTGGATCCTTGGGTCAAAGAAGCCAACTCCCTCCTCTTCAATTCTTTCCAATGGGAGGGACAGAAGTGAGGTCGGGACCTCTATTAAAAAACATCCCATGGAACATGATCTACTAATTTCTTGGAAATGGCTCTCCACCATCGTCTTGCATAGTCTGCTAAGGAGTAATCAGCGAAGTGCACCCAAGTATCTGCTGGTGCGTGTATTATTCAACATCTTGCTGACATCATCAGGTCATAGTTCTGCCTCAGCAGGTGTCTCTATGCCTTTAAATCAAGGAATCTTTCCCTTTTGGTAGTTGTCTAGTAATGTTTGGTGTCTAAGAAGGGTCTTCTCCATTGCACCTTCAGCTGGGGTAAGAGCATACTCAGTTGAAGGGGGGTAACTAGATTCTTCCTCAGAAAGATAGACAGAACCTTCAATCCTAGCATGCACAGGTCTGGATGCCTCAGGTCTCTTAGCTTGTACATTGAGCCTCCCTTCTAATACTTGTTGCCTTTGCCCCATGTCTTGGAGCATTGTCATCAAATCCGCTAATTTCCTAGACACATCTTGGTCTACCATAATCTTGGGATAAGTCAAGGCCAAAGGTTAGGTCCTATATGTCTTAGCATGATGTACATAAGGGAAAATGACTTGTGAATGGTACTGCAGTCAATTATTAAGATCAAAGGATCTTAATACAACCTTAGTTTCTGAATACTGCTCATAGTTGTCAATTACTAAATAAATTACTAGAGTAACCGGGCTCTGATACCAACCTGTCACGACCCCACTTTCGAGCCGTCGGATCCTCCCATATCCGGATCTGATTACTCAGCAATAATTTATCTAGCAATCACAACTAACATTCAGAAACAAACTGCAAATAAAAATACTAAAAAAGAAGTATTTAATACCTTTCCATTCACAAAATAAAGTTTACATGATCCATTGTCCCACTACAACCCTTTACATGTACATCAGCTAGATGGAAATATACAGAAATATTACTAACCACCTTAGAGAGTAAAGCTACTATGGCTGACTGGATGACTAAAGTCGTTGCGATGGCTCACTGACACCTGTTGGGTTTTTCGATAAATCATCGGATAACAATTAGCGAGTGCTAAGTAACGAAGAAGAGAAAAGTAAACAAATTATGTAATTTTCCAAAACTTATTGTCATTAAAAGTTACATCCATTCTCATTAGTTTAAGTCCTATTCTTTTTTATTCCACATCAGGGATTAGTACAGGGGAACCCCACCATTCTTGGACTCCGAAGCAGTGGATACTTCAGGATTGGAGATTGCGTTGATCTGGTGAGCTTATGTTACCGCACGTTGCCTCAACCAATCCTCCAATACTACCCTGACAATTTTCCTTTTCTTTTATTAAACATGGTTTCAAATCCTCAGCCTGAAACACAAGGAGCACATCATCCTCAAGGACTCTGTTGCTTAAACCTCAGGCTAATATTTAATCATATAACCTAGCGGCTTTAAATAATGTTATCGTGACCCAACCGCTATTGAACCACCCGTTCCTCCACATGGCACGACCACATCTTCCGTCATTCAACCCGAATATATTGGCACCTGGTACCACGCATTGCAAATCATTTATTTCGTGCGCACTTATCAAAGCAAGGCAATTGTGTACTACCTAGGTAGGGTCACACCAATACGGGTTCCTTCCGACAAACCTACAGGTTGCATGCCCGACCTGTAGTTCTACTCCCACTCATTTCTTAACGTAATACATGATCTTTTTCACGATCGAAACCGACAAATATCAATTCCCATGATGTAATTCCTCAATTCAGCCTTATATTTGCATAACCATAAAATACTGAGTATAGACTTACATATATATTAATTCATATATTTATATACTCATAATTATGCTCATTTTAGCTTCCAAACCCTATCTTTCTAAGCCACTGCAACAATTCGATGCTTAGACCTTATTTTAGTTGAAATCACAAAGCAACTTTTCATATTTTCTAAAAAATAGCCAAATTAGGGTTCTTCTTAACAAAGAATATAAAATCATAAATTTCAATGATCTCATATGAAAACCCAACAACAAAAGGAAGGATTTCGTTACCCAATCGAGCTCTCTCTTATATAAAATTATTTATCATGATTCTCTTTCAAAAGGATGATTTATGGCTCCTGAAATGGTCGAATTTCATTTTCATATCAAAAACTCTATGAACGTGCCAAGAAGGCGAAGAACGAACGAAGAACACGAAGAACACGAAGAATGTGAAGAACATATTTTCTCATGAAATTTCGGCAGAGCTTCCCCTTATACGGGTTGATATTTCTAAGAAAATTTCGGCAGAGTTTCTCCTTATATCGGGACATATTTCTAAGAAAATTTCACCAGAGTTTCTCCTTATATCGGGACATATTTCTAAGAAAATTTAGGTAGAGTTTCCCCTTATAAAATCATCAAAAGGAAAACAACAGGGAAACTGAACATGAATCAAAAATCTAACTCACAAAGCAAACTGAGTAAGAGAGGATCGTACCTTCCTCCTTCTCGTTCTCCAGGCAGCGCTTCGCTAGCGCTCCTTCCACACCTCCTATTCCTCCTCGCAACCTCTCGACCCTAGCCCTTGGGGTGGTGGTAGTAGTGAAAATCGTAGAGAATGAATGGGTAGGGGGCTATTTATAGGCTCCAGAAAACCACTAACCATGGTTAGAAAAACATGGTTTAGACCTTAACCACAGTTAGCGGCTCATGGTTTTGGCCCTTTGTTTTGGCCAAAACTTATCTGAAATTTAGGGCTTAAGATAGAACATTCCAGAGGACTCTAGATTCGCTAACGACGCTTAATTAACACTAATCGTTATTAGCTTTCACTAATCACGATTTAACTTTCGCAGCTTACGCTTATCTTTTGCTAACTATTGATTAGTGTTTGCTAATGATCATTAGCAGTTTTCAATCTGTCATTAGTTTCTTTAATCATGCTTAATCACTTTTAATGACAGTCATTATGGGTTAATGACATCTTAATCCTCCTTACTTCTCTTTCTTTCGAAAATCATAACAAATCGAAACGAAGTTCGATTCATACGAAACAAATTCCGCTGGTTTTCTCTTGACGAGCCGGAACTTATTATATAGGATCCGAGAGATGCCAAATTAATGGCTTTACACAATGAATGTTCGTTACAAACTTTATTTATGACGAAAGTTTATTAACATACCCTTTGTCTTAATTTTTGAATTTCACGGTTTTGAGTATTTTTTAGAATAATTTACCTAATGATTTTTTTGTATTTTCTTTTAAAATCCTCAGTGATCCAAAAATGGGAGAGAAGATGGAAAAGCTATTCAAGTGACACTAGATAGAGAACTCATCATTGCGTCTAATGACGCATGCTAAGTTAGAAGGATTAGAATGCCTCCCAGCTCTCTCCATGCAGGATGAAAGACATAAATCTAAATTACAGTACATGCAATACAAGCCAGTAAAATTGCCCTAAGCAGGAATTACTATTAGCGTAAAGACATTTTAATTTGATCTAGGTCCAAACATGTCAGAGACTATAGGAGAATGTAGATATTAGGGACTTCGACCAAAATTACCGAGTCAAGCAATCCTAAAAATCTAAGGGCTCATTCACATAAACCAAATAAAAATAAAGGTGAAAAACACAAATAGCTGAAAATAAATAAAAATAAGGAGAAAAATAGGGAGGACAAAAATGAGAAAGTGATGAGAATGCGATAAAAATCAATGGGCCCCCAAGTGAACAGACACTTGGTAAAATAGGCTACGAGATTCTGAATGTCCAAATGTTTCCTATATTATTATAATTTGTTTAAGTCTCTCTCTCTCACACACAAATAAAATAAAAATATACACTAAGTGATGAATCTCCATTTCATCACCTTTATTCTATCATTTAACTAGTGCATGTAAATACCATGGATTTGCACAAATTAACATTCATCATTTGTTTTATAAATTGTGTATAAAATATTATTTTTAATGACAAAATTAGAGAATAAAGAAAAGAATATAAAAAGAATAAAATACCAAAGGTATTTTATGACCCTAACCTCGAGATCGAGTCATCTTTATGACTAGGCCAACAAGGAATAAAGTAGGGGGGATAAGGGCCAATAATACAATAAAAGGCCATTTATTAATTAATTATTTTTTTGAGACCCATTTTATTTTCTACTTTTTTATACTTCAAATAAAGAAATTTTGTACATGAAAGTTGTAGATAATGATATATAGAGAAATACAAAAATTAAGTTCATAAAAAAATAATGAACTGTGTAAAAGTTATACTATGCATAAGACTCCAAAATCCCAACTTCCCATACCCATATCTCTTAAATAAAAACTAAAAATATCAAAATCACATTTAATTGTATATAACTTTTAATAAGCTATATAATGAAGGTGTTTTCATATTTTTTGAGTTAAGATGTGAAAGTTAGGTTTTGGACACCTACTGTATAATATACCTGAATAAAATATTAATTTATTTATTCTTTATTATTTTTTAATTTTATATTTTTATAATTTTGTAAATATTATATATAGTATATGTATATATTAAAAATAAAATAAAACCAAAGAAACATTTTAAAATAAAATATGTATATATAATACGTAGTACCTATAAATAAGTATACCTATTAATTTATGTGTAAATATTACATCAGAAAAATATAATTAAAAATATATTCAAGTAGTTAAAATAAGTTATAAATATATAAACTAATAGAATAAAATAATAAAATCTAATATACAAAATAAAAATTAAAGGCACAAAATATAGATAAATATACCTATAAATTAACCCTAAAAATTAACTTGTAAATAATAAGCTCTAAAAAATAAATAAATATCATAATAAAATACTATAAAAATAATACATAATTTTTATTATACAATCTAAAAATAATAAAATCAGTTACTAATTTATTTAATTTATTTTGATTTTTTATCTGACTTTATCTTTTTGTGGATGCTGAGGCCTAATCAGGCCATGCCATCCGTTGACCCCGGGTCAACTCTGACCCCAGGTTATAGAGCCCATCAGAACTTCGTACCCCCTCTTCTTCTTGATTTTCTAGCCATTGATTCATGGCTCAAGGGAGATTAGACCCTTCATGGGAAATCTTTTATGTACATCAATGATCCACGCCCAGCCGTCTCCTAGGGCAAAGCATCACGACAACACCCGTGATCACTCCTTGAAAACCTCGACTTCTTCACCTGTACAAAAACCACCCTCCGAGCCTCCTCCCATTTTTGAACGCCTTTTGAAAAGTTTGGCCTTCTCTTTGGTGCTCCATATCAACATAGTGACAGGGGCATCTCCAGCTATCTCGAGCGAGGTCAGGCGAGGGCGAAGGTCACTTCCACCATTACCTCTGTCGCACGCCAGTGTGGAGGTAGTATCTTGTGGGTTCCGACCATTGAGGTACCCTTTTCTTGTATTTTCTAGCTTGGCTTAATTCATAGGATCATTTTCTGCATTCGTTTTATCCCTTCAATTGCGTATTCAGTCGTTAAATCACTCCCGCGAGTGCGTGCTCTGCTCCGGTGGACCACACCACCTGTGTCCCGCCTGTCTCCGTCGCACCTGACCACTTTGCAGCCTTTCGATATCACTTACTCGCAACGTTCCACCAACCATTCACCCAGATAAACCCTTGATATGGCATCTCAGAGCTCCAAATCCTCTACCTCATCAGAGCTGCTGCCGCCTCGCCTCCCCCGCTTACATTCCCCTTTAATCGGGTCGTGGTAGTGTGCCCTCGACTTGTGGCTACTTCTTGCGCAGGTCTGAAGACAAATGAGTTAACTGGAGCAATTTTGGAACTCGTCTGAGGTTCCTAAAGCTCAGGAGCTTCGTCGACCTTGTGTGGGACCTCCAGCCATCGCTAGAGCTTTTTGTGCCCTCCAGTGGATAGAGGAATCTTTCAAGAAGCACTCCGACCACCATCAAAGCAACAGGGAACACTGATGGGGGAAGATTTTGTCGGAGGAAATTCGCATGTTCGTGTCTTCTTCCTTGTTCATCCATCGCACCCCTCCACCGTTGGATGTGGTTGTGTTCTTAGTGATGCACAACGACCGTCGGATCACGCCGAGCCTGAGCCGTTGATCATCTATGGATGTTCTAATCCTAGCCGTGGAAGAAGAAGCATCGTCGCCTGCTTACGACACGGCATATGCATAAGTGGCACAATCATACCGTCGGATCCGTGCTAAGTTGGGTATTTTGCAACTTTAGCCCAATGTTTTTTGTATTTAGTATTTAGCACAAAAACTTTCCTTTGAATTTCATATTTTTTTGTAAAATTTACAAAAAAACCCCTCGTACTTTCACTATTTGCAAATTAGTCCATGCTAGCTCACCTCACGTGGCCACCCACGTGAGGTCGACATTTTGCAGGAGAGGCCCTAGATTTTTTGTGTATTTCAATTTGGCCTAGGACTATTCTATCCGCGTCATATATTTTTATGTATTTTGCAAATCGGCCCCTGACTTTTATTTAAATTACATCCATACCCCTGCTAGTTTAGCCCTTTTTGTGCATTTCCTCTATATATTAAATATAGTTATTATGTTCCAAAAATCACCAAAATATACATGTAGGTTCATGATCGCACATATTTCCACTCTATAATTTTATTTTGTAATTTTGAACCTTTCTATTATTTATTAAAAATCATTTATGAAACTTTTATTCTTTGTCTACAGTATAAAATACCAAAAAAATAAAAAATGTGTTGTAAAATTCTCAAAAAAACATCTTTTTTTATTTAAGTGTTTTTAGCCTTTGGACCAAAAATCACTAAAAATATATAAAGAAAACTCTTAAAAATTAAAAAACCCCAAAATCCTTTATAAAAATCTATAAAATTCCTAAAAATTCCAAAAATATTGTTTTCTGTTATATAATTTTCTATATATATATGTTAAAATGATTTGGAAATTTTTGGACATAATTTTCTATTTTTAATTTGCTGATCTATCCTTTTCTACTCCCTGTGTTCGACCTCTACACATACTTGCACCTATACACATCCTTATTGTGGAGTAATAATAAATTTTAACTCCACATTTTTATTTTCATTGTTTGATTATTATTGTGGGTTAAATTGTTTGAAGTAGGGTTTTGTAAGCAGCCACCACATCAACTAGATCTCTCTCCTTGTGAGATTTCTAGACCCTCACGAAATCCTCTTCAACAAATGGCTCCATTGCTAGGGAGCAACTGTGCATAGATTGGCTTTATTCGATTGTGACCTATTTGTCTCTTTTGTTTGTATGTTTGCTTTATTTATTTTCTCTTTGTTTGATATTTGTTGTTGAATTGTCTAACCACCATTCCTGGTCGACTTTGCTGTGAGGTATCGCAAATCGTGGGAGGCGCTCTATTCAGAGCGCCTGCGCACCCACGTGAAGCCAAGCCGTTTTATTGTACTAGTTGTCATTAGTTAACACCAAAGGATACTTGGAGGATTTTTGAAGACAATTTCACTCAACATTTTATTTCATCTATTTATTTGTGTAATTTGAAGTGAGAGAGAGACACTATTATTATAATATTCAGGACACTCTCAAAACTCTGCCATGTCTCATAAGGTCCATCGCCCAAGGGATTTATCCCTTGGGGGCCTCATCATTTTTTTATCGCTTTTTGCCCTTTTCTGTTTTGTTTTCCGAATTTCGCTTTTCTTATTTTATGTGATTGAGCCCTAGCATTAGGATTTGCTTGACAATAGTATTAGGTCCAAATACTTAATTATCATTGCATGTACCTATAGTACCATTTGTAATTAGACAAATTTAATTGTCATTTATTTGGATTTGAGACCGCGTGCCAAGAGAGGTCGTATATAGTGCTTGCATGACCCGTTGTGGCGGGCACCGATCGTCATCGAATATCCGACCTTGGTCTCATTCCTGAGTAGTTGACATTTTGTGCTTCACGTTAATAACAATTCTTGTACTTAGGGCGATTTCATCAGCTGCATTTTCATATAGATAGGTTTCAATTCGGTCTAGCATCCTTGCATGTAGAGAGCTGGAGGCAAGGTGAGCATTTACGCTTTAGCATTCATCATCGATTTGTTGCTTACATTGCTTTTCTGGCTCTCCCTCTGATTTTGAGCACCTAGAACTAAAAGGAATTGATTCCTTGATAGGATTCCTGCATTTCTATTAAAAATACAAAAACTGATAATAAAAAATTAGGACTACTAAAATTACTTGACTCTAAGATAGACTTAAAAGAAATATTTGTCTTGGGGCAAGTAATCCCCTCATTGCATTCGTTTTAAATTGCTCACTTACACACTAAGGACTAGTGCCCAAATCCCATATGCCAACCCAAGTGCTTGTACAACATTCTGCATTCTCTCCTAACTCTAAAACCGACAAGATAAAAGGACTCACTTTTACGGCCCTCACCGTGTTGAGTAGGTGAATTGAGGGGTTTTGTTTGTTTTGTATGCTTTTGTTTGTGATTGCTTGTGTGTATACTCTATCTCTCTGCGCATTTTCACCTTTCTTCTCACACCTTTGGACTTGACTAACGTGCTTGACCGATCATTTTCCTTTTGTTCTAAGATGGCCGACTGGTGCGCTTTTTATCCAGACTGTGCAGATCCTTCATACCCTCCAACCAGTCCACCTCCATTTTCCAAGAAGACTTTGCTTCTGATTTTTGTACATATCCTCCTCAGTCACAATATCAGGCCTCGGACTTCTATCCACCACCATTCTCGTGTTATTCACCTTCACATCCACCCAAGACTGATCTGTTGGAGTCACCTCTCATGGAATCCACCCTTGAGCACTTGACCCAGATGATGGATCATATGAGACAGAGGATTGATGAACTCACTAGTATAAATAAGAGCCACCATATTATTCCACCATTTGATGATATGGGTTCATTCGAGGGTTTTCATAAGAGCTTGCAATCTCCCAAAATACAAAAAAATGAGAAAAATTCACAAATCCAAAAAGAACTCGGGAGACACATGGTTGATTCTTACTGTGAGGAGAGGGCCCACCTGTCAGATCATTTTCCCACACATCTATTCACATCATGTCCCATCTTTGACCTCGAGGATGACACTGTACAGACTGCTCTTAGTCGTCCTTGTGTAGATGCTGACTCTGATCTCCTCACTTGTATGGAGGAGATCCAAAAGTTCAAAAAATATTGACTGAACCTGAAGTGGTTGCCACTATTCATGATATCATGCAAGCCCCACTTCACCAGGCCATGACCCATTTATCTGCTCCTCAACCTAAGAAGAGAAAGCAAAAGAGCATATCTTAGCATCATATCTTGACCATAACCACTGCCCACGCTCACCCATCGTCCATTTTCTAAGAAAGGGAACACTGCTACACCATTCATCAGATGAACCATAGCTGAATTTTCGTGTGATCACACTCTCCTTGATGGCGGTGCTTCAATTAACATAATACCCTTCTTGCCAGTACAATCTCTTCACTTAGGGCCTCTCATGAAAATCAGGATGATCGTTCAGTTTGATGATGGATCTATCAAGAAGCCAAAGGGTGTTATAGAGAACATTGTCATTTGTATTCAGGGCATGAGCTATACTGTCAATTTTGTCGTATTGCCCATGGAGACCTCCACTGGGGAGCACTCTCCAATCATCCTAGGATGACCCTTTCTCGCCTCTATGAGGGTCGTCATTGATTACAGATAAGGAGAGATTCACTTTCGTTTGGATGATATTAGCGATGTGGTCATCAGTGCACCTACTATCGACCAGAGACCTACATTGGATGTGACTTCACCTATCCTAGCCGACCTCGAGGACTATGACCTTGATGAGACTATCAGACATTTTTCTTTTATGTTGGATTGTCTGGAGACCTGAGAATCCTCTCCAAGGAGGAAGACTCAGAAAGCATAGACCTTGGAGTTCCCTCTTTTGGTACTTGGCGCTTTGTTGATGACATATACGAGATTTACACGATTGATACATTTGAGTAGAGGGCAGACTTAGATAAGACTGATAATGCCAAATTTGATTTGATTGCTTTTATACAGGAATTCGAGCCTTTTGATGAGGATGATCATCCAGTGGAGACCTTGCAGGATGAACTTGATTCTACTTCCTCCGATTACGAGTTTGTCTCATTTCACTTTGATAGCTGCGAGTCTTCACAGGACAAACCTGCCATTACTTCTTTGGATGATGAGTTCATCCCATTTCATTTCAATGATGACCTAGCTGAGACACCCAAGGCTGGACCTAGCCACACTTCTTCCACTGACCCATCTGTGTGGTCTCACCCTAGGACCACTGAGGATACCTTCCAGGTCGATCATGATCGGTCGGTTTCTGTGGACCTCGATATCGACCTACACCTTGTTAGATCCATTCCTCAGTGGTCTCACAAGAAGGTTTGCTTTCTACCTTCTTGACCTCTATACATCCAACCTCTTGTATATTCGCTTTTGTTTTCCTCTTTCCATCCACCATATCGCTCATCCACCCCATTTTTTTGTGTGCCTTGCTTCGGATGTACTTTGCCTAAGTATATGGGAGGTGGAGGTGCTGAGTGTCCATTCTTCATTCTGTTTCATCACTCTTGTCGTTGCCTATACTTAGTGCTCTTTTACCCTAAGTATAAGGGAGTGATGTATACATTCTCTTCGATCCTTTCTTCTATCTTCATCTTCTTTTCTTCTTTTCTTCTTTTCATTTTCATTTTTCTTTTTGAATCAAAAAGATGTCAACCCTTTTTGTCAGTTTTCTATACTTAGAACGTACTTTGACCTAAGTATAGGGGGTGTGCACCTCGAGTTCTTGCATTCTTTGATCCTCTCCACTATTTCCTCTTCTTGTCTGTACTTAGGGATACCTTACGATAAGTATAAGGGGAGAGAGTCTGAGTATGATATGTTCATTCCCACCCTTGACCCTCCCTGCCTTGTGTACAATCTGCTATATTTAGGATTATTTGATCCTAAGTATAGGGGGACCGTTAACTTCTCATTCATTTATTCCTCGTTCATCTCTTCCTTTGTTTATTCTTTAGGCTTTTCTATACTCAATACGAGTTATGTCTTCTCTTTTTCTCTCTGATCTATGCGGACATAGCTCAAGCTCAGTATAGGGGGGTCATATATACTGTGTATATACTTTAAAGCCATAACTTGTACTTTTGTATTTGTTAATAATATTATGGCTAAAATACTATATATGTATAATTAAAAATCATTAAAAACACTTAATAAAAGATGTTTATTATTCCTCAAATTCTTTTTGTATATGTTGATTAAAAAATCAGGTAAAAATATTTTTGCAAATGTTTGAATAATAGATTGAAAATCTTTTTGAAAAATATTTTTAAAACTATTTGGAAAACATTTTGTTAAATATTTTCAACCTTTCTAAAAATGTTTTGTTTGTAAAAATTTGATTTCTTGTGTGAAATAAAAATGTTTGGAAAATGATTTGCAAATAGTTTTGAAAATGGTTGAAAAATTATTTTGAAATATATATATACCGTTTGATTAAAAACTCTGCAAAATTATTTTCAAATGTTTGTAAATGTTTGTAACAATTCTTTGTCAAAATTTATTTTGGACTATAGTTTTCAAAATTGTTTGAAAAATGATTTTTAAATAAGTTTGAGGAATATATGCATCACACCAAAACCTTTATTGACTGTATATTCATAAAAAGGACTAGATATCCCTTATAAATTCCTAAAACCCAACTCTTGTAAATATAAGATGCATCCCCGTGTAAATATTTGTACCTAGTTTTATTCCAAATTTTCAAAAATCATAAAAAAAACATTTACAAAAACCAAAAATACCGAAAACATTTGCGAAATCTTTTTTTAAAAAAAATCCTAAAAACCTGCAAAACCTTTTCAAAAATCCATAAAAAGTTCAAAACTTTGAAAAATTGCATCACAAAAATATTATCTGCATTGTACATAGCATTTGCTTAGCATCTGCATTTTCCGGATTAAGTTTGGCAATTGAACGAATCTTAGTTTAATCTGAAAATTGGATCTTTGTTGGACCTTAAATCTATCACAAGAATCTTACAGGAACTCGAATTGAGGTACTTCAGGTCTAGTTGACTTAATTCTTTGAGAATCATGAATCTTATTCAATGGATTCTTAGTTGCCTAAGTAGAGTATTTTGGAGCACACACACGACTCTCGTGGATAATGACCTAACTTAGACACCTGCACCTTTTACTTGGCTCAACTTAGTTGGAGCGATGAGGGGATTGGATTTGTAGGTATGAGACGTACACAAGTGGAAATATTTGTCCTCGTCTACGGAGTGAAGTGCACCCCAACCCGTCTAGTAGCAGAGACGTCTAAAGACAGGAGAGTGTGGGTTGTAATAATGCTTCAAAATAGGGATATTCTGCTGGCTTAAGAGGAAAAACTCCTTATGAAAAATGCTGTTATATATAGTATTTCAAAAAAAGCAAAAGAAAAACTCCAAAAAAGTGAACAGTCGTGATTGAAAATAAAATGCCTTTTGGAGTGTACATATTTGTATAGTCAATAAGTAAGCTTGAGCTTCAAAGTCATACCTTGTGAAGCGGGATGACTTGACTACACTGGTCATGCATCTTAGGATAGGTAACTACAGTGGCTACTGTCCATTCTTCTCTTCACCCACTCCTCATGAGCTGGTTGCCACTTGAACTTAGAAGGGAATACCCCACTCCTCGAGGAAAGAGTTGATGGATTGGGGAATCATTGGGTTGTCATGCTGAAGAAGTCACTCTTTTTGTCATTTCAGTTGGGAAGAGCCACCATCACATACACTGTACATGTGAGATTCATAGTCAAAAGGGTTTGCGTACGAGTTGAAGTATTCTGACCTGGCTATTTAGGAGACTTGAGCAAAGTTTTGGGATTCTTTAAGGCTGTTGTGTTTCAAATCCGGCTCCCAATCATGTTCCGCCCACACTAAAAATTCCAAAGGTTCGACTTAAGCTCCAAACTTTGATTTTTTAAAACAAGTTTAATAATTAAACTTAATCCACTTTCTTTCCTTTTCTTTTCTTTGCTTTTCATTTTCAGCACTTATTGCATAAGTGTTTGTTAAGAACTAGCAAAAGCAAGTATAGGGGGGTGATGAATCTCCTTTTCATTACTTTTATTCTATCATTTTGTCCTTAAAAACCCTAGCTAATGCATGTAAATACTAATAATTTGCACAAATTAACATTCATCATTTGTTATATAAATTGTGTACAAAATATTGTTTTAATGCCAAAATTATAGAATAAAGCAAAGAAAAGAAAAAAATAAAATACCAAAAGTATTGTATGACCCTAAACCCCGAGACCAAGTCAAGAATTGAATTGATCGATAAGGAATAAAGTAGGGGGAGTTAAGGGCAATAATACAATAAAAGCCCATTTATTAATTCATTATTTATTCATTTTTGGGACCCATTTTATTTTCTACTTTTTATACCTCAAATAAATAAACTTTGTACATGAAAGTTATAGATAATAGTATATAGAAAAATACAAAAATTAAGTTCATAGAAAAAATAATCTGCGTAAAAGTTATACTCTGAATAATACTCCAAAATCCCAAGTTCCCAGACTCATATCTCTCAAAGAAAATCAAAATGTATTAAAATCACCTTTAATTATATATAACTTTTAATAAGCTATTTAATGAAGGTGGTTTCATATTTTTTGGAATTAAGATGTGAAAGTTAGGTTTTGGACCCCTATTCAATAATATACCTGAATAAAATATTCATTTTATTTATTCTTTATTATATTTATAATTTTATATTTTTTTATAATTTTGTAAATATTATTTATAGTATATGTACATATTAAGACTAAAATAAAACCACTAAAAAAACATTAAAATAAAATATGTATATATAATACATAAATCAATATACAATAACTATACCTATATAATAAGTATTTAAACTTATTTAAGTGTAAATATTACATCAGAAAAATAAAATAAAAATAAATTCAAGTATCTAAAAGTAAGATATATATAATAATAAATAATAAAATTAAATTTACAAAATAAAAATAAAAGATACAAATTATAGATAAATATACCTATTAATTAACCCTAAAAATTAACTTGTAAAATATAAGCTCTAAAAAATAAATAAAAAAATACTATAAAAAATAATAATCATTTTTATTGTACAATCTAAAAATAATAAAATCATTTACTAATTTATTTAAATTTATTTTTGATTTTTTATCTAACTGTGTCTTTTTACGGATGACGTGGCCCAATCAGGCCACGCCATCATTTGACCCCAGATCAACTCTAACCCTAGGTCGTAGACCCTATCAGAACTTCGTACCCCTCTTCTTCTCGAATTTCTAACCATTGATTCATGGCTCGAGGGATATTAGACCCTTCATGGGAAATCTTCTTTGTACATCAATGATCCACACCAAGCCATCTCCTAGGGCAGAGCATCACGGCAACACCGTGATCGCTCCTGAAAACCTCAACTTCTTCACCTGTACAAAAACTACCCTCCGAGCCACCTCCCATTTTCGAACGCATTTTGACAAAGTTTGGCCCTCTCTTTGGTGCTCCGGATCGACGACAGTGACAAGGGCGTCTCCATCTATCTCGTGCAGGGTCAGACAAGGGCGAAGGTCGCTTCCACCATCACCTCCGCCGCACACCAGCGTAGAGGTCCTATCTCATGGCTTCCAGCTACTGAGCACCCTTTTCTTGTTTTTTCTATCTTACTTAATTCTTAGGATTATTTTCTACATTTATTTTATCCCTTCAATTGCGTATTTACCGTATAATCCCTCCCACGAGCTCTTACGGACCACACCACATGTGTCCCGTCTATCTCCGCTACACCTGACCACTCCACAGCCTTTCCCTCTCGCTTCCTCGCAACGTTCCACCAACCTTTCACCCAAATCAACCCTTTATATGGCATCTCGGAGTTCTAAATCCTCCACCTCATCGGAGATGCCGTCGCCTCGCCTCCCCGCTTTCATTCACCTCTAACCGGGTCGAGTTAATGTGCCCTCGAACTGGGGATGCTTCTTGTGCTGGTCTGAAGATGAAGGAGCTATCTGGAGCAATTTTGGAACTCGTAATTCCTGAAGCTCACGAGCTTTGTTGACCGTGTGTGGGACCTCTGGCCATCACCGAAGATTTTTGTGCCCTCCAGTGGACAACGAAACCTTTTAGGAAGCACTCTGGTCACCATCGGAGCAGTAAGGAATGTCAGAGGGGGAAGATTTTGTTGGAGGAATCTCGCATCTCCCTGGCTTCTTCCCTGTTCATACATCACCCCCCTCCACTGTTGGATGTGGCCGTGTTCTTGGTGATGCACAACGACCATCAAATCATGCCGAGCCTGAGCTGTCGATCATCTCCGGATGATCTAATCCTAGTCGTAGACGACGAAGTGTCATTGCGCGCTCGCGGCGCGACACATGGCATAAGTGTCGCAATCAGACCGTTGAATCTGCGCTAAGTTGGGTATTTTACGACTTTATCCCAACACCTTTTGTATTTAGTATTTAGCATAGAACTTTCCTATGAAATTCATATATTTTTGTAAAATTTCCAGAAAACCCCTTATACTTTTGTTATTCGCATATAGTCCACACTAGATTACCTCACGTGGCCGCCCACATGAGGTGGGCATTTTGCAAGCAAGGCCCTGGATTTTTGTGAATTTCAATTTGGCCCAGACATATTTTATTCATGTTATATATTTTTGGGTATTTCATAAATCAGCCCCTGACTTCTATTTAAATTACATCCATGCCCCTACCAATTTAACAATTTTTGTGCATTTCCTCTATTTATTAAATATAGCTATTTTACTCCAAAAATCACCAAAAATACATGTAGGTTCCTGATTGCACACACTTCCACGCCCTAATTTTATGTTGCTATTGTGAGCTTTTCTATTATTTATTAAAAATCATTTATAGCACTTTTATTCCCTATCTACAATATAAAATATTAAAAAAAATAAAAATATGTGTTGAAAAATTCCCCAAAAAATAGTGTTTATTTAAGTATTTTTAGCCTTTGGGCCAAAAATCAAAAAAATATAAAAAAAACTCTTAAAAATTGAAAAATGCCAAAATCCTTTATAAAAAACTATAAAATTCCTAAAAATTTCAAAAATATTGTTTTCTGTTATATAATTTTTTTATATTATATATTAAAATTGATTTAGAAAACTTTGGTCTTAACTTTCTATTTTTAATTTCCATTTCAATTCTGACTATTTAATTAATCCCTGATATGTGGTATTTTCAACTTTAAAAGTCCATAAAAGTTAACAAAATTCACAAAATAGGAAAAATTATTTAAACTGCAGAATATTTAATTCTTTAATTTTTAGTTATTTTTAGTTATATTTATGTTTATACTATCTACAATTGCATATACAAACAATTATATTCTATTTTACTTGTCTAAATGAAAAAATATATAAAAACATAAAATATAAAAATATATAAAAATATAATATTAAAAATAAAATACAAAAATATAAAACAAAAACAAAATATAAAATACAAAATATAAAATATAAAAATATATAATATAAAATATGAAACCCACATAAAAAAATAGAAAAAGGAACAGATAATCATTTTGTGCATTAATTTTCATGATTTATCCTTTTCTTCTCCCTGTGTTCAACCTATGCACATACTTGCACCTATACACATCCTTGTTGTAGAGTTATAATAAATTTTAACTCCACACTTTTTTTCATTGTATGATTATTATTGTGAGTCAATTGTTGTTTGAAGTAGGGTTTCGTAAGCAGTCACTGCATCGACTGGATCTCTCGCCTTTTTAGATTTCTAGACCCTCGCAAAATCCTCTTCAACACTAAGTAGCTCTTCGTAAGTCACTTTCTTCTTCTTTCTATCTACTATCAGCTCGTGAAGAAGGAGTCAATCTCCGCCAAGCTTGGCTACCTCGGTCTCCTAGAAGACCGTCCTCACGTAACGGGTCCTCACAAAGAAGTCAACAAAGGGAATTGGTCAGAACAGATAAATAGTTATTTATTAGAAGAAAAAAAGACAGGTGAATATATATATGTATGTATGTACACTAATCATATCCTGCGTTGCTTCTCGACAATGGCGCCATTTGGTAATTCAAATGATAGAGTATTCTAACATCCGGTCGGAGGGCTTGTGGTGTCCAACAAGTCAGATATGACAATCTCTGTATCGATGCCTCTCTTGGCTCTCAGAAACCAATCAAGCAAATAGATCAATAATCAACCCACGATATATGATAGAATAATAAATAAATGTGGGGTGAAATTTATTATACCCCATAAAATGAGTATAATGACAAAGTAGTGGGGGTTGAACCACTGGAAACAAACAAGGATAGGTATAATTATTATTATTTAATAGATAATAATAATACTAATTTTTATACCTTTTATACTTTTTGATTTTTTGTGTGTTTTAATTTTATTTAATTTTTATGTGTTTTTAAATGTTTTATATTTTTTATGTTTTAAATTTTAAATTTTTATTTCTTTTAATTTTGTAAATTTTTAGTTCCTTTTTATTTTTAATGATATTGTATATACTAGTAATACTAATATAGATACTATAGATAATTATATGATATATATTAAATATATAGATAAACATATATACAAGAGCAATCATTTTCATTTTTAAAAGGTTTTAAATATGTATTATTTATTTATAAGTAATAATAATAAGTATATAAGTATTATATAGTTTATATAGTATATATAAGTTTTATAATTTTTAATATAGATAAATATAGTCAAAAATCATAAAATAAAATATTTTTTGTGTTTCTAATATTTTTTCATTTTGTGATTTTTATATAAATTTTGCTAATTTTTTATGTATTTTTAAAGTATTAAAACATCAAAATAGTAAGTTATATAAATAGGTTAAATTGTTTTGGATCATAAAAATAGATAATAGATTCAAAAAGTCCCAATACTATTTTTAATATATACCATACAACATATATTTCAATATAGTCAGAAAATATTTTTTGTATTTTTATAGAATTTGCAATGATTTTTATAATTTTTTTAGGGATTTGCAATTTTCAAGGCTTTCTTCTTGTATTTTTAAATGATTTTTGGTTTGGAGGTTTAATATATAGTAATATATAGACCATATTATTTTTTGGAATTCTTAAAGTTGATTTTTTTATTTTTTTTATTTTTATCTATAAACAAAGGATAAATAGATCCTAAGTGATTTTTAATAAACAATAAAATGCTAATTAAAAATAATGACATCAACAAGCATTAGATCAGACATCTACCATATTTTCCCTGAAAGTTTTAAGACACATGAGCCATTTAATAAAAATAAAAATGCATAAATAAAAATAAATAGCATGGGAGGGGTATTTTTGTAATAAAATATAAGTACAAGGTAATGCATGCAAACATCCCCAAAATTTAATACTTTTTTTACAATATAAAACTAAAACTAAATAACAAAAATCACAAGGGTATGAGTGCAAAATTCATCTGCCTCATGTAGGGGGGCATGTGAGGTGAGCTAGCAAGGTACAATGTTGTAATAGAAGAAAGTTTGGAAGGTCCGATAAAAATATTACATGACTATTTAAACGACATATAATATTTACAAGACTAATACATAATTACAAAAATATGGGGTCCCGAGGATATTTACCTAAGAAGGTGCTTTATCGGGTGCCTCTCCTTGTGCCACATTAGCCCCTCTTACTCAACCGATGGCAGAAGAAGGGTCTTTATTTCGGGTTGATCCAATGGCCCAGAAAGTATCTGGCGCCCAACCTTGATTTGACAGAACCCAGGTCTCCTGAAGATCACATAAGAACAATAGAGGTGGGTCGCTTGATCACTGATTTCTTGGTTCTCCAACCATTTCCTTCTCCTCCGACAAGCCCATCACGTAGTTGGGACCAAGTCGCACCTTCAGGTCCTCTTCAATAGGTTCTGCATCCTCTCGAACAGGATGTGGGGTCTCTTTTAGCTCATCCCAACCTGGAGTAGGAATAGGAGTCAATAGAGCTCGAGGTGGGTCTTCAAGTCTTGGCACCTGCACCAAAATATTCCTTCGCTCGAGTTGAAGTGCCTCGACCGCTTTTTGAAGCTAAATGCATGATGAATGGAGTGGGTGAATGAGCTCTGGTTAGTGATGGAGGATGAAGCTCGATGCCTCTGATTTGTGCAACATTAGAGGGCAAATGAAGGGGGTTTGCGAAGAATTTGATAAGGAAAGAAGATGAGGTGATGTAGAGGTCAAAACAGGTCAGATTCATAGTGGATTCGAGATGGAGCTTAATGCTCCATCAATTGAAAAATCTAAAAACTAAGCTAGGGCCTAATTGCATGAAATAAAGTCTAAATTACATTACAGAATTGAAATGCGAAAGGAAAATGAAAATAAAAGCTTCTCATACCTATGAAGTAGGGAGCAAAGGAAGGCCTGCTAGAGGAGTTCCGATGAACCTTGGATCACCACGAATCGACATTTCTCCACACCAACAAGGAGGGGACAAGCTTGTTGTCACCAAGGTCGATCAACCATATGATTCCTGTTGGGGTTACGAGCAAAAACCAAGATAAAAAATATCAAAAGGGGGTTTGGGTTTTATTTATAGGAATGGGATTGGAAGAAAGGTCGAAGAAGGTTGCGTGGAGGATGGGGGTCGTAGGTGAGTTCTACATCGTCGGCATGGGTTAGGGTTGACATAGGAACATATAGGTGGAAGGCTCGAGGACAATGACGTAGTGGAATAGGCGTGAAAAAGGGAGGAAGTTGGCACCCTCATGATTTTCGACAAGAATGGGAGCAGAGGCCGGAGAGTTGACCAGCTGGGTCAACAATCAGTGCCTTCTAGTTGGTCCACGTGGACCAACCAGAAAAAGTCAAGGTTAAAATTATTTATTAAATAGATAAAAAATAACAAATGATTTTATTAATGTTAGGTCAAAACATAAAAAATGTTTGTTATTTTATGTAATATTTTATTATGATTTTTATTTATTTTTACAAGTTACCTTATTTGGCTCTCATTACATAGGTATATTTACATGTATTATCGGTTTTTATTTTTACTTTATAATCATTTATTTTATTATTATATTTATACATTTTATATATTTATAAATTATATAATCACATTATTACATATTTTTATTGTATTTTTCTGATTTTATTTATTTACTTAAATAAATATTTATATGTATTTTATAGATATATTTTTCCTATACACTATAATACTTTATTTATTTTAATATATTTTTGATGTTTTATTTTATCTTTATTATTAACATGTATTTAAAATAATATTTACAAGTATATAAAAATATAATAAAGAAAAAATATAAAGATGATTATATCGAATAATATGTACATGTATATAATACAATAGTGACCCAAAAGCCAACTTTTTCATCTCAACTCTAAAAACATGAAACCACCTTCTTTAAATATGTAATTAAATTTTATGATCAATAAAGGTGAGTTTGGTAAGTTTTTAGTTTCTATGGAGGACATGTAGGTCTGGGAAGTTTGTTTTGCGCCTTTTTGTTCTAAGTGTCCTGGGTGCACTATGCATTATTTTTATGTGAAATATTTTGTATTTTTCTTTGTATTTATATGTCCAACTTTCATGTTGACGGTATTATTATTTGAGGTATAAAAATTAGAAAATAAAATTAAGCCCAAATGATCGTTTATTCCTGAATAAAAAATAGGTTTTCCAAGTGTTTTCTGTATTGTTTCTCTACCTTATCTCCCCTACTTTATTTCAGGTCGACCAAGTAAATATTGACCTGGTCTCGGGGTCTAGGGTCCTTCAGTGTCTTTGACACTTCTTTTCTTTCATTTATCCTTTTATTTTGGATTTAAATATGAGTAATTATACAGTATTTATTAGTCAATAAATGAATGTTAATTTGTACAAATCAATGTTATATACATGCATTTAGTTAGAGATTTAAGGCTAAAATGAAAGATTAAATGTGATGAAAAAGAGATTCATCAAAACCATATTCAGGTTAGGAATTGTGACAAAATAGTCCTTAGGTTCTATGCTCCTCTATTCAGTTTAACTCAATAGTCTGGTCAGACCCATCCTTTTAGATGTATACTCTTTTAACCTTGAAATGACGGTACAATGCGTGTGAATTGTGTTAGCTCTTCTCAAGTTAAATTGCTAAACTATTAATCGTCTCCTCCTCTGGTAACTTCTTCTTAGGGAGATGAATATTTTCTTCCGAATATAGGTATGTGATAGTGTACAAAGAATTAGGGAGAAGCTAGAAGAAAGAGAAAGGAAATGGAAACTGACCAGTGTAGTCATATTTCTTTGTGAAGTTTGGCCAGTGTAGCCATGTCTTCACCAAGAGTCATGCCTTTTCTGGAAGCTCATTTTTTTGAGTTTTGGTGTAGGTCTCCTTTTGGATATTATCTTTGTTTGCCATTGCACATCATTATTGTTTTGACCTGCCGAATATAGAATCTTTTATTTTAACCTTGTTTTGAGGTCTTCAAAAGATTGTGCTAGTAGATCATTCCTCATTCGAAGCTTTATTTCAATCCAGTATCCAGTCATAACATGTCCATGCTACCATAGAAACAAAGGTTTGAAGTACCGATTTTGGCAGTCCTCGAGAATGGTTCCTGAGCTACCCTTGACGAAGCGGCCTAGTATCGTCCCAATTTAGACTCCAAGATATTTCAACAATCCATCTAGGTTGAGCTAAGTGTTAAGTGAGAGATCACAAGTCAAGCCACTATCTCAAGATTAATACATATAACATGAAAGGTTCTAGTTAGTCACATTGAGAAGCTAAAGAATTAAGTCGAAGTGACATGAAGTGTCTCTAATTCCAGTCCTCAACAGGTTCTTCTGAAATTAAGCGGATTAAGGTATAACAAGCTTCAATCTTCAGAATTTATTAAGACTTGTTCAATGGTCAACATCATTCAGGAAAATGTTTATGCAATGCAAGGTAGAAATTATTTTTATGGAATACGTTTTCTGATTTTGAACTTTTTATGGAATTTCAAAAAGTTTTGCACTTTTTAATGAGATTTTTGAAAATATTTTGCAATTTTTATAGGTTTTGCTTTTTTTACAAAATTTTAGGTAATTTTTAGTTTTTGTAAAATTTTATGGAATTTTTGAGAAAAAGTAAAAGGATTAGTGTAACAGTAGTATATGCAGAATTTATATGAGTGCATTCTTTACAGATGATTTGTCATATACCCTTACCAAGTATATTAGCCACATTTTATTAAAAATATGAAAGTAAGTGTTATGGTTAAATTATATACAACATATATACGACTCCCCTATACCTCGCGTGGTATGTCCTTATAGTGATCAAAGAGAAAAAAAAGAAGACATAAGAAAAGCCTATAATAAAATGACTCAATCAAGAATAAGAAGTCGATCGTCCCACTCCCCATACTTAGCATTAATTAATCCTAAGTATAGCATACTGTATAAAAAATATGGATGATCGAGGGTTAGAATATAAAAAATCATCAGCTCGACCTGTCTCCCCCTATACTTAGGGTAAAGATGCCCTAAGTATAGAAGAGAATTATAAACAAGTTGGGAGACAAGTGAGGGATCAAAGAATGAACACCCAAGTCACTCATCCCCTTATACTCAGGATAAAGCATATCTTGAGTATAATAGTGATCAAATGGATGATGAATAAACGATAGAGAAAAAACTAGAGAAAGAAGTGAAAAGAAGAGAAGAAGAAAAATAATTGATATTTTTGGGTTTTTAGATGTCTGATTTTCAGCATCGGGGAGCTCTTCTTGGTATATCACATCAGCTGAATCTATAACGGATAGAAAAGTGTCATGCTCAAGGTATGGTTTCAACAACTGCCCATTGACTACAAATGGTTGTGCATCAGATGACAAGCCTGATATGACAATGCTACCGTTGTCACATATATTTCTCATGATGAAAGGCCCATACCATTTGCTTTTTAGTTTGACTGAAAATAATGTTAACTTTGCGTCAAACAACCTCACCTTCTGATTCATCTCAAAGGTCTTTCATCTGATATGTTTGTCATGCCATAGCTTGACCTTTTCTTTATACTTAAGGCTATTGTCGTACATAGAGTCTCAAAATTCCAATAATCAATTCAGGTCAATATTTTTGTTAATGTCACCTTTCTCTTTGTCCAAATTGTATACATTTACCGCCCGTAAGGATTTGTGAATAAGTTCTACAGGAAATGGCATGGCTTGCCATACACGAGGCGGTAGGGAGATATGCCTAAAGGAGACTTGTACATGTTGTGATAAGCCAAAGAACCGAGTCAAGTAATTGTGATTAGTTCTTCTTATCCAGATGCACAAGCTTCTGTAAGATTGTTTTAACCTTCCTGTTTGAACATTCATCTACGCCATTAGTCAGCAAGTGGTAAGGAGACGTGGCATAGTGTTCTATGTTGTGCTCCTTGCTCAGCTTCTTGACACCTCTATTAATAAAGTGACTACCCCCATCGTATATCAGAATTTTCGAGATCTCGAACCATCAAATGATGTTATCTTTGAGGAATCAACAAATAGTGTGATTGCCGGTGCCTCAAGCGAGGATAACCTCCACCCATCGACTGATGTAACTGACAGCAAGCAAGATATATTCAAAACCCTAATTGTTCGAAAATGGGCACATGAAATTGATACTCCATGCATCAAAGATGTATGATATTTTAATGTACTTGAGAGGTATTGTGTCTTTGGAACTAATGGTGTCACCCATCTTCTAGTAGTCAGTACAACCTTTGACATATTCAATAGCATATTTAAAAGAGTCGGCCACCAGAGGCTGTATTGAAGCACTTTCGCTATTGTTCGCTTTCCATAATGGTTTCCTCCATATTCTAATTTTTGACAATGATTTAGGAAACTTGCATACTCCTTCTTAGGAATGCATCTTCGCTAGGTACAATCTATACCCTCACAAAACAAGTAAGGATCCTCCCATTGGTAAAAATGTATTTCAGACATGAAGTTGCTAACTTTCAGCTTCAGCCAATCTTGTGCAACGTCCTTATAGACAATGTAGTTCACAATATTGGAGTACCAAGAGAGCGAGGTGACTGACATTATTGCCACATTTAGGAATGTCTCAGTAATTGGAATGATGTTCTGCTCCTGAGTATCTAATTCAATAATTCTGGAAAGATAATCTACCACAATATTCTTAACTCCAAGTTTGTATCATATTTCTAATTCAAACTCCCGGAGTAGAAGGATCAAGCAAGTGGATGTGACTTCACATCCTTCTTACTTTATAAGTATTGTATGGAAGAAAGTTAGTGTAGATGATTACTTTTAAGCCAAGCAAATGAGACTTGATTTTCTCTAGCGCAAACACTACTGCTAGCGGCTCTTTTTATGTAATGGTGTAATTCTTCTGGGCTTCACCTAGAGTTCTTATAGCATAATGAATCGAAAACAATCATCCATCCCATTTATGTCCCAACACAACCACATGGGATAATCAACAACATCTGTCATGATCTCAAATGACAGAGACCAATCTGATGGCTATAGGACAAGAGCCTTGGCGATTATTTCTTTCAACAAATCAAAGGAAGAGAGCACTCTATCATTTACAATAAAATTGATGTCCCTCAAAACGACCTAACTTGCTTTAATGTGGTAGGTGGCTCAAGTTTCGACATTACTTCCACCTAGGATGGGTCGACCTCCATGTCTCTCTTGGAGACGACGTGACCCGACACAATTCAATCACTCATCATAAAGTGACTCTTCTCCCAAGAGAGCACCAAATTCACTTCGCAACATCGCTAAAATACTTGATATAAATAATTCAAACATTGATCAAAGTTATCACCGTAGACTGAAAAGTTGTCCATGAATACCACAAGAAAACTTCCCACCATGTCAGCAAACATGGCTAGCATACATCTTTGAAATGTAGAAGGGTAATTACACAATCTGAACGACATGCATATGAAGACATGCGTCCCAAATGGACAATTGAAGGTGGTCTTCCCTTATTCTTCAAGGGCTATTGCTACCTGATTGTATCTAGAGTATCCATCCAAGAAATAGAAGTATTCCTTTGCAACAAGTCTTTTGACTATTTGATCAATGAAGTCCACATGGAAGTGATGTTTCTTGGTGGCTAGGTTCAGGCATCTTTAATACGCAGACGCACCAAGAAGTAGGTACTCTAGTCGGAATTTCCTCTCCTTGTCATTCATTATAATAGTAATTCTAGATTTCTTAGGAGCCACATGTAAGACTTACCCATTTTCGAGTCTGAGAAGGGATAGATAAAACCTGAAGTTTGGGTTCAGTCGAAGTTGAAATTCATAGCAAGGCCTACAGTCTTCATCCAAGTAAATATGGTGTGTGAACAATGAAGGGTTTATCCTGTAGAAATCCATTATCTTCCAGCCAATTGTCTTACGGTTTCTTTCTAGAACCTTGAGCAAGCAAGATTCTTGGTCCTCGGTCAGTTAAGAATTGACGATGCATGTTTTGCGCACCCACAAGGAAGTCATACTTCATCGATGAGGGTAGTGCTTTCAGCCTTGGAAGGGTCTGAATTGGCTTTGTAGTGGCTTTAACAACTGTGGTCGCTGTTAGCTCTGTCGACTGTATGATTTCCACCTCATTGTTTCTGCCTCAGAATACAAGACATCCGGAAGACTTGTAGTGAATTCATCTTGCTCTAACAGGGATGGATCACATCATCAAGGACCTTATCTCCAAGGGCGTGGGAAAATCAACTAATCTTTCCAGGTACTCCTCCTTCGAGAGGAATATCTAGGTTTCATTATCAACCATCAACAATGTTGTGTCTCTGATTTCTACCAAAAAGTCACAATCTTTTGTTTATTTGTTAATCTGCTCATTCTCATCTGATGCAGATTCTGCGAGCTTCACTACTTGGGTCATTTCAATCAGGATCTTATCGCTACTCGAGCGAAATGTGATATTTTAGGCGCCATAGTCAACCAATGCTTCAGTGGTTCGAAGGAACGATCGTCCTAATATTATCGAGGTATGAAGTAAGGAGATGAGGTGTCCATATCTAGAAAGATGAAGTCCACTAGGAACTTCATCCCTCGAATTATGGCGATGACATACTCTAAAATGCTCCTTGTTTGCTTAGCTAATGTGTCTCCAAATTGCAAAAGCAATCTTCCCGACTTCAACGGTCCTAACCTAAATTCTTTCAGTAGGGACGTAGACATTAGATTAATTGATGACCCGTTGTCAAGAAGTGTTATTTCAAACTCTTGGTTGAAAATTTTGCATCTAATGAGAGGCGCTCCCTTGTCCTTTTTGCTCGGGAGGTTGTTGATAGCATGAATAGTAACCATGGTTAGGATGTGGTTGACAAGTTTCTCACGTCCTCTTCTTCGAAGCTTAGTTGTACAAGCCTCCTTTAGTCCTTTATTCATCATAGGCATGTACTCCTTGGTTTTTAGCAAAGATATTTAACCATTATGTTTTGCAATAATTCCATGATTCTGGGATCAGACAAGGTTGTTTTCAACTTTTTTACTATTTTTTATTTCAATACATCATGAAATAGAATACGAGTGTCATCAAAAATAGAATTTTCATTCAAAAAAGTGTTCTTTTGTATAAGTGGATGATTAAACACTGTACAATCATCCACAATAGAAGGGAAAATAAAAGTAGAAAATTCAGTCGTGTTGGCTTGCACGAGATCAACTACTAACGTTGGCTTCTCCTTGGCTACATCAACTCAGCTTCGACTGGTATTACTTGGTTCTTTTTTATTTTCTTCATTTTTATCTTTTTGGAGGTTGTGTCACTCCTCCTTCCTCATCGGATTCAGAACTAAATGTAGGCTCAGGTTACGGTGATGAACTCATCCATAGAAGCATGACCTTTACCCTTAGCTGAAGTAGTCGGCTGTAGGGTTCTACCACTCCCGAGATTAAGAAGATTAGATAACATAAAAGAATTTATACTTGACTCTGGAGGTGGTATTGCACCATGGTCTACCTGCTCCTTTCTCCAGAAGTTGTTGGGGTTTTCCTCAACCTGCACTGGTATGAATGTTTTGGTAGATGTAAGGTCGTCTAGCTTTTGGCTCATCTCATTCATGTTTTTGATCAGTTGAGCCTAGTAGTCCAAGATAAAGTTCACCGAACCAGCCTCGAAAGATTTGAAATTGGTGGGAGCTGATGCTGGTGGTACTGCAAAAACTACTAGTAGTTCTGAAATTGAGGAGGAGGTTATTACTGGTATTGGTATCGAGGAGAAGAGAATTGGTTCTGATATTGAGCAACCGACTGTTGATGACAATAATGTTGTATGTATATCAGTTGCTACTGCTGGTATTGCGGTCTTCAGGTGTGGCTTCGGTATGGAGACTGGTGGGCTTGATGTGGTTGGGGATTCTGTCCACCTTGATGGGGGGAGGAATGGTCGGATGGATGTATTTTGACCCTAAGGTTGTCTTCTAGGATGAGTTAGAGCTTGTTCGTTGCCCCATGCAACATTCACCTCTTGAATATGCGGAGGTGGTGTATAGAATGGCTCAGTGGAATCCTGGGGTTCTGGATGGTAAACTACCATTTGTTGTTATGGAGATGATGATCCCTGGTCGGGTGTATGCACGTAATACACATGCTGAACTGACTGGGAAGACCCTTGATTCTGTTGATTGGACTCTTCCTTCAGCTCCGTAGAGTATTTTGGTGTTTCTTTCACAGACTGACAGGCATGAATGGTGCTAACCAAAAGCTCAAGCTCCTTGGAAATTTGATCGAGCTTGTCTAGTGACTTGGTCCTTTGTTCGATCACTTGTAATTTATCAAGGTCTTGTGATCCCTTTTCAATGATATAAACTTTAGAGAGATAGTTCTCGATGATGCTGAGATTGTAACTCATATCTCTCTCTCTTCTTCATGGTACGATGTTGTATTGACATGATTGTGCAGGATTGATGAGACTTTTTGGAATACACGGGACAAATATAAGCGACTGAGCCCTCGACCATCTCCTCGAAGATCTGCCATATCATGTCTTCATCCTTGTTGAAGTGGGATCCTCCACTTGCGGCATCCACGAATCGTTGGATTTCTTAGTGCAAGCCTCCAAAGAAGTTCTAGACAAAGCTGGTCTTTGGAAAATCGTGGTGGGGGCACTTCTCCATAAGATCTTTGGATCTTTCCTCTGCCTTATGAAATGGTTCATGGAGATCAACGTTCACATCTGGTTAAGGCAACCTCGAGAATAGTACTTGTGTACGCATGCTGATTTGAGCTCCCAAGTCGTCGTCACCTTCCCCAAGTGATTGATCCAGTCTATTGCCTTATCTTGAAGGCTGAAAGGAAAGGTGGTCATCTTTACTACCTCCAACATGATGTTTGAGTAGTGTATTGTGCTACAAATCTTGTTGAACTGTTGCAGGTGTATGTACAGCTCCTCATTGGTATTCCCATGGAAGATTGGAAAGAGAGGGAGCAATAAGGGTTTCAAATCGAAGTGTTTGTAGATCGTGGGTATTCTTATCCTCTCAGTCACCTGGCCAGAACCAAGATGAAAGTTTATTTCAGGGTTAGTTTTGGTGGTCATCCTCTCTCATCTCCTCCTCCATGATTTCCTACATGTTGTGCATCCTCATTCCCACCATGGTGTTCTCCATCCCCTCCTCCTCGACTATTTCTATCCCTCCTCAGCTCATTAAGCATCTCCCTGAAGACAAATTGGGAAAGATCCCGATCTGTTAACTATTACTGGATGGCTTGAATTGATGCTAACAACTATGTGTTGACTTTTTTTTGATCTATTGGAGCCATCTTAAAATCAAACTATAATTCAGGCTCATGATTGGGCATAGAATATGTATTGAGAAAATAGAATATGATCAATCCTCAGTAAAGAAGGAGCAAGTTCGAGATGAGAGTATGTCTTGAACAATGGATTTATTAGTGAAGGAAAAATGATGAAAAAAAGAAAGATCAGAAGAATAGTCATCTCAACCTTTGAATTGGGCGAAAATTGGAAAGTCCAACGAGAAGTTTGCAAAGTTCAAACTCAATTCTTGGAGATCATCCCATATTATCGAATATGTCGGCACTTGGGAATCGATGTTACTATTCGCAAAATCCGAACAAAGCCGTCCTGGATGCGACTTCTCGAGAGACAAGAGAATTGATGATGAGGGAGTAGATGAAGAATATGAATAACTCAAAAGGTTTTGAAGAGAAGGCTCAAAATGAGCAATTAAGAAATAGATGTGATAAAAGAGGTGTGATATAGAAAGGTGCAAAGGCATAATATTTTTGATCTTGACCTGCTTTAAACTAATCAACCAAACCTCAAAACATGGGTCGATTCACCAACTCAACACAATGAGCCGTAAAAGTTCGACGATTATCTTATTATCAGGTATTCTTGTCAAATTTAGTCCTTAGCCGCTAATCTTATAAGCGAGTGAGTACTGCCCCGACAATCGTCGTGTACTTGCCACTACCTTTGTAAATAATAGCTTGTAATTTTTAAAGGTCCTTGTTATCGGATTAGGACTACTACTCAACAAAAAGAAGTAGAGGGGGAAGTTGATAGGAGAAACCAATACTTCAGAACTAAGATAGAAAGCAGACATGGCTCTACTCGAACATGGAATGATGAGACATACAACCCTGTGAAGGCCTAAGCTCAATACTTCAAACTAGGTCTACATGCAAACAAGGCCCTACACGCCCACATAAGATAGAAACCCCAATACTTCGTGAATCCAGGTGATAGAAAAGGCAATATCCATACTGGGATTGGGCCTCTATTCCTTAAGGATCGTGCCTTACTCTGTCTAGAATGTTCCTGAATACAATGAGGCTGTTGTGAACCATATACAATGGAGTTCAATTAATCAGATTTAATTTGGTCAAAATTTTCTTAGTAGTCCCTTTTTTAATTTTCTATTTTTCACTTTTTAGAGTATTTTTCATGTAAGAGGCCTAATGATTTTATCAGTTCTTTGCTTGGCCTATGTGGTCAGAATTAGAGGGAGAAGATAGAAAAGCAACACAAGTTAGAAAATGATATTGTGATGCTCAGTAAGAAGACTTACAGTGCTTTCTAGCTCTCTCCATATGGATGGAAGACGTAAAATTTAAAATGATGCTATATGCAATGCAACGAGCAAATCGTCCTAAGATGTGATCTTATATTATCGTGAAGAACTTGTTTAATTTGACTAGATCCAAATGAGAGACTATGGGCACAAGAATGATATTAGGGATTTGGACCTAATTTAGTTGAACAACCACTCATGTAGTCTAAAGGCTCATTCCACAAGACATAAAATAAAAATAAGGAGGAAAATACAAATAATGGAAAACAAGAAACAAAAGGAGAAAATAAGGAGAAATAAAAGTAGAAGATGATGAAAATGCAAAAATCGATCAAGTCCCCTAGGTGAACAATCACCTTAAGAAATGGACTTCTGAGAGTCAAGCGTTCAAGTTCGGGTATTGTATTATTACAAATTTAATGAATAAATCTCTCTCACACAAAATTAAACTAAATCTATGCGAAGGCAATTCTACTTGGCTTCTTGTGTCATCTGCTACTCTCTCCTAATGGGCAAAGAATCACCGATCTCCCCAGCTCTTGGGTGCATAGAATCTCCAAGGAAAACTCCCTCGATAAGAGGACCCTCGCAAAAAATTTAAACAAGAATATGATCAGAATATTCTCAGATAAAAATAGAAGAAAGAGAGAAATAGACAATAAAATGAACAATGGAAAAATAAGCTAAGTGTTTACTCTATGATCTACAAATCGATGCTTCCCGACAACAGTGTCATTTGATGAATCGTATCGCGGCGGTATCTAACGTCTGATCTTGGAGGTCCTTTGGTGTCGGACAAGTTGGATCCGACAATCATTGTTTCGATGCCTTTCTAAGCTCTCGATACTCAAATAATATGAATCAATAAACAACTAATCCACAATAATGATTCAACAATAAAAAGGAGTGAGCTAAAATGTATTATACCATACAAAGATCTGTATAGTGATAAGTAGTCAGGGTCGGACTACAAAGAAGCGCACTAAGTAGAGTAGGAAAACAAATAGAAAACTTAATGATTTTCTTGTATTTTTATTTTTAAATATTTTTATGTGTTTTTGATATATATATATATTTATTTATTTAATACATTTTTAATTTAATTTTTTTAAATTTAATTTTAAAATAAAATATAGGTAATATATACTATATAAAAAAGGAATAGAAGAAAGATGTATTTGGATTTTTAAAATATAGTATATAAACTAAAAAATGAGAAATAAAATATTTTTCGGTTTTATAAAATTTTCTCTATTATAGTGATTTTTGGATAATTTTTGAGAATTTTTATGGATTTTTAAAAAAGGAAATACATAAAATAAGAAAACAAGAAATACAGGAACTTCAAATAGGCTTAATAAATATTTATCAAATCAGATTAAAGCCAAGTTTAATTTTCCTAGATACTAGATAATATAAAGAAAATTCAAAAACTTGAAATATATTTTTATAAGTTTTCTTTGAACTTTTAGAATTTCATAAGTTTTTCTGTGTTTTGTAATTTGGGAGTTTTAATTAATTTTTTGCAATAATATTTGGTTAAGAAATCAAATATAGCTAAATAAACATATGGAAATATTTTTGGATTTTTTCAAAACCTATTGTTATTTTATGGATTTTTAAATGCTAAATAGGAGAAAATGAAATGTCATGATGTTTTATAAATAGGAAAATAATTTTAATTACTTTGTGAAAAATATATGTGATATAATAAGATTACATATGCTTATGATACTTTTCCTAGAATTTTTAGATGCAAAATTCTATTTTTGAGAATTAATATAAGTAAAAAAAAATAAATCTGCAATATGGGGACCTTGTTGCAATATTTGATATGTTCTAGAGTATTTAATAACACTTTCGCAAAGTCTGGAGGCATAAATACAATTTTAACTAAATAAAATATATTCTACAGTACTAGAATGGGTATAAATGAAAATAAATGAAAATAAATGAAAAAACAAGATAAAACTTGCAAATTCATAAAAAATATTTCAGTTAATATTCAAATTTCCAATACCAAATAATAGCATAAAACCCGGAGGGATTCCACATAAAATACATGCCCCTCACTCGCAAAGGCAGGTGAGGTGAAGTGGCACTGGACTAAAGTGCAACAAAAAATATAGTCTTGGGTCCTTAGTGCAAATATTACAAAAAATTTATAACTGCAGATGAAAGTTTAAGTATTAAACTATAAATACAAAATGGCAGAGGGAAAAGTATGAAAAAACTTCCTCATCGCATGTGGGATAACAACTGGGGATGGTTCACTTATCCATGTGGCGGTCGCATGATGGAGGATGATGCTTAGCTGGGGAGTAGCTGAGATTAGGTCTCGGTGCTTGATCTAACAATGTTGGCTCAATCAATTTAACAACGGTTGTACACCTCGACTCTTGTTCTTCATCAAACGTCTAGGAGAAGGCATGTAAGAATTGGGAAGAAGCCCCACTTGGGCGAGCTTCAATATGAGAGATCTTCTGATTCATTAGGTCTACCTAGCTGCTAGTGTTCTCAAAATGATTCTTGTCGATTCCGCAATGGTCGGAGGTCTCAACTTGGTCCAGATCTCAGCGGTGGAGACCTAGAAGCACAATGAAGCTAGACAACCTGGATCTCATGCTCAGTGGTCAATCACACCCCACAAGGCGATGCTCCTTGACTCGTTAAATTCTTGAAAAAGAAGAGGGAATGGGTACGAAGGATGTGCTCTGGCGTGATTCAGAGAACAAGCACTGATCTCCTGGATCTATGCAAGATTAGGGGTTGATGATGGGTCGAGACGACATAAAATGATAAGGCGAAGATATGGAGGTGGCTAGCGGGTCAGTCAACAATCAAAAACTTGGTGAACAGAGGCCAGAGATCAGAGCTCCAACGAGTTACGATCTTGGTTTTTACGCTAAAGTAGACTAGATTAAGTGAAATAAAATGTGACTCTAGACTACTGCTACTCCTAGGAATCGAGAAGCAAAGAAATAAGAAGCTTATCTCCATGAATAGGCTGGAAGAAAAACCACAAGGAGTGGCCTCCGGCGATGGTTGAATCACCTCCTCGACCCTTCCTCCATGCTGCCAATAAGGAGACTCCACTTCCTGTCATCTAGCGCGAGCTCTAGCAGTGATTGTTTGGGAGAAAAGTTGGATTAGAAGGATTAAAATTTCAAAAATGGCGGAGGAGATAATACATACAAGGCTCATTGGGAAGCCACCTTCACCTAGGGTTTTTGGTTGAATCGAAGGTTGACTGGCACCAATACTTATGCACATGAGAGACCAGAGGTAGACGAAGAAATCATAAAAAGGAATTGAAGGAAGAAGAGATCTACATCGGGCTAGAAAATTTGGCAAAGAAGAGGAAAAACATCGGATGGATCGGTCCAAAGAGGGGGTGGGTCAGTTGACCTAGGTCAACTAACATCACCTCCTCATTGGTCCACGTCATCCACAAAGAGACAAAATCGAAATAAAAATAGACATAAAAGGAAAATAAAATAGCAAGTGATTTTACTAAATAAAACTTAAAACATGAAAGTTGTTTCTGATTTTATGTACTATTTTAGGTGATTTTTATTTTTATTTATTTTTATCGACATATTTATTATGTGTTAATTTTTACAAGTGTAATTATTGGTATTTATATCTATGTATTGTGTATTTTATTTTATTTTGTTGTTTAAATTTTATTATCATATATACATATTTTATACATTTATGTTATATGTAAATACATATTTACATTTTTTTTCATTTTTCTGATTTTACTTGTATACTTAAATAAATGGATGTATGTATATTATAGGTATAGTATACCCATAAATTTTATTTTTATTCAATTTAATATATTTTTAATGACTTTATTTTATGTTTGTACTCTTAATATATTTTATATATTATCTACAAATATTGTAAAAATATAAAAGAGTATAAATATAAAAAATAAATAAAATGAGTAAAATGTATATGTATATAAGACACTGGGACCCAAAAATAACTTTTATATCTTAACTCTAATTTTAATGAAACCTACCTTCATTAAATAGATAATTTAATTTAGAGTACAATAAAGCTGAGTTCGGTCAATTTTGAGTTCATATGCAGAAGAAATAAATCTGCGAAGTTCTGTTTGCGGTTTTTTCATTTGTGTGTCCAGTCACTCTGCGTATGGTTTTTATATGAATTTATTTTTTCATTTTTCATTGCGTACATGTTTTGTTTTGAAAAATATTTATTTTAAGTGTGTAGGAGTGTGTGTAAAATAGTGAAAGTTTGGTTGTATTTGTAGTTTATTGGGCACTTAAGGTTTCTAGGTGTCTATGCTATTTTAAATGTAATTCTCTGCCCTTATCTCCCATACTTTATTCCTTATCAATCAAGTCAATATTGACTTAATCTCATGATTTAAGATCAGTCAGTATTTACAATACTTCCTTATTTGTATTTTCTTCATTCATTTATATTATGTTTAAATACATATATTTATCCATTATTTACAGTCAACAGTCAGTATGTTAATTTGTACATGTTAAAGGTATTTACATGTATTTATCTAGGGATTTAAAGAAAAAAATAAAGGAATAAAGGTAAATGAACGGGTATTCATAAGTAACACGATCAAAAGAGATTTAAACAAAGACCATTACTCTTTTTTATAAAAGGAAGAGAAAATTAATACTACAGTACTTGAATCTAGATGTAGACGATAACCCTACTTTGTCCAAAGACCATGGCCACTGGAAGAAACTTAAAATTGAAATTATGGCCACTTGCAAATGTATCTTTCTTCTTTTTATTATTGCCAATTAGATTCGAGTGTGTGTCTATGGTCACTGCCATGCCCTGGAAATGTCAAGTAGTTATTAAATACAAGAAGTCAAGAAATGACAAAAAATCAAACTTTCAATGCATGTGTTAAGGAACATACCTCACAATTGGGCATGATATGACATGTAACCATAATGACTTACACTAGTATATATCCAATCTTCCATTTTGTATCAATAGCTTACAACTAAACATAAACCTTCTCTCGGTGAAATAAGCTATTAAATGACATATTTTCTAGTATAAACTCTTAGGCCCTTACATAAAATAAGCTTGATAAAGAACCTGCCAACAAAATTTTTGATGATATATATGTGTTTCACTTTTTGAAAAGAGATATACCTTTTTTACCCTGGAATATACTTTCCAGCAAGAAGCATGAAAAAGGAACCAAATTGATTTTGATAACTATAAAAGATAATAAATATATGAAGAATTCATTAGCAAGATATTTATTTAAAAATATTAAAAATATAGATCAATGTTAAGTTGTAACATCCCGGACTTAGGTCCTATCAAGGAAAACTGGCCTCGACAACTTGTTGGGTTCGGACCCAAATGGACCCGTTGACAACTACCCAAAATACTTAAGCTCAAGTTGTCAAGTAGTAGTCCCCACCACTTATAACACACTCTCACACTTTGTGAGTTTTAGATGTGGGACTATGTTTTGGGGGAATGGGTGTTACAAACTCCCCCACTTATATGTGCAACGTCCTCGTTGCGACATGATCCATCACTTATTCCTAGTGACAGTGGCGGCTGCACGCTCCCAGCTCAGTACCCTTCGAGTAGCCCTTTCCACTATCAGAGAGAAACAACTCTAATACCATTTGTAATGTCCCGGACTTAGGTCTCCGGTCTGTTATCGAGGAAAACTGGCATTGACAACTTATTGGGTTCGAGCTCGAAAGGACCCGTTGACAACCACCCAAAATGCTTAAGCCCAAGTTATCAAGTAGTAGTCCCAGCACTTATAACCCACTATCACACTTTGTGGGTTTTAGATTTGGGACTATTTTTGAGGGTATGGGTGTTACAACCTCCCCCACTTATATTCACAACGTCCTCGTTCGACATGGCACATCATTTATTCCTAGTGACAGTGTTGGCTGTATGTTCTGGTAGCCATTTCCTCATATCTCTTTATAGGGATGGCTCCACCTCTCGGGTAGCCCTTTACACTATCAGAGGGAAATTAGTTCTGATACCATTTGTAACGTCCCATGCTTAGGTCATCGGCCTGTTATCGAGGAAAATTGACCCTGACAACTTGTTGGGTTCGGATCCAAATGGACCCGTCGACAACCACTCAAAATGCTTAAGTCCAAGTTATCAAGTAGTAGTCCCCACCACTTATAAACTACACCTACACTTCGTGTGTTTTAGATGTGGTATTATATTTAGGGGTTATGGGTGTTACAACCTCCCCACTTATATTCGCAACATCCTTGTTGCGACATGGCTCTTCACTTATTCCCAGTGACAGTGGTGGTTGCATGCTCCCGGGTTAGGTCCCTTCGGGTAGCCCTTTCCACTATCAGAAGGAATCCGCTCTGATACCATTTGTAACGTCCCAGGCTTAGGTCACCGGTACGTTATCAAGAAAAACTAGCACTGACAACTTGTTGGATTTGGACACAAATGGACCCGTTGTCAACCATCCAAAATGGTTAAGCCCAAGTTATCAAGTAGTAATCTCCGCCTCTTATAAACCACACCCACACTTCGTGAGTTTTGATATTTGGGGGGTATGGATGTTATAACCTCCCTCACTTATATTCACAACATCCCCGTTGCAACATAGCCCATCACTTATACCCAGTGATAGTGGCGGCTGCACGGTCCCGGCTTAGGTCCCTTCGGGTAGCCCTTTCCACTATCAGAGAACCCGCTCTGATATCATTTGTAACGTCCCGGGCTTAGGTCCGGTCCGTTATCAAGGAAAACTGGCCCTGAAAACTTGTTGGGTTCGGACCCAAATGGACCCGTTGTCAACCACCCAAAATGCTTAAGCCCAAGTTATCAAGTAGTAGTCCCCACCACTTATAAACTACACCTACACTTCGTGAGTTTTAGATGTGGTACTATATTTGGGGGTATGTGTGTTACAACCTCTCCCACTTATATTCGCAACATCATCGTTGCGACATGACATATCACTTATTCCCAATGACAGTGACGGCTGCACGTTTACATAAGTACATGTCCCAACAAGTTGCCTAAGATAATGTCAATAACAAGTTTCTCAAAATCGACCAAGCTTCTTTCTTCACGAGGGCATCATTGAGTATCTTAATTATAGAACGATATAAGAATTAAAAGTGCACTATAATTAAGGGAAAAAAGAGAAGCTAAAGAGTTATGAACTTATGCATCTAATGTTTGGTACTAACATATGAATTCATGATCGCACTAAGATTAGTTGAGGTATATGTCATTCAAGGAAAAATCTACAGTAAATCATGCTTCCTATCTATTCAATTTTTCAATTTTGTTGATATTAGAATTTTCATAACGTGTCTGATTAGTGAAATCAAGCACACATTAAATATGAGAATGTAACATGGAGAAGAATGATATAAATTCTAATTGTACAAATTAATCTGAAATCAAAAGTATAAAGGCATCCTATCTTCTCGCATTACATTTTACAATGCATATGGGGGACATTGGATAAGATCTAACTGCTACAATTGTAATCTTAAAATAACTTTGGAAGTTGTTAATTCGTGAGTAAATTAGGTGTTGCAGGAGATATCTACATCTTTTTGAATATATAACTGCGTGCTTGCAGGAATAGGTTCTAGCAATAGATGCAACTATTATTTGTATTAATATATGCAACTTCAGGTTGAGATTTCAATACCAGTCATAGAATAGGAAACTTTTGGCCATTTTTAGTTTTTTGTCTTCTCTTCTTTTTTATCATTTACTACATTTAATATCATTGATCGATATCGTTAACAAATAATAATTACCAACTTTTAAGGTTCTACAAAAACATATGCCAATTCAATTAGCACGCTAGTCGAGATCTCAAATAAATTCAATTATCTAACAACTTTGAGTGAAGACACTCCTATATATTGAAGGATAGTGGTTAGGCCTTCCGCATCACGAAGCATGAAGATCAAATCGTATCCGATCTAGGTCGACTAGTTGCACTAATCGATGCAGTAGCAGAAATTTATAAAAAAAATAATGAAACTAAATGACTTGAGAATACTTTCCAATCCCTTTCATAAAGATAAATGAGTATAAGGGTTACCTCTTGAAGCGTGATTGCGATCTACGAATCTCTAAACGAAGAGACTTATCTCAAGTCCGATCCAACAAAGAGAGTACTTGTGGGAGCATGGATAAGATGTGTGCTTCCTACAATCCAAAGATATAATTTGAGTTGAGAAGCTCCTGATTTCGTTGTAAAAAATCCTTCTCCGTCTTCAAGAGCATGGGCACCAAATAAGATGAATAACAATGAGAGATCGAATCAATAACACGACGACAATCGTGATCTCCACAAACTCTAATCCTGAGGATGACCATAGGGTTGGAGGAGAGAAGGTGAACGTACATGAGAGAGAGAAAGATGTTGTTGTTGCAACCATCGCATTCCATTAACCAAGAAGGCTAGGGCTTGCCTTTATTTTAAAGTAAATTGGATGGCTAGGATACACTCATAATAATAAAATTCTCTACGTTAATTTGCAATCTTTAGCACTACATGTTGCTCCAACCACAATTTGGACTATGAGTTAATAAATAAATTATCAACTCCAATTCTAATGAAATCTCCAAGATTACATGAAAGATCCAATATCACATGAAATGTTCTCATAAATATAAATGGAAGAGAGACAGAGATGCCATATTAAGGAGGGACATCCACCTTGGTGTCTTTTACCATGGTGGCTCCCAACAAGTTGGAGTATCTCTCTCTAGTGATGGACA